>VDFB02086081.1:143300389-143383383 GCA_007258455.2 Sequoia sempervirens
CTATGGGACTCGGTCTAAGCATAGCCTAGCTACAAGATAAAGTTGAGCTCATGGAGGAGACACTATGAGTGGTGACCACCAATTTCCTTAAGTCTGGTTGCTAGCTAAAGAAGAGCTCAAAACTATCAAGAAAAGCATTGAAGTCCTACTGGCGAAGGACAAAGAAAAGGATATAGAAATTGCACGCTTGTCACAACAATTGCAGAAACAGCAGGACAAACTCCGGGAGGAAATTGCAAAGTTCCAAGCCCAAGATTCCAACCTAGTCACCGAGCTACAACAGATAAACAAGGAATTATAGGACTAGTTTGCTTGGTTTAAAGAGGAGAAGCAACAAACTAATAAGGAGTTTCAACATCAACATGCTTAATTAGTGCAATTAATGCAATAGAGGGAAATGGATTTCCAAGGCCAAAGGGCTCAATTTGAGAAGGAAATCCAAGATGTGAAGCTTTCACTTGAAAGGGAATCAACAGACATAAGCTAGGCTGAAGAAAGATGGCTTGCTGATTTTAGAACATTATACGAACAATTCTCCACTGTAGACGAGGATTGCATAACTGACACAGGATGTTGGTTCAAAGGATGCAAAAATTTCCTTTCTGAAGAATACTCCCCAACCCGTTGCTACCTAGACGAACCTCCGTCAAATAGCCTAGTTCATGGCAGAAGCAACAAGTTTAGGTTGGGAAGTTCAGGGAATGATTGAGCAATTCCTACAATTCATCACAGAGAAAGTTCCTAAGGCATAAAAGTTGTTAGATAAGCTATACACAGTCCCAAATGAGGACTTAGTAAGCACGAGGATCGGGGACAACAAGTTACTTGCCAAAACAACAAATGAGTTCATCCACTACCATGCAAGCATACTCCATACTAGCAAGTGCACTGCCACACTGGGTCAAACTATGAATAGCACATGGGAGAAATTCTCCTAGCTAACTTAGATGGGCCTGCCCTCGCCATTTCTTTCTGATGAATCAATGTCCAGAGTGGAGCAAATCACAACAAATATTAAAGAGAAGCAGCAAGACACATCTACTTTTCAGAGGTTCAATCAACCCCCTACTATAGAGGATATTAAGGGAATCACTCATCAAATATAGCACAACTACTATTCCAACTCGAGTCTAGGGCCAGTCTATCCATGATGCTACCATACAAGGAAGTGATCTATCTGCATGAAGTGCAAGAGAATCTTCTTGACATAGCTATGCCATATGAGGTTGAATGGCTACCTCTGCAGATTGCTCTCTCCAAGCTCTGATTACATTACCCAATGGATAACGCTCTAGTCTTCGAACCAAAATTTTTGGGTTCCTCATTCTGTAGGCGAAATGACCCTAGTAGACACCAAAAGTTATGGAGATAAATTTCCTCGAGCTCCCTTAGGGAAGTTTGTATTTTTCTCAGTCCAGCCCACACCCCATACATTTGAATATCCTTGGGCCTCTTTTTGAGAACTTCACCCACTGCCACCACGTGTCTACCCAATTCTCTTCACAAGGATTCCCTCCTTTATTTTTTTGGTATGCCCCGCCATGCTTCCATGTGTGAATATTAGGGGAATTTTAGCACTCCTTCCTTTTGCTTCCCCAACAAGCTTCTTCCGTGCACAATGTAGCATCAGTCTATGTACACATTTTTGGCAGATCCCACAGTCAACATCGGTAGCAAGGACTTCTCCATGTGTTTTCCCTGCATGTGTTTTCATCAAAAGGAGGGAGGAATGAACCATAGGCCTCGACCTACTTCCACATGTCCTAATTGACTCCATGGGTAAGCGACACATATCTACACAATTTTCTACTGGGACCACCACAATCATTCATAGGGGATGCATCTAGCTCGAAGGTGACTACATTTTCTAGCTCAAATCTTTTTTTGTTGCAACAACCTTAGGAAATCATTTCTCTGAGAATTATTGCTTGTGATGAGGGAATTTTTTCTATTACTAGCTCGCCAAGCGATGGGATTATTTTCTATTTATACTACTTACTTTTGAAAATAAGTTGGGAAGATACAAAAAAAATTATGAAAGATAGTAGGCCTTTTGTACTATTTTTAGATTATTGTATAAGACTCATAGATTGTGCCATTGATCGATCTCTTTGTTTTCTTAGGCTATTTGGAAAAACATTATACTATGTCATTACTATATTGAGTAGTTTATTTGTAGAACTTCTATGATTTCAATATAAGTTTTCTAATTTAAACCATCTCTTTGACTCTTCTTTTCATTAAATGTGTATGGGAGTTACTTTATGTTATTGAATAAATTATTCATGTTTTCATCTATGATTTATGTTATTCTAGGACTTAGTAGATTGTTGAACGGGCCCTTAAATCACATCCAAAAGGTAGATTTACTATGCCTATATATACATCTTTGTGTATCGCCTTAGTTAGATATTTATTTTTATATTTTCTTGCTTTTCCCATTCGATAACCCAAAATATATAAGGAGTCAACTTCTTTATGAACTTGGAGATCACTCAGTTTAGCATAGTTGGTCTCCCCATTAATTGAGTTTCCCATAACGCTATTACCTTGTCATTTTTTGGCATGAACAATTCCTAAAAAAATAACCAACATAATTTAAACATTTAGAACCTTAATAAGACATAATATATCTAGTGAAAAAAGATCCATTAGAGAAAAATATGAAAATGAAAACCCATACAAGTAATTTTCAAATTGATTATAAATAGTAGTTAAAATTCCTAAACTCTAGATTAGAAACTAGGAATCAACAAAGATTTTTTTGACACTAAATTTTTTAGTCCCAACATGCTCCATAAAAAAGAGTGTTAAAACCAAGAAAGTAAGCTAATATTATAAAATCAAAGGTCACAAATTATCCTAGATACAATGTTAGGGATAAGGATAGAGGTAGAGTATTGACTATAATTTTTATTCCATTATGAAGGATGATAAAATATAAGAATGGAGCAGAATTAGTGACTAATGATAGAATGATTTATGTGTAGAAAAAGAAGTGAGCAAGAAATATTACCTTAAAAGGAAGAATATTTTTAACATCCATTTAAATATACAAATTAAATATCATGTTTACCATAATTAAGAATCCTTCTCAACCAACTAGAATTTGTTAAAACTTTTAGCAATGATATTTTAAGAAGATAAATAAAAATGCTAAAACCCAGTATCCATTAGCTTGGAAGAAAAAATAATGATCTCTATTATCAAATTATTATAAATATTGTAAATAGGTCTTAGATTGATTAGTACAAGTGAGGCTTAACCTATTTTAATGTAGGTGACAAAAAATTCATGTGAGGAAAATCTGATTACCAACAAAGCCCCAACCTTATTAAGAATTATTTATAGTGATATTATGCACGACTATTTGAAATGAGATTAATTCAAAAACATGTAAGAACCTTAAACTAATTCCTATTCATTTCACCGTCCCCATAATATAGAAAGAAAATATTTTACTTTTATCATGTTCAAAGAATTGGAACAAAATTTGATGAGTAGAATAAGTTTTCCAAAGATAATATGTTGGCTCAAAATGATTTCTAACATTTTCAAGAATTAGACCAAACAGTTTAATCTTCCTATTAGAATTATAAGACTCCATGCCTATATTACTAGCCATGTCTTCTAAAGGATGGGCATAGCACAAGACTAGGATTAATTAGAAAATAACAATGCCAACATCTAGGCTAAGAAAACTAAGAAGCTAAGATTTTGTTTCTAGAATAGATTGATCACTAAACTACCAAAAATGAGAAAACTAGATTAGGACTAGAATAATCAACAAAATATTTAAGACATTACATCATTTTCTTATCTACCAATGCTTGTTCAAGGCTATAAGTCACTCATCAAAGGGGTTTCACCTAGGAAAAATCTACTATTCCTCAACTATGATTGAAAAAGAAAAACCTAAATGAATGAAATTATATAAGTTTGTGTTGTGCGAGGTTAGAAGCGTACATCAATTATCAAATCTATGGTACATAAATTTAACCCAAAGATACATAATTGACCTATAAAAATCAAAGTTCCAAACAATGAACACATTAATATAGCGTATATAACATGAAACCTATCATCTACATTTCTTTCTAAAATAATTTAATTTATATTTTTTGATCGATTTTGATAATATTTTATTAATCCAAATTAGTTTATGCTTAATCATGTATGCTCATTTAATTACTCTCAAGTAATTCGTGAAACAAAAAGTTGTTTCAATTTGCAAGATTGAAATATTAAAAGATCTGGATTGCAAAGCCAATATTTATAAATGAGGTTAAGTACATGCTAGACCCCACACAACCACATAGTCCCCTAACATCGTAGTAGGGTATTCGCTGGTCATATTTGGCCTTTGTATTCTACGATTTGTGGGCGAGAAAGGGAAAGATAATTTATTAATATTATTAGATTTGTGTCCGTTGTGCATCTAATCTATTCAGATTTCAGTGTCGGTACTACTTAAACACAAGTACCATTGATGGACAGAGATGGTGAAGTGAGACGTTCGCAAAAGCGTCGATAGAAACCTTTTCTGTAAACTGTGGATTAGGATAATAGTAAATGTCCTTCAATGTCAAAAATTTACGGCTTCTAGAGTCTACATATTATAGTAAACAATTAATGAACAGCATATGCGAATATCTTCAAGATAAACTACTACATAGTTGATGGCCAGCTCACTTTTTCACTTCAAACGTTTTTTCATGTTTAAAAAATAGAAAAACTAGAGATATTTGTAATGGGACAAGGCGGGTAGTGGATCTCGGAAACGTCCTACGCAGAGCGCACATTGTTATCTGTTTGAATAGTGTGCAGGAAAAGGCTATAAATAGGGAATGCCATACTTGAACTTCTCAAAGCTGGCTGTTTATCTGTGAATGTTTTGGAGTGAGCAATGGCATCCCGTACGAAGATAATATGCTATCTTCTGTTGGGCCTTATCTTTGCGTCCACCCTGCTTGAGGCTGCGGTGGCGGAAGAGCGTGGTGGTGAAGAACGTGGTGGTGGAGAGCGTGGTGGTGGAGAGCGGGGCGGTGGACACGGTGGTGGTGAAGGCGGTGGACGTGGTGGTGGTGGTCCAGGACATGGTGGTGAAGGACGTGGACTTGCTGAAGGTGGTCTAGGACGTGGTGGTGGCCGAGGTGGAGGTGTTCGTGGTGGTGGTCGAGGAGGCGGTGGTCGTGGAGGAGGTGGTGGCGGTGGTCCTCCTGGCCATGGTAACTGAGGGGCTCTAGTTGGGTATAGACCGAGAGAGCAGAAATAGTTTAGATATAGTGTTAAGTAGGAAGTATTAAATAAAGCCCGATTTCGGTCACTGGTTGCTGAGTTGGTTGGTAGTGATGTACATCTGTATGTGTGACGCTCCAAGTTTTACACAATGTTTTGAGCATATGTGCTATAAAACTCACAAAAATGTTTTAAACTGTATTTGTTTTAGAAATGTTTACAAGGATATATAGAAGAGTTTCAATTAAGAAGCACCGGCATAAATTAAATATTGAATATGTAATATAAGTAGGATGTTTGAAAATGTATGGTAATTATCTTTATTTTCTATTTTTAAATAATATTTTTGTTTGGTATGGATGAGACTATTTAATTAAGGTTTATATGTAAATACAACATTAATATGACATAAATGTATTTTTATTTTTTCATTTTAATATTTTACATATTTCATAATTTCATTTTAATTGTCTCTTAATTGTTTCATGATTATAAATGAAATTATATTTCAAATTTTATATCAACTATGACTCATTCAAGTTTAATCTAACTTAAAAAATACCTTAAATGAAACCTTTTTTTTTAATATGATAAAACTATCAAATTTAATTTTTATTAATGTATAAATAATTGATTAAACTTTATAGATATTCAAATAAAAATTCTATTATTAGAAGATATTAAAATTTGTTTCAAATGTTATTGACTAACTCATCAAAGTATGATAACTTATATCATTCCTACTTTTTAATATGTAAGTTGAGGGAATATAGTTCTTACCCTATTATGTTAATGATCAACTAAGTATGTGGCCAAAGTCTATTTCCTAGTAGGGTGTATTTGAACATCAACAATGGTGTCTACATTAAAAGCAGCCTAAAAATTTATAATATTATACTCAACAAAAGAGAGTGAAACTTCTCCTTTCAAGTAAGATGTCTCATAACATTTCAAGTAGTTAAAATTAATTATGTTGTGAATGTTGATTTGGGATGGGGAGGTCAAGTTTGAAGGCATTATCTATTATCCATTGAATATTAGTATATGTGGTCCATATCAAATATATTTGAGCTTATGATATTGATAACTCTTAAATATTTTATGATCCATAATGTAGAAAAAAATTCCTTTTTCATACTTAATTTAGGAATAAGTGATTTAAAACTAACTTAATATTATGCCTTGATTTAGGGTTGTATTGTGTTGTACACATTCACACTAAGTCTAGGGCCATTTTAAACAAAATTGACTTAATTTGTGCCTTATTTGGGGTGTTGTACAATGTTGTATTACACTTTCACACTTATCTAGGGTTTCATTACTTAATTGTGCTAATTATCTAACTTAATTGGCCCTTAAATTCAAATTCAAGCCCACTTAATCACACTTTCTAAAGGATCTATCTTGACAACCAATAATTTTATTGCATGAAATTTAATTTGGAAAATTTAAGGTCCTCAAAAGTTGTGCTAGAACCCATTCGCCTTTAGTGGTGAAGGGGTACTCTCCAAATAGGACACCACTTTCTTGGCATTTTTGAAATGGGTTTTTAATGTTATTTCATCCTCTCAAAGCATGGTCCTAGAAAGTTGTGCTAGGAACCATTTTCCTTTACTATCAAATGGGTCCTCCTCACATAGGAGACCCCTTTTTGAATTTAATTCTAGTAGGATTTTAATGATTTTTAATCCTAGATCTAATGTCGGCTTGAATTATTTGGTTTTTTAGGTTAATTCTTAGATTTAGTATAAATATTTAAGGTTAATTCACATAGTTTCACCTAGAAAGTTTTCATAAGCAATCCTAAGACATATAAGCAATCAAGAGTACATTCACAAGAGCACTTCAAGAGAATTTCAAAGGAATTTAGTGGTAGATTATCAAGAGTTTATTGCAACAATTCAAGGTCATATCTTCATGTCAAAGGAAAAATGCATCAATCATGTGGTTGAGCTAATGTTGTTGATGTAGCATTGAAGATCTATTGGCAATAATTGTTTCATATCTTATTCAAGATCAATATCTACATTATTCATAACCACTTCATGTTAGTTTCCATGTTTTCATTCTAAGACATCTTCCAAGGTATCAAAATTTTATTGTTTCATCATTTGGTTTAATTACCTAAAAGGTGTTTGAATGAGGAAAACCCATATTCACTAACAATCAACAAGTTTTCTCCTCTTTGAATGTGTATTTTCAAGGTTTAGGTTGAAGATCAAGTGGAGAACAAGTTTGAAGCAAAATTGTCAAAGTCATCAAGCTGCAAAGTTTTCATTGATATTGTAAGAACACAGAAAGAAGGCTACAAAATTTATTTCAAATTTTCTAGAGATGATCACTGAGGATTTGAGAGTGCAAACAACAAGGAAAAAAATTGAGAACACAGATCACAGTTTCAAAAACCCTAACAAGGACCCATTCACAAATAAAGGCGAATGAGTCCTTTGTGGCCTAAAAACAACCTTCTTGTAGCAAGGTATACACCATTTTAGCCTCTCAAAACTTCCCTTGTAGTTTCTATAATAGTTAGGATTATTTTTTTATTATTATTTGCATCATATCTAACACATAATTGCTTGTTTTATTGAAATATTGGTGGTCCATCATTTTGATGCAAAACCCTACCCACCTATCTTTTCTTATTAAACATTTTATTGAACCCAACCTATTGAATATTGTAATTTTATGATCTTGGAGTCTTTCTTCTCATCCTAGGTTAGATCTTTCATTCATTTTCATTGAATTAGATCTCATTTATGGTTTCTTACTTTGCATCCAAAATTGCATTTCATTTAGGGTTTTAGAATTGCATTGTTTTGCATTTCTTAAATAAATAAAAAATACAAAAAAAAATCAGTCATTTTGCATACCATTTAGATCTCATAACTTTTCATTTGAAAATTAAAAAAAAATATTGCATTTCTATTTAGGTCTTTGCATTAATCACTTTATTACATTTTCATATTGCATTTCCACAAAATTTGAAACTAAAAGTTATTGTCTCAAACCTTTAACTGAAAGACATTGTAGAAAACTTAAAAATCATTCAAAAAAAGTTTTAAAACCCTAATCAAGGACACATTCACCTTTATTGGGGATTGAATTCTTGATCAGGCTTGACCTAAATTTTTTGGCATCTAAAAAGTATTGAAAAACACCTACAAATTAGTCAAAACATTTCAAAAATCCTTATCCAAGACCCATTCAACCTTACTTATGAATAAGTCCTTGATAGTTCCTAATCTATATTTTCTGGAAATTGAAATCTCAGTTTTGGGCTTCTCTTTGCCACTATTACTTTCTTTTTTAAGTTTTTTGATTTGTCATTTCATCAAATTTAGTGAATCTAGCTTAATTTTCTTCATCTAGTGCATTGTCAATATTCAAAATTGCAATTACAAAATTTCATTTCAATTTATTACATTTTGTAATTAGTAAATTGCATTGTTTAGAATCTAAAAAATTCATTTCATTCTAGGTCATTGCATTGTCTCTTTCCATTTAGAGTTTGCACACTAGGTCTGTAAAACTCGTGTGAGCTTTACATTTTGGTGTCCTATTAGTAATACTATTTTAAGACATACTTTGAGGTTGTTTTCATCTTGTGATATCTCACTCAACATGGATCTTAGGTTTTCTAGCTCTCTTTTTGATAGTGTTGATAATCAACTCTCTGTGGATCATAGTTTGCATACTTTATTTCTTATGACTTCACGTCATACAACCAATGTGCTTAATGTTAACAACATTGTCCCTACCATAACTACTTGTACTGAAGCTTTGGGGTGTACTCAAAGCCAAGGAGTAATTCCAATTCCATCTTATACAATACCGATGTCCACTTCTACATACACTAGTACTAAACCCACCACAACCTTTCAACCTACAAAAACCCTTTAACCTTCAAAAAAGCCTTCAACCTACAACAACCTTTCAACCTACCACAACCTTTCAACTAACCAAAAGAATCATACCTACTAGCACTATGTACACTTAAGCATTTTCGTAGGAATTCCTTCTACCTTTGTGCATTCAAATACAATATCCCCTCAACCATCCCTCTTTAAAAACTTACAACTCACTAGCCCTTTGCATACATACACTTCAAACACTGGAAAATGGCATTTTATTTTGTATGGTTTAGGACATAGAGTAAACCCACTTCACAATTATTTCATTGAAGGGAAACCCTAGAGATATCAATACAAAGGAGAAAGAGATCATGCAATAGGGTTTTCCTAAGGTCTAATTGTAAACTAATGAGGGGTTCACCACCAAGATAGGGCTTTGAAAGACAAATGAAATGCAAGTTTTAATGCTTAATCCTAATAGGATTCAATCTTTAACTAAATAGCCGAAAACTGCATGTAAATCAAAACAAAGAGGTGAGATATCAAAAGTATGCACCTACAAACCTGAAGAAGGATGGAATTAGCTTTGAATTGTTGGAAAAAAAAAATTTGGTACACTGGGACTCATATGCCAATCTAGGATCATTAGTCCTAGATCGTGGTTTCTAGGTAGGAACTAGTTTTTGGAAAAAGGGTGTCTAAAACTACAAAGATCTAGAAAATGCTTGTAGTAGGACTCACACGCCACTTTTTGTGTATCAGTCCTATTTCACATTTCTAGGAATTCAAAGATTAGATATGTGTTCCGACCTCTAATCTTTCCTTCAAAACTGATTTCCATGTCTGAATCTATGAAAAGACATGTAAAAAAAATGGACTTGATTTGCTTATGGGTGTTTTGCCTCTGTCAAGCCCCTAGTTTGGTACTTAAACCTTGATAGAAAAAATGAAACTTGAATGTGAATGTGAACATAAACCCTAACCTTAAGTGTGCCTAAGACTAGGAAATTTGAAATGCAATGCAACCCTATTCTAATGTGTGAGAATGAGATGCATGAATGAAACATGAAGATGAATAGCTCACTCTGAGAGATCTCTAATCACTTAAATGAACTCTAATATTGCTTGTACCTTCCTTAGGCTAAAATTAGAGTTACAATGGAGGATGGAATCACTTAGGAAACAAGTCATTAGGCTTGTCTTGATGGCTAGTTGAATCTCCCCTACCTAGAATCCATCATGATTCACCATAGACAACCATGATCAACCCTCGAAAATGATAGATCTTGGGTGAAAGTGAAATTGAAGACCTACAAAAACACTCTAATGCTACTCCAAGACATCAACTTTACTTTCTTTTGAAACTTGAATTCTCTTAAATACTTAGATCTTGAAATTCCTCTTGAAAATATTGCTTCTAAGATGAAAGAATGACTTAGAAGCTTGATTATATAGGAATTTACACCTAATTTACCATTATTTAGATCTCAAAAGTCAACATCAACCAAAAATTTGAATTAAAAAGTTGAATTTCCTACTCAAACCGTAAAAAATCCCCAAATGGGAGTCATATGCCACCTCTAGCATATGGGTCCCACCTAAGGGGACTCATACGCCCAAGGTGGCATATGAGTCTCAACCTAGATTTTCGTGGTGGGTTGTTAGAATTTTAAGTTTTTTTGATTATTTTGTAAGGATTTTAGTTGAAGTAAACCTCAAGATTTGAAATAATGGGTCTTAGGGGACTGTTAATGATGAATTAAAGGGTATTTAATGAAAGGGTACCAAAATAGGTCCAAATTAGGTAAGGGATTGTACTACCCTCAAGAGGGGAGTATAATTTTTGTTGCCACATTTATCCCCCTCTTTAGCACCCATATGACTCTATGTGCATATGCAAGCTAAAGGAGTCTGAAGAGTACACTTTATTTCATTAAAGGATACTAATATGGATTTATTCATAACATGGGAGAATGAAGCCCCCACTATAGCTATATGTAAGACCACAATGCTAGGAATTGCATCCTGCAACATGAATTCATTAGTTGTCCAAAATTCCTCTCATCTAACTTCTTTTAGAAAAAAAATTCGAGGGTAGATGTATACCCCCTTGATTTTGCTTGCTTTTTAGAGGTGGAATCAAGGTAGAAGTCTAACCGCATTGAATAAGGTAAGTCGTATCATAGGGTATTCCCAAGTACCATACTACATAATGATAGATATATGATAAGGATGGGAGTAGAATCATGATTACAACACAACAAACAACATTGAAAATGGAGCTCTCTAGCTCCCATTATGTCAATTTGAATGAAAGGAACTTGTTAACCTTAATATAGTAAAAACCCTAATTTTTAGCATGTATAAGAGTCAAAATGTGAAGTAATTTCTACTTATTTTCTCTTTTACCTTTTTGTAGCTTGAATTTGGTGGAGAGTGATTGAATATGCCAAGCTGACGAGAGCATGAGCCCAAGAGATTGGATGTCCTATGAGAGCAGGTAGCCCAGGACAAGTGACAATATTGGGTGAGTTGATTTTTTTGCCTTAGCTTTTTCCTTACACTTTTATTTTATGTTTTGTACTAATTTCTAGGTTGATTTAGGACACTAGAAGAAAATTTAGTAAAGCATCCCTTTTTTTTGAAAAGTGTCCCTTTTTGTTGCAAAGTGTCCCCTTTTGTTGCTAAGTCTCCCACTTTTTCGCAAAGTGTCTCGTTTCTTCATGAAGTGTCCCATAAGGGATCTAAAGTGTCTAGGACCCTTAGAAAAGTACACTAAAATAAATTTAGTACATTTTTTAATTGTTAATGTATAATTTAATATTATAGAACACTTATAAGACATACTTTTGATTTTTTAGATCTCACCCTAGTTGTGGCAGCGTCTTGGCGACACATAGTTTTGTCGCCTTTGAAACCTAGCCCTGAAATTATCAGAGGAAAAGGAAAATATATTATAGACAATCTGATGCAAGAGCATCCAGTGGTGTGAGGGAAATCTTGCATCACCCAAAAGATGATTTCCATTTTGTTCTTGTTGTTTTCTTTTTGTAGATGTTTTTGCACTTTTGAATACCCTTTTCATCGAATAAGAGTTTCCAACTTTCAAAACTGCTTTTCTACTTTTTCTGCTCAACTGTTATTTTTAGCAGGTTTGAATTTGAAGTCGTGGGTAGATAGAAATTTATGGGAAGGTTCAGGATGGAAAAATACACAGTCTGGTGAAAGAATCGGGTCAAAATCATTCATGATTTGAAAGTTATTCAAGTTCCAATTTCTACTTTTTGCCCTGAAAAACCTTCTGAGCTCAATTTGAGGCACTAAATGATCCCGGATGGGCCTAAAAATTTGCGGAAATGCCAAACTTGTCCACCAAAGGCCTACTTTGCAAAAAATCGTCTTCTCGAGAGCTTTCCGAAAAGGTATTATCATTGAAGATCCAATGGTCAAATTAAAAGTTATGGCTGCCGGAAGTTGGTGCATATTTTAGAAATGTGCTAATTTTTGACTATCAATTTAAACTTGAATTTCAAATTGTAATTTTGGCACCAAACCGCCAAAACACTTATCTCGAATGTTGTTTTTGGTTCCAAACCGAAATGGGTCTATTTATGGGCTAGTTTCTTATTTTTGAGTAACTTTTTGGGGAAAGAAGTTTGCATGCTGCGAAAGGAGGATCTGGGTAATTTTTTGTAAGTCTGTAATTTGCATGTAATACAGAGCTTGGGGATTTGAGATCCTCCGCATGTAAGAAGTTCCATATTTATGAATAAAATATTATTCTCTCTTTTGTGAGTGTATTTCAGTGTCTCGGGTTTTCTCCCTCATCACAATCAAATTGTATTCAACATACCTCATACCCCCATGAGATACCATGATGCTATGTTCATGGCATTGGAAAAGAGGTGGGATACAAATACATGCGCATTTCACCTCCCAACAGGAGAGATGATGATCAATTTAGAGGATGTCCATCACATTCTTCTAGTTTCAATTTGGAGTGAGAGGGTACATTTTCTAGGGGATAAATCATTTCACAAGGTGAAATATGATATACAATACTATCTTGGAGGTATAATTCATGATGACATCATGGGGCGGTAGATTGATCTATCATGACTACTATATTCGCGAGCTCCACTTGTGGCATAGATTATGATGCTTACTGTGGCACTAGTACTCATCCCTAATGGATAGGGAGAACATCTACTATGATATAGTGGATGGCATGATAGAGGATTGTATACATCTGAGGGTGTAGTATCCTTACACACTTATAATATGATCTAAGATAGTTTTCATTCCACGAGGTCGACAGTATGGTGCATTGTACACTATTGTAGGTGTGGTTCCTGGAGCATATCACATGCACTAGGCTGACATGGTTTCCATTTTCATTAGTCCTAGGGTACCCTCACGCATTCAACTACCCACTAAGGAAGTTATGGAAATACAAAAATTTGCATTTTTGGATGGTCATATTTGACCATCTAGATAAAGGTGAGATCTTATGGAGACCATACTAGCTTATACCATAGTGGCCATATGAGACTCCTTAGTTGAGGTGATTATAGATGGATAGATTTCTAATAGGAAGACATGATTATGTAGTATGACCCTTCTAATACGATTGTGTGATGTGATAGTTTGGACATGTACATGTGCCACCCATGGCATGACCCTCCTTCAGGAGATGGAGTGCTCAGAGGCTCAATGACACTAGATGATTCATCTCTAATGATGTCATCTACAATGAATCTGATTACAAGGATCATGATATACCTCCAATCTCCAACATTGATGACGCTAGGACCACAGATGCTTACAAGGAGTGGTGAGAAGCTACACAACTAACTCTTGTATTCCCAATGGATGAGTTGATAGGTGATGTAGGGCCACTCCCAAATTAGAGAAACGAGGAAGATAGAGCCAAGGAGACAAAAAATTAGGGTTGTAGACTTATTCATAGATGTGATAGATGAGGACAATGATGAGGCTACAGATCCTAATTATGATGGATAGGAGGAGGATGAGGAGAATCTGATGAGCGAGGTAGATGATACATCCAAAGGATTTAGTGGGTAACGAATGGGGAGAGACAACTCTCACCCATGTGACTAGATCAAGTTTAGCAGCTGCAGCATGCACCATCACCTAAAATCATGGAGAGGCTAGCACATCCTCCATGCCTCCTACACACATGACGAGGTTATCTTTACACAACCAGCCAAAAAGCTAGGTGATAATATTTTATTTCTTTTTATGCTTTATACCTATGTTCATGATTTATGATTTAATATTATTATACTTATGTTCATGCTTTATGATTTAATTTTATGTCTATATATATCATGATGTGTACTGATTATATTTATGATTTCTATCGTTTAGGAGCTATGAGAGACCTACATGATCTCTATCATGGGTTTGTTGTTGAGATAGTGCCTCCATTAGTCTACAAGGAGGCTACTAATACATACTATGTTTCTGATCTGTATAGGATCTAGACTAGATTGCAGTATTTAAATGCTTAGCTTTTACAATGCTTTACAATGATTATTTCAAGTTAACTAAATCAAAATTAACTTAAGGAAATAACAAAATGAAAGAATTAACAAGGTGATTATAATACAAAGGAAGGAGAGAAAGAAAGAGAGAGAAGAAGAGAAGTGCAAACAGTTGATAACGGAGTTCGTCACGAAAGTGACTACGTCTCCGGGTCCACTCCAATAGAGAGACCGATCCGATTAAATCCAAAATCAATTACAAACGCACCACCATTCTCCAAGCACTTCGGCAGCATAACAGTGCTCTGACGTGCAAGAATGACTTGAAAACTCTCCAACAAGACCTCTCTTTCGTCACCTCAGCATCAAGACTTCAACTTGAAAAAAACTTGATTCCTCACTCTCCTCTTACACTCCTTTTATACAAAGAATTTTCTCAATTTGGTTACTAACCAATTGATTTACAAAATATTTCCCAAATCCACCTTATCTCTCCAAAATATATAGAAATCTAGATTAAATCCCCTTTAATCAATTTAATCTCCCATAAAATCCTTACTAAAATCCCCTATAATTATTCTTAGCCCTTCAATTATTCATTCTCGGGATAGTATTATTTTGGTGGTTTGATTTAATCCTTTGAAAAGGATTATAGTTTGTTTTTATATAAAAATTAGGGGATTTCATTTTAAAAAGATAAGGCATTCGGTTTTCCATCTTACATGAAAACCAACCGATGCCACTAATAAGTTAAACTGTTTCGATGGCTCAACGGCCACATCCCCTTTTACCCACCCGGGCATCACGGGTTCAAACCCCGTGAGCGGTTTCTTTTAAACAAACTTTGCAATACCAAACAACAAATTAAACCATATTCTATATTTGGTTAAACCGCCGGATATGGTGCAACGGCTATGAGCTCAATCTTCGCCGACGGGGGTTGGGGGTTCAAATCCCCCAACCATAATTTTAACAAACAAACAACTTTTCCAACCAAACCCAACACAGAAGACACCGAAAGGCCACGTGTCGCACCCACAAGATGCCACGTGGCGTGATCCAATTCGCTGACTAAGCTGACTGTGCGCTGACTCAAATCTGACTGGATTCCACGTGTCACATAACCATTCGCTGATGATGCTGACTCACAGCCGACATGGACGCTGACTGGACTGACACCTGTGTAGCTGACTCACGTACGGAATGCTGACAAGGATGCCATGTAGGATGTACAGACAGACACGTGTCTACTTATAAATTGCCGACGACGCTGATGTCACCTGCCACATCACTGTGCCACGTCAACATGTATAGACTGTATGGACTACCACGTGTCAGCTTCTGATTGGTCCACTTTAGATTTTGTACCTCGTGCTGACGTCAGCTATACGGATGATGACATCATCACTGTACCTTCAAGTCCACCAAGTCAGCCTGAAACTTTGACCGCTGCTAAGTTGAGCATACGATGTCGGATTTCGATGAAACGAACACCGTCAGAATCGTCTTGAAAAGCTCTTCGCGAGGATGCTAGCTTTGAGAACTTTTGATGACATCATTTTTTCGCTTCTTGGATGCCCTCTGATCCCAGTTTGACCAAAGGTTTGATTGGCTATAACTTGCACAAACAGACTCCTTTTCGCTCTGTTCGAGTTGTGTTGGAATCAGGACATTGAGCTCTTTCTGATGGTGTAGATTCTGGAGAAAAATGAGACACTTCAATTTTCACTGAAAAAAATGTCCACCGGATCAGTTTCCCCACCCATTATGGAGTGATATCTAGAGATGTTTGAGTCGTACGCCAAACTGCAAGTAGCATGTGAGAGTTTTAGGAGGCACACCCACAAAGACGAGGCTTCCTATGAGGAGATTCAATCATTTTGAGCCCTAGTAGAGGTTGAGAGACTCTAGTAAGAGGTAGCCAAACTATAGGAAGAGAGAGATCATCTAGTGGAGGATTGTTGGGAGGCCATTTGACGACCATAGGGTTTATAGCATGATCTAGATATACTTTCTAGCTCATGTTCATGATTGCATACCACCATCTTTTGATGGAATACCTCTAGATAGATGTGAGAACCAAATCTCAAGGGATTCGGTAATCACATACCACATTAGCATTGTATATATATTGATGACATACATACTCAAAATTTTGATGTATATATATATATGATCATTTGATGTTTTGTTATTTATGTTTATATGTTTAATGTTAAATGGAAATATGATTGATTAAATAATCTTTGTAAGACTATTTAATAAATGTCTCCATGATTTAACATGTTTATGTGATATAATTAAAACTTATTCTAATTTCTCTTATATGCAACATTATGATAAGTATGTTATGCTAAATTAAATGCACCTATGATCTAATTAGAGAACATTAAATGCATATAAGGATCTAATCTAACATAACAAACAAGGTGAAATTGAATAGCATGAAACCTAAAGTAATCATTTAAAAGTTAATTTAACAATTTCTTTAGTATTCAAGACACACAAATAATTGTTTTTCAAGAACGAAGCAATGTGAGAGCACATAGAATTGCATATACTAACTCTAACACCACTACTTTATAATTCACACTATTCAAGAAGATTAGACATAGTACCAATGTACATGCATGACATTTATAGGTTTTTTAAGAGGTGTGTCATCCATTTCTATTAATGTTTATGTGCTAGACCCATAACTTGCATTAATTATATAAGTTCCTAACCAATTAGCAATGAATTTTCCTTTGTCAGTTGGGTCAACATTGACGTTACATTGATTCTCGCATAACACCATATCACCTTTACTAAATATGAAAGGGATGACATGGTCATTGTAACTATGGTGCCTTCTCCTAGAGTAAGTTTGAAGGTGCTCAAGAACATTAATTTGTTGTTCGTCAAGCATTTCAAGCGGATGTAATCATTGTTCTTTATAAGCATTATCATCGATAAGTGCTTGAAGAGAGATTCTTAGGAATCTCTAACTCCAAGGGAATTATTGCCTCAATACCATAGATGAGGTTATAAGGTGTAGTTCCCATGTGTAATATAATGTTCATTTGGGAGGCCCATAGTGCATACATGAATTATGTGTGCCAATCCTTATTATGTTTGCTAATGGTTTTCTTTAAGATTTGTTCAAGGATTCTATGTGTTGATTTGGCTTGACCATTACATTGTAGATAGTAGGGTGTTGAAAAGTAATGTTTTATGTTAATTCTAAGAACTTCACATCATTGTTCTTGAATGGTGTCCCATTTTCATATACTAACATGGAAGGAATTCTGAAGCAAGCAATAATGTGTTCCAACATGAAATGACATATCACATCAAGTGTTGTTGAACAAAGGGGAATTGCTTGTACCCACTTCATGAAGTAGTCTGTCATGGTGATTATGTATGTATGTCTAGTAGAGGAAGGTGGTGATATTTTTCCAATGAGATCCATACCTAAACTACAAAGGACTAAATAGGAACTTTAGCTTGAAATTAATAGGCAGGAGCATGAATCAAATTTCTATGTTCTTGACATTTGTGCCATTTTTTGACATATGCAAAGCAATATTGTTCTATATGTCTCCATTAGTATCTTATATGTATTAGTTTTTGGACTAATGTTCTTCCTTCAAAGTGACCACCACAAGCAGTAACTTGAGCTTGTTCAAGTGCTATGGGGATTTCAAATTATTTAAGGTATATAAGTAAGAGACAATCAAATGACCTTCAATACAACACAGATCAATGAGAATTATATACTTAGATGCATGATTTGAAAGGTGAGCTCAAATGTTCTTAGTTGTTGGCTCAGGATACGTACCCTTATTCAAATAATTAAATATCCAATTGTACCATTCACTTGAGTCTTCCATGGTTGTTGATAACACTTCTTCTACTTTATCTTCGATTGATGGTTTCATAATTGTATGCACAATGAATGTGAAGTATTTTGAAGGATCTTAAGGAGATATAAGGGAATTCACACTTTACATTGCATTTGCATGCCAATTATCCTTTCGAGGGATGTTGTCAATGGTAAATGATTCAAACTTGTTTAATGAGGTCATTGTAAGATCCTTGTATTTTGATAATTTTTCATGCTTCACTTAGTATGTTCCATTTATTTGTTTAATAACCAATTGTGAATCACCAAATATCTTAATGTCTCTAGCACTCATAATCAAAGTGGCATGCAACCCAATAAACAATGATTCATACTCAATAGTGTTGTTTGTACATAGGAAATTTAAGCAATACGATAAGGGAATAGCCTCTCCATTAGGTGGTATTATTATAACCCCTGCATCAAAGCTAGTTCTACACTTAGATCCATCAAAATAAACTCCCATTTATTAGTTTCAATTGTCAACACATTATCATTAGGGAATATATGATTATGAGGCAATGCCCAAGGAGAAGGAGCATCAACTAGTTGGTTGGTCAAGGCTTGACCTTTACTTGCTTTTTGTGAAATAAATTTAACTTGGTCAAACTTAGTTAACAACATCATCCACTTAGCTAAGTGTCCTAACAAATTTTTTTTAGTGAAAAGATATCTTAAAGGATCGAATTTCATCATTACATATATTTTTGGAATTTCTTAAGTAATGTCTCTATTTACTTGTAGTGAATACAAGAGACAAGCATTATTTTCCTATCATTGTATATCATTTCTCATAATCGATTAATAAATAGAATGTTCTTTACCATTTTCATCTTATTGAGCCAAATATGTTGTGAGAGCATGGAGTGATGCTAACATATAAAGGATAAATGGTTTATTTTGTATAGTAGGTTGTAAGATAGGTGGAGTGATAATATAATCTTTCAAACTCTCAAAAGCATGTTTATAATCCTTGTTCCAATTAAATTGAATGTATTTCTTAAGGAGATATGTGAATGGTAATGTTTGATCCACTATAAATGACACGAAATGTCAAATATCCTGAATTATTCCTTGTAAGGTGTGTAATTGGGAGATGTTTCTAGGAGGTGGCATGTTAATGAACTATAGATTTTTGGTTTCCTATGGACTTCTCTAGCTCTTCTAGGGTTTTTCACCTAAAAGGAGAGATAGAGCCCAAAAATGCTAAGGGTTCATTCAAATTATGAGATGATCTAAATGCAGTTATATGAACTAATTGATTGATTATGAATACAGAATCTAAGAATTATGTTATGTTGGAAAACACATTGTGTAATAAAAAATAACCTAAGAATGAATAGTAAGTTGCAATAGAAATGACTCAGATTGAAAGTGTGTACCTGGAACCTTGATGAGGACTGAAAATTACTTTTGAAATGTTGCTGATGTTGTTTTTCAATCCTAGAGGGACTCATTTCCATTCTAGGGGAATCAGTCCCAGTTCTGGGAATTTGAGACAAAATCTATTTCTGTCAAAAAGGGTGTCAGAAAATGCAGAAAAATCAAAACTAACCTAGAAATGGGACTCATTCACCACCCATGGTGAATGAGTCCACTTTTGAATTTTTGGATTTTCAACAGTGGATTCTGAAGCTTCTGATCTACACTTTTACTTCCTAGAGGTGTCCACTTCTGAAACTCTGATTCATAGGTCTAAAAATAAGATTTTGTTGATTCTTTGACTTGTTGAATGAAGATAGGACTTTAACAACCTTTCAACTTGATCTTTAATGATTTCTAAGCTTCCAAGGGATCTAAATCTACAAACACACGAAGAACAAAAGAGAAATGTTGATTGTTAGGGCATGGGGGTTTGCCTTGGTCAAACCCCATTTAGGTAATTAAACCAAAATGATGAAAGAATGGAATGAAGCATGCAATAATGGAATAGATTACCTTTCCATGATATTGATCTTGAAAGTCTACAACATAACATGTACAATCTGCCCTTGAATGTCTTAGGAAGCTAAATTACTGACTTGCAATGTGAAAGTCCTAGCTTGCTTAACTTGAGATAGAGGAATGGTGAATAAATAATGAAGAATGTATGTGTGTGTGATGAAAGATGAATGGATTGAATGAGAGATGTAAAATGAGAAGAAAAAAAAATTATTTATACAATCTTGTGCCTTAGTTACCCATTCATACCTCATCACAGGCTGACATCAAATGTTTTTGAATAAAAACTCGAAAGGAATTTTGAAATATTTTGAATTTTGGGCCAAGGGGGACTCATTTTCCACCCATGGCAAATGGGTCCCACCTAGAACTTGAAAATGGGTGTGAAGAATTATCTTGTATTTAATGTTGTTTGTCAGGCTAACATTCAAAAATACACTTAATTAAAGCATATGAGGGAATAAAGGGACCAAATAAAGAATAAGAAAGGGGTAAATAGTGAAGTTATGCCTGGAAAAGTGTGAAATCTTGTTACAAGACTTTACAACACTTCAAAATAGGACTTGTTTAGTGATGAAAAGGTGATTTTTAGGTAAATTGTAATGAATAGAGTCTAGAAGAATGTAGAAATGTCTTAAAACACTTCACAACACCTTCACAAGATTCTATTAAAATAATTTTATTCAATTTGTGAGGGTCCAAGACCTAGTGTGGATGCATAATTTAATGAATCGCAAAACCTAAATCAAGGCCTCATTAAGTCCAATTACTCTCATGCCAAGCAAAGGGTACTTTTTTCTATGACACATTTAGCCCTCACTTTAGTGAGAGGATGAACTTGCTTCAAAATCACACTAAAGTAGACATTCAAGAGACTCATATGTACATATGCAGATGACAAGGAATAACAAAGATCAAGGAGATTACTCGAGCCCCCAAGATCTAAGATCCTAAGTCAAACTATCAAGACACAAAAGCATGCAATGGCAAGATAGAGAAAGATGAAAATAAAATGATGGATCAAGCTTTGACCATTTGTCTAGCTAGTTGTGGATAAAATCTAGGCTTGCTTGTTCGAAAAAAGAAATGTGTACTCACTTTAGGGCCACAGAACTTCTAGTTGTCCATGGGATGAGAAATCTCAAAAGGTAAGATACATACACTAGTTGGTATGCACTCACAAACACAAACAGTGGCTATGGGGAAAATTCATTCCGCTAGGTGGGCTTCCTACTAAACCATATCAAAGTTATACCTCTTGATAACTTTAACAAGGCACCACAAGGAAAAATGGTTTTCGAGCTCTATGAGGTAAGAAAAGCTTCGTATGCTTGACACTCATAGACATTGTTAATGCAAAATAGTGTAAGTATTGTTCAAAGGGATTTTGATTTATTCATGCAAGGTATCATCTTAGGGAACATTATTCCTAATGTCTCCAAGAGAGTATAACTGTAAATGATCCCATCTTGTTTCTAAGAGAGGGCAAGTGCAAGGTTTCATCCTAGGAAACATTGTACCTAATGCTTCCAAGAGAGGGAATCGCAAGAAAAAAGAAAATAAAAAAATGAAATGTGAGTGGTGATGTATGCCCCCACTTTAAAGTAGTTGCGAGCACCTGTACTATGAGAAATTTCTTTAAAATATAAGTAGAGGGAGGAAGACATGAGAGCTTACACGAAAAGCCCTATGCCAAGTCATATGTTTTTGGTAAGCTACGCAATGAAAAAGGGAAGTATGTCATATGCAAGCCAACTCAAGGAACGCCATCTACATCTCAAGCTTTCTCTTATGTAGTCATGAAAGGTTAGCGACTATCCAAAGGAGGCAACAACAAGTGACATACAAGGAAAAGGCTATCTAACCCCTTTCCCCCACTTAGTGCAAGACAAAGGTGAGCCAAAATGATTAATGAAATACATGCTAGAGTGAAAATCAATAGGAATTAGAGCAATTGGATGCCCCCACATAGGGAAGCAAACCAAACTCCTAAAAAATTTGTATTTTATGACTCAAAGTAGTGTAGTCATTAGTGGAGTGATCATGAAATCTATGATATGCACAAAAGGAAGTCTTGGAAGAGCATTTCTTGGGAATGCATGGAGGGAGAGTGATCAAGTTATCTTGGAGAAGTCTTGACAAGATAACCTTTTGATCAAGAGGAGAAGGTGGTCTTGTGGTTGGTGTCAAAGATACATCTTGCTTAGTAGTAGGTGTCATACTTACACAAGAATCTTTAGATTGCGACATTTTGTTCTCTTCATTGTAGGAGGATACAAAATCTAACGAAGTCAAATCATGAGCAGTTTGTGAGATGATAGTTTGAATGTTTTGGGAAGGATGATATTCAATACCATTAATTGTGAAGGAGGATTTAAGGGTGTGTTGTGTGAGATTAAATGAATATGGGTAAAGGATGAGAGGGTTGTTAAGATGTCCTACAGGATATGTATGTGGTCCATTAGGAAAATGGGATCTAATGGACACTTGTGCATTCATATCCTCAACAGTCTTGTTTTGATGTATCTCTAAGTGAGGGAAATCAAGAACCAAATTTTAAATGAAAGAAGACACAGGAGTAATGTTGTCATAGGGTATGTGTAGGATCATGATGGGTATGTATAGGGTATGTGGTTGACGACTTTTTTTTTTTTCAAAATTGATGAAATGAAAAGGGTTTTTAAAGGAGATTCTCAGTTTTCCACCAATATAAATTATACTTTACTTTGAATTTAATAAATAATTATTATTCATTTTCTATTTGAATTACGACTAAAGTCTTGATTGATAGGATGATTGAAAAAATCTATAGCTTTCAAATAGTATCACATTTTTTTAATCCAAAATATGTGTCACATTCTATGTTTCACATACTATAGGATTAAAAAAAGAAAATGAATTTCATAAATTTTGGACCCAGTTAAGGTGGTCAGACATACAAGTTTTTATATTTTTTAAAAGTTGTAATAAAAATTCATAATTAATTATTTACTTGGAAACAAATTACAAAAAAATATGCATCACATCCGACACATGAGTCTTCTACTTATATCTGAAATCTTCTAAAAATATATATTATTATTTTATTGTAGTTAGGGTGGGATTAGACACCTACTTCTTATTTTTTCCCTAAAATTTAAGTATTGCTACATTGAAATTTCAAATTTTCACCAAATAATTTTATTTATTTTTAAATAAACCTAGTAGTTTAGAAACTACATTCAATTTGCTACAAATTCTATTCTTACATATTTTTTAAATAATATAGATAACTTATTCAAATTTTTACATCAAGTTGCCTAACTTTGATTTTTCTAAATTATTTGCCACTTAAGGTCCTATTTTTTCCAGGATGATCCTACACATATCCCATATTGTAGTACCATGATATTTTCCCTAGGAGGAGATTTTTGAGGCGAGAAACAAGCAGCATATGCTTGACAAGTAAGGCTCGGTTCTTCCACAACAACTTCATCTCCAATAGGGGAATGATTAATGAAGGGATTATAAAGAGGGGGATGAGTTTGAGAAGGTTTTAGGTGAGTGTCCATTTTCATTAAGGTCTCATTCTCTTGTTCCATATTAACTACCCTACTAGGAAAGCTTGTAATATGTTCATCCAAGTTTGAGATTTTCAAAGTAGCTTCATCTCAAGTGGAGGAGGTATCAAGAGAAGAACCACTATGGTTTGTAAATAGATCTTCCCATAGAATAGGGGCATTAGGGAAGGGAGGATCAAGGGTGTCATGATGCTTAATAGGGATATCTTATAACACCAACCTATTAGTTGGAAATCGAGAAGAGATATTAGGACATGGACAATATTGATTGTCATGACCATGGAGACTTGGTAAGGTGATGTTGAGGAATGTGTCTATGATCTCATGTTCTTGTTGTGTAAGGTCATCCAAAGGGGAATAAGGAGATGAACAATCAAGAATTTCAAGGCTTGTAACTTCTAGCTCCAAAATACCTGTGTTGCTAATAGGAGAGGTATCAAAAGAATAACAAGTATGTGTGTTATGATTTTCTACATTTCCATTCCACCAATGGGTAATGCAAGATTAAGGATTGTATTAATGGATTGTTTCTTAAAGTCCTTATTATGGTAGGAAAAAAGAAAACTCATAAAATCCATGTTTGATCAAATCAAGGGCATATCTTTTGAAATAAAGTACAATGCAATGCAATTTTTAGTTTTTATGTGTTTGTTTACACAATGAAACTATCTAAAAATTATATGTTGTGAATACAAAAGTGAAATTAAAAAATGCATGAAATGAGCTATTTTAAGTGAAATATAGTGAAATTTATGTTATAGAAATCCATCCAAGGGATATAGATAACTGATGGAAGCAAACAAAAGCCTTAAAATTGAATATTCAGTTTTGTACAAGGTTGTTTTAGGGGTCAAGAGGGACTGATTCACCCAAGGTGGCGAATGAGTCCCAGTATGGACTTTTTTCAAAAAATTAGAATTTTTGACCGATTTTTGTGAATTATGAGTGCTATTATGTAGAGATAAATGAAAAATGTCAAAATCCAAAAAAGTTACATGAAATTAGATGCCAAAAATAAAATCTAAATGCAGTTTGTATGAATGCAAAATTTGAAACCTATCATGCAAAGGATTTCATGCAAATCCTAATGCAAGATAGATGTATGATGGACTCCAAAGCACACAAGAGAGTATTTGAAAAAGTGGGTTCACCAAAATGAACCATAGATTTTTGGTTCTTATGGACTTCTCTAGCTCTTCTAAGGTTTTTCACCTAAAAGGAGAGAGATAGGGCCCAAAAATGTTAAGGGTTCATTCAAATTGTGTTATGTATGATGCTATATAAGCTAAATGAGATTATCTAAGTGCACGTGAGTGACTTGAAATGAAGAAACCCTAAGTTGCTTGACTTGAGATGGAATATTAATGAATTTGACAATAGATAAGAGATTGAATGGAGGAAATGAATGAGGGATGAATAGAATTGAATGAGAGAGATGTAAAATGAGGAGGAGAACACTTATTTATACAATATTATGCCTTAGTTACCAGTTCCACCTCATCATAGGCTGACATCAAATGTTTTTGAATAAAAACTTGAAAGGAATTTTGAAATATTTTGAATTTGGGGCCAAAGGGGACTCAATTGCCACCCATGGCAAATGGGTCCCACCTAGGACCTAAAAATAGGTTTCAAGAATTATCTTGTATTTAATGTTGTTTTTCAAGCTAACATTCAAAAATACACTTAATTAAAGCATATGAGGGCATAAAAGGACAAAATAAAGCATAAGAAAGGGGTAAATAGTAAAATTATGACCAGAAAAGCATGAAATCTTGTTACAAGACCTTACAACACTTCAAAATAAGACCTTTTTTAGTGATTAAAAGGTGATTTTTAGGTAAATTGTAATGAATAGACTCTAGAAGAATGTATAAATGTCTTACAACACCTTCACAAGATGTCATTAAAAGAATTTTATTCAATTTGCAAGGGTCCAATACCTAGTGTCGATGCATAAAATGCCTCAAAACACCTAAATCAATGCCTCATTAGGTCCAATTAACTCACGTCAAGCAAAGGGTACTTTTTTCTATGGAATAGTTAACTATAGCATCAATTTTCTTCTTGTCCTCCTCAATGCCTCTGTGAGATATGATAAAACCTATAATTTTTCCACTATCTACACCAAAGACACTTTTTTGAATTTAATCTCATGTTGTATTTTCTCATTTGCTCAAATATTTTTTGAAGTACATTTACATTGTCTTGGTGAGTCAAAGATTTGGATAAAATATCATCAACATAATCTTCCACAATCTTATGTATGTAATAGTGAAATATCAATGTCATAGCTCGTTGATATGTTGCACCTGCATTCTTCAATCCAAAGGGTATAATATTTGCCAAAAAATGTTCACTAAGCTATTGTAAATGCTATTTTATATTGATCTTAAGGGTTAATAAAGATTTTATTATATCCAAAAATCCATCCATGAATGACAACAAAGCATGTCCCACAGTAAAGTCTACTATCAGGTCAATATTTGGAAAGCGAAAGTCATCTTTTAGAGATGCTTTATTTAAATCATGAAATTCCATACACATCCTAATACAATTTTCTTGTTTTGTGATTGTGACAATGTTTGAGATCCAAGGAGAATAATCTATAGGTTCTTATAAAACCAACTTCAAGGAGCCTTTCAATCTTGACCTTAACCAATAAGGCTATCTTAGGGTTCATTTTTTGAATCTTTTGTCTAATAGGCTTGGCATTTTCAGCAAGGAATAGATGTGTGTTACAATCTTAAGGTCAATTCTCGGCAATATCAGAATAATTCCAAGCAAAAAGTTCAGGAAAGTCATGGAGCAAATTTTCATGGTTCTCTTATTCTTCATCATCAAGACACTTTCCTATCTTAATCAGTTTTTCTTCATTGTTAATATCCAATGGTATATCCATGGTATCTCCCAAAGGAAGCACATTTTGCTTCAAAAATTTAGGGTTAAATTCTTCTTTGTTAATGTCAACCTCACTACTTTCCTTTTCTCTGGATTTTAGCTGAGTAGTAATCATAAAACATGTAACCCATTTCATTTTAAGAGGATTAAATGGTTTTTCAACTCCTAGAATTTCTTTCAAGGCTTCATCATCTTTGAAAAACTCCAATGATGCTTCACAAGTTGTATCAATCTATTCCAAATGCTTCAAAGTGAGAGTTGTTTTAGGATTACACATGATGGTGTTGATGTTTAGCAAGGGTATTTTTGTTACTTATGTAATCTTAGAAGGCCAATATCCCAAACCACTTTATGTTCCTTGCATACTAGGTTCTATAGGAATATGAATACATTATTCTTTCTTCACACATCCTTCTTTTCCACTATAACCAAGTTGTTTTATGAACTCATAGCCTTTTCCATAAAGTCTTTTCATTTCTTTTAGGTTTCATGGTTTTTGATAATATATCTCATCAAAAAAATTCATATAACTTGTGTCCTCTTCTAGAGTAGATGAGATAGATGCTTGTGAGTGTTCTTTTGAATTCTACATTGACATCACCATTGGTTGTTTTTTCTTTACATCTTCTTTAATTGTGATTATGTATTCTCCCATAAACGACAGTGTGAACTCTAAGGTTCATCCCAATCATCATCTGATAACTTCAAACCTGTTTCCATCTCTTGTCCTTCTTGTTTCCTTGGTTCTATGTTTGATGTTGGAATTAATTTGTTTAGAGGACTTATTGTTCCTTTTTCAACTTGTAAGAAAATTTCAGGATCGGGGACTATTTCAAATTGGTATACCTTGTTATAGGCATACTTCATAATACAATGAATATTTGAAGGAACCACATGCATCTCATGAATCCAAGTTCTTCCTAAAAAAAATTTATATGAAAGATCATGGACATCCATAACATGAATAGGAGTTCATAACCTAACATTTCCAAATGTAATAGGTAAAGTAATCACACCGAGTTGTTGCTTTCCTACATTGTCAAATCATTGAATTGATAAGGAATCAGGATAAAAAATTTATTTATCCATGCCAAGTCTATCTATAAGATTCACACTCCACAAATTAATAGCGGAGCCGTTATCGACAAGGGTTCCTTTTATTCCCATTCTATTGAACCTAGCTATTATCATGAAGGCATCATGTTTCTTTCTCAATTCCAAAGGAGGTAGCTCATGTTGGTGAAAAGTAATGTCTACATTAACTGGATTCATTCCTTTAATTAGTGCAGTCACATCACTTGCATTTATATTAGAGGGATCACAACTTGTTGTAAGGGTATTTAAAGCATGGTATGCTAATTAGGGGAGTTTTGAATTATCTCCCATAGGGAAATCTTTGCAGGAGTATTCTTAAGTTGTTCAAAAATATCATACTCCTTCCCACTATGCAAAGGTAAACATGAAGCACTAGGAAAGATGGGATAAGGAAAAGGTAAAGGTGTTGTATTTGGTTGTTTTGGTTGCGGATTTTTTCTAGTGTTATATGTATGAGCAATGGTACTATTACTTGATTGCTGAAAAACATTATTATTAGGTGGTTCAAGAGTGTAAATAGGTTTATTTTGAGTTTGAGGTTTTGTGAAGGTGGGTAGAGGATAAGTTCAGGTTGAATCACATTAACATCTCTTGGTTTTGGTTTGTCATGACAAGTATTAGAGGATGAAATTTGTGAGATGAAATCCTCAAGGGATTCATCCAACATGTCAAATTCATCACTAATAAAAGGATTGAGGGTTAGGTTAACTTGGAAAAAGGGATTTGAAATGGTCAAATAACTATTCTTTGTCCAAGTGGTTCATCTTTTTGTAGGCTTTTTTTTTTTTGTTTTCTAACGAATTTCAAATATAATCTAATCTAATTGGACTATGAACTAATGCTGAAAATGAAAAGTGCAAAAATATAATTATATCCACAATTGCAATGAATGTAAATTATGCTAATTCTAATGACTTTTATGTAACATAAATTATGTACTCTGAAACAGAAGGTTATCAAAGGTAAACAAAAGTTCAGAAACATGGAATTTAACTCTTTCAAATGTAGTTCAAAATATACACTAGGAATAAATCACCTAGAGGGGCGTATGAGTCTTAGTCAAGATTTTTTTCAAAAACTTCAAAAAATTTCAAGTAATTTTTATGCTTTTTATGTTGTATGATCTATAACCTAAGTGAAAATGTAGATTTTATATGAATTTCAATGATTTGAGATGCAAAAATACAACCTATTTGCACTTTTACTAATGCAAGAATTAGAAACCCTAGAATGTCAATTAGCTAATGCAAACCATAATGTAACGTTAATGCAAGCAAGATCTAGGATGATAATGCACTCGAAATTGGAATTATGATGTTCTAAATGAAAGTTCACCTAAATGAAACAACAACAAAAATAGCATTGTTTTTGTATGGTTTAGGACATAGAGCAAACCCACTTCACGATTATTTCATTCAAGGGAAACCATAGAGATCTCAATGCAAAGGAGAAAGAGATCTTGCAATAGGGATTTCCTAAGGTCTAATTGTAAAAAAATGAGCGGTTCACAACCAAGATAGGGATTGGAAAGACAAGTGAAATGCAAGTTGTAATGCTTAACCCTAGTAGTATGCAATCCTTAACTAAATGGCCTAAAAATGCATGTAAATTAGAACAAAGAGGTGAGATCCAAAAAGTATGCACATAGAAACTTGAAGAAGGTTGGAATGGGCTCTGAATTGCTATAAATTCTAAAATTTTGGAACATTTGGGACTCATATGCCAGTTTGGGTGTATTAGTCCTAGATCAGGGTTTTTGAGCAAGAACTAGTTTCTAGAAAAAGGGTATCTAAAACTACAAATATCTAGAAAATTTCTTGTAGTGGGACTCATATGCCACTTTCACCCTATCAGTATCTTTCTTCTTTTTCAAGAATTCAAAGTTCAAACCTGTGCTCCAACCTCTACTCTTTCCTTACAAATTGCTTTTCATGCCCAAATCTACGAAAAGACTTGCAAAATAGAATATGGACTTGATTTTCTTATGGTGAATTTTCCCTGGTCAAACCCTTAATTTAATAGTTAAACCTTGATACAAACAATGAAAATTGAATGTGAATGTGAACATAAACCCTAATCTTAAGTGTGCCTAAGACTAGGAAATCTAAAATTTGCAATGCAACCCTATTCTAATGTGTTAGAATGAAATGCATGAATGAAACATGAAGATGAATAAATCATTTTGATAGATCTCTAATCACCCAAATGATCCCTAATAATTTGTGTGCCTTCCTTAGGTTGAAAATAGAGTGACAATGGAGGATGGAATCACTTAGGAAACAAGTCATTAGGCTTGGCTTGATTGCTTGTTACATCTCTCCAACCTAGAATCCATTATGATTCACCATAGACAACCATGATCAACCCTTGAAAATGCTATATCTTGGATGAAAGTGAGCTTGAATACCTACAAAAACACTCTAATGCTACACTAAGACTTCAACTTTACTTTCTTTTGAATTTTGAATGATCTTGTAGAAGAATGCTTGAAGGATCTTGAATACTTAGATCTTGAAATTGCTCTTGAAAATTATTGCTTAGATGAAATAATGACTTAGAAGCTTGCTTATATAGGCATTTACACCTAATTTAGCATTATTTTGATCTCAAAAGTTGACATCAACCAAAAAATTGAATTTCCCACTTAAACCCTAAAAATGCCCCAAATGGGACACATACGCTACCTCTGGTATATGGGTCCCACCTAGGGAGACTCATACACCCAAGGTGGCATATGAGTCCCACCCTAGATTTTAGGGTGGGTTGTTAAAATTTTTAAGTGTTTTTGATTATTTTTTTGGGTTTTTAGTTGAAATAAGTCTTAAGATCCAAAATAATGGGCCTTATGAGCCTATTAATAATGAATTAAAGGGTATTTAGTGCAAGGGTACCAAAATAGTTCCAAGTTAGGTAAGGGATTGTATTATCTTCAATAAGGGAGTACAATTTATGTTGCCACAACACTACTCCACCTTATTCCCCTCAATCTTACAATCACAATGATCCTATCCTTAAGTCACTTTAGAAAACCATGACATCCCTCCAACAACAAGTTGTAACCTTAAAAAATGAAAAAATGGTCAAGCTTCACAATGCATCAAATCCAATCTACTATCCATAGACATATTAAGAGCACAAATTCCATGAGGTATATAAGTACCTCAATTTGAGAAATATGGTGGGAAAGGAGATCTTGTTAGCTATGTTTCCACATTTACAACCTTGTATAGTGATTTCATTTTTGAGGATTAACTTTTGGCTAAGTTATTCCCTAGGTCATTGAAGGATACTGCTTTAGAGTGGTTCTCTTCTTTACTGAATAATTCAATTGGTTCATTCAATGAACTTTTTGATTCCTTTTACAACCACTTCCATATAACACATGGGTCCTAAGATGAAACTTGTTGATCTAATGACATGCAAACAAAAGGATGATGAGAAAGTGATAGATTTAATATAATTATCAAGATACAAAACACTTTATTCACAAGTAAACATTAAAATTCTTGACACTGACCTTCAACGAATTTTTATTGCCAACTTAAAAAATAAAATCCATAGAAAACTTGAAATGTTGATATTTTCGTCCTTTACATAGATATACATACAACCCTTTGTGATTATCAAAATTCAACTTGCGATCATGATGTGAAAAAACTCCCTAGTCCTCCTAAAAAATCTGAATCTACAACTCAAAATAGCTACCAACCTTTCAAGAAGAAAAATAAGGGCTTTCTACAACTAAATTCCCCTCAACCAATTCAAAAAAATAATAATCAAGTGGCTGCTATAAAGAAAAAAGATTATTTTTGGGATAGGGATAGAGAGTTCACTCCTCTACCCAATACCCTTTATAATATCATGTTACAACTTATTTAAATTAATATGCTTACCTTACCTCATGTTAAAGAGCATGCTCCTAATATACCATTTCCCAAAGGCTTTCGACAAAAATATTATTCCCATTATCACCAACAAAATGGACATGGTACATAATACTATAAGTGTCTTAAAAATCTTGTGCAAGACCTTATTGATTCTAATCATTTATAAATTGGAGGTGTGAACAATCAAGGTAATAAGTTTGTAGCCCCTCATAACCAAAATTTATAAATATTTACCAATCCCATACCTAAGCGTGCACTATTTCATTTGTCAAAGCTAGTGAAATGAAGAATGATGTGATGAGTGTTGACATAGATAATGACAACATGGACTGTACTATTGAAGAAGGTCCTATAGATACTATTGAATAACATCCTATGGATACTATGGTAGAATTTAATGAAGGTAGACCTCGTAAGGGATCAACTAAAAAGCCTCTTAATATTGCTTTCTATGTCACCAAAAAATGTGTAGTTGACATTTTTATGCTCACTTGAATCTCTCTTATGGATTTTGGTTTGATTTTTCCTATATTTAATGTTGTAATGTGGCCAAAAAATTCACATTATGTCTTCAACCCTTGTGAATCATTAAGACTTCTAGGATGTCTTGTAAATGTGTTGTGAAGTGTTGTAACCCACTTTCACACTTTTCTAGGACCCTTTCATTATAATTCACTTAAATAACTCATTTTTATCACTTACCAAGTCCTATTTTAAAGTTTTTAAAAGAGTTGTAACAAACTCTCATGCTTTTCTAGACTTCTCATCATTAATCCCTTAATGCACTTTCTTTCCCTTCTTAAGTGTGTTTTTGAGGATATTCCCATTACACATCATTTAATGAACTTAATCTCTGAAACCCAATGAAATTGTCGTGGTGGGACCAATTCACCACCTGGGGTGACTTAGTCCCACTCTGCACAAAATAAAAATAATTTAATTTCTTGGCGGGATTTTATTCTCTTACCCTTGAGGTCAACCTGTGATGTATTATTTTTGGTAATTAATGGAAAACCAAGTATAAATAAGGGTTTTTCTCCTCATTTTTCATCTCCTAATCTCCTACAATCTCATAATTCATTAAGCACTCAATCTCTCAAGAATTCAAGCACTCTAAGTATAATCAAGTCATCCATTGGAGCACTTCATTGCATATCTTTATATTTACACATCAAGGTTTTGGTAAGTTTATGACATTGCATGTTGTTTAATTATCATTCTCTTCATATTTCATTTCATTATCTAGAGTTTGATTACCAAAGTCGGGTTTGACCAAGGAAAACCCCTATACTCTAACCCTTAACCTTTTTTCCCCTCTTTGCATGTGTGTTTGCAGAATTTGTATACAAATTTGTTAAATATTTTGGTGTCAAAAAGTGGTCAAAAATCCATCAAATTCAACAAAGCCCTCATTGAAGCTTGGAGACTCTATTTAGCCCATTTTCTATAGATTCATATTCATACACCTATCATAAAACCAAGTGAAGATCAAAAGCTACAAAATCATGTACCCAAAATCCAAAAATCTCCAAGTGGACTAAGTAACCATCCATGGAGAATTAGGCCCACTACCAAGCCTAAAAATTGATTCTCACATTTTTGAACACCCATTTGGCAAATTCTTGTTCCTACAGATTTTTCCCCAAAACTGGACTAAGTCACCTAGCTTGGCATAATTGTACCAATCAAAAAAAATTAGTCAACTCTGTAGGATTCCAGAGCCTAAATACATCATATTCCAAATTCTATGCACAACTCTCCAATTATGTTCAATTATTTCATCATTTGCTTTCATTCTTAGGTGTTTTTGCATATCACAATGTGTTTTGCAGTGCTTTGCATTTCTTAGGTTTAGCATCAATAGATCATTTCATTTCAATTTATACCTTAGTACATCATAGTTAGATACATTAATCTTGAGTGTAGACATTATCATTTCGGCGTCATTTCCTCTCCTTTTAAGTGAAAAACCTATAAGAGTTAGAGGAACCCTTGGGTAACCAAAATCATTGTCCACATTTTGGTGAACCCAATTTTTGAACATTTTAATTTTGATTTTAATTGCATCCTAGGTCTAATTTGCATTAGCATTGCATTAAGTGTTGCATTGTTTAAATTACATCATAGGGTTCTAAAAATTGCATTAGTGAAAAGCTCATATCTAGCTTGCATTTTTGCATTTTATTTCATTGAAAACAACAAAAATTCTACATTTTCATACTATAGTTGCATATATGTATTTGAAAAAAAAAATTTCATTCAAAATTTCTGAAAAAAATCACAAAAAAATCATCACTAGGACTAATTCACCACACTAGGTGACTTAGTCCTTCTGCACATTTTTCACTATAATTTTTGGCATTTTCTAGACATTTTCCGCATTTCTATTTCTGTTATTGCATCTTTGTTACAATTTCTGAAATTAGTGTTATTAGAATTTTATGGCTCCTAGTTTGCATTTCACTTACATCCACCCCGCCTTTAGTAGCCTTTGTATGATTTTTTGGTGCCCTATTGATAATACTTTAGTGAGAAGAAGTTCACAACTCATGGCATCCCCTGATAGCATACTCATTTTGGACCTTGGGTTGTCTCGAGCTACTACTCCTAGTATTGACAATAGTGCATTAGGCATGGAACCTGCCTTTAGCAATATTATGCCTTCCAATAGCATGCAAGTTGACCCATCAAATGATCACAGTCCACAAGACAAAGTCATTAACATTCATGAGGATTTAGCAAATTTACAACAAAACTTGTATCTTGAAAACATTTCAACCACTATGATTCTTGCTATAGAGAATATTCATCGGCTAATTGAAAGTGGTGAAGGCTTAAACAATATGAAACACATTGCTAAGATATACAAAAAACATGCTCCTTCGACATCCTAACCAACAAACATTGTGGTTAGTCAAAGGGGACTTAACATTCCTCCTCCCTCCATAGTGGCATCTATACCTACCTATACCACTCTGCAAGTCACAACCACAATGCAATAGGTTAGCAATGTGATTCCTTCCTTTCCTATTCCCACTAGCATTCCTCATTCTTCTGTGGCATCAAATGTTTTCTACTCTTCCACCATACCATGCATTAGCATTCCCTTCACTTGGCCTAACTCTACATACACTCCATCACCACTTTCCCTTCCACCTCATACCACTTACACTGACCCTCTCATGACACAACTTTTCCAAAACATCTCCTCTATGCAAAAACAAATATCCACCATCAACCAAAACTAGAATGGACCACCCACCTATTATGTTCCAAGCAACCCAATCTCTTTAGAAATCCTAAGAACATTGATGCCACAAGGAATAGAAATGCCTAGATTTAAGAAGTATGAAGGAAAGGGTGATCCTATTAAACATGTTAATGCTTATAGAACCTTGTGTAGTGACTTTATTCTCGATGATAAATTGTTGGCCAAATTGCTTCCTAGGACTTTAAAAGACACTACCTTAGAATGATTTTCATCCTTACCAAATAATTCAATTAGTTCATTCAATGAACTAGTTGATGCATTCATAAGTCATTTTCAAGTGCATATGAATACAAAGAACACATTGGCCAATTTAATGAGATGTTAAAAAACATGTGGATGAAAAAGTAACCAATTTCATCTCATGCTATTAGTCACTTTATGCCCAAATGAATGTTAAGATCCTTGATCTGCATATCCAAAATATGTTCATTGAAAATTTCAAATTCAAATCCAAGATAGATTGACCGTGATGAAATTTCCCTCCTTTATAGACTTGTGCACAAGCCTTTGTGACTATCAGAATTCAGTTAGTAGTCGTGATGCAAAGTCCACCTCCAACTGAACTGAAAAGTATGAACCTTGCACTTTCAATAATTCACAACCATTTGAAAAACAAAACAAAGGGCTTTTGCAATTTAACCCTCCTCCACAACCACCACAACTTTTCAACAACTAAGTAGTAGTTGTTAAAGCCACGCTACCTTATAGTTATGGAGATCCAAAATGACAGTTTACACCATTACCAAAAACTTTTCATAACACAATGACTTGACTTATACAACAACAAATGATTTCTTTACCTATTGTTAAGCCTTTGGTTCCAACTAAACCTTTTCCTCCAAACTTTCAACCTAATGCTTATTTCCATTATCATAGACAAAATGGACATGACACAAAATAGTGTAAGCATCTTAAACACATACTAAAAGACCACATTGATTATGGCTATGATCTATCCATTTCAAATTTTAATGTTAAAGGAAATATGTTCTTTGCCCCACCCAATCAAAATTTACAAATTTTTACCACTCCAGTGCCATAACATAATGTGTCATTCATCAAAGCCAGTGAAACTCAAAACTATGATGTGATGATTGTTCATAAAGATATTGAACATCCTAATCCTATTCCACATATCACTTCTATTAATCTTATGAATTTTTTGGTAAGAGTGATAGGTGTTATCCCTCGTAAGGGCCAACCTAAGAAAAATATTGATATTACTTTCTCCTCTAAGGATATTTTTCTAAATCTTCCTGATGGTCCTTTTTACATAGCTAATCATATTTATGATAAGCCCACTAATGGGATACTCATAGATCCTACCTATGGCAAGAATGTGATCACTGAGGAATTTTTTTATTACATGATCTTTATCAAGATGATTATGAAAAATCAAGAGAATGGACCAAAACACATAATGGTTTCATGTTCCCTATGATAGGATCAATCATTCTTCCATTATAGATAGGACCCTAGACAATGTATGTTACATTCTCTATCATCCCACAATCGGATCAGTTTTTTCTGTAGCTATGCCATCCATGGCTTTGCTCGATGAAATTTGTCCCTTTAGTCATACACAAATGTTTGAAGTTTCTACTTGACAATGACATATTCACTGTTAACCATAGTGGCTTTAACCCTTTGTCTTCTAAAGGAAACTTCTCCTTAGAAGCCTTTTGGCCTAAGCCCATGGATCCCATAACACCTTGCAAATATTTATTTTTCATTGCTTATCAAAAGTTTAAAGCAAAGAATATTACCAAATTGTCCCTCCTTAACCAATCTCCATCCACTTCCGACACTCCCATCCTAGATGATAGAATGCTTCAATCATAATTTGAACCACCAACTCTAGATCAATGAAAAATCAATGCCTCACCTTTTTCATCCAAACACCCATGTGATAATGAAACCAACCCCATCATGCCCCCTCACATATAACAATTTTATAAATTAAGAGAGAAAGTTATTGAACCACCTCCCATGGTTCCTTCTATTCCTCCCCTTAGGGAAGACTATGATCCTATGGTAGATCAACCTGCTCTTACACCTACACAACTTCAAAATATAATCAAAAGAAATCGAGATGCTGGGGAGTGTAGGCATCAATTTGTTTCCTTGCTTGTCAATTACAAGCTCAAGAAAACATAGAAAATCAACATTTTCCTTTGAGAGAAGCACTTCTTAATGGCCCTCCTCCCCAATCACAATTGTGTGTGTGAAATGTGGGAGAGTTAGTAAATCAACACAAACACCAATGAGATGTATTACATGAAAGATTTGAATCAAAGAACTACTCTATTTGTAGCAAAACAAATCTTTTAAAACGTTCCATTGTTCTCTAATATCAAGGATTTATTAAATCATTTGGATCTCAGATTTTGTATGTGCACTATGGTTGTTAAAATCACAACTTGAGAGATGAGATGCTATTCAAAATGAAAGAAAAGAAAGTTCCTATACTAAATTATGTGATGAAAGCTATGATGCTATGGTAATGGAGATTATGATGAATGGATAATGTTGCTAAACTATGTGATACAAATGTTGTGATAAGAAGTTAAAATGATTCTGCATATGCTAAAATGATTAGTGATATGATAATCTAAAATGCAACTATAAATAAAAGCATGATTTAAAATGAAAATATAAAGCAAAAAATGATTCTACAATGCTAACTATAAAGCTAAACATGATTATATATGCAACTATAAAGAAAAACATGATTCTAACTATAGACTCCAAATGCTCCAATGCTCCAAAGCTATTCCTATATGATAACTCTACTCGAATGTGGGATGCATAATACAATGGCAAAGGGTTGTATTTATAGGATTTTCCAAGCATCTTGTGAGGTGCCAACAATCAATGATTCAGATTCAAACAAGAGGGATGAATAGTGGAGATGGAGAGAATTAAGAAGGTGTTCCCTTGACCAAAGACAACATGCCAAATGGATGGAGGAATCTCTTGACCAAAGAAAACATGCCAAATGGATGGAATAATCAAGTGTGTGAGAGAAATACCATGTGTTTGAAATTTTATTGAAGAAGTGTGTGATGAATAAGCCATGTGTTTGAAGATAATTCTAATTAAAAATTATAATTATTTAATTTCATGTGACCTTGGTGAGGTGGCATGAAAAGTTGTAGACATGTGCTTGAATTCCTAATATGAGGTTAGTGAAAATTAATTAAATAAAACAAGCTTATGAAATTTGTTTATTTAATTAAATTAGAAGAATATAATTTTAGATTTGGAGAATTAAAGGATATGAACTATATAAATATATTAAGAATTTATTTATATGTAGTCAAATATTAATTAAATATCTACTATTTAATTAATCAAATGTCTTGACCAATTTTAGGTTTATACATTTTCCCCTCTTTGAAGTAATGTGTTTACATGTTGCTTCAAAAAAAAATTGATACTGATGTCGAGTAAAAAAAAATTTGATGCCCCAGGTGTTGATTTTCAAATGATGATGGATGTATGCCCCCTCGGGAGATAAATCGATGAATTTTGGAAATTTTGAAAATTTTGATGATTTTTCGATGATTCGATGATCTCAAAATTTTATGCCTCAGAAACGATTTATCTCTTGAAAAATGATATATAAGCCAACAGATGATGATCTGATTAATTAAGGCCCCTTTGAAAAATAAAAGAAAACATCCCCATAAAATGCCACTTAATTCACCTTAAAAGGTTAAAGGGTTGATTAGAAAGTCAATTTGAGAATTTGGCATTTTGAAAACTTGTGAGTGAGAGTGACTTGTGCAAACTTGGAGTAGAATGGTGATCCCCTACCACACACACTAGTTTGAGTGAGTAAGTGGTACAACCACCCAGTAGCGTACGAACCTCTAGTGAGTACCTCAAAAATTGCCTCGTATTTTGTGCAATTAATTTCCTTCTTATTTTTCATTTGAATTCAATTTTTGAATTTTTTTAGCACATATTGTTTCCAAAGTAGTGCATACATGGTCTATTTTAGCACATAGAATAGTCTAGCACATAGGGATAGTGATGTAGCGTATAGGTTAGATGAACTAGCGCATTGAATGATGTGCATAGGTTGTCCGAATTAGTGCATTGAGTAATTGTTGTGGCGCATAGGTTAGATTAGTGCTTAGGGAAATTAGAGTAGCACATAGAGAGATGGAAGTAGTGCATAGGATGTTTCAGTGCATCAGGACCCTATTTTGGTGCATTGAGAAAATGAAATGGTGCATAGAGTAGTTTGGCGCATTGAAGGTTTGTTTTAGCACATTGATGGATTTCTCTAGTGCATTGGGTTTTTTAGTGCATTGGTGAAGTTTTATGATTTTCCTATTGAGATTCCTTGATTTTGATGATGTTTAATCATGTCATCCTTTCTGTTGATGATGATTGATGATGTTGGTAGGTTAGATGTCCATTGATCTCATGATAGGTGAGATGCAATGATAGGATGATGATAATTGACCTCATTATAGGTTGATTGATCTGATAAACCTCATGATAGGTGAGGTTAAGTTGATTGATGAACCTCATGATAGGTGAGGTTGAGTTGATTGATGAACTTCATGATAGGTGAGGTGCATTGATTGATTTGATAAACCGCATGTTAGGGGAGGTTGAATTGATTAATTTGATAAACCTCATGATAGGCAAGGTTGATGGATTGATTTGATAAACCTCATGATAAGCGAGGTTGAATTGATTGATGAACCTCATGATAGGCAAGGTGCATTGTTTGATTGATGCTCACGAGATTTGATCAAAGTCTCACCATAGCTAATTAGATTGATAGGTTGATTGATTTTGATTGATTGATTGATAGATTTGTGATTTTGTGATGATAGGAGCCATTGAATAGTCTATAGATTAGAGAGAGGTTCTTGAGGACATGGGAGTTGATTCGCCATTTGACGTGACCTAAAACAACTATTATTGCATGATGTGGTTTGTCATCTCTTATTAATATGCCCTAGATAAGGGTGAACAGGGGTTTACTAATAGCTTTAGGGGAGAGATGGCATAGTGAGCATAACACCTTCCATTTTCCCACTAGTGAGATCACAGTGACTCTTGAGGATGTCTACTAGATTGTACAGATACATGTTGTTGGGGAGCTTGTCCTTTATGATTCATGGGAGCAGGGCGGGACTGATGCACTACAAAGAGTATTTCACGATGATCATATATGTAGGTATGAAATTCCATGGAGGGACATCATCGATGCATATGCAATTTCTCCTTCTATTCTCTCTGGTTTCACTAGAGGGTTCCTTTGTCCTAACTGCAAGTCTAAGCAACTCTCAGATGGATGGGGTAGGATCTTGGAGAGGATGATTGTTCATGACACTTGATATGCATGGGGTTGTTGTATGTTGGCCCATTTATATCATAATTTGCATTAGGTTGTTTATCTTTGGGGAGAAAGTTTATCAGCAGGGGTCACATTGTTCCAGGTCTAGGCCTAGGAGCATATAACAGTTAGTCAACTAGTTGGAGAGAGGCAACACCTAGCCATGAGGCCATATGTTCGTATTTATGCTGGTCAACTTGCTCAACCTAAGTTGGGAAATTTAAAGTATTGGAGGAGGATGTTGGATGATTTAGAGTCAGTGGTATGGTGACCATATGTTGATTGTGAGTAGTGGCCAGAGGCCGACACATAGATTCCATTCTTATGTCAGTCGATTTATCTAATTGGGCAGACCCCTTTTATCATCAAGAGATTCATGCTGCTAAGAGTATTGAGACAGTATGTCTGGGTTTAGGGGATGCCCCAAGGAGTGGCCCATTACACCCAAAAATGACATGATGCTACAGAGTGGGGGCCAGTGTTATCTTATGATGCAATGTTGCAACACTTTTAGGGCTTACATGCCATTATTTGGGAGGTGCATCCAAAGATCACCGATGCACCTATATTAGAGGAGTATGCCCTATATATGTTCATGCACCCATTCCCACAGATTATGATTTTGGATGAGCCATCACCATTGTTAGCTGAGGAGGAAAGAGGTCATGGGTGGAGGCAATGGAGAGAGGAGGCGGAGGAGGAGTAGGGTGAGGAGGAGAAGGGAGAGGAGGAGAGCAGTGAAGAGGAGGATAATAGTGATGACGACGATGATGAGGAGATTGATGGGTGAGATGATGGAGGTGGTAGAGGACCAGGGAAAGATGTTGGTGAGATGAGAGTTCCTCGCAAGAGGTGATATGTGGAGGTTCGGATACCCTCACCATAGCAGTAAATAAATTTTATTTCACTCTAGGTACAGGTCGAGACTCTACAAGGTTAGCTAGAGAAGGTGTAGGCTCTGCTTATATAGGCACAGGGACAAGTATAGACTCTGACGGGTGAGAGGGATGCTACTAGGCAACATGTGCAGTAGGTATAGGCCCAATGTGCACAATGCAGGGATAGGTGTAGGAATAGATTACCATATTGACTACTGAGAGGGATGCCCTGAGGTGGCAGGTAGAGAAAAACAAGGTCATCACTGAGAGGCTACAATAGGCTATGGCAGCTACCAGTACATTATATTACTTGAAAGAGGTCCACTGTACCACACATCAGGATGAGTTCTACCAAGGTCAGTATCATTATGCAGATACTCTAGAGTAGTTGGAGAGCTTTTCCTAGTTTTGGTCAAGGAGTTCTTAGTTTCATATTGTTAGCGTGGGTGTTACGTAGCCATTTCCTAGAGATCATAGAGATCCTAGTGTGGGTCCATTGGGTGTAGGGGGAGGTATTGGTCCTGGGATACTAGTACCGTCTGTGGGGAGTAATTCATAGCTTCTATTTTATGATTCTCTGATGTATCTAGGACATGATGTATACACCTCTTTATTCAGTTTATATTGGTGATGTTCCTCTTGTTTTTAGAATTTATGATACACTACCATTTTTTATATTGATGTATCTCCTTAGACCTTTGTATATCCTTGTACACTTTGAAATTATGGTTTTTTAGGTTATATAATATGCGGCGATGATTATTATCTATGTGCCCATATGATGTTATATGATGATGATCATGATAGATGCCTATGATGGATGCATTTTATTTCTAATTTATGATGCTTGATGGGATATGATATGCTATGGATGCATTTAATTTCTATGTTATGATGATGATATGATATGTTATGGATGTATTTAATTTATGATGATATGATGATGATCATGATGATGATATAATATGTTATAGATGTATTTAATTTATAATGATATGATATGTTATGGATGCAAATGATGATGCAACTGATGTGTTATGATCCTTCGATGATTTATGAATGATGCCTATATTATCCCTATGATGGACTTTATTATGCCAATGAAATGTGATGTATTTGATGTTTTTGTACTTTTTCTCATGCAAATAGATGATGTAATGAATGTATGAATGTAGGATAATGTGATGGTACCTAGTTCTATTTATACGATTATGTTTATCTGATGATGATTAATGTATGCAATGATGATTATCCTATGTATGCTTTATGGATTTATGCCTATGCTATGTGAGATGGATTTTGATTAAGCAATGTGATGATATGTGATGTTTATACTGATTATGTATGGATGTAATGATTATGTTTTGTAATGATGATATGATTATGTGATGCAAATGATTATGCCTAAATGATTTTGTAATACTTCAAAACTTCTAGGGTCTTAAGCTTAAATGACTAAATCTATCCAACTTCCAAGAGATATGGGAAGGTTGTCATCAGTTGATTATTTGTTAAGTTAAGATTCACAAAACTTGACATATTTACCAACTTTCTTGGAAATCTGAATAGACTCACTCATTTAAGCTTAGTGGACTACTTTCTTAATACAACTATATGAAATGATTTTGATTATGTAAATGAGATGCAATGGAAATATTTTTGTGTTTTCTGATGAAAATATTATGATGTGATTCATGGATGGATCAATGATGTGATAATATTTTCTAATGTATGCAAATGATGATGCAATTGATTTGTTTTTTTTAATGTCAAGTGTACTCAATCCATTAGTGTTAGAGATAACATTGTTGTGAAATGGTTGCAACTTTGGAAACCCTATAGATATAGATGCAAGCTAACATGTTTGCAATCTAATCTAACCATGCTAATATCATATTCAAAAGTTTTCATTTATAACAACCAATTTATCATTCTTTTGATCATCATTGAGCCTTTAAAATGTTGAAAGTGAGTAAGCATCGATGGCATATTTAGACCATGATGACCTGAGTACTACTTCCATGATGTTTGATAGTGAAAGTTAACACAAGAATCTAAGTATAATTAAACCGAGATCACCTAAGTATTGCTTACATAAACAGACAAAATTTCACCATTTTCCTATGCAAATTTGAAATGTCATTAGTGATAATTTGTAGAGCATGTCCTGTGAAAATTTGTACAATAATAATGATCAACTCATAGACATTGGACAAAGAAAAAAATCATGCTCCTTCCTAGGTCCTCTAGCTCAATACATCATCGAGGTGCTCCAGAGATATGATAACAAAAATAAAAATACAATAATTCAACCTTTATGTTATCATGATAAACCCATGATTCAGAGGAACAATCATCCATTTGAAGTGTGCTCTTGGTTTGATTGCTTTAGTTGTTTGATATGGATGAACAGTTGATGTGTTCATGCTTGTGTGATTGATGTTCAATGTTGAGTTGTACTATGATCATTGTTTTGGGTTGTGTTGTACTACTGTTGTTTGTCTGTTGGCTTAAGCTCAAATTTTATTGCCCCCAGTGAGTTCAGTATTTTACCCCCAATCTAGGGTGAGACACGATTGTGATGCTAGGATATGTGCATGAAACTTTCTGATGATAGCAAGATGGATTGAAAAATAAAATGGTCGGCATGCTCAAATAGATGGAAAAGCTAACCTATAAAAAATAGAGCCTGTTCCCAGGTTTTCACTAGTTTTTATTGCACTTTTTTAGATTTTATGATTTTTTATTTATTTTTATTTATTTGTTTTTTTTTGTATTTTTGTATTTTTCTGATTTTTTATTATTTTTGAAGTACATTTAAGATGGAATAATATGATATGACTAATTGAAGGAACAAGATGCCCCACAATGGAGGTAATGGAACTATGGATAAATGATAGATCAAAATGAAAGATTCACTGCAAAACATGTAACACAAGCAACATATCTCTTGTCAAATGATGATAATGGTTGATTGAGAAAAATGCTAGGAATGATTGACTCCATAATACACGATGATTATAAGTACTTAGGATCACTGTTTTCCTCTAAGTAGGATAAGATTGATGATTGTTGATGATTGATTGACAAAAGATATGAGGATTGGATAATTTTTTATAGCTCGGCTCAAATATGATTTACATGATAAGATTCAAGGTTGCAAAGGGACATGATGACACATATTTTGATAAGATAGGTGATATGGAATGGAAAAATGAAAGATAAGGATAATGAATGGGATGGTCAAGATCAACTAGGTAAGATATAAACATAATTTCCAAGTACTTTTCCCCTATTCCTCATCAAGACCAAGGAAAGGAATAAAGGATGTGTTTAGAAATAATGATGGAATATGGATAAGGAGAAGGATATGATACGAAAGATTTGGATAAAGCGTATAGGATAATATATACAATGTTCAAGAAGATCCTTAACCTTGTCAAGATCAAAGGTGGAAATGTAAGGAATGATAAGATGGATGAAACTTTCCCCCCAAGTGTAGAGTGCTAGAAGAATATGGAAAATAGGATATGGATAATAGGGAGATGGAGGAAGGACTTAACCATCAAGTTTCATGACCAAATATCCCTTTAGTAAACCATGGTAAATGGGAATTAGACTCATAGATTTTTTCCTATTAAAGGTATGATGGAAGAACCAAAGACCTATCCAAAGGTGTGGATTAAAGGAGAATAATGGGGGATGAATGTTGGGTAATGGATAGGAGGTGGGAAGGCTTTCTGATGGATAGATGGAAAGGATTGAAAGGTCAACATTGGCACACACCTTGAAGGGTGGTGGAGTGATGGAGGAAAAATGGATTTGGAAGGTGAGAAGCTTTTAAATGGAAGATTGGAGGAAGCTTTTGGATTAGAAAATTTGGACGCCAATTTAGGTTTTATTGCTTCTATGAGACTTTTAGGAATCCACATGACTTTTGACTTTGATTTTCCTTTGTGGGCCTTTGTGGCCTTTGAGATTTTTCTTTTTTCTTTATGGGCCTTTGTGGCCTTGGATTTTTTTCTTTTTGCTTTGATGGGCCTTTGTGGCCTTTTGAAATTTTCTTTTCATTTATGGACCTTTGTGGTCTTTGAAAATTTCCTTTTTGGTTTCATGGTCCTTTGTGGCCTTTTTTATTTTTCCTTTGATTTTGGATCAAATTTTCTCTTTATTTTTGTATGCCTCTTCCAGGAGACATGTTGATCCTTTGACACATGTGGATTTTGATATGGAAGCTTTTGACATTTGGCACTCAAATTGCTTCCACGAGAAATGGGAGGGGTGGATTGAGATGAATGGTATGGAGGTATTATGGATGAGTGAGCGTAGGTAGAATTTTGAAAGGGCATCAAGGATGTGTACCTTTGTTGTTCTTGAGGAATAGGATATGGACCTAGGATAGATGGAAGGTTTGATGGATTAGGATGAGGACCTAAGATATATGGTAGGTTTGATGGACTAGGACACTTAGGTGTATAACAAAAGCCATGGTAATATGAGTTTTCTTGAGCAAAAAGGGCTTCTAGGATACCTTGTTCATGAAGGCCTAATCCTTTTCCTTTGTAGTTCACACTTTAACACATCCGTTTACCAATGGGATATGTATTGTTTGTGAAACAAGATGCAATTCCATTTTTGGGAGGATATGATATGGATGAAAGGATAGGTGTTGGAAGTAAATCAGAGTGGATAAAGGTGGAGGATCCCAATTTGTAGGTTTGTGGCTCATGAATAGCTTGACTAGGTGTGATAGGATCTTGGCATGGGGATGATGGGGTACTTTGATCTTGACTTGGAAAAGGAGTATGAGGTGTAGATGATGGAGTAGCTTGCTCTTTACTAGGTATGAAATCATTGTGAAGTGGCATGAAAGGAATATCTTGATCTTGAGAAGGATGAACATCCTCATGGAATGAAATAGTATCCTTGCATGGAAGTATATCTTGATCTTGATGAGGAAGGGAATCATGAGATTTTGTAGAAAGTATATCTTGATCACCAAATGGTAGGACATCATTAGATAGGGTGGAAAAATTATCATGCTCCTAGGATGCAATGGAATCATGACATGGTATGAAATCAGTAGATGGGGTGGAAGAAGAACTCAGAAGCATAATTTTCTCTTGAGATGGAAGGGAGTCATCATGGCTGAAAAGTGAAAGAAGGGGATCATCATAGAATTCTTGAGAGATTCAATCTTGGTCAAAGATTGGAAGAACTTGTGGAATTTTGGTATCATTGGATGAAGTGGAAAAATGTTTTGATCTTGAGGTGCAGAGGAGTCTATGACAACATGGTTTAGAATGAGAGATTGACATGAATCATCGGATATATAGAAGATATGATAGAAGAAGGTGGTTGGATGGAATTTTTAACTTGAGTGAAAGAATCTTGAGATTTATTTTGGCTTATGGGAGATGAAGATAGATGCATGACATGGTAAGATTGTTAAATACCATTTTTGTTTGAGGACTTTGATTTGGGATTCTCATTTATCTTTTTCAAAAATTCAAAGAAATTGAACTTGGATGATGAATTTGTTGGTGGAGAAGGCATCATGTCTATATTTCTATCAAATTGATAAGAATAGATGTTTGGAATCAAATATCTCTCTATGGTTTCCCTTTCCATGTCTAATATCTACCGTTGGAGGTTTTTCATTTGATGAGTTAATGCAACCATTTGTTCTATATTTTTTGAATCATTTTTAGGATTTTTAGGAGGTGCTTTCAATTGATTAACATCAAAGTCATTAGGCAATTTGACACCTTAATGTTTAGCCTACATTAGGAAGTATTTTTCCTTATTTCTTTGAAAAATATTTTCTAAGAATTTGTGGAAATTTGGATCTTTTTTAGCATGTTGGATATCTTCCTCGATTATTTCTTCATCTTCAGTGTTGTGGATTCCATGGAGAGGAATTTCTTTAGCTTCAGCCATTGTGTTTTGAGTTTCAATGTTTTGTGTTTCAAGTTCTTTTTCTTTGAGTTTCTATTTTTGTAATCTTTTTTGAATAGGCATACAAGTGTTATACTTTGACTAAAGTTTGATCTTTGTTTGGAAGAGTGCCAAGGATTAAAACTAAGCCAAATAGAATTACAAATTCTATTGATGAGACTAAGTTTGATTTGATTATACAACTTTGCTTCATGATGAAAGGATGAAAAATCCCGACGATGAAACTAGGCTTAAAAATCAAAAATGATGATAGTATTTATGATTTAGGAACTTTGAGATGTTTAGATCTAGGTTCAGATTGGATAATTGTACTTGTAGAAGTCAATTTTAATAATCTTAGACTCTATTGTACCTTAGGAATGATTTTGGATTGGAAAAAGAATTTGACTTCTAGTTTCAAACTATGAAATAGGCGATAAACTTAACTCTCAAATTTTGCATTTAATGGATGCACTAAAATAGAGTCTGGATGCACTAAAATAGAGTCTGGATGCACTAAAATATTTTGTAGATGCACTAGAAGATAGCCTAGATGTGCTATAACATAAGATGGATGTGCTAAAATAATGCACATATGCACTATAAGATTGCCTGGATGTGCTATAATAAAGGGTTGATGCGCTAAAATATGTAGTGTATGCACTATAACAAAGGGTCTATGCACTTGAAGATTTCTTGGATGCGCTATAATAGATGGTCGACGTGCTAAAAGACTACACAAGTGTGCTATAAAACTGACTAGGTGCACTAGAATAGAGGAAAATACGCTATTCTAGAAAATTTCAAGGTTTTTGGTAGTCTGTATTGTTTCTAATCTGTGAATTTGAATGTTACCAAAGTGTAACATGTTGAACAATGGATTTCACTTGGTTTCTAGGTTGTAAGTTGTAAGAATCGAGTGTTTACATGGATGGTTTTTGAATCAAGACTTTCATTTCCATTGTGTGATGTTTTGAAATTTGTTTGAAAACACATTGGTAAAACACATCAAACATGTGCAACTTAAGGCTATGTAGGATAATATTTACTAGATTACCACTTGGATTTTACTCCAACTACAACTAATTTTAGCGGATGATTAGAAGCTTGACCCAACTGGCTCCCCTCCACGACACTCACTTCTATGGGCTAGCCAAGCTTCAATACCCATGAATCTCCCATGGCATATTTCTCATCTCTACTAAAATTTACAAAAATGTGGGATGGCTTCAGAATGACCGTTCCTACACCAACAAATAGAATAAGGATTTTGGCCTTGCTATAACAAAGGGTTCTAGTATAGGCATTCTAATCATGGGGGATCATCCATTCGGCAAGAGACCATTGTTGCCATTCTTGTCAGAACAATCCTCGTGATACTTGAAATTTTATCAAGTACCCACATTTATATCCTAATTGGAAGTCACTTGACTTTAGCGTGTTACCGGTTGGGTCATTCCCTTGGGTGATTACTTTTTCCCACTAGGCAGGCCCTCTATGGATAAAACAAAATAAAAATGAATGGGTTTGACTTTTTGGTCACCTAGTTAAGAGGAGAGCATATAGCTACCATTCATTATGCATAGAATACATGGTATTCTTTAACCTTTTAATCAAACTAGATTCCTAATTTAATCAAACGAAAGCATTCAAATAACTCTAGCCCCTGCATACATTATCAGTAGTTGTATAACTTTGTCTTTGACCGGCGTATTTAGTTCAATGGATATAAAAAAAATTATTTCACTTCAATGCTCCATGTTCCTCTTAAAACCTACGATAAATGCTCAAAATATTATATGAGATCAAGAAATAAGAAGACACGAGGGTTAGATGAATGATTAAGCATAAAAACCCTAAAACTTAGACCAAGTTGCAATGTGATTTTACTTTAGGTGTAAAATTGAAAAATTCAACTCCACAAAAATTGAGAAACACCTACACCATTACATAACTTATGAAATTCTACCCCATTTCAAAAAATAAAGCTCCAAAAAAGACCTCCATATGACAAAGATACGGTCATTTTAAAATTGACTATAAAAGTAATAAACAATCATCGTATGCACTAAAATATTATATGTATGTGCTAAAAGAAGTATCCAATGTATGTGCTAAAAGAAGTGTTGGATGCACCAAAAGAAGGCTCTAGATGTGCCGAAAGAAGCTCCGGATGTTCCATAATAGTGTCTGGATGCACTAAAAGATCTTCTGGATGCACCATAATAGTGATTGGATGTGCTAAAATACTTTTCAGATGCACCGAAAGAACTCATGGTTAGGCTAAAATGGCACGTCTAGCCTTACAAAAAATTTTCTAGAAAATTATTAAAAATGGGGTTGTGCACCATGGTGGGTTTCAATTTATGTGTGTGTGAAATGTGGGAGAGTTAGTAAATCAACACAAACACCAATGAGATGTATAACATGAAAGATTTGGATCAAATAACTACTCTATTTGAAGCAAAACAAATTTTTAAAAATGCTCCATTCTTCTCTAATATCAAGGATTTATTAAACCATTTGGCTCTTAGATTTTGTATGTGTACTATGGTTGTTAAAATGACAACTTGAGAGACGAGATGCTATTCAAAATGCAAGAAAACTAAGTTCCTATATGAAATTATGTGATGAAAGCTATGATGCTATGGTAATGGAGATTATGATGAATGGATAATGTTGCTAAACTATGTGATACAAATGTTGTGATAAGAATTTAAAATGATTTTGCATATGCTCAAATGATTAGTGATATGATAATCTAAAATGTAACTATACAGAAAAACATGATTTAAAATGCAACAATAAAGAAAAACATGATTCTACAATGCTAACTATAAAGTTAAACATGATTCTATATGCAACTATAAAGAAAAACATGATTCTAACTATAGACTCCAAATTATCCAATGCTCCAAAGCTATTCCTACATGATAACTCTACTTGAATGTGGGATGCAAAATAAAATGGAAAATAGTTGTATTTATAGGCTTTTCCAACCATCTTGTGAGGTAGCAATGATCAACAGTCTAGATTCAAACAAGAGGGATGAACTATGGAGATGGGGAGAATCAATAAGGTGTTCCCTTGACCAAAGACAACATGCCAAATGGATGGAGGAATCTCTTGAGGAAATTCAACATGCCAAATAGATGGAAGAATCAAGTGTGAGAAAAATGCCATGTGTTTGAAAGTTTTTTGAAGAAGTGTGTGAGGAATAAGCCATGTGTTTGAAGATAATCATAATTAAAAAGTAGAATTATTTAATTTCATGTGACCTTGGTGAGGTGGCATGAAAATTTGTAGACATTTGCTTAAATTCCTAATCCGAGGTTAGTGGCAATTAATTAAATAAAACAAGCTTATGAAATTTGTTTATTTAATTAAATTAGAAGAATATGATTTTAGATTTGGAGAATTAAAGGATATGAACTATATAAATAAATTGAGGATTTATTTATACGTAGTCGAATATTAATTAAATAAATAGTATTTAATTAATTAAATGTCTTGACCGATTTTAGGTGTATACAACAAAATAATGATCTGATACAACAACTAGAACTTTGGATACACCCTTGATTGGAAATTTCCATCCGTCCTGCCATTGTGATTAATCTAGATGATGATAATGATGATGAGATCTTTAAAATAGACAAAGAAGTGAATAATGATTTGAATACATTATTTTCCTCATCCATGAGCTTAAATGACAAATCTCCTACAACAAGTGTAGAACCTAGTACTTCCCCTAGTTCATCCCTTACAATTGTCCCTTTGGATAGTCAACCGCCCTCACAATACACTGAACATGATTGGGAGGTGGATGACTTATTAGATGGTTGAGTTGAATTCGCCTTGCTAGCCTTTTGCATTTTTTTTCCTTTTATTTTTCTTTTGAGCTTGTATGTGTGTATAATGTTCCCCTGTAACATGACATTTGATGTTCTCCCTCTCTTTGTGGCACTCTTCTATTTGTACCTTCATTCTTCTCTATGTCGTAAATTGATTTTTTCATTTTCATTTTTTTTTTTTTTCATTTTGTGGATGACACAAAGCATAGAGACAACCTATATCTCTTCCATGTTGACCCAAAAGGTCCTTTTACTTTTTTTTTTTTATTTTGCTTGTATTTTTCCTTTTTAGGATGATGCAAGGCATTGAGACCACAATGTCTCTTTTGTGATGACCTAAAATATTTTCCTTTTCTTTCACCTTTTAATTTTTTTTTTCTTGTGTTTTCCTTTTGGGGATGGTGCAAGGCATTGAGACCACAATGTATCTTTCATGTTGACCCAAAAGATTTTCCTTTTATTTCACCTTTTCATTTTAATATGCTTATGTTTTCCTTTTAGGGTTGATGCAAGGCATTGAGACTACAATGTCTCTTCCGTGTTGACCCTAAATGAATTTATTTTTCTTTTGTTTTCACACTCTTTCTGTAATTCTTTCAGTTCTTTGTATTTTTGGAATGATGACAGTTTCGAGCTCTTTAATAAAAAAATTGTAGAAATGAACATACTGACCCCAAATCCATAGATCCCTTATGTGTTTGGTGTGTTCCTTTTGGGGGAAACCTTTCTTTCTTTTGTCCATTTTCCTTCACATGATGTAGCCTTCCTTGTAAATGTATGACTTGGCATAGGGGCTTTCTAAGTTGGCTCTCATGTCTTATTTCTTGTTGCATTTTTCATTTCAATACTTTAAAGTAATTGCTCAGAAAACAATGTGTAGCAATTCCTTTAAAGTGGGGGCATGCATTGGCATTTGCATTCTTTCTTTTTTATTTGTCCTTAGTGCAACCTTGTTACTTTATACGATGCATTTGTCACTTTGTGGATGCCATTGGGTGTGATTTACTTCATGAGCATGATCTATCTTACCATATCACATTCCTCTTGGTGGCCTGATACGACACATTACATCCCCTAAGTTGTGAATTTTATATTCTTTGATTGGTCCTCTCTTGGATACATTAGACACAATGTTCCCTAAGTTATAGACCTTGCATGAACTTAGCAAGACTCATTTGAACATATTTTGCATGTTGCATTTACATGGCCACCTTGCATAAGACAACTTGAATTAATGTGGTTCCATTTCATATGTTCATGAGTTATAAGCATAGAAAGCTTTGCTTGTCTTTATGGCACCTTATTAAAGTTATCAGGAGGTATAACTTTAGTATGGTTGATCGGGAAGCCCATTTTGAGGCATGAATTTCCCCATAGCCACCTTCCAAGATTTCTCACCCCATGGAAAACCAAAAGTTCCATGGACCCAGAGTGAGTATATTGTGTATTTCTCACCCTGGAGGGAACTGAAAGTTCCATGGCCCTAAAGTGAGTATACTTGAGCCTTCTCACCTAGCGGACAACCATTATTTTTTTCACCAAAGAGTGAGTGCACATTTCTTATTTCAAAAACATAGCCTAGATCTGATCCACAATGGGTTGGAAAAATGATCAAAACTTTTTCATCATCTTCATGTGTGTTCCTTTGTGCCTATATTTCATTTGTCATGAGATATTGATCTTGGGGGCTTCATCATCCCTCTTGATTTTTTTTATCTCATCTTACCAGCATGTGTGCATGTGGATCCCTCTTGGTGTGCATGTTAGGATACTTTAGTGTAAGTTTGAAGTGAGTTCATCTTCTCACTAAATTGGGGGCTTAATTTGTCACCAAAAAATGTATAGTCAACATTTTTATGCTCACTTGAGCCTCTCTTATAGAATTTTGTTTGATTTTTCCTAGATTTAATGTTGTAATGTGGCCAACACATTCACATTATGTCTTGGAACCTTGTGAATCATTAAGACTTCTAGGATTTATTGTAAAAGTGTTGTGAAGTGTTGCAACCCACTTTCACACTTTTCTAGGAACCTTTCATTATAATTCACTTGAATCACTCATTTTTATCACTTACCAAGTCTTATTTTAAAGTGTTGTAAAGAGTTGTAACAAAATCTCATGCTTTTCTAGATTTTTCATCACTAAATTGACCCTTTATTATGTTTAAATGATCTCTTAATGCACTTTCTAGCCCTTCTTAAGTGTATTTTTGAGGATATTCCCATTAGACATATTTTAATGCACTTTAATATCTAAAACCTAGATAAATTCCCCTAGTGGGACCAAGTCACCACTTGGGGTGACTTAGTCCCACTGGGCACAAAATTCAAAATAATTTTAATTTCTTGGTGGGATTTTATTCTCTTACCCTTGAGGTCAGCCTGCAATGTGTTATTTTTGGGAATTAGTGGAAAATCAAGTATAAATAAGGGTTTTTCTCCTCATTTTTCATCTCCTAATCTCCTGCAATCTCATAATTCATTAAGCACTCAATCTATTAAGAATTCAAGCACTCTAAGCATAATCAAGTCCTCCATTGGAGCACTTCATTGCATATCTTGAGTATGTGTAGGATCATGATGGGCCAAAAAGTGGTGATATGAGGGGTACATGTAGGGTATGTGGCTGACAAATTTTTTTTAACCCAAAATTTAAGAAACGGAAAAGGTTTTTAAAGGAGATTATCAGATTTCCACCAATATAAATTATGCTTTACTTTGAATTTAATAAATAATTATTATTCATTTTCTATTTGAATTACGACTAAAGTCCTGATTGATAGGCTAATTGAAAAAACACCTATATCTCTTAAACGGTATCACATTTTTTGAATCCAAAACATGTGTCACATTCTATGTTTTGCATACTATAGGATTAAAAAAAGAAAAATTGAATTTCATGAATTTTTGACCAAGTTAAGGTGGTCAGAATATGATTTTTTATGTTTTATAAAAGTTGTAATAAAAAATTCATAATTAATTATTTACATGGAAAAAAATTATAAAAAAATATGCATCACATCGGGACATGAGTCCTCTACTTATATATAAAATGTTATAAAAAAATATTATCATTTTGTTGTTTAGGGTGGTCAGATAGACACCTACTTCTTATTTTTTCCCTGAAAGTACTACTGCATTGAAATTTTAAATTTTAACCAAATAGAATTTTTTTAAAAAATAAACCTAGTAGTATATAAACTAAATTCAAGTTTCTACAAATTCAATTGCTACATATTTTTGAAATAATATAGATAACTTATTCAAATTTTTATGTCAAATTTCTTAACTCTGATCTTTCTAAATTTTTTGCCACTTAAGGGCCTGTTTATTCCATGATGATCCTATACATACCCTCTTCATATTTACACATCAAGGGTTTGGTAAGTTTATGAAATTTCATGTTGTTAATTTATCATTCTCTTTAGATTTCATTTCATTATCTAGGGTTTGATTACCATAGTGGGGTTTGACCAAGGAAAACCCCTGTACTCTAACCCTTAACACCTTTCCCCCTCTTTGCATGTGTGTTTGCACACTTTGTATGCAAATTTTTCAAATATTTTTGTGTCAAAATTTTTTCAAGAATCCATCAAAGTGAACAAAGCCCTACTTGAAGCTTGGAGACTCTTTTCAGCCCATTTTCTACAGATTTAGATTCAAACACCTATCAAAAAAGTAAGTGTAGAACGAAAGCTACAGAATCATGTCCCAAAATTTTAGAAATCTCCAAGTGGAATAAGTTTCTATATGTGGAAAATTAGTCCCATTGCCATGCCTAAAAAATGATTTTCACATTTTTGGAAACTCATTTGGCAGATTCTCATTCTGACAGATTTTCCCTAAAACTGGACTAAGTCACCCAGCTTGGCATAAGTATCCCAACAAACATTTCCAATCAACTCTATAGGATTCCAAAGCCTCACTACATCAAATTCCAAATTCTAGGTGCACCTCTCTAGTTATGTTCAATTATTTCATTGTTTGCTTGCATTCTTAGGTGTTTTTGCATATGATAGTGTTTTTTCTAGCACTTTGCATTTCTTAGGTTTAGCATCAATAAATCATTTCATTTTTAGTTTATTGCATTAGTACATCATATTTAGATACATTTCATCTCTCATTACATTAATCTTGAGTGTAGACATTAGCATTTTGGCCCCATTTCCTCTCCTTTTAGGTTAAAAACCTAGAAGAGTTAGAGGAACCCTTGGGTAACCAAAATAATTATCCACACATTCTCACAAAATGACATACTTAAATGTGCACCTAATTGCCCTCTTTACATAGCTGGCCAAATCAATAATAAGCCCACTAATGGGATATTAATTGATCCCATTTGTGGAGAGAATTTGATCATTGAATAATTCCTATTTGTGCATGAACTATATAAAGATACATATGGAAAACAAAAATCATGGATTAAGATGCATAATGGATTTGCTTGTCCTATGATTGGCTCAATATATCTCCCTTTAAAAGTTGGACCAAAAACATTAAACGTCTCATTCACCATCATCCCACATTCAAACTAATTTCGTGTGAAGTTAGGCTGTCGATGGCTTTGCTCCATGAATGTTGTCACTTTGGTTATGCATAAATGTCCAAATTTTCCATTTGGCGATGATATATTTACTATGCATCATAGTTGCATTGAGGATGTTCATTCTAAAACCTAAGAATCATCAAGAAATACACAAACCATTGCAACAAACTTTAAGCATTTAGAACCTCAACAAGACATAATATATTTTACAAATAAGAATCCATTAGGGAAAAATATAGAAATGGAAACCCGTACAAGTAGTTTTCAAATCAATTATAAATAGGGGTTAAAGAAACCTAAGTGTATTAGAAACTAGGAGTCAACAAAGAAGTTTTTGACACTAAAGTATTGAGTCCCAACATGCTCCATCACAACAAGTGGTAAAACCATAAAAGTAAGTTAATATTATAAAATCAAAGGTCACAAATAATCCTAGATACAATGATAGGGATAAAGATAGAGGAATAGGATTAACTATAGTAATTATTCTACATTATGAAAGAAGATAAAAAAGAAATAGTGACTAATAATAGAATTATTTATGTGTAACAAAGGAAGTGACCAAGGAATATTACCTTTAAAGAAAGAATGTTTTTAACATCAAAAAATATCCAAATTATTCTCCTTAATTAAGAAACTTTTTAGACCAACTAGAGTTTATCAAAACTTTTAGTAATTATATTTTAAGAAGAGAAAGAAAAATTCTCCTAGAACCAAGTATTCATTAGCCTAGAAGAAAAAAATAATGAGCTCTATTATTAAATTATTAGAAATATTGTAAATAGATTTGAGATTGATTAATACAATTGAGGCTTATGGTATTTTAATGTAGGTGACGTAAAATTCATGATGAGGAAAATATCATAACCAACAAAGCCCCAAACTTCTTAGGAATTATTTATAGTGATATTATGCACAATTATTTGAAAGGAAATTAATTTAAAAATATATTAAAAAAATTAGAAAACTAATTTATATTCATTTGACCATCCTAATAATATAAAAAAGAAAATATTTTACTTTCATCATGTTCAATGAATTGGAACAAAATTTGATGAGTAGAATGAGTTTTAGAAAGATAATAAGTTGGCTCAAAACTATTTCTAACTTATTCAAGAATCAAACCAAAAAACTTAATCTTCCCATTAGAATTGTAAGACTTCATGCCTATATTACTAGCCAGATATTCTAAAGGATGGGCATAACATAAGACTAGGATTAATTGGAAAATAATAGTGCCAACATCTAATGAAGGCTTATGAAATTATGACTTAGATAATGGTATATGGATCACTTATAATTTCTATACAAAAAATTTATATCAACATCCATGCCAAATTGATAAAATAATGTTAGAAATCTAAGAAACTAATTTTAAATTTCTAGAATAAATTGATCACTAAACAACCAAAAATGAGAAAACTAGACTAGGACTAGAATAATCATCAAAATATTTAAATCACTACCTATAAATGGGCATCAATTGTTTGTGTCATGGTGAAATTTGTAAACCTTTGTTAATTCCTATTTAAATTTTGTGTCTTATTTTGAGGGAATGGACTAATAGAATTACATAAAAACATGTCACAAACTCTTACAGTAAGTTTGATTTTCTCTATCACACATTTGAACCATACATTGAACCTTATCCCTACCCTATTTACTCTTATCCTCATATATATGCCTTATCATTAGCCCAAACATCCATATGCTCATTTATTTCTTTAAGATCCACACTTCCATGTCCTACATAAGTCATATGGCGTACAAGAGCTTCTAATATACTAAAGTCATGTGAAACCTCAACACTTCAAGGAGAATTTAATGGGAACATTATAACTTAAACCATTAAAAATAACTCTACTTGCATCAAAAGTATCATCTAAAAGATTACATTGTTTTCTTTTCTACCAATGTTTGTTCAAGGCTATAAAAGCCACTCATCAAAGCGAGTTCACCTAGAAAAAATAACCCTAGTAACCCAACAATCTACTATTCATCAACTATGATTGAAAATGAAAAACAACAGTAAATCAAATTATATTAGTTTGTGTTGTGCTTAGTTAGAAGCCTACATCAATGATAAAATCTAGGAAATACAAAATTAATCCAAACATACATAATTGATGTATAAAAATCAGAATTTCAAACAATGTGAACCATATATTTTTGGGAATGAGGTTTATACGCTACTCTCGCACTCTTAGGATGTTTCTCCTAAAAGGAGAGAGATAAACCTCACTAAAAATCAATGTGGTTCACTCAAATTAGGAAATGTATGATGTTATTAAGGCTAAATGAGATTGTCTGGATGCAACTAAGTAATTTAATTGATTGATTATAAATACAAAACCTAAGATATATGCAATGTTTAAAAACATAGTCATGTTTGCAAAAAGCTTAAAAGGATGAATGAAAATGCAAATTAAATTAAACAAAAAGTTGTTTTTTAGAATATGTGCACCTATAAAGTTGAAAATGACTAAAAAGCAATCTAGAAATCTAGTGATTTTGAATTTTGAGCTCACTGGGACTCATTCGCCACCCTCGGTGAATCAGTCCCAAGTATCAGTTTTTCTTCGAGAATAAACTATTTTTTGCCAAGTGGGTGTCTTGATCTACATCTGACTCAAAAAGTTACCTCATGAGGGACTCATTCACCATGCATGGCAAGTAGTCCACTTTCAAATTTCTATGATTTCAAATCTTTGTTCTGCACCTTGACACCTGTACAACACTTTCTGACGGAATCCTGAATTGAGATCTCAGAAAATTCTTATAAAATAGCTTAAAATTGTTTGTCTAATGAGGGTTTTTCCTTGGTCAAACCCCTAGTTGGGTAATTAAACCTTCAATAGAGAAAAATCTACATAAAACCCCAGCCTTAAGTGTGTTAAAGACTAGGAAAGTATGAAGTATGTGAAGACCCTATTCTATTGTTTTAGAATAAGAAATGCAAATGTGATTTGAGTGATGCAAGACCTCAACCCTCAAAATCTCACAACACAAAAAAATAAACATACAAATGACATACAAATGAGATGTAAATGAAATGCAAACCTTAATCTGAAGATAAAGAAGAAATGGAAGATGGAATCACTTTGAAAACAAGTCTTTAGGTGTGATTTGATGGCTAGTTGCATCTCCTCAACCTAGATTTCTCCATTATTCACCATAGGCATCCATCATCAACCCTTTGCAATGTTGAATCTTGATCAAAAAGCGAGCTTCAAGACCGGCAAAAACCCTAGTTTACTACCCTAAAACTTCAACTTTGCAAATGAAACTTGTGGTAAAAGACTTGACTTTAGAATTTGCTTTTGTGAAATGACTAAAAAGATGTGTAAAATTACTTAAAATGGGTATTTATAAGCAACAACACCTAATTTTCCTGTTATTTACACCTAAGAGGCCAACATTCACCGAAAAATTAAGTTGAATTAATTGAATTCCCACTCAAAATTGAATTTTCCCTCAAAAGGGACTCATTCGCCAACGCCAAGGGTCCCACTAGAGGGGACTCATTCACCCAAGGTGGCGAATGGTTCCCACCAGTGGTTTTTGAAGGTGGGTTTTCGGGATTTGGATGAATTGAATGTGTTTGTCAGGATTTAAGTGATTTCTCAAGTGAAACGAGCCTCTAGATAAAAAATAATGGGTCTTAGGGGCCTATAAATGTTGTTTTGAAGAATAAATAGTGTAAGAGTATTTAAAAGTAGGTCTAATTAGGCGTGAAATTGTCTCTTTTCTCAAAAGTGTCCAATTTTCTACGCCACACAATGAACACATCAACATTGTGTATATAATATGAAATTATTTCTTCCTTCAAATTTTATAAAAAATAACTTATCATCTACATTTTTTTCTAAAAAATGGATTTAGTTTAATTTTTTTATCATTTTTCATAATATTTTATTAATCTAAATTAATTTAGGCTTAATCATGTATACTTTGTCTTCAAGATTTCTGGATAAACTGTGTGCATATTTTTACATCAACATTTTGGATCATATTCCAGGATCCATCATCGAGATGAAAAGCAGAAAAAGAGAAATTTATGATCTGAAACGTTGATATAAAATTATGCACACAGTTTATCCAGAAATCTTGAAAACAACTATTATAGACTGTGGAAACAAAATGCTATTTATGTATACTCTTTTAATTGCTGTCAAGTAATTCGAGAAACCAAAAAAACAAAAATCAATTTGCAAGATTGAAATACGAAAAGATTTGGATTGCACAGGCAATATTTATAACTGAGATTGGGTATATGCTAGACGCTATACAACCACATAGCCCCCGACATCGCACTAGGGTATTTGCTGGGTATATTTGACCTTTGTATTCTACAATTTGTGGGCGGGAAAGTGAAAGATAATTTATTATTATTATATTTTTGTCCGTTGTGTATCAAGTCTGTTCAGATTTCAGTGTCGATACTGATTAAATACAAGTACATTTGTGCTTTGCTATTAACCTTCGATGGACAGATATGGCGAAGTGAGACGTTAGCAAAAACGTGGATGGCTGCTTTTTCTGTAATCTTTTTAGCTCAACTCAATATAAAATAGTAGGAAACTGTGGATTAGTATAATAGTAAATGTCCTTCAATGTCAAAAACTACGGCTTCTAGCGTCTACATATTATACTAAACAATTTATGAAAAGCATATGTCAATATCTTCAAGAAAAACTACCAAATAGTTGATGGCCAGCTCACTTCCTCACTAACGTCAAACGTTTTTTTCATCTATAAAAAATAGAAAGACTAGAGATATCTGTAATGGGACAAGGCGGCTAGTGGAATTCGAAACATCCTACGCAGAGCGCACATTGTTATCTGTTGGAATAGTGTGCAGGAAAAGCCTATAAATAGGGAATGCCATATATGAGCTTCTCAAAGCTGGCTGTTTATCTGTGAAAGCTTTGGAGTGAGAAATGGCATCCCGTATGAAGATAATAGGCTATATTCTGTTGGGCCTTATATTTGCGTCGACCCTGCTTGACGCTGCGGTGGCGGAAGGGCGTGGTGGTGGAGAACGTGGTGGTGGAGAGCGGGGCGGAGGCCGTGGTGAAGGAGGTGGACGCGGTGGTGGTGGTCCAGGACATGGTGGTGAAGGACGTGGACTAAGTGAGGATGCTCTTGGACGTGGTGGTGGCCGAGGAGGTGGTGGTCGGGGAGGAGGTGGCGGCGGCGGCGGCGGTGGTCCAGGACATGGTGGTGAAGGACGCGGACTTGCTGAAGGTGGTGGCCGAGGTGGTGGTGGTCGAGGAGGAGGTGAAGGTGGTCGAGGAGGTGGTGGTCGTGGAGGAGGTGGTGGCGGTGGTCCCCCTGGCCATGGTAACTGAGGGGCTCTGGTTGGGTATAGACCGACAGCAGAAATAGTTTAGATATAGTGTTAAGTAGGAAGTATAAAATAAAGCCTGATTTCGGTCAGTGGTTGCTGAGTTGCTTGGTAGTGATATACATCTGTATGTGTGACGCTCCGAGTTTTACACAATGTTTTAAACTGTATTTGTTTTAAAAATGCTTAATAGAATATGATAGAAGAGTTTCAACCAAAAATCGTCTACTAGTTTATTCTATAAACTAATTATTGGATATGTAATATAGGTAGGATGTTTGAAAAGGCTATGGTAATTATTTAGGTTTTTTCTTTTTTAAATTATAATATTTTGGTTTGGTATCAATGATAAAGTTTAAATAAAATTTATATGTAAATACATCATTAGTATGAATAAATGTATTTTTATTTTAGTGTTTTAGATTTGTCTTAATTTGGTTTTAATTGTGTCTTACATATTTCATGATTACAAATGAAATTATATTTTAAATTTTACTTTAACTATAATTCATTTAATTTTAATATAACTTTAAAAATATCTTAAATGGAACTAAATTTTTCTTGTAATATGATAAAAAATATTAAATTTAGTATTTATTAATGTATAAATAATTGATTAAATTGTATAAATATTCAAATAACAATTCTATTATTTATAGATATTAAGATTTATTTCAATTTTTCATTAACTAATAAAATATGATACATTTTATTATGTTAATTTATTTTACATGTAAGTTTAGGAAGTTCAGTCCTTACCACATTATATTAATGATTAACCATGTATGTAGTCATAAACTATTTCCTAGTATGGTGTGTTTGAACATTAAAAATGGTGCCTAGATTTAAAGGAGGCTAAAAATTTATAATATTATGCTTAGTATAAGAGAATGAAACTTCTCCTTTCAAGTAAGGTGGCTCATACCACTTAAACTATTTTAAATTAATTATGTAGTGAATGTTGATTTGTATGAGAGATCAAGTATGAAGGAATTATCTATTATCCATTGATTATTAGTATATGTGGCCCATACCAAAAAATTTTGAGCTTATGGTATTGTTCATTATTAAATATTTTCTTATCCCTATAAATCTAGAATTTATTCCCAAACTAAAAGTTTGAAGAGGTGTGATTCTTATCATGGATCTCCTTATACTTAGCCCAATAAGATTGAAGAGCTGCCTATACTTGTACATAAACCTTTTCCATTTTTGGAATACTATAAGAATCTAGAGGAAGATCAACAAGAATCTCATATGTAGCAAGAGGTTGATATCTATAACATTCCTAAAAAGTTGAATGGACAGTAGAGATATGTGTATCCCTATTATAGTTATGTTGCAAAACATGTATCTAGATCACACTATTTATTTTTATTGTAGTATATCAAAAGTGAATGAAATTAAACTTGATGAACAACTTTAGTTTTTCCATCTATTTATGGATGCAAAGTTGTGGAATATAAAAATTTATACTTGAAACCTCAAGAAAAACATAGAACCACCTATTTCCTATAATTTTCACTCAAGGAAACCCTAGAGCTATCAATCCAAGGATGGAATGAGGGAAAGAGATATATAATAAGGTTTCCTAGGGTGTGATGAATGGTATAAAGGGGGTTCACCACCAAGCTAGGGCTTGGAAAGACAATAAATGTAAGTGACATGCAAGACTTAAGTAAATGACCTAGAAATGAATTTAAATCATAATACTAAACTAAGAAAGTATAGAGGTGCACTTGGAAACTGAAGAGGCTTCAATGAGGGTTTGGAATCCTAGAAATACTGAATTTTAATGCATATTCTAGCTCATACGCCAAGCTTGACAATTTAGTCCCAGACTAGGGTTTCCCACAAAAATTGGAATCTAGAACTAGTAACTCAGGATCTATTGAAATATTTGAAATTAGGTATACTAGGACTCATATGCCACAAGTGGCAATTTAGTTTGAGTATCAGGGTTGATCTAAAACTTTTTTTTCCTTTTGTGATTTTATGTAGCTTCTCTCATGTCAAATCCCTGAGTTTGAAATACCGAATTGCAACCTATAGGTGACTTTTCGTGATCTTGCACTCTAGGTGACAACTTTGACAACTTGACAACTTTCTCCAAACTTTCTTTTGAATAGATCTTTAACCCAAATCTGCAAATCACACATTTGGAACCTTGGAAAATGGGGGATAGGGATATCAAGTGCTATCACACCCACTTTCAAAGATATTACACTCAAGGATAACCTTAGAGATCTCAATGCAAAAGAGAAAGAGGTCTTGCAATAAGGTTGTCCTAGGGGCTGAAGATGATCTAATGAGAGGTTCACCACTAAGCCTAAACATGGAAAAAGATAATGAAATGCAAAGTGTAGTATGAAACTATAATTTAATGCAATAAACCATAAGATGACCTAAAAATGCTAATAAAATAACATAGAAAAGTAGTAAGATAATTAGTGTGTACTTGGGAATTTGGAAGTAACTATTTGCAAATATGAAACACTAGAAATTTTGACTTTTTAACCAACTAGGACTCATTCACCAACCTAGGTGAATTAGTCCTAGATCTGGGTCTTAGGAAAAGGGAATCTGAATCTGTAAACTGATCTGAAAGACAACTATAGTGCAACTCATTCGCCACTATTGGTGAATCTATCCTTCACTTTTTTAAGAATTAAAAGTTCTAATATACATTTCAACACTTGCTTTTTCCTTCCAACTTGAGTTCCAGATCCAAACTTGTGAAAATACCTGTAAAATTGAATATAAACTTGATTTGCTAATGTGGGGTTTTCCTTGGTCAAACCCCTCATTTGGTAATTAAAAATTGATTGAAATAATGAAATATCCATGGAAACCCTAGCCTTAAGTGTGTCTAAGAATAAGAAATTTGAAACATGATGCAATCCTATTCTAATGTGCAAGAACAAGATGTATAGATAACACATGAATAATGCAATACTCACTCTAGGAGATCTCTAATCACCTCAAATGAATCTAAAAGATGTATAAACCTTCTTTATGCTGAAAATAGAGTGATAATGGAGGATGGAATCGCTTAGAAAACAAGTCATTAGGCTTGGCTTGATGGCTAGTTGCATCTCCCCAACCTAGAATTCCTCATGATTCACCATAGACAACCATAGTCAACTCTTGATAATGCTAGACCTTGAATTAAAGTTAGCTTGAAGACCTATAAAAATTCTCTAATTTTTCTCCACAACTTCAAATTTACTTGCTTTTGAAACTTGATTGTTGTTGCTTGAAGACTCTTGATGATTGTATCTTGAATTTTCTCTTGAAAATGCTTGCTCAAATTGTGTAGATTGATAAAAATGGCTTAGAAAATTTCTTTTATAGGTATTAACACCTAATTGACTATTATTTAAACCTCAAAGGCTGATATCCACCAAAAATTTGAATTAAAATGGTGAATTTCCAAATCAAAATTGAAAAAGTCCCCAAATGGGGCTCATTCACCACCCTTGGTGAATAGGTCCCACCTGAGGGGACTCATTCACCCAAGGTGGTGAATGAGTCCCACCTTAGCTTTTTGAGGTGGGTTTTTGATATTTTTAGTGATTTGAGTGATTTTATAGGATTTCTAAGTGAAATGAGCCTCGAGATCCAAAATAATGGGTCTTAGGAGCCTATAAATGATGATTTAAATGATAATTAATGCAAGGGTACCCAAGATAGGTCTAAATTAGACCAAATATTGTACTATCTCCAAGAAGGAAGTACAATTTTGGTGGTCACTACATCAAAGAGAGGGAAAATTATTATTTTGTTAGTAGATAGGGGTTTTCCTTGGTCAAACCCGATTTCGTTTTTCAAACCTTGAAATGAAATCAAATAGAAAGGATGAATGATGAATGAACAAATATGCAATATCGCAACTAACCAAACCCTTGAATAAAAGGGTACAATCTTGTATGTAATGGATAGCATGAATGCACATCTTGACTCTTGCTTGAATGATATAGATCTTGACTTGAATACTTGCTTGAATCATAAGAACCCTATATCACAAATGTTAGCTCAAAAAAAAAACATGATGCATGATGACTTTGACATGATGCTTGAATCTTGAATAATGCTTAAAAATGCTTGATAATCAGCTCTTGAATGCTCTTGTAAAATCTTGAATTCTCTTGTAATCATAATTTTTCTTTATGAATGCTCATTCAATATGCTAGGAGAAAAATAAGTGAAACTATAATCTTGTATTTATACTTGTTTATGCCATTTTTTTTGAAATTACAACACTACAAGCTAACAATAGATCTAGGAGAATAAATCCTGCCAAGAATTGAGTTCAAAATTAGGTCCAAGCTAAAAGGGACTCATATGCCAGTTGTGGCGTATGAGTCCTAGTAGGCTAAGCTTGGGACACATTTTTCAAGAAAGGTTTAATTTTATGTTAAATTTAGATCTAGGCCTTGAAAACTAGTTGGGACCCATATGGCCAAGGTGGCGTATGAGTCCCAAATCATGAAATCTAGGTCATACAATCCAAAATCACTAAATTAAGATTGGTCAATTGATCTATTTCAGGATCATCCTCAGAAAGATGCATTAATTAAGGATTTTCAATGCAAAATAGGACCAAATAAGGCATAAAGAAGACCAATTTTAGTAGGGAGGGCCCAATCAAGTGTGAAAATGTAAAGGGATACATTTTCCTACACTATATTTATCCCCCACTTTAGTGAGAGGAGTAACTTTCTTCAAACTCACACTAAAGTAGACAAACTCACACTAAGAGGGGTCCAAGCATACCAATGCTACTAAAACAGGATAACAAAAATCAAGAGGGTTGCACAAACCCCCAAGATCAAGATCCTATGGAAAACCAACATAGGCACAAGAGAACACACATGTAAATAATGTAAGGATCAACAAGGCACAAGTATGCACTACCAAAGACATGAAGAAGAAAGAAAAAGAAAAAGAAAAGGGGTGGATCAAGTTTTGACCGTTTGTCTTGCATGAGCTATGGATTAGATCTAGGTTGTTTGTCTAGAATGTTTACAAGTGGAACATGATGTCCACTATGCAAACCAATACACACTCACAAGGGCTAGTGGAACCTTAGGTCACCCACTAGGTAAGCTCCTAGAGACACATACGCACCTAGCTAATATGTGCTCACATAGACAAACAAGTGGCTATGGGAAAGTTACACCTAAGTTTAGCTCCCATATGTACAATCATACCAAAGTTATACCTCTTGATAACTTTGATAAGGCACCACAAAATAGTGAACTTTGAGATCCATGAGGGAAGAAAATATTTGTATGCTTGATACTCATGAAAAAACAAGATGGCTCCATAGGAAAGAAAATTATTTTATGCAGGTGGCCATATAACAACTATTGTAAATGTAGAATAGTGAAAGGTATGTTGAAAGTAGTTTTTCTTAGTTCTTGTAAGGTCTTAACTTAGGGAACATTGTGCCTAATTTCTCCAAGAGAAGACCAATTAAAGAATAGAAGATTCACAACTTAGAGGATGCATTGTGTCGCATCAAGCCACTAAGAGGAATATAATATACTAAGAGAGATCACACTCTTGAAGGACATCACACCTAATATCACCAAAAATTGAAAGGCACATCGCATGAAGTAAGAAGGCTACACAATGAGACATGAAATGAAAATGAAAAAGAATGATGCCAATGTATTCCCCCACTTAAAAGAAATTGCTAAACACCATACTATGAGAAATTACTTTAAAGTAGAAAATGATAAATGCTAACAATTAAGAGTCTGACATGAGAGCTTATTTGGAAATCCCTATTCCAAGTCTTATGCTTCCAGATAAAGCTACACCATGAAAAAGGAAGGGTTGCCCCCAAAATGAAATCCCAAAATCACATAAGGGATCCATGGATTCAAGGTCAATATGTCTTTACTACAATGTTATTATAGAGCTCAGAACTTTCATCATTCCAAAAATACTCATGGAACAAGAATAATGACACAAAGAGAGAAAAAAAGAAAAGAAAAACCTTTTTGGTCAACATGGAAGAGATATAAATGTCTTGACGCCTTGCATCATCCCTAAGAAAAAGAAAGAGATAAAGGAAAATATTTTGGGTCAACATGGAATAGACCTAAATGTCTCAATGCCTTGTGTCATCTCCATAAGGAAAACACAAGACAAAGAAAAATGTTTATGACATAGGCAAGAATGTAGATACGAATAGAGTAATGTGAGTAAGAGAGAGGGAAACATCAAATGGAACAACATGGGTGATAAAATTATGCATATGCAATCACACAAAAAACATGAAAAGGAAAATCATGCAAAAGACTAGTAAGGCACATGCGATTCCACCTATAGCAGGTCGTCTGCATCCCAATCTTGTTCATCATATATGGAAGGCTAAAACCTAGGGAAAGGGATAATAGAAAATGTGCTACTAGGATAAGGCTACCTACTTTTTTCCCCCATTGTGTGTAAGACAAGAATGAGTCGAGATAGGTGATTGGAAAGAGCTCCTTGCATTTTTGGAATGATTTACAATAAAGGTAAAGAATGTAATAGTGAGAATGTTGGAATCCAACAACTATTACATGGAAAGGATAAAAATAGCATGCTTTAAGGTATTATTTCTATGATATCAAAAATTTTAAATATTTTTTGTGAAGCACAACATTCATCAGTACTATGTCCAAAAATCCTATGATATTTGCAATGTGGTGTATTTGTATTCTTAGGATTTGGATGTCAATTTTCTCTTATGGGTGGTAATGTGATAAGTCCTTGGCTTAGAAGTATATGTAAAGTTATTTTAGTTGCAAATGGTGAACAAGGGAATTGTAGTTTCTTTAGTTTGTAAGGCCTTCGTTCCTTTCTAGATTCACCAATTTCTTGAGTTAGATGTTGAGGATGAGTACCTAATATGATCCCATCATCCTTATCATCATTACGATGAATTATTTGTTCATTAGGAAGGAGGAAACTTATGTTGAGAGGAGGATATTGATCTCTTAGTCCTTTGGTATCTTTAGTTGGTATTTGTTCTAAGAGTTGATGAATTTCATGTTCACTTATTGTATTGCATCCTTGTTTACTTAAGACTATGAATCCTTTTCCATATGTCTCGTTTAGGTTGATTGATGTATTAGTTACTTTGTTAACATGGGAAGGTTAAATGTTTTATTGATTAGAGGTCCTAGATTCACCTATTGTATTGAACATAGGCTCAAATTGTGTCTCAATTTTAGGATGTAAAAGGCTAAACCTCTCACATTGTGTTGGTTGTTTCATAGAAGAATAAAAGGATGCATTAGTCTCCAAATTGTTAAGGCAATTTTTTACGAAGTTGTTCATGTTGTCATCATCTTCTCTAATGATTTCAACTTAACAAGGAAGACATGTATTAGGACTTAAGTGAGAATGAGTTAGTTCAATTTCATTAGGGTCATTTCCAAAACCATAGTTTGACACATCCACTAATAATTTCAAGGACATACAAAGCTTACCAAAGCACATATCCATGATAAAATGTAATGTAGTAACCTAGAATGAAATTTTTAAATTAAGAAATTGAAAAAATGAACCAAATTAAGCTAGATGCAATGAAATGAATGAAATAGAAACTCTGCTAACTAGAACAAAAATCTAACAATAGCAAACAGAAACACAAAAAATAGATTTTTTATTGCTAAAAAATGTAGTTTAAGATGTGACATGGGACTAAATCTCCTAGAGGGGTGTATGAGTGCTAGATAGGGATTTTCGTGGATTCAAATGCTAATAAATAGTCAACATAGAATACCAAAAAACTAGGCCAAACCACCTGTACTAGGACTAAATTTCCCAAAGGGGCGTATGTGTCCCAGATTAGTGTTTTTGCACAAATTTCAAAAAAAATTGTGTGAATGTTAGGTTTTCTAGTTTGAATGATGTCTATACTAAGTGCAGTTACAAATTTTAAGTGAAATTCAATGATAAAAGAGGCAAAAATGCAACCTATATGTGCATTCACTATTACAAGATTTAGAAACCCTAGATGCAAATTAACTAATGTAAAATCTAATGTAAAGTTAATGTAAGCTAGATCTAAGACAATGATGCACTCCAAAAAAAAAAAAAAATTCTAAAGGGAAGGTTCACCAAAATGAAATCTCAAAAAACTGTTTTCATTTATATGTTTTAGTACATAAAACAACCACTTTCCTACAAGTTTCACTCAAGGAAACCTTAGAGATCTCAATCCAAGGATGGAATGAAGGAAAGAGATCTACAATAAGGTGTCCTAGGGTGTGACTGAAGGAATAAAGGGGGTTCACAACCAAGCTAGGGCTTGGAAAGACAAGAAATGTAAATGGTATCAAGACTTAATTAAATGACCTAAAAATGAATTCAAATTAGAACATTAAACTTAGAAAGTACGGAGATGCATGTAAAAACTAAAGAGGGTTTGAAATTATAGAAATACTGACTTTTAATGCATATTAGGACTCATACACTAGGTTGGGTGATTTAGTCCAAGATTAGGGTTTCTAACATAAACTAGAATCTAGAACTAGTAACTCAGGATCTATTGGAAATATTTGAAAGTAGGTATAGGGTATGTGCAAGATCATGGTGGGCCAAAAAGTGGCAATGAGGAAAAAAACACATCTTTCATCGACTGAAAAATGTGAAAAGAATGTGTTGAATTTTTTAGGCTTGGGTGTCACCATACCAAACACCAAACCTAGTTTTACAAATTGGATATCCGATTTGCAAAAAGAATATATAAAAAGTTAGTCACTATTTTGAAGTTACTTGACAATGAAGAACCCGCGGGCGCAAAGTGCTTTGCTTCTTCGCGTAATGGATATCCGATTTGGGAAAAATCTGATTTGGAAAGGTAAGTTTTTTTATTTTTATTTGATTTAGATTTGAATAATTTCATATGGTTTTTTGCGGATTTTTTTTTAAAATAGGGTTTTTGATTGAATTTTTGTGAAAAATTGGAGTTTAGAATGGATTTTGATAAAAAAATGATTTTTTGTGGATTTGTTTTCACAATAGGGTTTTTGATTGATTTTTATGAAAATTTTGAATTTAGAATGGATTTTGATAAAAAAAAAATGAATGTTTTTTTTGGATTTTTTTCAAAATAGTGTTTTTGATTGAATTTTTATGACACAATTGAGTTTAGAATGGATTTTGATTTAAAAATAGTATTTCATTTATATTGTCTAATTTTAGATTAATTATTTTTTAACTTTAATTAGGCATTATGGCTGCCGAGAATGAGAATGCACAAATTCCACCAGTTCAGAATGAAAATCCACTAGCTGAGAATCAAAATGCATAAATGCCAAATGATCCACCACCTCCGCAACCATGAATTGAAGACTTAATTCATGAAAAATTGGAGCAATTGAGGGGCATTTGTGATGTTTATAAGAAAATCCCTCGATTATCTCGTATGTCAACCACATTGATAGGAATAATTACAAATGTAGAAACCCTCTCCACTCAACATAATTCATTTCATTCATGGTGAGAAACCATGAGGAAATATTATGCATGTGGATTTTCTTATGATGATGTGAAAAATCTCCAAATAACAAAAGCCCAAATAGCCTCTTTATTTATTAACCCCAACATTGGTTTGCCTATTAATATTAACAAACCAAAACTTTCTATAAAATGTTGCACGCATAGGGGCATAGTAGATCACTTTTGGGATCATTGGTGTATGGTTTTTGATAAACCACCCATCAATAATCTTGATGTACCTTTTTAATTTATTAAAAAATTATATGCTAAGTTTTTGTTAGGGAATCATGTCAATTACTTTGACATTAAACCCTTCCAGGGCATTGGTGGAGATATTCCTTAGGATAGGCCAGGGGCAACTAGAGTAGTCAGGTGCCCACATGTTCCCCATCCTCTGCCACCTCTAGTACAACATCCAAATATTATGGAGGATGCAGCCACACAAACTATCCAGGCCATTCACTCTTTCAGTGGTCTTTTGGTTTCCCATGCTTCTTTAGTAGCTAAGACATAGTCTGGTGATCTTGGTGATGGATCCAGTGCTACTACATCATCCTCCTCAGGTCCACATATTTGTGTGCCACATATTTGCAATACGTGCTAGCAAATATGTTTGGGTCCTATTGTTCAGCCCCCTGAGCAACCATAAGACACTTCTGATTATAACATCCAAGTTGTGGAGATTATAGCAGATCACACACAGGGGAGTGGAGCACACCCTATAGATTCCTCTTCTGCTAGAGAGGTGGACATTGGAGTAGTTACACAGGTAACATTTAAGGTGTAAATTCATAACTTGCATTTTTTTTTAAATGAATATTAATAAGAGATAGTATCAAGTACTAATATTTATTTACATGATCTATTTAACAGTTAACGTCTAAGGAGCTCACATGGGTGACTGATAGCACCCTGAGGGCCATTTCATTTGGCCTCGAGACACACATAGTATGTATTTTCACACTCACTCATTTATTTTTTTTACTGTATACTTGCTTGTCATTTGAATTGTCATTAATGAAATTATTTATTAACTTATATGTTTATCTTATTCTCTACTTGTAGGAAACACCTAGTGCGAGTGAGGTGTGACGCTCTCCAAACTATGGATGCACAATGTTAGATAAGGGAAAGGTAATTGAACTCAAATTTGATTGAATTAAGATTTATAAGATATTTTATTCATTATGCATACATTGACATAGATTCATAGTTTCATATGTACTTGTCATTTTTATTTACAGGTGGTTGTGAGCTATACATCATTTTTGAGAAGTGCCACAACACCTGAAGGAGTAGGTATTCGAACATCTGAAGGAAGAGGTGTTGAAACACCTCAAGGAGGAGTTGTTGAGACACCTAAACGAGATACAAAAAAAGATTAGCCTAAAGAGGTATGGGTTTATTTTATTTTGTGCTTGGTAAATATGTTCTTATTACTGACAATTCTATGCTAACTTGGATCAATTTCATATTTTTGTTCACATATATAGATTGATGTTACAAAAGTTGGTTTGGTTGGTTCTTTGAGAGGGGTATATTCTAGGACTCATGACCCTTCGAAGAGACGTATATTTCAGGTAATCAAGATTTCAATTTTAGAGTTCAATTATAAGTCAATGTGTATTGATTTTTATGTTAATTATTCAATTTTAAATTATATAGTATAACTAATCTCAATTGTGGTTTGACTTTTTCTTGTCCAACTACCTTCAGAGCCAATGAGTGCTTCAAAGAGGCTCCATTTTGATGATCCACAAGTAGTTTAGGATGAGATATACATTTTGGCATGTAAATATTGAATAGATACTGAGATGGCATATGCCACATATTGTAAAACTTGTTTGGGTTGGCGTTGATGCCATTTTTGTATATGGACATACACTTGATTATTGGATAATTTGATATATATAGAAGTTGACAATCCAAATTTAATTTCCTCCTCATGTGCATGATTAAACTCTTTGAAAATTTAATCAAGTGAGCAATGGTTAAATATCAATGTACAATAGCATATAAAGAATGGTTAAATATTATGTAGTTTATATTCATATCGTTGATTACATTGAATTGCACATCTTTCAAACTCAAAGCATTACTTCACATTGCATAAGTAACAACTAGATGCTAATAGATGAAAAAAATTCAATAACAATATAGTTTTTACAAATTCAACCTAAGCAGTTATGTAATTACTTCACATTACATAACTAATAACTAGGAGCAGCTATCAATTGCATTAGCTTGTCATGGAATTCTATGAGACCACATTTATTTGAGGAAACTTGGACAAAAATCACAAAAAATGAAAAGAAAGCACTCAAACAAACTTTAAAGGGGTTTCAGGCCTGCTGCCCCCTCATTCCACACGCTATGCAGCCATTTACTTGAGTTAGTTTTATGATCAATGGTTGATTCCACAAAAGGATATAAAAGTCATGGAAAATCATAACCTAGGAATTGGACATTCCAGCAGGTGACTAACATCTTCTTATGGTCGTTCATTTACATTGTCAAACCAAGGAATGTATACTTGAAATGGAGCGGCACTGTATGTGCACTAAGAACCAGTTTCAATCACAATTTACAAGAAATAAATGCTTGGAAGGAATTCTACTTATGCTGCAGGAATGTAATGTAAATTCTTCTTAACTTAAGCATAAATTAATCAAAGCAGAAATCATGACAACTATTACTAAGAAACGAACTATGAATTGGCCTTATGCTGCAGGAACAAACACAGGGATAGATTCCCGATGCTAGAAGAACAATATAAGATTGAGTTTGTGCTGAAACCTTCAATAATGAAATCTAACTTATAATCAATAGGAGTAAAATAACTAACTACAGATACTCACTAAGTGGGCCCCTTTAGCAAGCATCAACCACTTTATGCAAGAATTGAACTCAAAACTTCATCAGATTTTATTCATAAACTTGGAATCATATACATTGATTGTTCTACTTGTAAGAAACCTAACACAAAACACTGTTTCTCATTATAATACTAACTTTAACACACTTTGTTGCTCACTCATGTAGGAGGAACACTTATTTATATTAGAAAAGCAACTAACTATTGAACTCTAACAGAGAAAGACGTGGACATAAATACATCCTAAAACTGAGGAAAAAACTTTTCATAAATGAAGGCATATCTGTTAAACACAATTAAGAGATAATTTAGTATTCCACTCTTCCTAGATTAATGGTCATTTAGATTTCCTCCCAATGACCTGGTCAGAGAGTCTTTGCTGGAACAACTTCCTCGATGTCGTGCTAGAAATGGACTTTATTATAGGGTCTAGATCTAATGCACTTTGACTCGTTCATGCTTCCTTCAACAACCTGCGATGCACATGGTGACAGAAGCGAAAGAAAGCACTTGTGGAAAATAACATGATACACATTCATTAATCACAAATTAAATCCATTTCATTATCCAAAAACCACATGCATTATATCAGTCATTTAGGAGGTCAAACAGAGCAATTAATAAAGACACAGAGATGTTAATCTGTAGGAATATAGGAATGTGTTGCTATAAGATACTACCCAATTTTAGATAAAAATCTTTTAATTAAAGAGTTAAAACAACCATCATAAATAAGAGTAAGGGTATTAAAAATACATCATCATATTCAAATTATGAGCATATTTTGAGCTCATCAATCATATTTAATGCATAGAAAATTAATTCTAAATCAAGCACAATAACACAATAGATACCCTGGGAAAACCCTCCTCTTGAGGGAGAAAAAACTAGCCAATAATATCACTTATATTATTGAATCATAATAGAAAATACTTTACAATGAAGGCTGATAATGAGGCCTAATAATATGCACCACAAACTGATGCCAACACAACAATACAATGATGTAATTCTCAAATGATAATCCTCAGCCTTCTCACAATAACTTGATCTGCACTTCAAGAGTTTCTCACTAACTCGCACTTGATATGAAATGGAATGTATGAAAATTGTATGTCTCAAAACAATGGAATGTATCTAATATATATACAAGCTGAGAGAGATGGGACTCTTCACAATATAGGTCGGCCTCCAAAAAGAATGTGCCTCCTCAAAGATTGCACCTCCAAGATAGAAGTCGGCCTTCATAAAATAATAAATATTATTTGACATAAATCATGCCTCAAGCATGTCGTCCTCTTCATTAACTCGTATCTCTTGATTAATTAGCATTAATCACAATCTGTTATATATATATAAATTAAATAGCTTTGGCTATATTTAATTTATTCTTATGTAGAGGAGATTGCTGGAAGGATATGACTGACGTTGCAATAATCATCAACACTCCCTCTTAGCTAGGGAGGATACTTCCAGCTACACAAGGAAAATCACCTCATCGTGATGCCTAGTACTATGGCTACAACCATAAGTGAAAAGAAGAATATCATCTCATCGTGATATTAGATATCGCCTCAACACGATACCAACCATAATGGCTACAACCATACTATGGTGTGTACAAGTGTTCATCGCAAACCTCAACTGAAACAACATCCAGAGGTGCTCTTCCGGTCAGCAACACAACCATCCAGAGGTGCTCTTCTGGTCAGCAACAGAACCATCCTCTTTAGGTTCAGTAGGTTTAGTTCCATGGATGCAAGTTGTGACTTCGCGCTTGATCATTTCTATTGTTGGCATGAATTCCTCATAAGATGCCTCAAGCTTTTCATCACTAAGCAATATCTCATCACCTTCTTGCAATAGAGTTATCAACATTCTTCAAAAATCATAAGAATTCTTTTAGTACACTCAAGAGTTATCAGATGTCTTCTTGCAGTATCAAAAGTTATATTGTATCATTGTTACATTGGTACTTGAGAGTGGTAGCTTAATATAGGTCCACAATACAAAACTTGGTTTATCTGTGCAATGTAACAGTGGCATAGGAAGATTTTTCTTTGAAACTGAAAATGAAAGCTCAACCTCTTGGAATGAAAATGCTTGTTTGCAAAACAAATGAATAAGAATGAGGTAGTTAAGGTGTTTGAAGTGATTTAGAGGTCACTTTTAGGGTCTCTTTTAGGGTAGTTAAGGTGTTTGAAATGATTTAGAGGTCACTTTTAGAGAAGAGAGATGTTGAAGAGTACATCAAGTCAGTGAGAACTGAAGTGTAATGTGTTTTAGTTTTTCGTAATCCTTTGTTTCTCAGCAGATGTGTGATAAATTCTTAGTTCAATGATGTTGAACAATTTTTAAAAAAAGAAAGTTGTGTCACAGTCCGCACTCAATCTAACAAGCAAAAATGAAAGCTTAGCCTCTTGGAATGAAAATTCTTGTTTGCAAACCAAATGAATAAGAATGAGGTAGTTAAGGTGTTTGAAGTTAGTTAGAGGTCACTTTTAGGGTGGAAGGCTTAAAAATCCATTTTAAATGCACAAAAAAGAATTAAATTACTTCAAACCAAGTTTGTGAAGAAGTTAACTTTGTTGCCCACTAGTTTCCCTTAAGAGTCCAAAGTGCTAAAAGGCAGCAATATTTGAAGGTCTATTTCTCAAAGACCGTGATGCTTACAGACTCTCTATCTGAGGTAATGGGATTGTGTTGGGACCATCTAAAAAACCCTCTCTCATTTTTTGCTATCTCGAAGGCGTTTTCCTATGGTTATGAATTTTTAGTGGAGGGAAAAGTTGCCAGATGCAAGCAGTGTAAAGTTGCAAAGTGGTGCAACTTTCATTCCGTAACTCATATGACCAAACAGACTATTCCAACACATCCATATGGGTATGTTTACACTAGAGATGGTCCTCTCTTGCACCCAAATATGCCAAATCACTCTGAGCTACATTGGACCGGCGATTTCCCTTAATAGTCCAAAGTGCTAAAAGAAAACAATCTTTGAAGGTCAATTTATCAGAGACCATGATGCTTATAGACTCTTCATCTAAGGCTATGGGATCATGTTGTAACTGTCTACAAAAACCTCTCTCAGTTTTTTCTATCTCAAAGGCATTTTCCTGTGGTGATGACTTTTCAGTGGAGGGAAAAGTTGCAAGAGGCAAGCAGTGTAAAGTTGCAAAGTGGTGCAACTTTCATTCCGCAACTCGTAAGACCAAATGGACTATTCCAACACATCCGAATGCGTACATTTATGCTAGGGATTTTCCTCTCTTGCACTCAAATATGTCGAATCACTCTAAGCTACATTGGACTGGCAATTTCCCTCAAGAGTCCAAAGTTGTAAAAGGCAGCAATCTTTGAAGTCTATTTATCGAAGACCGTGATGCTTACAGACTCTTCATCTAAGACAATGGGATTGTGTTTTGACCATCTACAAAAACCTCTCTCAGTTTTTTCTATCTCGGAGGCAATCTCCTGTGGTGATGACTTTTCAGTGGAGGGAAAAGTTGCCATATGCAAGCAGTGTAAAGTTGCAAAGTGGTGCAACTTTCATTCCGCAACTCGTACGACCAAACAGACTATTCCAAAACATCTAGATGGGTACATTTACGCTAGGGATGGTCCTCTCTTGCACCCAAATATGTCGAATCACTCTGAGCTATATTGGACTGAGTGAAATTAGGTGAAAAATTGATGCAGACACAAGGGCACAATCACAAATTCTTTGCAGCCTTTCTATTTGAGGCATCTAACAAAATTATTCTGACCTCTTTGGACAGTCCAAAACTCCCTTAAAACTTGAAAAGCAACTAAATACACATTTCCCTCTTTAACCCCCTTAAACCCTTGTAATAGTGAGAAACTAGTTTTTGTCCAATTACTCCACAATCTTCCAAAACACTAGACGAACACATGACTGATTCAAACACCCACATTCAAGTTACACAACATATATGAGAAACAACATACACTCGTTTGGACCAGCATTGACTTCCTATACATTCACCCTTCAATAGGCTACTCAATTAGCCCAAAAATGCAAAGCAACATACCATCAAACACCACACAGACCCCTGAAACCTTGGGGAAGCAAATAAATTGCCAAGAAAACAAATATTCTACAATTGGATTCCATTTGTATGAACCTGTAACCGTCAAATCAAAAAAACATTATTTTTAGTGGAATTCTTGAGGGTTTATTGGATGTAGCACTTCCACAACCTTTCATACTTTGCCACCACCTTAGACACCTTTATTTAGGCCCCAATATGCTTAGAAAATAAATAAACTTCTGGTATCTTAGAGATTTTTGCAAACCCTAGGGTAAAAATTCTATTTTCAAGTGAAAAAAACCACCATTTTTAGACCTTTAACTCTTCTTTTTATTTCAAAACCCAATTCTCCACACCTTCCACTCTTGAAATAATTTCAAGACATGTAATAAAATTTCTACATAAATTTTTTGTACAAAAATGCTTGAATGGCTTGTGCACAGGCAGAAAACACAAGAAAAATAGTAAAATATGAATTGAGCAATTGAAAATTTATTGATTCAAAGAAAAAAAAATCCTTCAACCAAACCTATCTCGAGCCCTTGAAGGCCTTAAGTACACCTACATAACCCATGAAACCTCCATATAATTCCTCCAATTTACAAAGAAATGGGAAGATAAAACCATGTAAGTGGTTTCCCCAAACTAATTGCCACCAAAACTAATATTGATAGTTTAAAACCACGAACCACCCCAACGTGTAATTATGATAGCACTCAAGATAGAATCCATGAATAGATAATTTATTTGACCAATAAATCATCGAGAGTACAAATTCCCAAAACTAGCCCTACACTATGAACATATCAACTAAGTAGGAACCCATAACATTATGGAAAGATGATCCACTTCTCCCAATGTAACTCCCAAGCATTACATGTGACAAATGGTCAATTTCATTGATGGCAATGATAGTCAACACCTCATGATCATTCAAGTACTCATTCTAACAATACAAGATATTTACACATAAAATTGCAACTGAATATAATTTACTATATCTTAACATAAAAGATGAAAAACCTAATAGAAAAATGTATCAATGATGTACAAGGATGTATAAGAAAGTTCAAATTTGAAAATAGTATGTAAACTTAGAAAATTGTAGATTTGAAAACCTTAATAATGTAAAACACTAAAAAGAAGGTCAGATCAAGTGTAGGATTGGTTGGGCTCAACAAAATATAAATAAATAAAAAAGTTCATTTATGAAGTTAACCTAGGATAATTAAGTAAATGCAATCAATCAAACATAATCAACCTAACATAATTAAGGGTTGATAGGGCTATTTGATAATTAAGGGTTGATAAGGGTATGAATGTTTATCTTTGATCTACTCTTGAATATCTAGTGACTTGGTGGTATTTAGAAATATCAAAAGGGTTGTTGATTTCTCATGGGGAGGCAAGTTCTCCTAGATCAATCCCCAAAAAGTGAAACAAGATTAAAAATAGTTGGAAAACACTCTAGATGTTCAAATTTGTTACTCATTTTTATTGCATTGAATCAAAATGTCTCACTATTAATTTCTCCAATGCTATAAAATAAATGAATTTTTTCATGAAAATAATGAATATATTGCATGTTACTAATGCTATCATATATAATCAAATTATGCCAAACATGTGTTTAGTCAACTCAAAGTGGGTGAATGACGCCACTTAGCCAAAAGTTTGAATTTTGAATTTTAAAATGAAAGGGAATAGGTTTGTGACCATGAGGTCACCCTTGCAATTGAAGAAGTGTCCTAGAATGGGTTAATAGTTAAATCTAAGTGGCTAACAATCAATTCCAAGTGGCTAATGGATAAATGAGGGCATACCCATTGGTGAATGTGATAAATGGGAAAATAAGGTAAATGTATAGATGTGTGTGAATAAGAATAGGATAGGGCTAATTGTATAGTGATTTAAGTATGCAAATTGATAAAATGATAGAGAGATGAGCTTGAATTTAGATGTTGAGTCACTACGTGCATGTATCAAGACATTTCTTCAAAATAGACACAAAATTGTGTGGGAAATGACATGGTATGCACAAATTTTACTGTTACAATTACACACATATTGATTTACAAATGCTTTGCATATAGATTAAATTTACTTCAAAATTAATACCTATTAATACTTCTTCTTTAAGAAAACATGATTATGTATTCTCTAATAAAACTTTCACCATAACAAGACTTCTTGCAATTACTTCAATTGTATCATACATAATTTCATATTGCACCTATCAATGTGCCCATTACATCTTCATGTGTGATTGCTAGTATATGTATGTCTCTTCAAAAAACATAGATGGGTTAAGCTCTCTCCTTACTCTTTGAGTAAGAGATAGTAGGGGAGAGGACTAGATAGAATTACAAAACTTGGTTCAAATGAGCATACCAACAGGGAAGAACCAAGAAGAAAACCTTCGGTTGTAGCTCGATTAAGTACAAAAATAGACCCCTTTACAAAGCCTATGAGTTTCCAAAATACAGACCCCTTTACATTTTAAACATACCCTTTATACAATGCTGAACGGTATTATATTTCAAAAGCATCAGCGGGTATAGATTATGCCCACATACACAATTATGACCGTTTTACATTGTTTCCGGTTTGAATTCAAATTTTACAAAATTTTCCTATTAGGAGGCATTGAGGGGCCTGATCTTCAACCAATAGTAGTATGTTCCGTTAAGATGGAAACCAAGCGCCCCATGCAAACCATAAAAAGGTAACAGAATAACCAATCTATATTATTCTAAATGACACAAAATACTGATAGAGGCTAAAGTAGTGCAGTATAAAGACTTACTTAGAATAGCCAATCTATATTGTTGTAATCCTGTGCATACCTCTTGAAGGATCAATTTAGCTATTTTTGCAGCAGGTCCATGATCAATCATGCCAGGAGCATCGCAAAAGTGGGAAAATGAGAAATCTATATTGTCACAATAGAAAAGATGCTTGGACTAACAAATCTATATTAATCTAAACAACTTTAATGATGATGAATTGGTGATGAAAACTATAAAAAAGATGCATACCTCTTCAAAGGATCGGAGCTAGCTATTATTCTGGCCGAAGGTCCATGATCCAGTCTTGCGAAAATATCATAAAAGTGCATACAAAATATCACTATTAAAGACACCTGCATTGCAATAGTATATAAAATATCAGTATTAAATAAATAACACTAATGAACTTAATCATAATGAACATAAGCATTCTACCTTCCATTCTTGAAAATGCTATTGAAGTGTGCCTGAAGGGTCATCTCTTTGCTTAAGAGTATCCAATATTGCTTCATGATCAACATTACTAAGTGTCCATAGCTGTTTTATCTTTGGTTTGGCATGATGCTTCAAAAACTTAACATTTGTTGCTATAACAAGGTGCAAATACATGAGAATGGTTTTTTGTTTCTCATAGTCTTCAAATGCAGGTATGCCATTCTTTCTAATCATGTATGTTCACAACCAAGTTCCTACAACCACAACTGAACTTGTAGGATACATGAAACCATCAACATCTTCCATCGGTTGTGTTAGATTATGCTTTATCCACACACATTGATCCAACCAATAGTCTAATCTCTCTTCATTCCCCTACGATGCAACAATTGCAAAAATATGTTCTAGCTGTAGGAGATTTGAAAGCAAGTCATAATCAACTAAACTTTCCATTGTGTCATTTTTCATGGATATTATTTGAGATAAAGGAGTTAGATATTGTGGTACCCATGTATCCACCCACTCACTTGACTCGCATTGATCCCATTCACATTGAATACAACTCTGACAAAAACAAGCCAACTCTCATGTCCAAATGGTCCATGTGCCTGCATATGAGCTTTGAAATGAATACATCTTTGAAGAATCTTTGATTGTATGACAATCCAATCTGCCTCTCACTATACCCTCCTCAATGAACCAAAAGAATATGTGCATTGTTGAATCAAGTGTCCCTCCCTGTGACAATGTTGAACTACACCAATCAACTATATAATGTGCATGCACCTACTCCATCATGCTCCCCTTTCCCATGTCCAGCTTCAAAAAACTCCAAATATTAGGTAGACCCCTCTCTACATGCATTCTACTCAACCAATAAAACATACGAGCATTATTGAATTGACTTGTGCAATTATCTGACCAAATTAGATATCGGCCCAATGCAATATCATGCTCCTGCAAGAACTCAAAAAAATGAGATCTATCATCACTCATATAAAAAATGATACTCTCTGATTATCTTTAGATCCTCCTCTGTACTATTAGGTGCATGTCTAAATGTTATGTGGAAAAAAATAGCAATCTGAATGGAATTGTAATACTGAGATTGTACCTCATTTTGTGGTTGCAATATGTAGTTTTCTGCAAAATCAACCACTAATATAATAGTACCAATCAGAAAAGAGTCCTTACACATCCTAAATTGTTGATCCAACCACTGAGACCTATGACTATGCCTTGCATACTTGTAGAAAATATTGTCCTTAAAATCTGAAATAAAATCAGCAACATTGCATTCTTTTGCAACCAACTCACATCTAGAACCTTCACCTCCACTTTGCAAAGTATATTTGAATATCTCATATCTATTTTTCTCAACAAGCTTCTTTCAAAATTCATGTTCAGAACTCTCATGAAAACATTGAACAAACTTTGACAAGCCACAACATTGTGAGCACTTTGCATTTAAACAATAATTTCTATAGAAAAAGCAACCATCATCTCTAGAACATAAAAATAGATCTAGCAAGTCCCTTGATGATAAAGGAAGATGCATTGCACCACACTCCTACAACATTTCATTAGTATGCAAAGTAAAACGAATATAGCATAATAGCTCATGGTACATTGAAAACTCCACATGGTATTTGCAACAACAAGTATTACGAATCTTAAGAGGCACACAATAAAATAGCTTCAAACCCTCAAAAGTCCTTTGCAAGATTTCCATATTTTTATGTGTTTCAATAAAAATTTTGAACAACATTGTTTGGCTTGATTCCAAGAAATGTTTAGGATGTGGTGTATGGTCTCGATTGCAAATTCTTAACTTTAAAACATCCTTTGCATTGGGTGATACTCTAGAGTTATCATGCCAAAATTGTTGAATTACCTGCTTTACATTATCGGTTAGCTTCTTATCAACACGTGGAAGCCTCCCAGCAAAAGCACATGTATCATTTTGAAGAGGATAATCTATTCTTTCTCTTCTTACAAGTGCTCTATCCAAAGTTTTATGATTTATGTCAAAATCAATACAAGTTTGTCTCATAAAGTGAGCCTTTTTCAATTTATGGCTTACTAGGGAAGTTGTAATGAATCTCTGAGCAGCTCTCTTATCCTTTTCCTTGTTACTTTTTCCTATAGACTTGAGAGCATTAAAAATTATTTTGACAATAATAGATTTTTTTTCGGTCTTCTTGTTCACACAAATCTTTAATTTGGCTAGCAAAGGTCTCATCTTTTGCATCTTTAGCAATTGTACAAAAATTTGGCA
>VDFB02086081.1:143383483-143414348 GCA_007258455.2 Sequoia sempervirens
AGAGAGAGGGGGAAAGAGATAATATTTAAATATTTTATATGTTAGTAATATTAATTAGTTATATCATATTTCATATATTAGTAATATATATACATTAACTAAAATATAGAAATAATATTTAAATATTAAACATAATAATATAATATATTATATTATTAAATTATAAACTATATTGTATATTCTAAACTAGATATATTAAAATAAACTATAAAATATTTATTGCATTTTCTAAATCATATATTATAAAGTACAAAATATTTTTTTAAATCATATATAAACCAAATTGGATATCTGATTCAAATCGGATAACTGATTTGAAACAAATATCTGATATTTATGACAAAGAATTTATTTCCTAGGGATTAGTCTTGGGCTTGCTTTGGTATTTGGCTTGGACATGCCAATCCTAAGAAGTCAACACAAAAAACATGTTTGACAACTCATGTGGTTTTTCTAGACTTCGTCCATGTGGTTGATGACTTTATTTTTAGCCAAAATTGATGAGATGAAAAGGGTTTGTAGAGGAGACTCTCAGCTTTCAACCAATATAAATTATTCTTTACTTTGAATTTAATAAATAATTATTATTCATTTTCTATTAGAATTACGACTAAAGTCCTAATTGATAGGGAGATTGAAAAATATCTATAACTGTCAAATGGTATAATAATTTTTGAATCCAAATTATCCGTCACATTCTATGCTTCGTATACTATAGGATTAAAAAAAATGAATTTCATGAAGTTTTGACCAAGTTCAGGTGGTCAGACATATGAGTTTTTATATTTTTTAAAAGTTGTAATAAAAAGTTAATAATTAATTATTTACTTGGAAAAAAATTACAAAAAATATTTGTCACATCCGAACATGATTCCTCTACTTATATCTAAAATCTTATAAAAAAATATTATCATTTTATTGTGGTTAGGGTGGTCAGATAGACACCTACTTCTTATTTTTTCCCTAAAATTTAAGTACTACTGCATTGAAATTTTAAATTTTCACCAAATAGACTTTAAAAAAAATAAAATAAACTTAGTATTTTAGAAACTACATTCAATTTTCCACAGATTCTATTCTTACATATTTTTGAAATAATATAGATAACTTATTCAAACTTTTATGTCAAGTTGCCTAACTCTAATTTTTTCTGAATTTTCATTGCCACTTAAGGGCCTGTTTTTTCCATGATGATCCTGCACATACCCTATAATAGGAATCATACATCACAAGTGGTGAATTAGTCCCAATATCAGGGTTGATTTGAAATTGTTATGTCCTCCAGTGATTTTTGGTAGCATCTATCCTATCAAATTGTTGAGTTTGAAACACTAAATTGCAACCTGTAGGTGTCTTTCCATGATCTTTCAATATAGATGACAACTTTGACAACTTGACGACTTTCTCCAAACTTTCTCTTCAATGGATCTTGAACCTAAATCTGCAAATAACACATCAAAGAGAGGGGAAAATGTTGTTTTGTTAGTGGATAGGATTTTTCCTTGGTCAAACCTTGTTTTGGTAATTAAACCTTAAAATGAAATCAACTAGAAAGGAGTAATGATGAATGAACAAATATGCAATGTTTCAACTCACTAAACCCTTGAATAAAAGGCTAAAACATTGTATGTAATGGCTAGAATGAATTGATATCTTGAATCTTGCTTGAATGATATGGACCTTGACTTGAATACTTGCTTGAATCATAAGAACCCTACATGACAAATGTTAGCTCAAAACAAACATGATTCATGATGACTTTGACATGATTCTTGAATCTTGAATAATGCTTCAAAACACTTGATAATCAGATCTTGAATGCTCTTTAATTCTCTTGTAATTATAAATTTTACTTACGAATGCTCATTTAATATGCTTGGAGAAAAATGAGTGAAGTAACCTTTTATTTATACTTGTTTTTGCCAAATTTCCCAAAATTACAACACTACAAGCCAACATCAGATCTAGGAGAATAAAATATCACCAAGAATTGAGTTCAAAATTAGGTCCAAGCTATGTAGGATTCATACATTAACTATGGTGTATGAGTCCCAGTAGGCTAATCTTGGGACACATTTTCAAGAAAAGTTCAATTTTATGTTAAATTCAGATCTAGACCCTGAAACCTATGTGGGACTCATATGCCCAAGGTGGCGTATGAGTCCCAAATCACTAAATCTAGGCTATAAAATCTAAAATCACTAAATTATGATTGGTCATTTGATATATGTCAAGATCATCCTTAGAAAGATGCATTAATTAAGTCTTATGGATGCAAACTAGGACCAAATAAGGCATAAAGAAGCCCAATTTTTGTAGGAAGGGCCCAAAGAAGTGTGAAAATGTAAAGGGATACATTTTCCTACACTAAAATACCCTAAATACCTCTAAAGCATCATCCAAATGTGACTTAAAATTTAGGATCATGATTAAAAATAATAAAAAGATGTAAGAAAAAAAAAACCCATTTTGTTACAAGGGATTAAGATAGCCATTTTAAAAAAAACTAAGGCACCACCATAAAAGCACAATCATGATAAATGAGGGTAGTACAAATCTTAGTAATAAAATCCATATAGATAGGTCCATTTGAGTTTAAGATTGAATAGGATATGGATGATATAAAATAAAATTTTATTAGTGGTCTTAGCTTGGATATAAATAAAACATCATTAAAAACCTTCATATTTGTAATATATTTTATGTATTTCACCTAGTTAGGGTTTACATGTACCTCATCCTAATCAATAAAAGAATCATGTCTTGACATAATTTTAATGAAAGAAAGGTTCCTTTTTACTTGAAGCTTCTGATATTGTAGGGTATCTATGGTAGTTTGATCATGCTAAATATGATCCTCCAAATTATTTTTATACGTAAGAATATCATTCAAATTTATAATGATGAATTATCCTAGGTGAGGTTGAAGTATCATTAATGAGATAGATAAATTTTCTAGTGAATGAAATTTTCTAGTGGTTAATAAGATCCATTCATACATAATGTTGGCCTAAAGTTAGATCCATCTGTATCAAATATCATTCTCTCTTTATATGATCAAGAAGGTCTTTGATTCTAGGAAAGGGGTATTTCTATTTGAAAATAATTTTATTTTAGGATTTATATTTATTGAATAGTACATTAATCATTGCATTGACAATGATAATGAGTCAAATATCATGCTCCCCTAATATAATCAACAAGTTTATCGATGCTACAGAAAGGTTATTTGTTGTTTATGTTAGTGTGAATGGGGATGTTTCCTAACTAGATATTAGTGAGGACCTATTCTCATAATTAATAAGTTTACTTAGGAGTTAGTTTCCTAGGTGGAATTCTAGAAACTAGTATTTAATAGGACAATATCTCATTAATATGAATGTAGTCATCTAGGAATTTAATTTTTCTCTCATGCATTTATAATTGTGCATTAGGAAGTTAATGAGTGCGCCTAAGGTGGTTATCCAACTGCCTCTCACCTTGCTTATATAAGGAAGGATCTTGTACATCTGTAAATTATTCTAGATCAATTCATCATAGATCATCATTTGATCAAGTTGTTTTCTTGCTCATAGTGCACTTATTTCTTGTTCATGTGGATGGTATTCTTCTTGGTTGATCCTTTGAAGTGTGTGCAACTTCACATAGGTTATTGTTCATATTTCCACCATGGTATCGGAGATTAGGCCATACGAGATCATTCTCATACTAGAAAGTTGAGCAAGAAGACAACTTGATCAAATGTTTATCTATGATGAATTGATCTAGAATAATTTAAAAATGTACAAGAGCCTTCCTTATATAGGCAAGGTGAGAAGAAGTTGGATAACCACCCTAGTTGTAATAATTAAATTCCTAATGCACAATTATAAATGCATTAGAGAAATATTAAATTCCTAGATAACTACATGCCTATTAATGAGATATGATCCCATTAAATACTAGTTTCTAGAATGCCACCTAGGAAACTAAATCCTAAGTAAAATTATTAATGATGTGAATAGGTCCTCGCTAATATCTAGTTAGGAAATATCCCCATTCACACTAACACCCCCCATAAGTGCAACTTAGTAGTGTAATTATCATACAAATGATGCAATATGATGGGTCCCAGCTACTAGGCCATGTTAGGTACCCATGTACATATGAAAATGCAATCTCTTACAAATGAAGAAAATGAGAGAACCTCCTAGGACAAAACTCGTCCCAAAAAACATATATAATGCAAAATGTAATGCTAACCATGTACAAGTAATGTAATTGATGTACGAAGGTCTCAACATCAATAGCTGATAATGGTTTTATTTAAGAATTTATGAGAAATTAGGAGATGTAGGAAATAAAAGATAAGCACAATGAACACAATATGAAAGATTATATTTAGTCGACTCAAATGTAATGAGTATAAGGCCTTTCTTATATAGGTATTGATGAGACAATCCACCAATGAGGTGAATTTACAAGTGCTCCATAAAGGTGCCACAAATTAGATGACAAGTGTCATGTAGGAATCAACCTTAGGAACACTTGGAGTGTGCAAAAAAAAAAAACTCCATGACCAAGTCATCAACCTTGTGTGTCAAGTGTTGATTGACATCTGAGGTTAGATGTAAATTATTCCAACCTCAAAAAGGTATGTGCATGAGGTTAACAAAATAACTCGATAACCTCTAAAGGCCTCAATTGTTGCACATTTGGTTAGAAAATAATTTTTCTAACCTCATATACCTAAGTACACTTAAGTATAGTGAATAGATTAATTATTCACACTAATACCTTCTAGAAATATTTCCCTTGATGATAGGAACATGATGATGAAGAAATCTTGAAGCATATTGAAGTTGTAAATTTTCCAGATGTTGGACTTGTTTCTACTAGAATCAATGAATCTCCAAGTTATGTAAATCAATATTTTTGATGCAAAAATAAAAAATACCAACAAAGGAATCAACTCTACAGATACAAAGAAAATTCCTTATGCCACATGCATCATAGACATAAATTATGTGTTAACAACAATAGACAATCATGCCACATAGAGATTAGAAGCCAAAGCTCACATAGAGATTAATATTTAAATACCAAGTATGGTAGTTTGTGTTAGAATTGGCTATGGCTGCCACCCAAGATCTATGGACCAAATGGAAAGCACAAGAAAAGAGAGAGAGAATATGACAAGAATAAAATGTATTCAATGTCAATAATATGAGATGATAAAATGGCACAAAAGTACATAGGAGACCCCTTGGTTATATAGCCAAGGTGAGAACATAGGAGGGAATAAGATTATGACAAGTGTCGTAATCTTATGACATGAGACAACTATGAAGAGTTATCACTCCACTTAAGGTGGAGAGATAATCACATGATATGTCCACAAAAGGTGGAAATGATGTGGTAATGACATGTCAAGTCCACCAAAAGTGGAAAATCTCCAACAACCTCCTATGTGGTCCCTAAGTAAACTTAACTAAGGTGTAATTATGACCTAGGACAAGGTACAAGACATTTAATTACACCAATAGTTTGAATGGATTCAAGCAAAATACACTTGGTTCTTTTCACCTTATGGCTTGATAGAATCTCCTCCTACTCTAATACCATATGAGAAATTAGGAGATCTAGGAGATAAAAGACAAATTTTGTGTAGGTTGTGAAGAAGAATTGTTGAAGGAAAAAGAAGTGTCTCAAGCAAGGATTGATAAAGAAATATTGTAATATTGTTCTAAGGTTAAATAATACAAGAACTATTTATTGTGGTGGTGGAGTTTATTATTGAAAGGGTTTCTCCATGATGTATGTTGTGTCACGTCTATATTCTGGTCTTATTCTTCCATAATCTTCTGTCTCTTTCTACAATTGGTAAAATGAATCTAAACAGATAATCATATACAAAGAAATTGTAACAAATAACACTTAATTAGATCTAAAATATCATATTTTTATAAAGTATTAAGCTACATAATTACCTTCATCTTCAACATTTGGTATCAGAGCTAATGGTTGGGTAGAGTTTGGAGCACCTTTCTCTTAAAAGTTTGAAGGTTTTTTGGCTATAGTGGGAGCTTTTACTATTGTGTTATTACATATTTGTAAAAGAGTTATGTTACAAAGTATTTGGACTGATGGCTATAAGACCTGGTATGGCTTGCTTAATCCCTAAAAGGAAAGACCTGGTAAGAGAGTTCTCCTAGGTGGTAATGGGAGGGCAGTTGGGTTCAACTAGTTCTTGGGTTAGAGTTAGTTAATTAGCCTTTAGTGGTCATTAAATTATGGTTTTGTGCTAGTTGAATTGGTCCATGGTTTTGGAGCTTATGGTTTTGACCCCATGGTTTTGCATGTATGGATTATCTTCATTCAGGAGATGGTTATCATGATGTCATGGATAGATTGGTCACATGTTGTACTGGGAGTTTTTTGACAATGAGTGTTTGATGTTTATCTTTTTGTTGTGCATAGCTCTGTATCATATTTTAGTGGGAGCTTTAGTAGGATATGGTTATCTTCATGTGATTTGAAGAGGTTTCAACATATTGTTTCATGGAGGACCATTAGAGTCTTTGGTAAAGGTGTTATTGTTCTTCCATTGGAGAAGATGTTTTTTTTTAGTTTTGAGTATTGATCATTTTATTGGAGCTTCATGATTATGCAAGTTGCATTTGAAGTTGGCATGGATTGATTAGTGGGTGCTCATGGACACTAGAGAGACTTGTGTTAGGCCAGATATTTCTTATGTTAAGAGATATATGTTGGAATGGTTACTTGTAAGAAAATATTTTTCAATAGTAAAGACCAAGAAGCCTACACCTAGAAATGGATATGAGTCCATCATAGACGTGATGAGAAGGTTGTCTATTATATGCACAAGACAATATTGTATCCCACTCTTCATCTAATCAACAAGTAAAATGATCTAAGAGGTGTTTCCTACCTAATTATTAGATGCATTATTAAGATGTATCTTGACTTCTCTTATGCATTGTTGAGAAGTAGATTCATGGTTTTATGTATTTCCATTTTTCTCCTTACAATCTTGAACTTGAGTTAGTTTTGAGGATTTTGGTAGGAGAGTTATGTGGGATAGTTAGTGGCTTTTGCATATTCCTTTTTTTGTTGCGGGAATGTTTGTCTAAGTTTCATCTACTTTCAGTGAGAGGTTTACATCTAAGTTCTACCATGTTTCATTATAAGTTGAATGGTTAGATGTTGATATACTTTTAGTTTGGGAGTGTTGAACGAGATCTTAATTTACACAGTAAGGAACATATTAGTGTGGTATAAGAACATGGTTTGATTCATAGTTTCTCTCTTTGTGGGAATAGTCTTCGTCTTGAAGGTTCTTGTGTTATGAGAGATGTATTTTACATACCATTATATACTTCTTTGAAACTATAATAGAGGAGTTAGCCACATCCTCTATGTGAAGTGCTATAGGAGGAATTTTTAACGTTATGATCTTGTTTTCAAATTTGACATTACCTATGCAATGGGAGTTCCATAAGGTATATGTGTTTTGTCTAAGAGGGGCACCTCTCTTGGATTGGTTACACTTTACTATAGTGAGTTACTTTATAGGTTTTTTATTGCATATCTATGTGTGTTGTTACCTTCGAGTCTTATTTTGTACGATGGTGGATATACAAGGACTTGTTTACAAATTTGGGTTGGTATGCTGATAGCATGAAGTTCTACCTATGACATTTTTGGATGAGCTAGAAACTTGCTATGGTTGTTATTCCAATTTTGTATGAGTGTCGCAGTCACTCAAATTCTTGTGTTATCATTTGAATTTGATGCTTCTATTCATGAATAGATTGATGCAATTTTTAGTGATAGAAGAAATAGTTACACAAACTTGGGAAAGGTATTGGTTCTTGGTGCAAAAAGGCCATTGGCCTTGAGTCTTGTACTTGATTTATAATAATGATTCCTTTTTTAGAATTATTACAATGTATAATGTCAAGTGGGAGAATGTTGGGAATAGGATGCTATTTAATTGCAGTCCTAAACATATTTCATGTATCTCCTAAATCCTTGGAAACTGTTCCCCAATACTAGGATTAGAAAGAGATTAAATTTCAATGAAATGAACATCTAAATTGATATTTGTAATTAATTATAAATGATAGGAACATGTGGGGACACCCAATAAGAGCTCCTACAAAATAGGATCACATGGGGTGCCCACATGGAAGGTGGAACACACTTGCTTAAGTTAACTATTTGGAGGATAGATAACACTTTAATAATGCATGTAAAGATCTTAAAAATTAGGGATTGATATTTATATGAGTGGAGTTCAATTCAATTCAGTATCAGTTATGGTTAAATTATCTTCAGTTGCATGTAGTTAGTTTGAGTTGAATGCTAGTTGACTTCAGTTGACTTGAGTTTCATGACTAATGACTTTAGTTGTATGACAAATAACAGGTGGATACATTCAGTTGAGTGGGGATGGTCATTCATGTATAATGTTTGCATGAATTGGTGGAGAGATATGCTTTAGTTAACTAATATTGACTTGGACCCACCTTGGGTGCCCAAGTTGGCATCTTTAAGTTAACACCTTTTGCATGAGAAGATATTTACAAGTCTCAGTTAAGTGGGCCCATTATTGGGTGCCAAATTTGAGGAGGAGCTTGCAAGATATTTTCTTTAACAACATTCAGTTAAGTGCTCAATTTGGGGCACCTAAATTGAGGAAGACTTTGGTTTGAACTCAGATTACACATTGGAACTCTACTTGCACAATCTAGGCATAGATTTTTGGGAGGAGCTTTATGCTTTTATTTTGTACAACTCTTAGGAGTTTACAATGCTCATATTTGTCTATTAATTATAGCAAGTGCATCAGAGTTTGCTGCAAGTTAGTAGGTTGAGCTTGTGCATGTGTGAGGGTTTAAAGCATCGCATGGGATGTGTGGATTCATGCTTGGTCACATGAAATGCATGGATATATTGTGTTGCAGAAAGTGTATGATATTTTTAAACCAAATTCTTCCTCAATTTAGTTGCCCCAAACTGAACACTTAATTGAACATTGGTCAAGAAAATATCTTGCAAGATCCTCCTAAAAGTTGGCACCCAAGAATGGTCCCACTTAACTAAACCTTGTAAATATCTTCTCATGCAAAAGGTGTTAACTCAAAGATGCCAACTTGGGTGCCCAAGGTGGGTCAAAGTCAATATTAGTTAACTGAAACATATCTCTCCACCAATTCATGCAAACATTATGCATGATTGATCATCCCCACTTAACTAAATGTATCATCATGTTATCTATCACACAATTGAATTCATTAGTCATGCAATTAAATTTATTAGTCATGCAAGTCAAGTCAACTAAAGTCAACTAGCATTCAACTCAAACTAACTACATGCAACTGAAGATAACTAAACCATAACTGAACTAAACTAAACTAAACTAAACAAATTGATACAGAACTGAACTGAATTAAAATGAACTGAATTCCACTCATTTAAATATCAATTCCTAATTTTTAGGATCTTTAGATGCATTAATAAAGTGTTATCTATCCTCCAAATAGTTAACTTAAGCAAGGTAGGTTCCACCTTCCATGTGGATGCCCCATGTGCTCTTATTTTGTAGGAGCTCTTCTTGGGCATCCCCACATGTTTCTATCATTTAGAATTAATTACAAATGTCAATTTACATGTTCATTTCATTCAAATTTATTCTCTTTCCAATCCTAGTGTTGGGGAACAGTTTCCAAGGATTTAGGAGATACATGAAATATGTTTAGGATTGCAATTAAATGGCATCCTATTCCCAACATGAAACACAATATCAAATATTGTATTTAGTCAACTCAAATGTAATTAGTACAAATCCTTGCTTATATAGGAAAGGATGAGACAATCCACCTATGACGTTAATTTACTAGAGGAATTAGAGTACACATACTCCATATTTCAAAGGAATTAGAGTTGAATGGAGAAATTTATTATAGAATTAGGGTTTCTACTCAATTTAATAGAAAAGTTCATGTATCCCAAACCATTTTGAATTTGTTCCTAATTTTGTGGGATTTTTGAAAAGTAATAGAGATGACTAAAATCCAAATTTTAGAACATTTAAAGAAGAAATAAGTGATCTATTGCATATTTAGGGTTTGCAAATTTTGTTCTCTCAAGGTTCCAAAACATCAAATTTTTGGGAAAAAAACTCTCAAAAAATACAACCAAGGCCTTGGTAAGTTACAAAAAAAAATAGAGTATTTTGAATTTATATGTGTGATTTATTGCAAAATTATCTTTCTAGACCTTCTTCACAATAAAAAGTACCCACGAAAAAGAAGAAAAAGAAAAAGAACATGAACATGAGAAAGAGAAAGAGAAAGAGAAAGAGAAAGAGAAAGAGAAAGAGAAAGAGAAAGAGAAAGAGAAAGAGAAAGAGAAAGAGAAAGAGAAAGTGAAAGAGAAAGAGAAAGAGCAAGAGAAAGACAAGAGTACGAACAATAAGAAGAAGAATTAGAAGTAGTAGTAGAAGAAAAAGTGGAAGTAAAAAGGAGAAAGAGAAATAACAAGAACAAGAGCAAGAGCAAGAGCAAGATAATATTAGGAACAAGAAGTAGTAGTAGAAAAAGAAGTAGAAGTAAAAAGGGAGATAAAGAAGAAGAGAAAGAAAAAGTTAGCATTAAGGACAATGCTTTTGTAAAGAGGAGGGAAATTTTATGAGTAGTCAGCTTGTGACCTTAAGGATTAATTAAGCAATATTATCATTAATATATTATTATTTAGTTATTTAGGTCAGCCTAAGGCTTATATAGAGTTATCTAGGTTGTCCTAGGTGATATCCTAGTAATAAGTATACTTTATATATGAGGTATAGGTAGGTTATTATCATCATGTTGAGTATTGTGTTCTTACAGAATAATATTGGAGATTTTAGTGTATAAAAATGTGTCCCTTTATATTTTCACACTTTTTTAGGCCATCCTTTCTAAAATTGGTATTCTTTATGTCTTATTTGGCTCAATTTTACATCCACAAGCCTTATTTAATGCATCTTTCCAATGATAATCTTGGCACATAACTAATGACCTATCTTAGTTTAATGTTTTAGGGTTTTTTGTCCTAGATTTAATGATTTGGGACTCACATGCCACCTTTGGCATATGGATCCCACCTAAATTTTGGGGCATGAACCTAAATTTAGCATAGAACTTTAGCATTTCTTGAACTTTGTATCCCAAGCCTAGGCTATTGGGACTCATACACCCTAATTGGAGTATGAGTCCCGCCTTAGCTTGGACCTATTTTTAATTTAATTCTTGGTATAATTTTACTCTCCTATATCTAATGTTGGCTTGTAGTGTTGTAATTTTGAGAAATTTGGCATAAACAAATATAAATAAAAGATTATTTCACATATTTTCTCCTAGCAATTCAAGTATTCAAGTATCCTAGAAAATTTATGATCAAGAAATCTCACAAGATTATTCAAGATCATTCAAGAGTTGATTATCAAGAATTTTGAAGCATAAATTCAAGATGCAAGCACCATGTCAAAGTCATCATGCATCATTTGTGTTTTTGAGCTAACATTTCTGATGTAGGTTTTCATGATTCAAGCAAGCATTCAAGTCAAGATTCATAGCCTTCAATCAAGAATCAAGATCTACATTCATGCTAGCCATTTCACATAAGTTTGCAGCATTTTTTACAAGGGTTTGGTGAGTGGCAACATTGCATATTGTTCATTCATCATTGCTTCATGTTATCTCTATTCATTTCAAGGTATGATTACCAAAATGGGGTTTGACCAAGGAAAAAACCTATCCACTAAAAAAACAACACTTTTATCACCTTACATGTGTGAATACAAATCTAGGTGTTTTGAGCTTGAAGATCCTTTGAATAAAAAGTTGTAATATTGAAGAAAATTTGTCAAAGTTGTCAAGAAGTTGTCATCTTCACAAAAAGTTGCCTATAGGATAGAATTCGGAGTTTCAAACTTAGAGATCAGAAGGAAGAGAGCTATAGAAGATCACTAGAGGATATTACAGTTTTAGATCAACTCTAATACTAGGACTAAATTTCCACTTGTGGGGTATGAGTCCTAGTATACCACTTTTCAACCATTTTCTATAGATCCTAATTTAGCAATTGTAGATTCCAGATTTAACCCAAAACCCTAAATAGGGACTAAATCTCCTAGAATAGCGTATGAGTCCTAGCGTGCATAAAAAGTTAGAATTTTGAGATTGCAGACCTTGTTTAGTGCTTCTTTAGTCTTCCAGTGCATCTTTTTTCATTCTTAGTTTATTATTCCGATTTGAAGTTTCATATTCTAGGTTATATAGTTAGATTTGCATATCATTTGCATTTCCTTCTTTCTAATCCTTTGCTTAGTGGCAAAACCCTTTTTTTTAATCACACCCAAGGAAACCATCATAAACCTAGCCCATTCCTCAATCAATTCCATTGGTTGATGGTTCTTTGTTTCCTTTAATGAAATAGAGAAAAATAGGGTTCCCTAAGTTGTCCATCTCCTAAAAGGTGGGCACACTCAACTTTCTTTATTTTAGAGATATCTTCCTTGAAGTGGATTACGAGGTTTTCCCCACAAAGTGGCATATTATTATTAATTATTTATAGAATATTTCATATTAAATTACTCTTGGTGCAAGTTAGTTCATAACAACTAGTTATAAACACAAAGATGTAAAAAAGATAATGACAACTTAAATTATTCCTTACAAGCCCTACTCCAAATGCATTAAAGATGTAATTGTAACCCCAAAAAATTAACAATACGAACCTATTTATAGTTAAATGATAATGGGAAACACTAGATCCATCATTTATAATACATGGTGATGCTTATATTTTTTAAATGCTTCCCAAAAATAAATTGGTGATTACATATATTTATTGTGATATTTTTATACTTTTCTTGTAAATAAAAAATGAAATCCATGAGAAAAAAAAATCATAAATAATTTTAAGAATATGCTCAAATATAAATTATTGTCACCCAGAGTTGAATATATAAAAATCACCACACCACTATAAACTTTTGGAAAAAAAAAAAATGTTTCATATAAGTTAAAAATATAACACCATATGTTACAATTATATCATTTCAAACATAATTATCCTTGCATTTAAAATGTAGTTCACAAAAAATTTAAACCCCCATAGGCTAGGAACAACCATTTTTTATCCTCTAATATGACCAAGGGCTAGCTACCCAGGTATAAGTAATTCCATACTGATGTCACAATGTAGGGAAACTTTCCTATCACTAATGTAACTAGTAGCTTCGTGTAGTAACATCCAATAATGAGCTGGTAGGTGGAGAGGAACATGAAAGGAAAGCAACACGTAGAAACTGAGGGTGGAAGAAGATTAGAATTTCAATGCCAAGAGTCGGTCCAATAACTATGAAAGGCATGTGTAGAGTTGGGTATATGTCGTAGCAGATGCAGAAAACATAGTTACATATTGATACATTGTATGTAGTGGTGGAAAATGTATCTCCACTATGTCCAGATATTTATGTATGCTATAGTAGATACAAACATGATTGATACATAGTGGTTCATACTTGTTGTATAGAACATTCCACAATAGGGAATGCAATGAACAATACACATTATAGAAGAGTGAAACAATACAACACTTTGAACAACATATTTTTTGAAAATGAAATAATATAGCCTAAGGTAGAGAGTGACAATGAGGAATTCCTTACATAGAGAAAGATAAACTATATAACACTAACTATTTCATTGCATTGCAGGCATACCAAGACAAAAGAAGCCATAAATGAAAGAATATTTTTTTTAGTAACAATATTCATAAAAGAGAAAGATCCATAGTAACAAACATATGGGAAAATGTAGATTGTTCAAGAGCACCAAATTGACATTGACAATGCAATAGTATATTAACATAAATTGTATAACATTAACTATTTTAGTACATTAAAACCATAGACAAAAAATGAAAGCAATAAATCAAGTAGTGTCAGTTTAAACAAGGAAAATATACTCTTTTTTGAATAGAACCTTATCAAATATTGAAAGAATCTAGCCTTTTCAATAGTACCCTATCAGCAATTGAAATAATATAGCATCTTCAGCAACACCCTATTGAAAATAAAACAATATACCCTAAGCTAGAGAACAATAATCAACAATGCATAATGGAATCAAACATAAACTGTATAACATTGACACATTATTAATTGCACAAAGCACAAAAAAATGGACAATAACAAACTAGAATTTATGGCAAGAAGACCATGTAAAAGTTGTATTATAAATGTTAGATGGAACATTGATGCGACCATTGATCAAAGGAATGGAGATTATTTTATCTCAAAAAGGTAATACAATTATGTTAAAGCTTAGAGTGTAAATTAAATTTCAAATAAGTGTATTTGCATGAGCAATGTAGAACCTTAAGAATAAAGAGATAATTGCATCCACACAATCTTATTGAAGTTTGATACAAAAATTTGAAACTATATTTTTAATTTTATTTCTAATCATTCTCAAAGGTCATTTACAAAACATTGGTTCCTCAAAATGCCCATGTAATGCAATTTGAAAAACTGAACCTATGGAAAGGGTGGCCTCATAGGAGATCTAATGCTGTGAAAAGATCCACAATACTAATGAATATAAGATAAGATAAAAGATAATTCACTAGGATAGTACTATGCTATGTGAAACATAATTTTTTTGTTTTAAACATCTTCTACAAAAAAGTGAAAGGAAATGTGAAGTTTAGTGCAATGAATATGTGTTATTGGTATACAATATGTAAAGTAGCAAAAATAAAGAGTTCTATAATTTATAACAAAGTAATATGCAATGCATCTCCAATAAAAGGTATTAAACATTAAAAAGTATGTAGGAATACCTTGTGGTTGCAACAGGATGTACCATGAATAGAAGGAAAGAAGGCTTGCTCTCCACCCTACCTTATTGGGTTGTGCAATCGCATGGGTTGTCACCAAACCCCCAAGAAAGGACACACATTTCTAACCACTATTATCAATGGTGGAACAAATGTTTCAGCACTTGAGAATTTTTGTTGAATCTATTTTTTTTATGGATATTTGATTGTGTGTGAGTTTTTCCATCCATAAACAAAAACATAGTCAAATATCCAATAACAACAAATATGAAGCATTATGGATTATGGAAATATCATAGCATTAACCTACAAATTTCATTTAGTCACAATAAGTCTTTTGCATTTTGAGAAATATATATAGTTGTGTTGTTTATGACAAACAATTTGACATGTAGTTGTTGGAAAAGAGATGGAATAAAAGATTTTTAGCCTTACCTTCTATCTAAATAGAATGTAGTCACAATTTGTAGACCATGCCAAACATGTGATTGCAAAGCTATTCAATATTGCAAATATGTGCATCCATAATTTAGTACATATGTTTGCAATCTAAAATGGTTTCAATGAAATATAGTTAGACACAAGGAAAGTTTGAAGTTTAGTGCAACATGTGTCATTAGTACAGAATATCTAAATGAAGAAATATAAAAACTCTATATTTTATAAAAAATAATATCTAATGTATCTGTAATAGAAGAGATCATATAAACAAGATGCAAACATACCTTTTGCAAAGACCAGGAGACAATATGTGGACAATTGCATATAATTACATCTTCTGGCACTTGGCAATTTTGTTCAGCTGAAATCAATGTTATCTATTTTTAAAAATATATACAATTGTAGCATTTGTGACAAAGAATTTTGGATGTGGGTTCAAAAGAAGAGATGGAAAGAATGAGATATAGCCTTAACTTGTGTACAAATGGAATATAGTTGCAACTCGAACACCATAGAAAAATTGTGAGAATGAAGCTATTAAGAATTGTGAAGATTTGCAATAATAGCTGAAAATGTTTGCAATCTAAATTTGTTAGAATTTGATATAGTTAGAAAGAAATGATTGAAAGGCCATAGATGTCGAAGCGACATTATTGGGTGAAGGCGAGCAAGGTATTGAGAGAAAAATTAAATCTAGATAATATTTTGGGCAAGTGGGGAACATGAATGAATCAAGGTATGTTGTTGGAGGCAAGGGGAAACACATGGCAACAGTTGAATAGCAACTTCTCTTAGAAATTACTGTAGACGTAAAACCTTGGGGATGTTGGCAAAAGTAATTGCAACTGCACTATGGAATGAACAAGAAAGAAGGAATATTAGGGATCGTGGGAATTGTAAAATGATTGAAATGAAAAGGAAAAGGAGAAGTGGTATAGTTACCTTCAAGAACAAAAAAAAATCATCATGATGGGAACACAGACAATTGTTGGAAGTGATCCTCTTCTTTGATTTGAAGTGCATTGTATTTGTTGGAATGCAGCCTAGAGTACCTGTCAAAAGAGAAAGGTTGATCTATGTGTATTCCTATTATTGATTTAACATGAGAGAGAGCTATGAGAGTTAGCCCTTGCCTTTCTTTAGTTCTGATATCTATAATAGCTCTCTCTAGTGTCAATCCTTGAGATTTATGGATTTTTATCACCCAAGCCATTGTCAAGGGGAGCTTCCTTCGACAAGCTTGCATGATTGGGGTAATGGGGATGAATCTTGGATTGTCTTGATCCCATGCTAGCCCAATGTAGTTTCGAAAGTCGACAACAACATATTTAGGAAATTGAGGTGGTCTAGCACCCCTATCATATACAATAGCCTTCACTAAACCCAATGATCCATTAACTAGGCTAGCTACCACCCAAAGATTTTTTGTCAACATTACTTGTTGGCCAACTACAAGCAAGAGATCTACTTGAAGTTGTTCATCATCACCATAATCAAGTTTGTTTTGTTGGGAACTTTCAGCAACACTAATTACAATTGGAACATTTAATTTCTATAGCATTTTCCTATTGTGCAAAGCAACCAACCTATTTGTTTGGAATAAGTGTATCTATTCTCATCAAACTCTTGGTTTTTGTTAAATGTAAGCATGAATTTTTTTTGATTCATTAGAATTTTCCAAAAAAACTAGGATGCCTAGAAATTTCTAATATTCATAAGGAGCGTACAAAATTGTTGTTGTGAATCGGATTGTCCATGTTAGCAAAAAATAGTATCAAGCATGACAACAATATTGAAAGTGTGCCAAAGTACCAATGTTATGGACCGAGAATCATAGATAGGAATGTCCATAATAGGGGGCAGTTGTTTTTGGTCACCCACAAGTATAATAGAGACACCACCAAATGGCTACATATGTCTACCAGGGAATGCTTGCAGTAATTGACTATCTATTTTAAGCAACATCCTACGACCCAAGAAGCTCATTTCATCAATTAAAATGTACTTAATATGTTTGAAGTCCTCTTGAAATATGGTCAATGGTTGTCCTTTTAATGGATTCATATCTCTAATTGGTATTCAAAGAGTTGTATGCACTATGGAGGAACAAATATTGTAAGCAACAACACTTGTTGGTGCTAGAGAAAGCAAAGGATTCATTCTTTGATTCAATGATGTATTTAGTACTCTCTAGATCTTGTCAACGAGGAATGATTTATGAATGCCAACAATTCCTTGAATGATCATATGCAATGGTGACGATGAAGATGGGCCAAGATGATGTTGTTCAATGATATTTAGAGCAAGCTTTTTCTTAGGAGATAGTTGATGAAAAAGTGCAGGTGCTATAAATGAGAAAAGAGTGTTTTTAGTTGTATGAAATTTACTTGCTGAAATAAAATATTCAACAATGTTGTGAAGATTCTCTGGAAAATGGTTTGTTTCCCATCTATGATGTAGATCAAAGTACCATATACCCAAGAGTAACAGCTAGTCAAAACAAACATTGTTTGTGGCACCAAGTTGAGAAAGAATCTCACATTCGTATTCATCTACATGGGGAAGATACTTCACACTATCAATATCACTATCACCATCCTCTCCATCAACAGGGGGAGCAATAACTCTACTGACATGCCAAGCGTCATACCCAACAACATAAAATAGCCTCCAATTTTGTGTTATGCTTTCTCTCGTAAGGCCTATGTTAGCCTCAACATTTCAGAAAGCTTTGTATAGTAGCAATTATAACTAGCAAAATGTTTCAAAGGCATCACTTTGTTCCGGTGGGGTGGTCTTGAAAAGTAGGTAGAAAATGATGATAGTAGGTTGTGGCTGGGCATGCCAAGCTACACCTTTGTAAGCTTTTTGATATGTATACAATTGTACAAATTGAATAAGGGATATTGTCTCCATTTTAGCTAGTCTTTGCATGTAGGAACGAATATAACCATTGGAAATCTCGTCATCATTGTCAAATGTTTTCAAATGGTGAAATGTCTTCTTGCTAATGTTCAAAGACAAGAAATGCCGACTTGAGATGACAAGTGGCAACTTTTATAGCATATGCCATGTTTCTTGTGCACCAATGTCATAATCTATAACCAAATTCATCATGAATTTTTGGTAAGCAAGCAACACTTTATACCCAAATGAATTTGTATTTGCAAGCCTCTACAAGATATCAATGTAGCTTTTAGATTTTTTTCAGAATTTGATGCATATTTGGAAATGTAGTTTATCACAATTTTTCTACGTAATACTAGCTAGCAATAAACATTTGATCGCCAAATTGAAAGAATCTCAAGGTTGTGGATATTAACACACTCATCATTTTTTACTACCATATATGATTTGTTCAATTCACTGTCAATTACAAATGTCAATGATGGCTGTGAATTCCATGGAGCTTTTTAGCAGCATTGTAATTGGTGCCCTTTTTTCCTAAGGCAAGTGTATTGAGTACACTTGGTATGCCTTTACACCATGTTCAACAACTATTCATAATCCACCATTAGATCCACACAAGAGATTTGCATAATATTAAGAAAGCATGGGTCCTCCAAAGCTGAGTGGTGGACCCTTGATATTAGCTAATTCAGGGGACAATGGTTCCATGCTGAAACATAGTGATCAAAGAAATTTTTTTCTTGTTGAAGCTCATGTGGGTTGGACCAATCAAGCATGTCCATGTTCAAGGAATTTGGGAGCCACAAGAAACTATGGACATGTGCTAATGCATGATGTTTCCACTCATACCTATACCAGTAGTCCTTTGTGTGGAAAAGTCTCTCAATAACCTCTTCATGGAAACTCGTGAATCACAAGTGCATGTACAAGGTTGTTATTTGTGGGTTCTATACAATATTATTTATGAAGCATATTCAGGAGTATGGCATATGAAACTGGGCATGAGGTTCAATTACCCTATGTAGATCAATCCATTTTGTGTCTACAAAGCTCAAAGTGAAGAAAATATTTGATGTACCAAGCTGGTGGATCATTACTACAAACTCTTGATGACACCTGGCCTAATATGAGTATGTTCCTTGCAAGGATGCACCAAAGCAAACAAGTTGGTTTTCTATATGGGTGTCCAGTGCCTCCCGAAGTAATTATCACAAAGCAAGAATGGACTTTGGGGTCCTTTCCTCCAAGTTTGTTTTCATAAAAATCTGAAGTTGATTGTTGGCTTCGATGTCTCATTATCAAATTATAAAGGTAATATCTAAATCTGACATGCCTCCCAAATCTATTATCATAGTATCTCATCAAGTGCAAGGCATATTCATGCAAATGAATTTGTATCATTCTCGATTGTAGGGGCATTGTCATTCCAATGGGGAACAAGATTGGAAAAGACATGCTTAATAACCCTTCTATATTATATTCATTGATAGGGCTAGAATTTATCTCAGGCCAAGGCAAAGTATTTTGACTACTGTCTTTAATTTGTAAGGAATCTCTAATTGCCTACAATTTCCGAGGAGGGTTGGGAATCAATGGAATAAATAATGACGAGTCCTCAAGTTCAACTTCCTCATCAACAACACTTTCTGGAGTTGCCATTAGTTCAATTGTGTTATGTTCTGGTTCTTTCATTATGTGAAGATCAAATATGTCAGTACTTGTAGAAGGCAACAAATTTAAATCATCACAGTCTATTACAACATCACTATAGTATGGGTCATTCTCAATTTTATATATTAATGCAGCCATGACATTATGTTTATCAACATAGCAATCATAGTTTTTCCCTTGAACGTTAATTCTTCGCACACTCATGACTTCAAGATCATGTATATGACATGATAACAAAGTTTCAATGGTCATTATGTCTTGAGGGAAGCTTATATTATGGCCACTATATTTGTATTGGCCCCCCTAGCATAGGTTACCTGCAAAACTGTAGCAACTCTAGCTATAAGCATTTCTTTGGCTTGAATAAGTTTTGCAAGGATGGTTGGTTGTGGCCCTAGATCCACCTTGTTGATTAGACTAAATCTATGGACACCCTTTTCAGAAGCAGAACAAAAACACACGAAGCCTGCGCTGGATGCTTGGAATCTCATGTTAGCGTAGCTCTCCTTACAAACAACACAAATTTTCAGTTCAACAAAAGCATCGATGCGCCGATGGAAGAACTAAATTATAGTACAAAAATTTTCACCAAACATGCTACTTGAGTGGTGGGTTGCTGATGATGCAGATGGAAAATCATGACCAACAAGGATTTGTGATGTTGTACAACTAGGTATTGTGGAGGAAACTTCATTGTGATGGTTGTGTAGGAGCTATGAAGGGATGGGGGTTGTAGGGGTGCAATAGCCAGCAAGTTTTTCCAACAATCCTACTTGCAATTGTGGTGTGCCTACCTGGGCATGCGGGGCCAAGCTAGGTGGGTCTAGAATGCCTCTTTGTTGCAAGTACTTGGCTCGCTGGCCTGAGCAAATATAGTCTCTATGGAATGCATAATAAAGTTGGTTTCTTTGGCATTTTGTTACCTTTTTATGATCCACACTTGTTGTAGCATTGGAACTTAAAGAAGGATAAGAAGCCTACAAAAATAATATTAAGAAAACAATAAAATTGTTGCAACCACCAACTTAAATAGAAATGGCATATGTAAAGGGGTCAAGCTAATTGAATATGCAACAAAGTAAGCAATGGTAGATAGCAACACTCAATAATACCCTATGGAAAGCAATTTAAACAATATAACATGAACTATTTTATTGTGTTCCAACCATTAACGCAAAACGAAATCCATAAATGAAACAATTTTTGTTTGAACAATGGCCTAAATGGAAAACTCACAAAAAAAAGAATCCATAATAATAAAGCCATGCACAAAGGAAGGAAAACCCACACACGCTAAAATTCTTTTTTTCAACAATTCCTTATGGAAAACAACCAAAGCATACATGTATGCATATGTATATGTAAATGCATCTATCCATATGCAATTAATTTAAAAGTGCTTCCAAACTCTAACTAAAAAAGAAAGAATGCAACCAATGAACAAATAGGTAATACAAAATGAAACAAACGAAAGGAATGCCTAGTCTCCACCCCACCATATTGGGTCACGAAGCCCTACGAAAATAATCTCATTGGAGAAGTAGCTAATTCAAAAGAAAATGCATTGATTACAATATTGAACTTTCCTATGAACAAAAATTAATGGTAACACTATGCATTGATGAGACTTCTTTTCAAAAAAGTATTTTTAGTGTTAAACCATGTCACATATACTAGTAATTTTTCAAGTATAATGATACATAGTTTAATACTTAAATGCTATTCTTAAAAAGAAGTCTCTTCAATGCTCTGAGCTCCAGTGTGTCCACAAATTTCTGCTCTATGATCAATGGTGAAATGAATGATTCTTCTTACTCCCAATATAGAACCTTTCATTCTAATAGTTATTTTTTGAGCTGAGAAGGAATAATAGCCAAGAATCATAATTGGCATCATGCATTGCATGCATATATATGGATTTTCTACTTGCAAATATAAAACCATGGCATGGGGGAGGCAAAATTTAGAAAATAAAAAACCCGCACGTCAAAAAATACTTTTTCCTATAGTGAATTATTGACAATAACCAAAGAAAACATATATGGAAATTTATTTTCAAATGTATGTATGCATATGCAATGTGTTTTTGATGGAGAGTGTCATGAATGTAAGGTACAATGCACTCTTTAAAGAAGAGTGCACTACTGCTGCTACCTATGGTTGTGCATCGTGCCTTCCTTCATTACACTCTCCATCTAAAATAACTTCATGTTTTTAATTGGACATGCATATATACATATAGTATGATGAAGAAAATAATTTGTTTGCAAACACCAACTCAACAACTCACAGTGCAGTTAAGCAACAAATAGCAAATATAAAATGAAACACAACAAAATAAGGTGTGCTCACCACACTACCGTATTGGGTCATGGAGTCCCATGGGCTCTCACCAAACCCCCGAGCAAGAACACACATTTTCCACCACTATGATCAATGATGAGATCAATGTTTCTTATCACAGTAAATATAGAACCTATCACTCTGAAAAATCCCTTTTTGAGGTTGAAAGGAATAATAGCCAAGCTACCACAACCAGCATCATACATTGAATGCATATGCATGGTTTTGCTACTTGGAAATATAAAAGGATATGTATGCCAACTAAAAAAGAAACAATGCAACCAATCAACAGATAGGTAATACAAAATGAAAAAGACCAAAAAAACACTTGCTCTCAACCCTACCATATTGGGTCATGGAACCCCATGGGCTCTCACAAAACCCTCGAGAAAGAACATACATTGTCCACCAGTATGATCAATGGTGAAACCAACGCCACTTATTATGCCCAATATAGAACCTTTCATACTAAAAATTATTGCTAATACATCACAATCAAGATGGCGCATTGGATGCATATCTAGGGATTTTCTAGTTGGAAATATAAAAGATGGTGCAAAAGTAAAAAATTAAAAAATTAAAAACATGCATATACAGAAATACTTTTCCCAATAGACTTGATTTATCGAAAATAACCAAAGAATATGTATATGTAAATGTATTTTCAATGGAGACTGTAATGAATGGAAGGTATAGTGTAAACTTTAAAGAAGAGTGTAACACTATTGCTCCTATGGTTGGGAATCATGCCTTCATTCCAATCTCCATCTATAAAAATTTCACATTTTCCATTGCACATGCATATATACATGTACATATACATAAGGTACAATGTACACTTTAAAGAAGACTATAACACTACTGCTCCTATGGTTGGGAATTATGCCTTCCTTCATTCCAATCTCCATCTATAAAACTTCACGTTTTTCATTGCACATGCATATATACATGTACATATACATATGCATATACATATATTATGATGAAGACAAAAATGTGCTTGCAAACACCCAAACAAAACAAAACAAGATGTGCTCTCCACCCTACCATATTGGGACTACAGTTTTTTGATTGTACATGCATATATACATATACATATACATATGCATACATTATGATAAAGACAATAAAGTGCTTGAAAACACCAAAATTAAGACCCACAACACAACTAAATAGCGAATAGAAAATATGAAATGAAAAACAACAAAACAAGGCCTACTCTCCACCCTACCATATTGGGTCATGGAGCCCCATGGGCTCTCATCAAACCCTTGAGAAAGAACATAGATTGTCCACCACTTTGATCAATGCTAGAATCAATCTTTCTTATCACACATAACATGCATCCAATCATTCCAATGACTCCTTTTTTTAGGATGAAAGAAATAATAACCTAAAAGGTACACTTAACAAATATTCCAACAAATACAATCCAACATCATGCATTGGATGCATAGGTAGGAATTTGTTGTTTGGAAATATACATACCAAAGAAGTAAATGTAGAAATCTATGTACATGACATTAGATATAGACAATATTCATATATTTTATTTCACTATTCTTATTAAATCTCACACCTATAATTTAGAAACAAGGGTTAAAATTACAATAGTCAAAGTTCCAAGAATTAACTTTGAAGGTAAGTGCAAATTGTTACTATTAGATCTATATGCAATTTCCCTACCATGCAAGACTCTCCAGACATATTTTTCATGTTGGCTTGAATGCCAAACACCCATGACTAATTGTTACTTTGGATTTTTCTTTTAATTTCTATTGACTGGAATCTATTTTCTTTCCTTTCTTTGTAGTGCTTTCCATGTGAAAAGATCTTTCCTATCTAACACCAACATAAATACGTATAGTGTAGCTAAACAAAAATGAAAAGCAATACAACAAAACAAGGCCTGCTCTCCACCCTACCGTATTGGGTCATGGAGCCCCACGGGCTCTCACTAAACCCCCGAGCAAGAACATATATTGCCCACCACTTTGATTAATAGTGAAACCAATATTTCTTATCACACTTAAGATATAGCCTATCATTCCAACAAGTCCTTTTTGAGCCTAGGAGAAATAATAACTAAAAAGGTACACATAACAAATATGCCAAAAAATACTTACAATCCAACATCATGCATTATATGTATATGTAAGAATTCTCTTTTTGGAAGTATACAGACTAAAAAAGTACATGTAGAAATGTATGTGCATGGAATTAGATGTAGACAATATACATATATAGATGAATGGAAACTTATAGATATAGATACATATTGATACATTTGTTGGAAAGGCCATTCAGACTTCAACCTTCAAAGAAGCTCGCAATCCTAGCTTGCAACTGTGAAAGGAGGTAAAGCCATAGAAGAACACCCAACAATGCCTTATTAAACATTGCAAAGACTTTCGCCATCTCTGCTTACATTTTGAATAGTAGGTGTTGGCAAAACCATTGCTACTATACGAACACCATAGAATAGTAAATGGTGATGTCAAAAGGGAAAGATTTTGTGAAGGTGCAAGTCCAACCACCCGTTGTGAAATTTCTGTGAAGGTGGTTGGAGCATATTTTCTATTTTTTGCATGGGCCAATGAGTCCAAAAGCAATACAAAAGTGTTGGAAATGGCAACATTAATAAAAGTGATGCACAATGTATGTGCCATATGTACAAATATCTATATATGTGAAGGAACCACAAAGACGTGATATTGTTTTATTTGTGGTTTGTGGGTTGTTGTAGGCTATATTGTTTGATCTCTGATAATGCACTGTGGATTGTTTCAAATTTTGATAAGGTGTTGTTGAGAAAAGACTATATTGTTCGTAAAAACAAATATTGTTTCTTCTATGGTTCACGTATTATGGCTATGGTTTTGCAAGGGTATGTTACTATGAATCTTTTTGTTTCATGGCTTTTCCCATTTGGCTCATTGTTGAAACAAATAGTGTTTGATTTATGGATTTTGGTTTGTGGGTATGGTTGCAATGGAGTAAAATAGTTAATGTTATGCAATTTATGTTTGATTGCATTAGGAATTGTTGATTACTGCTCTCTACCTTAGGCTATATTGTTTTATTTTCAAAAATTTGTTGTTGAGAAGGCCATATTGTTTGAATTTTTGATAAGGTTCTATTGAGAAAAACAATATATTTTTGCATGGCTTTGCCACTACAAGTTTTTTTTTGATGGGTTTTTGTTTATCACTTATGTTTTGTGGCTATGTTTGCAAAGGAACTAGATTTTTAACACTATTAAGGCTTTGTTGATTATTGTTTTCTAGCTTGGGGTACATTTTCTTGTTTTCAATAAAGTTTTGTGGAAAAGGAAGCATTGTTTGAATTTTCATCAAGGCATTGTTGAGGAAATCCTATATTGTTTCTTAAAAGCAATATTGTTTCATTTATGGTTGGTGTTTTGTGGATATTGTTCTACATGGGTTTTATGTTTGAATCTATCAAGCATTGTTAATTATTGTTCTCTGGCTTAGGCTACATTGTTTCATTTTCACAAAAAGGCTATTGAAAAGGCTATATTTGAATAAGGTATTGTTAGGTGTCATTTTGTTGCTATACCTTCTATCAAAGTAGTGAGCAAGGAGGGAAAGCTTCTATGAGGGTGCAAGTCCAATCAAGACTTATGTAGCTTCTACAAAGTTGGTAGTAGGCTATTTTGTGTTTCTTCCATGGAGGAATGGTTGCAAAAGAAAAAGAAAAGTTTTGCCTAGACGATATTTTTTTTCCCATTTTACGCAAGGAAGCTAGTAGGAAGAGGTGTGTTTGAAGCAAGTAGGAAGAAGTGCATATCAAAAAACACTCTGCAATATTATTTCATTTGTGGTTTTTGGTTTGTGGTTTGTGGTAGCCAATATTGTTCAATTTTTGATAAGGTATTGTTGGTTGTTTCAAATTTTGATAAGATATTGTTGAGAAAAAATGTATATTATTTGTGGAAAAAAATATTGTATTGTTCAAGGCTCACATTGTGTGGCTATGGTTTTGCATGGGTTTATTAATGTGAATTTTTGTGGGTTTATTTTTATGGCTTTCGTTTCTTGGCTATGTTTGCAATGAAAATAAACGAATTAGGCTATGCAGTTTCTTGCAAACTTTGAGAAACAAGACAGTGTATAGGAAGCCAACGGGAAGAAGTTTTTTTGAAGCAATCAGGAAGAGGTTCATATGAAAAAAACCCTTTGCTACATTGTTTCATTTGTGGGTTGTAGTCTATGGCAGACTATTTTGTTTGATTTGTGATAAGGTACTGTTGGATGTTTGATGAATAGCTAGGAGGATTCAAAACATGTCTCACAAAAACTTCAACAAGATCTTAAAAAAATCTTTGCGTAACACATGCTATTAAGTATTCTAGATCATATTGGAATCATTATCATGACAGCCCATAATTTAATGCAACAAATAGTCATTAATAACTTCCAAAAAACAAATAGTGAAGCCAATCACTCTGGTGAGATTGAAGAAAACATAATTATAGACTTGAATCAAATGAAAGTATATTCACATGGAAAAAAAATCCAATTGGTTACAAATCCAACATATAGACATTACAATCTGTACCATCATGTTTTTTAGACTAAAAGTTTTGCACAATATTGTTAGAAAAGGGAAGTCTCACCAAAATAGTCATATCTCCCACAAAACTTAATAAAATTCAATGAGACAAAAAACATTGGAAACTAGAAATAGAGATATTTTCATCCATATATAATAATCCATTATTTGAGTCCATACCAGGCCATACAATGCACAACTTCAGACTAGAAACAATGAAATAATTAAAAAATGCACATAAAATTTGATGTTGCCATTCATCAAACTTTAAAAATAATATCTCCAAAACCCCCAATTCAAGTTTTTTATGGTGTATTTATACATTTACAACCAAAACCAACCATTTTCAACTACCTTTTGATTAGTTTTTTGAAAAAACACCTTGATGACACTTTTTGACAAGTTGCTTGACAACTTTCTTGAGCAACTCTTACATTTTTTACAATATGGAACAACTTTAAACATTATTTGAAAAATTACTTAAAATATGACTTCTGAAGACTTTAAAACCTCTAAAATGGTTAGATAAACCTTATTATAAGATGCAATACACAAAATAGAGAAACTATTTACAAATGGCCTCATGGAGGCAAGAAATCAAACATGTGCTCCTGCACCAAACTCCCGGGGAAAAAAGAATTCAAGCTCCTTTGAATTGTCTTCTTCTTGACCTTCTAGTTCTTTTGCACTTTTTCCTTTGTCTTTTTAACCTTCTTTGGTCCTTTCTTCCTCTTCTTCTTATACCATCTCTTCTCCATCATCTTCTCAACTTCTAGGATCCAAAACTCCAATTCTTGTGTATAAACATCAGTAGCATCATCTATATCTTCATTCTCATCATTAGAGTACCATATATAACCTACATCATATCCTTGAAAATCTGCATATATCTCATTATCAAACAAATATGCAACATTGTCATTATCAACCTTATTATCAACATCTTGAGGATCAGTATCAACCTTATCAACAACCTCAACAACCTTATCTACTTGTTCATCAACATTTTCATCAACTACTTGATTACCAAAAACTATATCATTCATCTCAACATCAATATGTTCATCAACAAACAAAGACGTTTTTTCATCTTCAAACACAATTGGAATATCACTTTGGCCAAGAGAGTTTATCTCTACCTCATGTGTTGTTGTCCTTTCTTGTTTTTTCCTTCTTTGAATAATATTTTGTATGGGCCGTTCAACTTTCTTTTTCATGTTCAAGTTCCAACTTTTTGCTTGTTTGATCCATTATTCCATCTTCATCATGGACTCTACATAAAAATCATTGAACTTTGCTTCCATTCTCCTCATCTCTTACTTTAACTGAGCTATCTCTTGTCTCTCCCTTTCCTCCTCTGCCTAAAAACATCTTCTCAACAAATCCATTTCCAGAATAAATTCTCTCCTTTCTTCCTCTTCACTTTTCCTCACCTAGTCAATCAGGTTCTTTCCTCAACCTGAACAACACAACACACAACCACAACCACAACCATAACCACAAAATCTTCCTCTACCTAGACCTTATTAGGCTCTAATAAAAATTTGATGCAAAGCTAGGAGGATTCAAAAAATGTCTCACAAAACCTTCAACAATATCTTAAAACAATCTGTGCATAACACATGCTATTAAGTATTCCAGATCACATTGGAAACATTGTCATGGCAGCCCACAATTTAATGCAATGAACAGTCATTAATATCTTTCAAAAAAAAAATAGTGAAGCCAATATCTCTAGTGAGATTGAATAAAACATAACTATAGAACTTTCATCCAATTTTTTATGAAGATCCAACGGTGGAAAAGAAAGTTATTACATTTTTCCCAAAACTGCAAACCCTAGGTAGGGTTCAGACCTGCCCTCACTAAAATGGTCATAACTTATTCAAATCTTAATAAAATTTGATGAGACTTGAAGAAAATGAAAGTATATTCACATGGAAAAAAAATACTATTGGTTTGAGATCCAAATTATAGAATTTACAATCCTTACCATCACATTTTTCAGACCAAAAATTATGTACAATATTGTTAGAATAGGGCAGTCTCACCAAAATAGTCATATCTCCCACAAAACTCAATAAAATTCAATGAGACAAAAATAATTGGAAATTAGAAACATAGATATTTCCATCCATATATGATACTACATTATTTTAGTACATACCAGGCTGTACAATGCACAACTTCAGACTAGAAACAATGTAAAAATAAAAAAATGCACACAAAATTTTAGGTTGCCACTCATCAAACTTCAAAAATAATGTCTCCAAAACCCTAAATTAGAGTTTTTGACTGTGTATTTATACATTTCCAGCCAAAATCAACCATTTTCAACTACCTTTTGATTATTTTGTTGACAAAACACCTTAATGTCACTTTTTGACAAGTTACTTGACAACTTGCTTGAGTAACTTTTACAATTTTTACAATATGGAACAACTTTAAACATTATTTGAAAAATGACTTAAAATATAACTTCCTAAGACTAAAACACCTCTAAAATGGTTTGATAAACCTTATTATAAGACCCAATACACAAATAGAGGAACTTGTATACGCATAAAAATGGTCATGTCTATAATCCTGGCAATTAATTAAATATTTATTATTTAATTAATTTCTTCTAAAGTCCTCTACATATGATTAAATTTAATTAATTTAATTATATTGTTCATTCATCTTATTCTTCTTTTTTATAATTAAATAAATTTACTTTATTTGAGTATTTTCATCATCCATAATTAATTAAATGATACGTCCTATTTATTTAAAATTTTAATTATCCTTTGTTTGATTTAGAACAAATCTTTTGATTTAATTTAGGGTTCTATTTCCCCTTTCTTCTATTTTAATTCTTCTCCTAATTAATTAAATGTTTTATTTAATTAATTTCATAAAAGTGATTTAATTAAATAAATCTTATTTAATTAGAAATATGCTCTATTTTCTAAATTCAAAATTGGGTATTTTAACCTAATTGTTATGATCTTCTCATGTCATAATTAAATGTTTGTTAGCCAGAGACGATTCTTCTTCTTTCAAATGGCCGGTCCAAAGCTCTTTTCTCACCACAAGTTTTCTTCTGCTTTTAAAAGCTTAATTAAATATTTTATTTAATTGAGAAAAGCTGAATGTGCTCCACAAATAAATAATTGATTTTTTTTAATTAATTATTTATCAGCTTTTAATCTTTCTTTTATTCTTATCTTCTCTTCTTTTTTTCATAATAAAATAGAAAAATCTGTTTCTAGGGTTCTTCTATCTTATCCTTCAGTTTCATCTTTCTTCAACCGTTTGATCTGTCAGGAATTATCACAATCGTCAATCGAGACAGCCAATCAGAATCAGTCAGAAAGCCCTATAAATACTTGTGTGAATCCAAACATTGATAATAGGCAAATAGGCAATTAAGTAGAGTTTATGCATTTAATTCATTTAGTATTCATTTATCATAGCATCTTGCTTATTTCAAGTTTCTTAGCTAAAATCATTATCATAGGTTAATCATGCATTCATATCATAGCAAAATCTCGTTCTTTAGGAAGACAGTTTGTTGAGCCTAGCCCTTAATCTGAGAACACAAGGCTGGAATCTACAAAAACACTAAAGATAGAGGACGATAGGACGACAACAGGAACAAGATACTGAGTTTGCACATTTCTACTCCTTTTATAGTTTTGTTTTTGTTATAATGTTCTATTGGTGTGTTTGAACTGATTTTAATTCTTACACTCGATTTTCACACACACATTAAATGGCGCCCACCGTGGGGCCTATGCCCCGATTTTAGACTTCTTTCTTGTAGGTTTTCTTGCAGGTTTGCTTATAGGTTTTCTGGCATTCGGCAGCGCGTTTCGGAAGATTCGGGAAATTTTTATTTGCAGGTACTTCGGCGCATCTGGGCTCTGTTTCGGCGCATCTGGGAAACAGAGTGGCGCATTCGTCACTTTCGGCAGCGCATATAGACATTTAGTTAGCGCATTTAGGATTTTCTTTAGCGCATTTAAAATTGTATCAGAAAATTAAAAAA
>VDFB02086081.1:143414448-143489236 GCA_007258455.2 Sequoia sempervirens
TGCATCTAGAGTTATATGTAGACAAAACACATATATATCCATAAGTGGGCTTCAAACATATGAATGTTGTCTACATTTATTGTCAAAAACACATAGATCTGCACAAAGGAAAAATAAAATGAAACAAAACAAAATGAGGCCTACTCTCCACCCCACCATATTGGGTCATGGAGCCTCACGGGCCCTCATCAAACCCCTGAGAAAGAACATACACCATCCACCACTCTAATCAATGGTGAAATCAATGTTCCTTATTACACTTACTATATAGCCTATATCATTCTAACTACTCCTTTTTTGAGTCTAAAAGAAATAATAACTAAAAAATGTTTATTTAACTTTAGATTCCCCGAAAAAAAAACATGGAAAGAAAAACATGTGAATGTTGTCTACATCTAATTTCACATACATACATATCTACACACAACAAAACAGAAATGAAAGACAACAAAATAAATACATACTTTTTGTGTTTGTATATTTCCAAGCAATAGATTCCTACAAATGCATCCAACATATGCAATACATATATATGTAGGTCCAAAACAAAAGCTACACCAATATATATATATATCTAAAGTTAGATGTGCATATATAGGCATTTTTTATTGTTGTTGAATAGCTTTCAACATATTATTTCATTTATGGTTTCCATGTAGTGGCGATAGTTGCAAAGAAATAAAATAGATATACAACCACAATAATATAATTTATTCTAAAGTTACCAGAAGCATTTAAATAGTTTAAGCTATTTACAAAAAGGCATTGTTAACTATCGTTTTGTAGCTTCAGCTTATAGCGGCCAGAGATAGAGAACAATGGTCAACAATGCCTTGTAGAAAACAACATAAACTGTATAGTGTTGCAACCATCACCACAAAACAAAAACCTTAAATGAAACAATGATGGTTTCAACAAAGACCTAGGAAATTATTTTTTCACTAGAAACCTATCAATAGATGCAAAAACAAATATAGATAAGTTTAAATCTAGATACAAGAAACATTGCTTCATGTATGGGCTACATATATTGGAGATGGTTGCAATAATAGGCTACATTCAAAACTAAGCACAACAATTGAGTAGTTTATTTTATTTGCAATAAGGCATTGTTCAGTGCAAAGTTGTAGCTTGACCTACACAACATACATAATTGTCCACACATATACTTGTCAATGCATGTACATATATATGTGTGTGTCTGTGTGTGAGTGCATAAGTTTAAATGCAATTTCATGTATCAACAAGTATAAATGTATATAACAAAAATAAATTTATATGCAACTCTAATAAAATAAAATACACATAAATAGCTAGCAAACAAAAGGGTGAAGGACACATAAATAGCTCAAATATAAATATGGCAGACTATATATTACAAGCACCACCTATCCAAATAATGAATTTTCATAGCTCACTGCATGCACATGGCGAAGAGGCAAAACAATTCCCAGCAAAAAAAATAAAAAAGGGAACAAAATTACGTGATTGGCACCCGATGGTTGTCTAGCAACCTAGGAATAGGTATAGTCCACTGACATTGTTGGGGATTCTCTTTTAAAAGGAAACAACTGCAACATCAAGGATTGGCTATGAGCTCTATGTGAGAACAAAACAAGGGCCAAAGTTTTAATTAAAGCAACAAAACCTGATGACCTCTATTCCTAAATCTTTATTTGAAATTTTTTATCTTTCAATTTTTTTGTGGAGACATTAACAATATGAGTGAAAAAAAATAATATAAAAAATTCACATTTGGAAAACTCTTTGTAAATCATTTCGTAAATACTCTATGTTCTTACAAAAAAACCAATCAAGAACATAAATTATACATCACTGCAATCAATGGTGGCATCAATGTTCCATATAACAGTTAAAATACAACTTATCATTGCAATAATGTTCCAACAAAATAAACATAGTGATCAATATGTATTAATGTTGTTTGTACATCTACTATGACATACATACATATCTGCACATAGGGGAAATACATTGTCCATCACTATAATCAATGGTGGCGTCAATGTTGCATATAACACTTAAAATATAGATTACCATTCCAAGAATGTCTCAATATGTATCAATATTATTTTCATTTAGTATGGCATACATACATATTTTCACATAGGAGAAATAAAGTAAAAGACAACAAAATAAGGCATTGTTCATCATTGCGATAAATGGTGACATCAATGTTCCATATAACATTTAAAATATAGCCTACCATTCCCTACATGTAGATATCTATGTATCTATTGTTTTGTGGTGATGGCTATAACACAATAAAATAGTTAATGTTATACAATCTTTATTGTTTTGCATAAGGCGTTGATGTTTCTTGTTTTCTAGTTGTGGCTATATTGTTTCATTATTGATAAGGTATTGGCGAGCAAAAGAATGTGTCTGTATTGATGCATTAGTCACTGTCAATTCTTCTCTTTTGTGCATTTTTCTCCACCTGGATCACTGTTGAAACCAATATTATTTCATTTATGGTTCACATTTTCTAGTGAATTATAGTGAATTCTTCTATTTTTGTCCAGTTTTTCCTTATAGGTCACTATTGAAACCAATATTGTTTGATTCAAGGTTTGCATTTCATCACCATATTTACAACACAATAAAATAGTCAATGTTATATATTTTATAATGATGTCCATAAGGCATTGTTGATTGTTGAGCTCTAGCTTAGGGTATATTGTTTCATTTTCGAAAAGGTTTTGTTGAGAAGGTTATATTATTTCAATTTTCGATAAGGTGTTGTTGAGAAAAGACTACATTGTTTGTTAATACGAATATTGTTTGATTTATGGCCTCCATGTATTGCTTTTGCAACCATCACCCCATGCAAGGAAAAAAAAATAACCTCCAACCACCTTCACAAAAGCTTGACAATAGGTGATTGAACCTACACCTTCACAGTAGTTTGTCATTATGGCATAAACATTAATTGTTGTATGGCTTCCATGCAATGGCAACGGTTGCACAGGAGCTCACCATGGTGGCATCAAAATTAATTGTTGTATGGTTTATGTGTAGTGGCAATGGTTGTTTAATAACACCTGCCATTTTAAACCTTAGAAAAAATAGCAAAAGTATACACAATTTGCAATAAGGAATTGGTGGGTATTTTTTTACAACTTTGTGTGCTATCAAAGCTATGAGCCAAAACATCTATACGTCTAATTGTTGACATGTTTGTTTGTACGTATAAATCTACATATGCATAGACATAAACATATAAGTATGCAATTGAGATTTCTAAGTGCAAACAACATGTTAATTCAAAAATGTCTAGATATATGTGTCTGTAATGCATTTATATGCGTACATGCATCAAGGAGTAGTAGCGCTAAAGTGGCAGGCCAACAACCACCAATTCCTTTTCAATAACAATGTGAACTATTTTCATAATTTGCAACCATTGCCACCACACAAAAACCATACAACATCTAATGTTCATACCAACCGCCATTTTAATTTTGATAGCCTTCTCTATCATCTTTCCAAACTATATTAAGTACAATAAGAAACATTAGACTCACCATTGGTGACAATGGTGGCCAATGTATCTTGTTGTTTGGTTTGTGTTTGGTGGCGATGGTTTTGCATGGGTTTGTTGCTGTGAATTTTTTGTGTTTTCTTGGTTTTTCCATTTGGGTCGATGTTGTAACTATTTTTGTTTCATTTATGGACTTCATTTTGTGGTGATGGATGCAACATAATAAAATAGTTAATGTTATACAGTTTATGTTGTTTTTCCTTCTTTTGTTGTGTTTCATATAATTTCCCCCATGTGCAGATATGTATAATTGTGAAATTAGATGCAACCAACATTCATATGTACAACAACCTGTATATTAAGTGCAGTAAAAAACAATGATATCACCATTGAATATGTTGGTGGACAATGTATGCATTCCTACCACAAAATAGCATAAACTGTTTTAATATTGTTTCATTTATGGCCTCCATTTTGTGGTGATGGTTGCAACACAATAAAATAGTTAATGTTATACATACTATGTTGTTTTTTCATCTCTTTTTGCATGCCAGTTAATTTTCCCTATGTGCAGATATCTATATTCATAAAATTAGATGTAAACAACATTCATATCTATGACAACCTATTCATTAAGTGTAATATTTCAAACATTGATTTCACCATTGAATACGTTGGTCAACAATGTATGCATGCCTGGCATGAAATAGCATAAACCATTCTATGAATTTGACAATTTTTAAATGCTAGGTCTGGGAAACTAGAATGGACCATATCAATCAATAAGATAAATAGGCATGTACCTTTGAGTCATTCTAATATGCAATAATTGAATCATGAAAGTATTATTATAAGTAGAACTAATAATATCTTTTTAATTCAAGCTTATGGTCCGTATTCTCAAATTACATGATTAAATATTTGACCCTTAGCACCTTGTTATGCCAATTAAGTGTCATATGAATCATGAAACATTATTTAGATAGGTAAACAAAACATTCACACTCAACAAGGTTTGGATTCTCTATATTTTTATATTCTCTCATCCCATGTATCAATGGTCCACCTTACAAAATGATGAATTTATGATGTGTGGGACAATGTCCAACTTGTACATCTTTATCAAAAAACAAATAAAGAAGAACATTAGGCCATGTTTTCTTCAAAACTAAGAAATAATTTTCCTTGATGACCATGTTAACAAGATCATTCTTCATATACCAATAAATAGTGAAGGTATTGATAAACATTTTAAAATTCTTACTATGTTGTAGATAGACATGACATGAGGTCACATTTATTATTGGCTGGTTATTGATTCTGATGAAGTTATTATGAATTTATTGTTGGCTTATTCACACATAACTATGTTATTATATCTCAAGGTTCATAGACATGCCTTAGTCAATAAGCTGACAACACAACAAAATTTTTAAAATAGTGGATTAGATGGGCATAACCACAAAACAAAATAATTCATAGTGATAGAACAAATAACCCAAAATCAACAATTGTAGAAAACCTTCATGAATGTGAGAGAGACAACACTGCCATTTCACCAAACAAGGAGTAAACCCAAAAAAGTGGTTTACAATTTCAATGAGGAAAGAAAACTTGTAAAAAATGACCCCATGGAAAAAATTTACATTTGGGGGTTCATACGAACTAGATGGTTTGAATGAACCAAAAAAGGGTTTTCTCAAACTAGGGCTCGAGCAAACCCATTAAATGCATGCACGAACAAAATTCAAATGAAAAATACTTTATGGGAAGGCGTTTGAATGAACCCTAGTTTGAGCAAACCCCCCATTTCACTGATTTTTGACAAGCTATCTAATGAATATAATTTTAATATGTTTTGGTTTTATTATGTATTTGTTTTTTTAGTTTTATTAAACATAGGTTTTTCACCAAAAATCAAGCTCTATATTCTATACATGTGTAAAAATAGTAGATTATCAAAAAAAATTGAAAAATATGAGTGCACAGATATTGAAGTCCTTGATCCAACAAAAAAAAATGATAAATACAAAACAAGTTATGCCTTATATGGTCACACTATGTCTAAATTGTAATTGATTTGACTTTAAAACTTGATTAAAGAAAAAATATTCAATAAAAAACTATCTAACCAAGTGGAAGCACTAGATATCAGAGTTAAAAATCTATATTCAAAAGAATTAGAATTTTATCCTTCATGGAAAAAAAGTTGTGTTATACGGTGAGCGTCACTTTTTAAAAATATTGTTTTATGAAAAAAACTAATTTTTGAGGGAGATGGGAAAACAAGTGCAATCTGATTCCAAAAATTTTGAAAAAAATATATTTATAATCTACATACAAAATGTCACGAAACTCTAGTTTGCATCATCTTCAAATTCCTCATGGTTTAGCCGCTATAGGTGCCCGAAAGTGAAGATTTAGTTAAAAAAACTTATTTCAATGTCTAGTTTGGCCAAAAATTGTAAACCACTATTGTGGGATCACCCCAAGGAGTGTAAAAATTGAGATGAAAATATTACATAATTTATACAACCTTTTAAAGGCATGAAAATTCTTAGATGGGTGAGAAACTTCCTAGCATGAGAAAAACAAGCCGAGAGTAACTAAATGCAAAAAAATAATCTAAGCCTAAGTAAACTTAAGAAAGTAAATATAATTTATTCTAACACCCCCCTTAAGTGCAACTTAAGGAGAATGAATGAATATGCAATATGTAGTTTGGGTCCTGACTACACAACCATATTAGGAACCCATTTACAACTACAATGAAAAATAGGAATCTCTCACAACTGAAGAAAAGGATAAAAACCATGTGGGAAAAAAACTCCCTCCAAAAGAGAGAAAAGGAAAGAAAAAAATGATGCATGGATGTAAGACTCAATTACACCCCCCAAGAACTACATACATCATGTATATACAATCAACAACTCCCCCATAAGAGGGAAAAAGAGAGACTATATAGCCCCCCCACAATGTGTAATCACCTGCAAAAATGGTAAGTGCTTGAAGATAAAACATGATTCATTGTCGACAAACAACTTGTTTCCATTTCGGAAGAAACAAAACCAAATACAAATGTAGGTATGCTTCCCATCCTAGATAGGAATTGAAAGAAAGAAGCATGAAAATTTATGATGGTGTCTCTAAAATCTTCTCATGTGTTGCCAGGACCTTGGAAAATGATGCCACGAACCAATTAGGAACATGCCCAATCACAACAAAAGGTGAAAAACAAGGTACCACTAGAAACTGATCCTGAACAATATCTAGAGACTAAAATGGGGTGACAATAGATGTACCACAACTATCATCAAATATGAGGGATATACCCTCTAATGTGTCCTCCAAATCTAAAATGCGAGAATCCACAAATGAGGAACCAATGTCCAACAAATAGGAATCCAAATTAGGAAGACAATGAGATATTGGTGGTGATGAATCACTAGATGTGTGCAATGAAACATCAACACAAAATGAATGATCCTACATAACAGGAATGATAGGAGCCTCAATCAATGACTCTACACAATGAATCAATGAAGGTGAAGGTACATCAATTGTCGTTGATGGAGAAGGAGCATCTGAAGAACCCTCATCATCCTCATCTGAAGACTCAAAGTAATCAAACACTTCAAACTCCTGCATAGTAACATGATCATAGGGTATCATGTCTGAAAAATGAAGGGGCACTAGACAATCTGAAACAAGATCATCTAGGAATGGCTAAGTAGCAGGATCTTTGTATTTCCCAGAATTTAATTTAAAGAGTATATGGACACTCAAAATGATCAATAACATCTAAAGTGACATGATCCCTTTTGCAATTACATGCAAACTTCTTACTATCAGTACTAGGAATGAGAACAAGATTATATAGGTATGGAAAAAGATGAAGCCATCTCAAGTGCTTCAGTATACCATCTTTCCATTGTGTATAGTTTCCCCTTTTGAACATAATCACAGTAGGATGCAAAGAAAACCCCATAATCAATTATGAAAAATCTCCAAAAACAAGATAGTAACCTTCAACAACAACCAGAAACTCCCAAATACTTAAATGAAGTGAGACCAATATCAAACTTAAACAAAATAAAAGTACCACCAAATAGAAAAATGTGAGATAAAATCCTCAACCACTGCAAAGGTGGTGAAAATACCTTTCTGTTGATATATGGTTTGCAAAAATCGGCCTCCGTTTGCAAAAGATATGCAAAAAAGAAAAAATGGCCTATAGGGGCACTCTCAAATCAAGCACCTAGTCCCACCATGTGACCACATTCATCCTCAATAGAAAAAAATTGATCCCAACCAATTAGGCCTCACAATCCATAAAAAAATGGGGTACAATCAAAGAGCAATAATCTCCATCAAACAAGAGAACCTCTTGTGAGACTTGCTCACAATAATGAGAGGGATTGTAAATCTATATGAAGGGGAAAAAATGATCCACTGCTACCAATGTCTCAAGATAATCAATTTTGCAGCAAAGTTAAAAAAAGGTAAATTATTTTCACACCCAGCAAAGAAGCAAAAAAGATATTCAATTTTAACATTTGCAGCCTTCACCAAAGTGAAAATCTTTTATGCTAGCAAAAGAAGGAAACCATAAATAGTTTAGGATCTTCACCAACATGAGCAGCTTCCAAGGAAATTCACACAACAAATCAATCCAACAATATTTTTCCTCCTCCAAAATTTCTTGATAGAAAATTTTCCTCGACAAATGCCACCAATGCACCAAAATCACGCCCTCCAATCTGATCGCGGGCATAGAGAGAATAAAAAAACTTCAAAGTGGAGGAGAAAATACGTGGTTGCAAAGCAAGCAAGTAGGCCTCCAAAGGCATATTAATACACCCCTTCCTCTGCAACTCTAATGATGTTGAATCAACCTTCAAACTAGATGGTGTGTGCTTGAAAAAGGCACAAACTGCCCCTCTCAGATAGCTCTTATCCTTCCTCCACTAATTTCAACACAGAAGGATGCTAGTCTAGTTCACTGCATTCAAAATTGAATCAATGTTGCCAGAAACCAGCCCTTCAAATAGGAATATGATGACAAAAAAAGGAACCTCTCTTCAAACTAAGAATGGTTCCCATGCTACCCCAGGTGATGTCCCTCCGTAAATTGTAAAATCGTGAACTTAGTTATTCTAATAGGTGCCTGACAACTCCAATCAGTGGATCATGTTGCCTATTGTATGCAACACAATCCATCAATGGATACTCAAATCAATCCATTCTACAAATAGAGTTCCCTCTCAATAGAACAAAATATGTTGCAGGAAAACTGTGACCAACAAAAAATTGGGGGCCTATGAATGTTGAACCGAGCATTTTTAGTAGAGAAAAATGTGCCTTTTCTCACACCTGCCTCTCAGTAGGTAAAATCAGCCTCCTCTCTACAAATAAATGGCCTCTTCCAAGTTTCAACACCTTCCAATGAAGTCAGGCTTCTTGAACCAAAAAACGTGCCCTCTCAAAGGGCTGAAGATCACACCTTTTCAACTAGGCAAAAGAAAAATGTTGAGCCTCATTCTAGAAGGTGTGCCTTCAAATATTTGTAGACAAAAAATGTCTCAAGCAATCATTCCTCCAGATGGGATTCAAGATGCTGAAAAAAATGCCCTTCTCATTGATGGCAAAAAATTGATGCCTCTTAATCAATCAACCTCAAGGAAGAAAATTCCATGGGCCTTTATCAGTCTCTAGATTGAGAATCATAGCCTTCTAAATCAAATGGCCTACAAATAAATCCTAGCCTCCAAATGGAAAATAGTGTTAGGATTGCATTTGCATTTACTAGCAAACATAAATTAGGCAACTTTGAAATTTAAAAAAAAAAATCAAATGCTGGAAAAATAAATGATCTCAAAATATCCTAATGAAAAATCTCATGGGAAGGAATGCAAACGAGGTGGCTCTGATACCATGATAGAGAAAATAACCTAGAATAAACAACTACAAAAAACCTTCGTGAAAGTGAGAGAGACCACACTACCATTTCACCAAACAAGGAGTGTAAAAATTGAGATGAAAATATTACACAATATACAACATTTTAAAGGCATGAAAATGCATAGAAGAGTGAGAACCTTCCCAACATGGGAAAAACTACCCAGGAGCAACTAAATGAAAACTAAATGCAAAAAAATAATCTAAGCCTAAGTAAACTTAAGCAAGTAAATATAATTTACTCTAACACACAACACCCAACACATGCATTTAACTACTTATATATTAAGACAATGGACAGTAACTTATAATGTTTAACAAAAAAAATACACTTCTTTTCTTTTAAACTATTTATGTCGCTTACAGTTTTGTTTCTTTTTTAGTGTATCTTCCTCATTTTATTTTATGTTGTTTGGTTATATACTTATGTCACCCTATTTAAAACATGTATAAGTATTTACAACTGTTAAATTGACTTGCAACCATCAACACCACACGGAAAGCACAAATGAAACAATATTGTTCTCAACAATGCCTTATCAAAAATGAAACAATGTAGCCAGACCCTCAAAACAACTGTTGAAAATTCCTTGTGGATATAACAACATAAACTGTGTAGCATGCACTATTTAATTATGTTTAAAAAATGAAACAATATATCCAAAGCTAGAGAACAATGGTAAACAATTCCTTATGGAAAACAACATAAACTATATAGCATTGCAACCATAACCACAAAATGGACAGCCTTAAATGAAACAATAATGGTTTCAACAGGAACCTATAAAATTCTTTATTTAATAGAACCTTGTCGGAAATGACCATATACACACATACACACCCACACATACATATAAACATTCAAAATAGCAAACACCAATTCTACAAATCGATATAAGAGTATGTGGCAATACAACCAGAAAAGAAGCAAATAACCATATTGATATTAAAAACTCAACATATCTATATATAGATAAATACATGACCTCAAAGATACATGTAGAAAATGCATATTCAAACATACACACTCACACCTTAAATGAAACAACAATGGTTTCAACAACAACCTAGGAAATTATATTTTTCAATAACACCTTATCGGAAAGGAAGCAATATAGCCAAAGCTATAGACTAATAGCCAACAATTCATTATGGATAACAACATAAACTCTATAATGTTTACTATTATAATGTGAATCAAATATGAAACAATATAGCCAAACCTAGAGAGCAACACTCAATAATGACATATAAAAATTCAAAACTGTATAGTGTTGCAACCATCACAACAAAACAAATGCCTTAAATGAAATAATAACAGTTTCAACAACAACCTAGAAAATTCTTTCTTGAACAACACCTTATTGAAAATGACCATATACACACATACACACCCACACATACATATAAACATTCAAAATAGTGAACAACAATTGTGGAGATATAAGAGTATGTGAAAACCAATCTACACAAGAAGAAAATAACTATACTGATATCAAAAACACTACACATATCTATATATAGATAAACAAATGACCTCAAAGATACATGTAGAAAATGAATATACAGACATACACACTCACACCTTAAATGAAACAATAATGGTTTCAACAACCTAAAAAACTCTTTTTGACAACAACACCTTATCAGAAAGCAAACAATATAGCCAAATCTATACACCAACAGTCAACAATCCCTTATGGATAACAACGTAAACTCTATAACACTTGCTATTGTACTACGAATCGAATACAAAACAAAATAGCCAAAGCTAGAGAACAGCACTTAACAATGCCCTATGGAAAACAACATAAATAGAACAACAATCAACAATTCCTTATGCAAAACAACATGAAGTGCATAACATTAACTATTTCATTGCATTACAACCATTACCACAAAACAAAAGCCCTAAATTAAACAATACTTGTATCAACAATCACCCAAATGGGAAAACCTGCAAAACAAAAGAAATCATAGTAACAAACCCATGCAAAGCCATCATTGCAAAAGCCAAACCATAAATCAAACAATATTGCTTTCAACAAACTATATAGTTTTTTTTCAACAAAACCTTATCGAGAAGCAAACAATATAGCCTAAGCTAGAGGAAAATAATCAACCATGCCCTATGGAAAACAGCATGAATTGTATAACAATAACTATTTCATTGCATTGCAACCATCGCCACAAAACAAAAAAACCATAAATGAAACAATATAGCCTAAGCTAGACAACAACAATAAAAAATGGCCTATCGAAAACAACATAAATTTTATAACAATAACTATTTTATTGTGTTACAAACTTCATTAGAAAATGGAAGCCATAAATGAAACAATATCGATTTCAACAGTAACCTAGATGGAAAAACCCACAAACCACAAATAGCTCACAGTAGCAAACCGATTCAAAACCTTCACCACAAAACCCAAACCATAAATGAAACAATTAGTTTACATAGCGACCCAGATGAAAAAACCCACAAAAAGCACACAAATTCATAGTAACAAACTAATGCACAAATAAATAATATTTCCTTTCACCCATGTTACTACATGGAAACCATAAATAATATTGGTTTCAATAGTGACTCAAATCAAAAAACCCAGAAAAAACACACTAATTCACAATAACAAACCAACACAAAAATAAATAATATTCCCTTCCACCCATCATGACTACATGGAGACCATAAATGAAACAATATAGCCTAAGCTACAGAACAACAATCAACAATGCCCTTTGGAAAATAACATAAACTATTTTTGAAATACTCTAGAAAGGGTTTTTTCAATATGCACCTCTTCCCACTTGCTTCAACTACACCTCTTCCTGCTTGCTTTCTCTCCACTTCATCCCTTCTCCACCGCCTACAAAAAATGGGAAAAAAAATATCACAACTAACACTTTTGTATTGCATTTGCAACCATTGCCCCATGTAAAAAACACAAAATAACCTCCACCAACCTTCACAGAAATTATAGAATGCATAATCACACTTGCACCTTCACAGAAGCTTGCCCTCCTCACTCACACCTATGATACAAGTTAAAGCCATAGAATGACACTAAACAATGCCTCATCAAAAATTCCATAGACATTTGCTATGTTTTCTAAGGATTTAAAAGGCAGATGTTACTTGCAACCATCACCAGTACATGGAAACCATACAACAATTAATGTTGATGCCATTGTTGGCCTTCTCTATCAGCACGCCAAACACTTTTAATCAAAAAACCTTTGGCACCTTTTTCCTAACTAGCAAGATGCTGAAAAGGATAAAAATTGGGAAGGCTAATGAAAATTCCAACCAAAGTTTTGCCACCTTTTTCTTGGCTGGTAGACCACTAGAAAGGCTAAAAATTAGGAAGGTAATGAAAATTCTGACCAAAGTTCACACAAATATCCTATTGGCTAATTATAATCGAATGTTGTGAAAACAATGTACAGATGTTGTCAAGACATTGCATAGTAAATCCTGAACTTTAAATTTTAGACAAAGAAATTTATTTCATTGGAACAAGCTTAAGCTAACTACCTAGTTGTCAGGGAAGAAAAGGTCGACAAATAACTAATGCAGACTAAAATATTTTTAGGATTTGATATTGTACTAACATGTGAAATGATGACTGGTTGCAAACTGTTTGGATATGCCAAGGAAATAAATATGGAAGATAGAATTTCCGGCATATTCTGAAAGACCATTTATTTGAGATTTGTGGTTTCTTGCTTCTCTCTTTTTCATTATCCAACATAGTATATATGCTATAACTATTAAGTCTTTGCCAAAATTAATAGCATAGTAGCCAACATAGGCATGTACCTATGATTTATCCATAGTCATGTGGATAGAGATTTAGATGTAACAAAAGAATGAAGGGGTAATAATCACAGTACATATATGATACTAGATAATGAGAGAGAGAGAGAGAGGCCACTACAAAACTCTTCTATAACTCGTATGGAATCCCATGTATTAAGTTCTTTATTAGGAAAAAATGCATTTGCTACTCAAACTCCATCTTCTAGCCAAATTTTGAATCTCATCACATTGCTCTAGTCCATCTGGCTTTAGATTTAGATGACTCGGATAACGAATCCAGCTATGTGGGAAATCATGGTGTGAATACATGTCAAAGAAGTGTCAATGCAAAACTAGTCACCCGCACATTTTATTTGTGATAACTTGGTCAAAACAAAGAGTTTGATTAGCTATTAGACAATTCACTCAAACTCTCAGCAAGGCACTATATCATTTTGCAAGATCTCCATGCCAAAAAATTAAAAAATGAGGAGCACATAGGCAATAAATTTTATAATGAAATATAGTCTTAAGATAATAAATAGAAGGCCACATGGACAATAGGGATAACAAGGGAAAATTGCAAATTTGGATATTAAACTAAAAGTCATGAAACAATTATCCATAAACTGTACCAATGTGCACTCCTATTGTTAATTTACATTCCAATCAGAGTGTTCAAGATATATTGAGAAGCCATATAAGATATCCTTACAAAAAATATTGTTATGAGGGTAAGTGCACCAAGATGGTTCCCAAAAAGGGGGCTTAAATGGCCACTTTTTTTCTGAAATTAGGAAATGCTGACCTTGGACGTGAAATTGAGGATAGTTACACTCAAATTTTTGAGATGGAACAAAAACAAGGATCGAAGTTCTCCGAGTCTACTTTCTAAACTGCTAATTTATTTTGAAAATGGTTGAGATTAAGGGGTTCAAAAGAGGGATGTACACAAATTGGTGTTGTTTTGTCAAAAAACATAACATAACAACTCTTGTACGACTGAGCACGGTGAAATTTTTGTAGTATTTTTAAAATCGCTATGGTCAGAAGTTACCTAATAGCATCTAGTTGATGCACAATTTTTTGATGATTTTTAATGAATATTTGATTTTACTAATTTTCTAAGTGGCACTTCCTGAAAAGTATTTTGGCCGTGCTCCCCTAAAAATTTTGGAAAATAATTCTTTTTTTTAAAATTGTAGAATGGAGTCTAGTTTCTAAAATGTAATTTATTTGAAATTTTTATGAACTATTAATTTATAACAAAACACCAAAGACTGCTTTTTAGCAAAAAAGGACATACAAACAAAAGAAATTATGGATGAAAGGCTTAACATTGTCAAAAAGTGAAAAAAATTACATCATTTGATAGCTAAGAGAGAACCTAACATTACCCATGTTTTCAATTTTGTCGATATTGAACTAGATGCAATCTTGATGGTGAGCACGGACCCGATTATGTGAAAAATTGTAGAATTTGCAAAACACATCTCTGGCCTTGTTGGGAATGCCCTCCAAGCCTTTGGGTTGGTATCCCAAGGAAAATAATTTCACTTTTTTCTTTGTTTTTAACACGAAATAACGTGAGTGCATTTTAACGCGCTTGTGTTATAACGCGAGCGTGTTTCTTAAAACTTTTTTTCAAAAGTGGCCACAAAATTGGTACCCAACTTCATGCACCCACCCATGATGGTCTCGCAAGTAAAACCCTTGAATATGCATTATACTATTAAAGTTGAATTGACAAAAGACCATAACAGCTTGAGAAACTTGTTAATAAGAAAATTCCTTACCTAGCTCTAATGTTTATATATTTGAATTAAAGTTCTACATCTATATTGTGCCTCTTAATTGGTAGAGGATAGTGATATCTAGAAACTTAATATAAAATGAAACTTGAAACTTTACAATGACTATGTTAGTTGTAGAGAAAGATAGAACAAATATTTACAGTGGCCACATATGGAATCTTAATTGAAGGAAAATAAAGTCTTTTGATTGCTGAAAATCAAATGAACGACTGAAGTCCAAATTTCAACCCAACAACAAATGGTTCAACATCTTATATGACAAGTAAGGAGACATGCCAAAATGCAAGCCATTTTCCTTCAAAGAGGTAATGGTAACAAAATTGCATTTTTATTTTTTTTACTTCTCATTGCATTTTGGTCTCTAAAAGAGTGATGCTTTCAGACTGCACATGTCTTCCTTTCCCAAACTGTATGAACTGTGAACCATGTGAGAATATTGCTAAGGAAAGTTCTGACTTTAGTGTTAGCTCAAATTTGGCCGATACACCCAAATACAACATACTTCATATTGAAAGTCTTACACCAATAACAAACTAATGCCATAACTAAAAATGAGACAAAACATTATTGAACTTTCAAATTCAAGCATACTCAATAATGCAACTCCTTGGATCATTTTACCTTTGTATCAACAATTGTTGCCTCGGCAATTCCTATTAACCAACATAAACAAAATTAGCTCAGCTCCTACTTATAAAGTTTCAAACAAATCTTGTACTTGTTAAAATGAATGTAAGAATTTCATGAATATGTATTACCATTTGAACTAGTAACTAGGCTTCCTAGGTCACCCACATGTCATACACTATCCTGGAGAGCATCATGTGTCAAACCATTTTGATTGAAATATGCACCTGACCACCAAAGTAGATGTAAAATGAATGAAAAAGGGAAAACATGAAAGAAACACACAAGTATAGGAGCTAAAACAAATAGGCATAAGTAGATATTGATAATTTGAAGAAAAGAGTAGAGAAGTGGTCAAACTTTAAAATATTTCCTAAATTGTGAAGCAAGCCTCACCTATTGACATGCACCCATTGGTAGTGTCACCATACTCGTGTTGTACATAAATTAGAAGGAAAGGTAGTAGGCATTTATTTTCAAAGATCTACTAAATTTTTCTTTATGTAATAAAACCAAACCAATTATATAATTTCCATGTACAAACCATAAAAAATCCTATCAGGGCTAAATTTCCAAAAGTTTCCAGAACCATGTCAATACCTTCATTGAAATGGGGCATTCTTTACAGAATAAATGTTTTTAATTGTTTTCCTTCAAAAAAAAAAGTAATTATTATTTCCCTTCAAAAGGTTATAAGATTTTCTATAGTAGTACTGGCCACAGAAAATCTAGGAAATTCATGTGACCATTTTCTTGCAAAAGGCTCCAAGATTTTCTTGAAAGGAGCACATCTAAACATACACCAAGTTGCCCCAATCATAAACCTAGGTTTTCCTTTACCAATACACCCACCTCTAGCATAGGCCTTACTATGTTTGTGCATCCAATGTTATCCTATGAAAACAAAAAATATTCCAATATCTGATTTGTACAGTTAGAAAAAATGTAGAGCCAATTTAAACACTTTATTTGAATGAAGGTGGATCTAAAAAAACATCACTTGCCTCCGATTACATGCAATGATCTTGCAATGTTGGATACTCAATTGTGGCATGTAGGTTCATCTATATGCACACTATTACTTGCTCCGCAAATAGGAAAAAATAAACTGCAACAATTTTGAAGTACCCCAGTGAACTAAATATTTGCAGTACCCTTCTTTCAGCCTAAAAACTCTTCTATAAACTAGAATGCTTTCAAGGTGCTACAAGCACTTGCCATTGCACAAAATCTTTTGCGATCTCTACAATCCATTATGTCTTAAGCTTTTGTATTTTTTAGAACTACTTTTCCACATGCAAATCTCCTCACTACTTTTGTATCCATCTAAATCCGAATTTGTAACAAACACAACTGAGTCTTCATTATCATCATCAAACAACATAGGAAATTGGAGGGTCTCAGAACTATTGCCATGTAGCCATGAAGAATGCCACCTAACATGAAGAATGCCACCTACTCAGACACCATGAAGCATGCCCCTATGCAAAATGTGCAAGCATAAACGCCCATTTCTAGGTCCATGTGCCCTTCCTTGAAAAAAAAGACAAAACATTAGGAAAACAAGCGTAATACTTTGCCCTCTCCCGATGATTGGACAACCTATTTAAAATTATTGCTCTAAAATGTAAACCCCCAAGAAATTAGGCACTTGCCAATGCAGACAAAGATAGATAGTAATTTCTTTCCAACAAAATAAATGAAAAATAGAAACTTTGGATTAACATCACATTATATCATGCACTTGGATCCCAAGGCACAAATAAATTTTCTCTTTACTCAATCGAAAACATTCGTCTCCTGCTATAAAGGCAAGGGACTAAAAATTGTTTCAATTTGCAAGATTGAAATACTAAAAGATTTGGATTACAAAGGCAATACTTATAATTGAGATTGGGTATATGCTAGACACCACACAACCACATAACCTCCAATATCGCTGTAGGGTATTTGCTGGGTATATTTGGCCTTTGTATTCTAGAATTTGTGGGCGTGAAACTGAAAGATAATTTATTAATATTATTATATTTTTGTCCGTTGTCAATCAAGTCTGTTCAGATTTCAGTGTCGGTACTGATTAAACAGAAGTACATTTATGTTTTGCTATGAACCTTCGATGGGCAGAGATGGTGAAGTGAGACGTTCGCAATAGCTGCCTTTTCTGGAATTTTTTTAGCTCAAGTCAATAAAAAAAAGTAGTAAACTGTGGATTAGGATAATAGTGAATGTCCCTCAATGTCAAAAATTTACGGCTTCAAGCGTCTACATATTATAATAAACAATTTATGAAAAGCATATGTCAATATCTTCAAGAAAACCTACCAAAAGGTTGACGGCCAGGTCACATCCTCAATTACGTCAAACTTTTTTTCATATATAAAAAATAGAAAAGTTAGAGATATTTGTAATTGGACAAGGCGGCTAGTGGAATTCGCAAACATCGGACGTAGAGCGCACATTGTTATCTGTTTGAATAGTGTGCAGGAAAAAGCTATAAATAGGGAATGCCATACTTGAGCTTCTTAAAGCTGGTTGTTTATCTGTGAATGTTTTGAAGTGAGAAATGGCATCCCGTACGAAGATAATATGCTATATTCTGTTGGGCCTTATATTTGCGTCCACCCTGCTTAACGCTGCGGTGACGGAAGAGCGTGGTGGTGGAGAGCGGAGCGGAGGCCGTGGTGGAGGAGGTGGACGTGGTGGTGGCGGCCCAGGACATGGTGGTGAAGGACGTGGACTTGTTGAAGGTGGTCCAGGACATGATGGTGGACGGGGAGGTGGTGGTCCAGGACATGGTGGTGGAGAGCCGGGCGGAGGCCGTGGTGAAGGAGGTGGACGTCGTGGTGGTGGTCCAGGACATGGTGAAGGACGTGGACTTGTTGAAGGTGGTCCAGGACATGATGGTGGACGTGGAGGTGGTGGTCCAGGATATGGTGGTGGAGAGCCGGGCGGAGGCCATGGTGAAGGAGGTGGACGTGGTGGTGGTGGTCCAAAACATGGTGGTGAAGGACGTGGACTTGCTGAAGGTGGTCTAGGACATGATGGTGGACGAGGAGGTGGTGGAGAGCCAGGCGGAGGCCGTGGTGAAGGAGGTGGACGTGGTGGTGGTCCTCCAGGACATGGCGGCGAAGGACGTGGACTTGTTGAAGGTGGTCCAGGAGGTGGTGGTGGTCGAGGAGGTGGTGGTCCAGGACATGGTGGTCGTGGAGGAGGAGGAGGTGGTGGTCCTCTTGGAAATGGCAACTAAGGGGCTCTAGTTGGGTATAGACCGACAACAAAAATAGTTTAGATATGGCGTTTAGTAGGAAGTATTAAATAAAGTTGATTTCGGTCACTCGTTGCTCAATTGCTTGGTAGTGATGTACATCTATATGTGTGACGCTTCATGTTTTACATATTTTTAACAGCAATGTGCTATAAGATTCTCAAAAACTGTATTTTGTTTTTAATGTTTCAAAGGATATGATAGAAGAGTTGTTTGGTAGTTATGTACATCTATATGTGTGGCACACCAAGTTTTACATAATGTTTTGAACATATCTGGTATAAAACCCACAAAAGAATTTAAACGGTATATGTTTTAAAAATGTTTAAAACGATGTGAGAGAAGAGTTTCAATTAAAGAGCATCTACTAGTATATATAGTAAAATTTAAAATTATTCAATATCTAATATGGGTAAGATGGGTAAGATGTTTGAAAGGGTTATGGTAATTATCTTTGTTCTTTTATTATTGTAGTATTTGAGTTTGGTATCAATAAAAAAATCTAAATAAGATTTTATATGTAAATATATTATTGTTATGATATAAATGTATTTTTTATTTTTTCATTGTAGTGCTTTAGATTTGTCTTAATTTGGCTCAAATTGTGTCGTAATTGCTTCATGATTATATATGAGATTATATTTCAAATTATAGCTTAATTGTGTTGCATTCAAGTTTAATCTAACTTAAAAAATTGTCTTAAATAGAACTTAAATTTTCTTGTAATATGATAAATTATCAAACTTAGTATTTATTAATGTATAAATAATGTATTTAATAGTATAAATATTCAAATCATAATTCTATTATTTATAATTATTAAAATTTATTTCAAAATTTATTCATTAACTAATAAAAATATGATACCTTCTAGTATTTCTATTATTTTTAATATGTAAGTTGAGTGAGTATGGTTATTACCCCATTATATTAATGACCAGCTAAGTGTGTAGTCAAAGTCCCTTTCCTAGTAGGGTATGTTTGGACATCAACAATGGTGTCTACATTAAAGGAGGCTAGAAAATTTCAATATTATGCTCAAGATAATAGGTTGAAGCTTCTCTTTTCAAGTAAGTTGGCTCACACCACTTAAACTAATTAAAATTAATTACATTGTGAATGTTGATTTAGGATTGGAGATCAAGTTTGAAGGCATTCTTTGTTATACATTAAATATTACTATGTGTGGCCCATATCAAATAGTTTTGAGCTTATAGTATTGTTGACTATTAAATAATTGCTTATCCATATAAATCTAGAATTTATTTCCAAAATAGAAGTTTGAAAGGATGTGGTGCTTTTCGTAGATCTCCTTATACTTATCCTAAGAAGTTTGAAGATCTACCTATAATTGTACATAAATATTTGGCATGTTTTGAATAAAATAATAAGACAAAGGAAGGGAAAATTGAATCTCATATGGAGAAAGAGGTTAACATACATAACATTCCTCAAAGGGAGAATTGGTAGTAGAGATATATGCATCCCTATTAAATTTATGTTCCAAAACATGTAGCTAACACACTATTTATTTGTATTATAGTGTATCAAAATAGAATGAACTAAACTTTGATTATAAAAATATTTTTTCCATCAATTTATGGATGAAAAGTTATAGAATACAAAATTTGATACTCAAAAGACCTCTAAAGCATCTTCCAAAAGTGGCTTAAAATTTAGGATCATGAGTAGAAATAATAGAAAGAGGTAAACTAAAATGATACCATACATTATTAAAAAGTAAGTTTGTAATCTCATGAGCACCAATAAGTTTCTTGCAAGGGATTAAGATATTCATTTCCAAAAACTAAAGCACCACCACAAAAGCACAATCATGATGTTTGAAAGTGGTAGGAATGTGAACAATAAAATCCAAATATAGATAGGCCCATCTGAAGTTATGAGTGAATAGGAATTGGCTAATATAAGCCTATTTTTTAAGGGATCTTAGCTTGGATGCAAAGAAAGCATCATTTAAACTCTTCATATTTATACTATAGCTAGGAACATGGAAATGTTTTGGGTATTTCACCTTGTTAAGGTTTACATGTACCATATTTTAATCAATAATAAAACTCAATTATTTGACATAATGTTTTTTTATTCAAGGGGTAAATGCTTTTGAACCAAAGCTATGAACCAGAATACTTAACCACTCAATAATACCACCCCAATGGGGTTTGAACCTTGGTGGAAAGCACAACAATGCCACCTTTAAACCATAACACCATGCCAATATTGGCTTTATTTGACATAATGTTAAGCAAAGAATGATTTCTTCAATTTTTCTTGAATATAATGATACTAGATGCTATCTAAGGTGGTTTGAGAAAGCTAAATATGATCCTCCAAATTCATATTATAGATAAGAATATCATTCAAATATAGAATGATGAATTATCCTATGTGAGTTTGAAATATCATTAATGAGCTACATAAATATTGTAGGATTATTATGGATCCCAAAGGGAATCACCAATCATTCATACATCCTAAATTTAATTTTGAAAAAAAAATTCTAGTGATCAATAAGGTCCATTTATGCATAATGACATGGCCTAAAGGTATATCGATCTTTATCAAATATCATGCTCCCTTTATATGCTCAAGAAGGTCATTGATACTGGGCAAGGGGTATTTATATTCAAAAATAATTTTATTTTAGGATTTGTGTTCACTGAATAGTGTAAAGCATTTTTTCCTTGTTCATTTTGATTTTTAGCTTGTACAATATTTTCAATTTCAAATGAACCTGCGCTCAAGTAGAGTTATCAGAAAGGTGCATAATGTGCCACGTGGTAGTTGTGCATCTTTCATTTTTTTCCTTCCTTTTGGGAGAGAGTTAAGAGACGTGTCAACTCTTCAAAGATTTTCTCAAGGAGCTATATTCACAAGCTCGAAAGTTTCCACCTGCTTGACATGTCATCTCTTCGTTGTGGGAAGATTGTGCTTCTTATGAAGTGATATCTTTTGGGAGTTTTTCAAAGCTTGTTGGCCTTTTTTGTTTTCTTGTTTTTTGAGATGGAAGCTCTGAGTTAGTGTCCTTGGGTGATGTGATTGGTCAACTGAACCTTTTTCTAGGCTATTTTATATGATTTGATCATTTACAAACCTCTATCTTTGCTAAATATATAAAAATCATTAATGCAGTGGTTGCGAATTATTGAGCAAAGATTGTTGTGACCTAACTAAAGATCTACGATCAAATCATGTGTTATCAAATGCCAACATTTGGCAGTAATTAATTTTGTATTGTGGTGGCTATTTCCTCTTTTTGTAGCTTTAAAAGAGAGGCATCGACAGATGAAAGGGTTGGATTTCAAGTTTCAATTTCTTTTGCTAAGGAAAAGTTTCTTTAGTTTTCTTAGGATATAGAACTATTTTCAAAAGTAAAAGTTGCAAAACTACTTTTCTTTGGCATGTTATATCTTTTAAAGCTTATACTATTGTTGGATTAGCATCCAACTTATGTTTTAAAGTTCATTTGATATTTAAAGCACAAAATATTGAGGAGAAATCTTTGAGACTATGCATGTATGGCCTTTGTCAATATTTCTTTATTTATGCTTTTGTTCTGAATGAAACACTATGTCTTACAAGTTTAATTCAAATAGTTTAAGGAAGGAAACTAAAAGTTTCATTCCCAAAGTCCAAATAAGAGCATATTCAACATGCCACTTCCAATACTCTTAGTTACCTGCCTCGATACCTTGGAGAAGGAGACTTACATGTTTTGTATCACTTGTAAGTAGCAATAGAGTAAGAAGAGCCCAATATCCAGAGCCTTATCTACTCTACCTGGAGGCTTAACCTTCAATATTAGAATACCTATATACCTGATTCATTGGAATCTTTTCTCTATGGCTCATGTACTTCCCCTTACTCCTAGAAATTTTGTAACCTGGGATAGCAATAGTCTGTTATGACCACCCACACCCCTAGATGTATAGCTTACCATACCCACTAATTCCCTCAAGGCTATTCCAAAATTCTCTTGAGAAGAAAAAACCCCTTCTGAACACCTTTAGGATATAGTATAGATATGTAGGGTACATAATATAGTGGAGGTGAACATTGCCTTGAGGCTGATAGCTGCCTCTTTCAAAGGAAAGGCCCAAAGACTAGTATCGTTCTTTGGCCTTAGGCTCTATCATCTCTTGGGATCAGCTCAAAGAAAGGAGACCATTCTTTGTTGTTGCAACAACTAATTACCATCAAGAGAGCTTCGCAAGAGGCCATGAGTGATTTTAACTCTAGGTTCCACAAGACTTGGCAAAGGATCCATGTGACTACTTGACCCCAAGCCGCAATGGCTTTCATGTTCTATCTGAAGGCCCTCAACTCAGACATCATAGTGATGATAATGTCCATGGGAGGGGATATCTTACCTGACACATATGAGTTGGTTGTGCATGCAAAACATAGTTTAATTTATGTCAAAAAGCTTCTGCCATGACCTTCAATGCCTATATTCATAGAAATCTCTAGTGGTCTCTAGGAGAAAGCTACTCCAAGTGCTCCTACTACACAGTTGACATCAGCTATGTTGCAATCTATGTACATGTATCCTACTACCCAAACAAGCATGTCAAGTTCTTTCTCAATCATAGCAGACATCAAAGACATGAAGAGTCTCATGTGGAATTTTTTTAACGAGTTGGTAATTATCAAATGACAACAAGCAATGCCTCTAAATTAGACCACCCAATCCTATAGTGAGGGAAATCTATCTTATCAACAGAATTCATACCAGGGATCCTCTAGAGCAGGAAGTCAGTAGGTGATGTCTGCAAACTAGATAGTTCCAGTCACCATGCCACTACAGATGGTCAAAGATAGCTCAAGTAAAGAGTTGATTCCAGGCCAGAACAATTTGGTAGTAGATGAGAATGTATGGTGCTTCCCATGTAGTTCTAGCCACATTCCCTGTAAACAAATATTTTGGAAACCTGAAATGCTTATGACCCTTCTAGGGTTTTTCACCTAAAAGGGTAAAGATTTGGGGCCAAAATGCAATGTTACATTCAAATATGGATGTGATGTGGGTGCAATATGCTTAGATGAGATAAAATAAATTATTGAATGTAAACTAGGAAATGCAAAGTGCTAGAAAAAATAGTGTTGTATGTAAACATGAACTAGAAACATAAATAAATACAAATAGAATTGAATGAAACTAAATGGGGTGCACCTAGAAATTGAAAGAAAATCTGGGAAGGTTCTAGAATGTTGTAGAATTCAATGTTGATGCCCACTAGGACTCATTTGCCATAGATTGTGAATCAGTCCTATTTCTAGTAAAATCTACTAGAACAAGTGTTGGGATGTCGAGAACTTTGAACTTCAAAAAACTCTTTTCCCATCTTGAGAGTGGGACTCATTCACCACTAATGTAAAATCAGTCCACCTACACAAATCTAAAAAAATCAAAGGTCAACTCTATGGGTCTTGGTCTGCACTTTTCTGCTTGTCAAGTTACCAGATCTGAATCTGCAAAAAATGGTTTGGAAAGGGTCTTCAAGATCTAATTACGGTCATGTTGAATTTGATAGCTTTGATGACTTATTGACCACTTTTCAACACCTCTCTCCTTCAAAAATCTACCTACAAGACCTACAAACACACATGCAAAGAGGGGGAAAATGGTTAAGGGTTAGAGTATAGGGGTTTACCTTGGTCAAACTCCACTTTGGTAATCAAAACCTTGATAAAGAAATGAAATAAGAAAGGAATGATGGAAAAATAACATGCAAATGTCATAGACTCACCAAACCCTTGTTGTTGAAATCTGAAGATATGTCAATGGTTGCTCCAAGATGCTTGATAATTATTTGATTAAATGATGCAATGATGCTAAAGTGAATGCTTAGATGGATTGGATGCAAGAATGAATACTTGGATGAATGGGGGTTAAAATGAATATAAAATCATATATTTATACACACGTATACCCTAATTTCTCAAAAATACATCACAGGTTGACCTTAGGTCTTTAAGAATAAAAACGTGCCAATAATTTAAGTTTATTTTGATTTTTGTGCCAAGAGGGACTCATTCACCACCATAGGCGAATGGGTCCCACTCAAGGCATATGAGTGGTTGTCAAAAATTAAGTTGTCTTTAATGATGTTTGGCAGGTTTGTACTCAAAAATACACTTAATTAAGGCTTGTAAGTGTATAAAGGGGCCAAATAAAGCATAATAAAGGTGTATTTGGTGATGACAAGTCTAGAAAAGCATGGAAGTTTGTTACAAGACTTTACAACACTTTAAAATAAGACTTGGTAAGTGATAAAAAGGGGGTATGTAATTGAATTATAATAAGAAGAGTCTAGAATAGTGTGAAAATTTCTTACAACACTTCACAACACCTTTACAAGACATCATAAAGTCTTAATGATTCATAAAGATTCAAGACCTAATGTGAATATGTGGCCATATTTAAACATTAAATCAAGGTGAAATGAAACCAAATAAGCACAAGGAGGGACAAAACAAGAAAAATTAAAAGGGTTACTTTTTTCATGTCCACAACCCCAAAATTGTCTAAGGGGGAATATGAAACAAAAGATAGAAGAATAGAGAAGCAAGGGCGTGGTCCTGAACATGAATGAATATAATTCTTTTGAAGTGGAAAATGTTATTTTTAGAGTGCAATTGCAAGGGATGTCCTTAGAGCAAGAGATGGACATTGTGCCTAATCAAGTGCTATTTTCATGAATGGAAGAAGAAGATGCAGTGTTTGCGATTGAATCTCCAACAACTAGTGCTCAAAAAGTATAGTCAGATTACAACACAAGATCCAAAAGAAGGTTCACAGGAGAAAATGTGCAACAATATTTGCCATGCCCTCAGCCATGTCAACCATTACTGCATGAATTTGAGTTCCATTGCCCAAACTCCAACCTATTATGTAGTTGCATAATTTGTCACTGCTAGAGAAGGATGTGAGAAAAGCACTAAGCCCAATCACGACAGAGTGTTTTCTTCTAAAAATGAGAGAAATGCCACCATTCAAGCCCAAGACCTAGCCAGTTGGAATGATTAATGTGGTGAAACAATTGAAGAAGGTGCTTGCCAATGTATCTCTATGGGACTTCATATCTATTCTCAAACAAAAGAAATTGCTTCACGAAGCATTGAAAAAGAAGAACAAATGCCATAGACAGACATGACTTTGTCCTATAGCCAAAGTAGAGACAAAGGATCCACATCAACCCCTCGAGTTCTAAAAGCAACCACTTATACAAATGATGTGAGAAATGCAAAATAGAAAGAGGTAAGCAAGCCAAAGCCCACAACTTTCTTTTTAACACTTATTGTGGAAGATAAGCTTTTGCATAATAATATAATTGATTCAAGAGCTAGCACAACTGTCATGCCAAAACAAGTGGTTGATTCCCTAAAACTTAAGTATGAACCCCTTGAGAAAGGAATCATGCAACTAGATGGGAAGAAGGTTCTGACCATCAGTTGGATAAAAGATCTATCTCTAACCCTCTTCTCACATCCAAGCCAAACAATCACACAAGAAATAGTAGTGATAAACATTCCCCCAGTCTTTGAAATGTGTCTTTCAAGAGATTTCACTATGAAGCTTGGCAGATACTTAGTCCTCAACTAGTCCCATCTGATATTTAGAACCAAGCACATGGCAAAGATGAAGATTTTTTTTGAATCTTTGCATCTCAAACACATTGCAGATAATGCAATCCTATGCTTTGAAGCAGTGCATACCTCTGTCTCTCAGCAGAAGAGATATTGTGTGGAAATGTTGGAAGATGAAGAAAATACAAGTGATCAAACTCTTGAAGAAGAAGTGCTACTCAACCATTTCATTGACTTTGATCCATTTGGAAACTTTCATGCAATACGGATAAGAACCTATGTGATTTTCGACAATGATCAGCTCTTCCCAAAATTGATGAAAGATCAAGAGGAATAGGATGGTCCAAGAGATAATCATCTATGGACCCTATATTTTGATGGTGCTAAGTGTAAAGTTGGCTTTGGAGTGGATGTTCGACTAGTGTCTCTGATAGGATCAAAGACTCTCAAAGCTTACCATTTTTGGTTCTCACGCTCAAAAAATGATGTTGAATATGAGGCCTTGGTCCATGGTTTGATCCTTGTAGAATGAATGGGCATAAGAGAGTACAAGCTTTTAGAGATTCAAAGCTAGTGGTGAGCCAGGTCCAAGGGAAAGTGACTACAAAAAACATGAGGATGATATCATATAGACATCAAATTTGGGACTTAATTGAGAGTGTTGAAGCCTTCAATATACATTTTATTCCTTGATCTCAAAACAGTGTCACTGATCAGATGGCCTCTATTAGTTCACAATTTGAACCAACTTTTGATTCAACCAAGAAGAATGCAGTACAAGTCATCATCCAACCCTCAATTCCTGGCAATGACAAAAATTGGAAAGTTTTTGATGATGGCATTCAGATTGTTTCCTTCATATAAAAAGGAGGAATGGCTTCTAACTACTCACCACTAGGAGAAAAATTTCCTGAAGAGAAGGTCATCCAATTAAAAGGGAACAAGCTTCCTTGATGATTAATTTCCCTAGAGAATCTCTTTGATTATGAAGATGGTAGAAATGACAAGAAAAGGTTCACTATAGATGCTAGGGACTATGAAGAGCTTGATGTTGGAAGCGACAAAAAGTTAAAAGTAAAAAAAGATGTTCCTCACAAGGACAAGAAAACATTGAAGGATCTATGTTTCAAATATGACAATGTCATCGCCTGGACCTATGATGATCTTAGAGGCTATCACCTAGGCATAATTCAACCTACCATTGACTTAGTGGAAGGATATAAACCCATCTAACAAAATAAAAGGCCAGTCAATCTGAAGGTTGAGGTATTGATGGCATAAGAGCTCATGAAATTGGTCAAGTCAAGAATCATATATCCAATCAAGAATTCCACTCGGGTGTTGAATCTGGTACTGGTTCAAAAAAATAATGGAGATATTAGGCTTTGTGTTGAATTATGAGATTTGAATAAAGCCTCACTAAAATATCATTACCCCTTTCCATTGATGGAATAGATTCTATAGATTGTGGTCAGATCAAAGATTTTTTCATTGCTAGATATTTTCTCAGGCTATAACAAAATATATGTGAAGGAAGTCAATCAACATAAGATAGAATTTACTAGTAAGTAGGGAATGTATGCATATTCAAAAAAAAAAATTGGACTTTCAAATGCTAGTGTGAGTTTTCAATGGGCAATGTGGTGCAGGAGCACCTACCTTAAAAACAAGCATATTTTGATGTTTTGATATTAAATCATTTCTTTTTTGTTGTGCAAGGTCCTAATTCCTTTTAGGATGTGTAAGGGGACCTTTTTAGAGCTTAAATAAACTTAAAAATAAATTGGGAAGTCTTTTGTAGGCGTTTCCTAAGTTTTAGGGAAAAACTGGAAAACACAGTGTGTTTTCAAACGCGAATTGTTTTTTCATTTTGGAGCCCAAAACAGAAAAACCTAATTGATTTTTCATGATGTAAAGAAAGATCTCGAGCTGTTGAGAGGGTTGGAGGCTTTTTGTATTGGCAGTTTTTGTGAAAGGAAGTGAAAACAACGTTTTTTATTCCTTCTTTTAATGTGAAAAATTGCAGATTTCTGTTTCTGCGTTAGAAGCAGCAAATAGAGAGTTATGTTAAGTATTTGTGGATTTGTTTAGTGCGTGGGAAAGCTATTTGTATCAGTCTAGTGGCATTTTAATTATAAAATCCATCACTTTTGTTGTTCTTGTACATTTTCTGTTTTTTTGTCTCTTATTTCTGTTTTGGCTGAAAGTAGTGAAAATGGGGTCTTAGGCCACATTTTTTTCTGTGCCAGCAACATGGGCATGTTGGGAAGGTGGCCAAGATCCTTGTCTATAAATAGTGTAAATATGGTAGACATTAGAGGTTCAATGAGCAAGCTTAAGGTCTTTTCCTAGGCAAGACAGTGAGAACCCGACTAGGAAAAGCTTGAGGACAGCGTAAATAATTTGCAGGGGAGTGAATATTTTTAAAAGATTCTTTTTTGAGGATTTAGGGGAGTGTCTTGGATCTACATGGTGACAAGGAAGAGCCCGTAACAGTCCGTTTTCATGAAGAACTTTTCACCAGTCCTAAACTGGTTCTGAACAGTTTTGAAACCCTAGTGTTCCTGGATCCTTTTGCATTTGGGCAGTGTACCGCCTGTAGAGGCTCAAAACCTCAAGAATATTTAAGTTGTTGGCATGGAAATCACCAACCCCAAAAGAAAAACTCAGGTCATTTGGGGAGTTTAGGAGAAAATTGCATTTTTCTCTGTCAAGAGGCCTAACTGGGCTTCTAGCATTGTAGCCCTTCCAAACCCTCAATTGGTGATTTAGTGAAAGCGATGGAGGATTGGGTTATGAAGGCTGTTCAAGAACCGTTAGAAGATTGATTTGAAGCTATGGAAGCTACTTACACCCCTGCAACAAGATTTGGAGGTATTAGTGATTCACTAGTCTTTAAGTGGATTAAGGGCTAGGCGGTGAAGGCGAGGGAAAACACCAGGAAATTCTTGGTAGCAGCAAATTGGAAAATGATAGCAGGGTTGGAAATCTAACCAGGGGTTCCTAAATAGCAGGTGACCTACAGGTTGAGTGGTGGATGAGATATCACCAAAGGGGTTATCAAATTGTGACCCAGAGCATTGAGTCAGTGAGTGATTCAATCCAACCCTCGTTCTATCAGATTGGTATCAGAGCCCAGCTAAAGATTTGGGAAAGGAATCTTGCATGTCAGACATAGAGTCAAGTGATACTTCCACCATGGTGACCAACGCAGAACTGGCAAAGATGGTTGAAGAGCAAGAAGAAGACAATAAGCAGTTGAGGGAAAGAATAGCTCAACTTGAGGCAGCAGTGAGGAGTGCACAGTTTGAAGGAAGAATTCCAAAAGAAGAACAGGTTGCAGAGGAAGATAAGACCCCTGAACCTGACCCCGTCTTGAAGGAGGAGCCTTTCTTGAAGGCATTAAAAGATTTGAGTGGAAAATCACTTGAAGGAGTGCCACTATTTAGTGGAAAGATGGAACCTGACTTAGTCATGGACTGGATAGAAGGAATGGAGAATCACTTCGAATGTGATGGAGTTACAGAAGCACATAAGGTGAAGGTTGCAAAATCAAGGTTGAGAGGATCAGCGTTAACTTGGTGGAAGTTTATTCAGACTAAAAGGGAGAAACAAGGTAAGCAGCCTATATCAACTTGGAAAGGAATGGTTGCAAAAGTGAAAGAAGCCTATATGCCCGATGACTATGAAATTCAACTCCACAAGAAAAGGCAGAGTTTAAGACAAAAAGACCAAGATGTAAACACCTACATGGAAGAGTCTCAAAAGCTTTGCTTGAGATCAAATGTGGCAGAAGATGAGAGCCTGAAAGTGGCTAGATACCTCAACGGATTGAAGTGGAATATACAAGAAGAGATGGCTTTGCTCAGCCCCAAGACAGTCCACCAATGTTATCAACTAGCTATCAAGATTGAAGAGAGGAATAAAAGGAAGCATGATCAGTCCTCTAAGGGCAGAGGAAGAGGCAGAGATCAAAGAGGACAGTGTGGAGGTTACCAAGGAAAAGGTAATGAACAAAGGAGCCAAGGTGAATCAAAGCTTACCGAGCATGGAGGTGAAACCTCATCAAGAGGAGGTTTTAATAGAGGAAGAGGACCTCAAGGAGGTTCAAACAGAGGTAGAGGAGTAGGAAGAAGTAACTCTTACTTTGCCACCATGAAATGTTATAACTGCAATCAGCTAGGCCATCCAACTTATAGATGCCCAGAGAAAGCTTCATCTAGCAACAAGAAAAGAGTAGCTTATGCACAAGAGGACACCGTGAGTGTAAAGACGCCTGAGATCAGCCACATAGAATCAAAAGTAGGTGAAAATCTGATGTTTAATAGAGTGCTGATCAGACAACCGGTCAAGGAAGAACCCAAGCAAAGGAGAGCTTTGTTTCGAGCAAGGTGCAAGATATTGGGAAAGGTATGCAAGGTTATTGTAGATTCTGGTTCTACGGACAATATCATCTCTGAGGAGGCAGTAAATAAGTTAAAATTGCAGAAGGTACCTCATGCCAATCCCTACAAAGTCACATGGTTGAACAAAGGGCAGAGTGTCTTAGTGAATGAGCAGGTTACAATGGAATTCTCAATTGGAGGCTACAAAGACAAGCTGATTTGTGATGTGCTACCCATGGATGGATGCCATCTTCTTCTTGGTAGGCTATGGAAATATGATAGAGGTGTTGTATATCATGGGAAGGAGAATACCATAGAATTCACGAAGGATGGAAAAACCTTCAAGTTGCAATCATTGATTGAGGAAGATGAAGGGCAGTCCAAGGTTCCAAACATTATGTTGAGCAGTGGTAAGGAGTTCATCAAGGATCTACATCAAGGGAATGAAGGGTATGTGATTATGATGCAGCCCAAAGAAGAGGAAAAGGCTGAGAAGACAGTCATACCTGAAACAGTTCAAAGGCTGCTAAAAAAATACAAGAGCATTGTGAGTGATGGAACACCATCCACTCTACCACCCAAGAGAGCAATAAGTCATCAAATTGACTTTATACCTGGAGCCTCATTGCCTAACAAAGAAGCATACAAACTGACCCCTGAGTAGAACAAAGAGGTGGCAAGACAAGTGGAAGAGTTGCTGAATCAAGGTCTGATTCAAAAGAGTATTAGTCCATGTGCAGTCCCAGTTGTTTTGGCAACAAAAAAAGGAGGTAAATGGAGACTTTGTACTGATTCTAGAGCAATAAATAGAATCACAATTAGGTATAGATTTCCAATACCTAGGATTGAAGATTTATTGGATTGCCTTGGAGGTGCAAAATTTTACACTAAGCTAGATCTTAAGAGCGGGTATCACCAAATCAGAATTAAGGAGGGTGATGAATGGAAGACAGCTTTTAAGACAAATGATGGTTTATATGAGTTGGAAAGTGATGCCATTTGGCCTCTCGAATGCCCCTAGCACGTTCATGAGACTAATGAATGAGGTGCTTAAGATTTTCAGGGATTTTTGTGGTTGTCTACTTGGATAACATACTGATTTTCAGTAGACAGTAGAAGAACATTTGAAGCATGTAGAGATGGTGCTCAAAAGGTTGCAAGAAGAATAGTTGGCAATCAACCTTGAGAAGTGTGAGTTCTTCAAACAAGAGCTTGTGTATCGGGATTTGTGGTATCCCAAGGAACGCTGAAGATGGATCCAAGTAAGGTGGAAGCTATCCTAAACTGGCCTACACCAACAAGCAACTGAGGTAAGAAGTTTTCATGGTTTGGCTCAGTTTTATAGGAAGTTTATAAGAAATTTTAGTGGTATATGTGCACCAGTGTTAGATACAATCAAGGGTGGTCAGAAAACAAAGTTTAAGTGGACTTTAGAGGCTGATAAAGGGTTTGAAAAGTTGAAAAAAGAAGTGGCAACACAACCTATCTTGTTATTGCCTAGTTTTGATAAATTGTTTACAGTTGAGTGTGATGCAAGTGGAGTAGCAGTAGGAGGAGTCCTTAGTCAAGAAGGTAGACCTGTAGCCTTCTTTAGTGAAAAACTTAATGAAGCTAAGCAAAAATACTCCACCTATGATCTGGAACTTTATGCTTTAGTGCAGTCCCTTAGAAAATGGAAACATTATTTGCTGCCCAAAGAGTTTGTGGTCTTCATGGATAACCAAGCACTTAGTTATATCAATACCCAGGAGAAGTTAAGCAATAGGAACTTGAAATGGATGGAGTACATTCAAGCTTTCACATTTACCATTAAGCACAAGAAGGGACAGTAGAACAAAGTGGCAGATGCATTAAGTAGGAGGATGTTGACAGTCCAAGAGATACAGCTGAAAAGCATAGGATTGGAAAGTTTTAAGGATCTCTATGGTGATGACGAAGACTTTTCCGAAGCCTACAAGGTATGTTTAGACTTTGAAAATCATTTTCACAGTCAATATACTGAGTATACATTGCAAAATGGGTTATTATTCAAGGGCAATCTGTTATGTGTCGCACGAGGATCAATGAGAGAAAATCTGATCCAAGAAAAACACAACGGCAGTCTTAGTGGGAATTTTGGTATTAACAAAACTTTAGAGCTAGTACAAAGGTTTTACTATTGGCCTAAATTAGCACGAGATGTCAGAAAGTATGTTGAACAGTGTGTTGTTTGCATGAGAGCCAAAGGGGGAGCTAGCAATGATGGGTTATATCAGCCCTTGCCTATTCCGAATAGACCATGGGAGTGTGTGAGCATGGATTTTGTGGTGGGTCTTCCCAAGACTAAATCTGGTTTTGACAGTGTTTTTGTAGTTGTGGACAGATTTAGCAAGATGAGTCACTTTATTCCTTGCAAGACTACACATGATGCAAGCTATATTGCCCATCTCTTTTTCACGGAAGTTGTGAGAATTCATGGATTGCCATTGAGTATTGTTTCTGACAAGGATGTGAAGTTCATGAGCCATTTTTGGAAAACACTATGGAGCAGATTGGGAACTAATTTATCATTTGGATCAGCTTACCATCCTCAGACCGATGGTCAAACTGAGGTGGTTAACAGAGTGTTAGGTAACCTATTGAGGTGCTTAACAAAGGAATATGGATAGACCTGGGATATGGTGATTTCCCAAGCCGAATATGCATATAATGATAGTGTGAATAGGACTACAGGAAAAAGTCCATTTGAAGTTGTGTATGGGATGCATCCAAGAGGAATTTGTGAGCTTAGAGACCTTGGAACAAAGGAGAATAGGAGTGGACATGCAGAAGACTTCACTCAAACCATGAAGGAGATTCACGAGCAGGTTAAGAAGACAATTACAACAGCAACTCAAAAGTTGAAAGATAAAGTTGATGAGACAAGAAGAGATGTGCAGTTCCAGGTGGGTGATTATGTGATGGTTCACCTCAACAAATCCAGATTGCAGAAGGGGATGTCCACCAAGTTGCAAATGAAATGGGTAGGACCATGCAAGGTGATAGCTAAGTATGGAAAGAATGCATACAAGGTGGAACTTCCATCGGATTTGGGTATATCTCCAGTCTTCAACGTTGCTAATTTGATCAGGTACAAGGGTACAGTCAATGATGAATTTTAGAACAGTCAGGAAATCTTTTAGGATATCAGTAATATACCCCTTCCAAGTCAAGAGAAAGCACAGGCAGAGAAGGTCTTGGAGTCCAGGGCGAAGAAAGCAACAAGGAATAAGGTATACATGGAGCACCTTATCAAGTGGAAGAGAAAACCTGACTCAGAGGCTACATGGGTACAAGAGGATCAATTCAAGAAGCTTGGAATTGACCTGAAACTGATACCACCTTCCAGTTCTTCGTCTTTGTGCTGAGAGGGGGAGAATGGTGCAGGAGCACCTACCTTAAAAACAAGCATATTTTGATGTTTTGATTTTAAATCATTTCATTTTTGTTGTGCAAGATCCTAATTCCTTTTAGGATGTGTAAGGGGACCGTTTTTAGAGCTTAGATAAACTTAAAAATAAATTGGGAAGTCTTTTGTAGGCGTTTCCTAAGTTTTAGGGAAAAACTGGAAAACACAGTGTGTTTTCAGACGCGAATTGTTTTTTCATTTTGGAGCCCGAAACAGAAAAACCTAACTGATTTTTCATGATGTAAAGAAATATCTCGAGCTTTTGAGAGGGTTGGAGGCTTTTTGTATTGGCAGTTTTTGTGAAAGGAAGTGAAAACAACGTTTTTTATTCCTTCTTTTAATGTGAAAAATTGCAGATTTATGTTTCTGCGTTAGAAGCAGCAAATAGAGAGTTATGTTAAGTATTTGTGGATTTTTTTAGTGTTTGGGAAAGCCATTTGTATCATTCTAGTGGTATTTTAATTATAAAATCCATCACTTTTGTTGTTCTTGTACATTTTCTATTTTTTTGTCTCTTATTTCTGTTTTGGCTGAAAGTAGTGAAAATGGGGTCTTAGGCCACATTTTTTTCTGTGCCAGCAACATGGGCACGTTGGGAAGGTGGCCAAGATCCTTGTCTATAAATAGTGTAAATATGGTAGACATTAGAGGTTCAATGAGCAAGCTTAAGGTCTTTTCCTAGGCGAGACAATGAGAACCCGGCTAGGAAAAGCTTGAGGACAGCGTAAATATTTTGCAGGGGAGTGAAGATTTTTAAAAGATTCTTTTTTGAGGATTTAGGGGAGTGTCTTGGCTCTGTATGGTGGCAAGGAAGAGCCTGTAACAGTCCATTTTCATGAAGAACTTTTCACCAGTCCTAAACTAGTTCTGAACAGTTTTGAAACCCTAGTGTTCCTGGCTCCTTTTGCATTTGGGCAGTGTACTGCCTGTAGAGGCTCAAAACCTCAAGAATATTTAATTTGTTGGCATGGAAATCACCAACCTCAAAATAAAAACTTAGGTCATTTGGGGAGTTTAGGAGAAAATTGCATTTTTCCCTGTCAAGAGGCCTAACTGGGCTTCTAGCATTGTAGCCCTTCCAAACCCTCAATTGGTGATTTAGTGAAAGCGATGGAGGATTGGGTTATGAAGGCTGTTCAAGAACTGTTAGAAGATTGATTTGAAGCTATGGAAGCTACTTACACCCCTGCAACAAGATTTGGAGGTATTAGTGATTCACTAGTCTTTAAGTGGATTAAGGGCTAGGCGGTGAAGGTGAGGAAAAACACCAGGAAATTCTTGGTAGCAGCAAATTAGAAAATGATAGCAGGGTTGGCAATCTAACCAGGGGTGCCTAAATAGCAGGGGACCTACAGGTTGTGTGGTGGATGAGATATCACCAAAGGAGTTATCAAATTGTGACCCAGAGCTTTGAGTCAGTGTGTGATTCAATCCAACCTTGTTCTATCACAATGGATATTGCTTTCAAGGGATTGATCAGCTTGATTATCCTAATATATTTGGATGACCTAACAGTAATTTCAAAATAAAAAAATGATCACTTCGATCATCTAGATAAGGTTTTCTAGAAATGCCAACAGTTCAGAATTTTGTTGAATCCCAAAAAAATGTGTTTTTGGAGCACCTTAAGGGAAGTTACTTGGATTTGTGTTGTCTAAGGAGGGAATAGCAATGGGTATGTGCAAGATCATGATGGGCCAAAAAGTGGCAATATGATGGATATTTGTATGGTATGTGGTTGACGACTTTTCTTTTACCCAAAATTGATGAAATGAAAAGGGTTTTTAAAGGATATTCTTAACTTTCCATCAATATAAATTATTCTTTACTTTGAATTTAATAAATAATTATTATTCATTTTCTATTTGAATTATGACTAAAGCCCTGATTGATCGGTTGATTGAAAAACATCTATAGCTTTAGAACGGTATCGCATTTTTTGAATTTGAAACATGCGTCACATTCTATGTTTCACATACTATAGGATTAAAAAAAAAAAATGAATTTCATGAATTTTTGACCAAGTTAAGGTGGTCAGACATACAAGTTTTATATTTTTTAAAAGTTGTAATAAAAAAATCATAATTAATTATTTACTTGGAAAATAATTACAAAAAACTATGTATCACATCTAGACATGAGTCCTCTACTTATATCTAAAATCTTATAAAAAGATATTATAATTTTATTGTGGTTAGGGTGGTTAGACAAACACCTACTTTTTATTTTTTCCCTAAAATTTAAGTACTACTGCACTAAAATTTCAAATTTTCACCAAATAGATTTTTTCTTTTTAAAATAAACCTAGTAGTTTAGAAACTACATTCAATTTGATATAGATTCTATTCTCACATATTTTTAAAATAATATAGATAACTTATTCAAACTTTTACGTCAAGTTGCCTGACTCTAATTTTTCTAAATGTTTTTCCATTTAAGGGCCTATTTTTTCCATGATGATCTTGCACATAACCCAATAGATCTCAAAAGGGTTAGATCTATAATGGAATTACCCCTGCTAGTGAACCAAAAGGGACTACAATCCTTTCTAGGGAAGATCAATTTTTTTAGCAGATTCATATCAAATTTCGTAGGCATTGCAAGACCAATCATGTTGATGCTAAAGAAAAACCTAATTTTCAAATGGACCCCCGAAGGCAAAGCAACTTTTGAGTAGCTAAAGATAGCCATCTCTGTAGGCCCAATATTGTTCAACCCCGACTTTTCCAAATAATTTCTACTCTATGTGTATAGTGGCCAACATAGCATAGCTTTCATGCTCACTTAGAAGTGTGAGGAAGATAATGGAGAGAATCCTATTGCATTCCACTCAATGACCCTTAAAGGTTATGAAGCAAGGTATAATTTTGAAAAAAAATAAAGCTTTTGCAATTGTTAAAAGCTTAAATAAGTTCTGACACTTAGTGTCGACCAAGAAGATCACTATTCTCGTGGCACATCCCAACATGCGCTAATATATCACAGAAGGTGAGATAACAAAAAAGAGGGAAAATTGGATCACCAAGATCCTAGAATGTGATGTGGAAATTAGACCAACCAAGTTAGTTCAAGGAAGAGGTCTATGTGAATACATTGCATAGGAATTGTAATGTCCCCTTTTTCGTGAGAAATGGAGTTTAGAGGAATTAACCTATTCCTGATCCTCGTAGGCTAATGGAGCTTGATAAGAGGGTCGTTTTGTAGATACCCAGTTGATTGGTTGGCTCATTTTGTGATTCAGTCTACATATGGAGGTGTTCTAATGATTTCTTAATATGTTTCTATTTTTAGAAACCTCATGTTATAAAGTAATGTTATGTTTGTACTTTATGTTATGAATAATTATTTTATTATAAAGTGCAAAATAATAAAATAATAAAATAAAATAAAATAATATTCCTTCTAGAAGGTGACTTGGGAAAGTTCTAGAAGGAGGCCGACCTATTGAGGAAAAAGAATAAATAGGCATTGAGGACTCAATTCCTAGCATCCAGATTTGTTGTTGTTGATGTTGATGTTTGTTGTTGATGTGCATTGTGGAGCTTAGGGTTTCTACAGTTGTCACAATTGGCCATTGAGAATGAAAACTCTCATTTGGTAAGCAATTTTGAGGGTGTGAAATATCACTTGAATTATTGTAGCTGGGAGAAAGTTACTTCAGACTTTCTATTTGTGCAAATTGGTGAAGTTTTCACAAGGGTTTTGAAGGTTATCACTTGTAGATCAGATTTAGTGTTAACTGCTATAGTACACGTGAATAGTGTCGTGCTACAGTAGATGCTACAGTGTTCGCTACAGTGATCCGCTATAGTGATTTTATTTCAGTCATCTTTGAGTCTGCATTAAGCCACGATTTAGTTTATTGTGTCTTCCATTGGCATTGAATTGAATACCATTTGAGGCATTGATTTGACAACCATTTGGCACTCTCACATTGGAAGAAGATTTGAATTAAAAGGGCAGCAATCTGGAAGTTAACTCAGTCATGTATGGACGCCATTGGAAGGTTAAGATTTTCTGATCACAGTCTATGCTTGGTCTAAAAAGAAGCTTCCAGCCTGGGCGCAACATTTGTGAAGACTAGGAGATAAGTCTTGGCAAAGATTGGAAGACCTTTGGTGACCATTTTAAATAATTTACAATATGAAGTGAAGAACAGGGGTGGCTCTTGGAGTGACTCAATTTCAAGTGAAGAGGCTTTCAAAAATTCCAAATAAAATTTTGATGCATTGTGAGGAGGCTTGGAGACTAGGTGTTGCCTTTGTGGAGGCAAATTCATTGAATACAAGCTGATTCGAATATCTTGTTCCAGGCAGTTAGCAACTTCCAAGTTCTTTATCAGCCATTATAGATTAGTTTGGTACTCCATTGAATATTTTATAGTTGTAGTTGTAGGTATTTGTTACAATCTAATTTAGCATTGTAATTAGATGGCATTGTATTGATCAATTCATATGCTACTGTAGATGATTATTTGCATAACAGATTTGGTATTATTGTAAGCCAAGAGTCTTGGCATTTCCATGATAACTTGTGTAGGCGATTTTATTTCAATAAGACATCATCTTTGGGAAGTCTTACATGGTTGTAATATTCATTTGAATGTGATATGAAGATGTATGCCAACTATTTGACATAATGTCAATGGCTGTAGATGTTCTTATCAGCATATAAGTTGCATACCAACTATTTGTTAAAATTCCCAGTTGGTTGTAGGTGCATGTTTTGCATTTAGAGATCATATATATGCATTTATAAATTGTCAAAATAAGTTGCACATCCATGCTAGAACATGGTTTAGTCAATTTAGAGTCATTTGTAAGCATTCACATTAATGCTAATTGAAGAAAAGAGTCATCAAAGCAAACTGAAATGTTATATCAGTCATATGACCCTTGTATGCAAAGTGTTTGACAAAATTTTCCAAGGCCAAAAATTAGAAGATTGGATCAGATTTGAGCAGGGTCATTACAGGAATCAAGTTTTGAAGTTGAAAAAGAGACCAATCATATCTACTCGAACCAATTCTAGTATGAAGAATCTTGGGTGGCTAATTGAACACTGTATATGCAAAAGGGGTACTACTCGACCAACCTCCTTTCCATGAAAAGGTGATACTACAAATTGCAAGGCACTAGGTATGTATTAATTGAAGGTATGTTATTCAAAAATAATTATGGTGGTGTATTGCTCTAATGTTTAGACAAGTTACAGGTGGAAAGAGTTCTCAATGAATTCCATCATTGTCCCAAAGGTGGACATTTCTCTACCAAGAATACTACTTTAAAGATAATGAAAGTAGGATGTTATTAGCCCTCTATGTTTATTGAAGCGCACCATCTAGTTCAAAAGTGTACCCAATGGAAAAAAAAAATTGGAAAAAGAAAGAATGTTGCTTTACCTCTAAGCCCAATTGTAACTGAGGAACCCTTTGCTCAATAAGGTTCATATTTTATCAGAATGATAAATCTTATTTCCAACACTAGACACAACTAGATCCTCACAACAATCGACTCCTTCACAATGTGGACAGAGGTTGTAGCCTTAAAGAATGCCAAAGAGGGGGAAATTGTCAATTTCCTTGACTTGAGCTAGTAACCAGATTTAGCCTACACAAGACTAGCATATCTGACAATGCATGAGCTTTTGTGTTATTTTTGGATGGCTTATTCTTAAAATTTAAAACGTATTTACAAAAAAATAATATATTTTAAATTTTGAGAATAAGCCATCCAAGAATAACAGAAAAGAAATGAAAAGTTGTATTATATTATATTCATCAAAAAAATTACAATATAATGCAAGGCTTGAGGCTCATATTTAAACATGAGGCTCTCTCAAGCAAACCCAAAAAGAGTTGCAAAGAAAAAAGATGCAAAAAGAAGGCAATGTGGAAAAAAAAGTAAAGAAAAGCCTCTAGTTATTGCCCAAGAAATCAAAAAAATCTCATTATCAGGTTCTTCTTCTTCTTCTTCTTCTTCTTCTTCTTCTTCTTCTTCTTCTTCTTTTTCTTCTTTTTTTCTATCAAGGCACAAAAATGGGATGAACACACAACACACGTGGGCTCCACATGACACAAACCCAAGGTCTACTTGCCACAACTTGGCACCAAAAATTCAAAGTGCTTCCTCTAGGTGAGTCCCGAAATGCACTCCACGTTGTACTCCTGCGATAGATAGGTGGTTGTTGGTTGAGAGGAATAGTGGTGCATCTCAAGGTCCATAGTGTAGAAGTTAGAAAGGAAGGGAAACTATGGTTTTTCTATCCCAAATTCCACATTCCTATGGAGATCCATGGTGCTCGGGATAATAACTTTAGGGATGGAAAATCGCACTATTTCACCAAGCCATTCCATCAATGAAGCATCAAACATCTGCCGACACAACTCAATTATCATTGGTTTGGCCACGTTCAGGTCAAGCACCAAGGCTATGAAGCGATAAAGGACGTTACAAGTGCTCTAGAGCTAGTTCTCATCATTAATTAAGTTTTGGCCAACTACCCACCTAAACACGACCATGGTAAGGCAGACACACTTCTTCACCAGGTGCTTAATTCGGTCACTAGTGACCTCTACCACGAAGCAGTATTGTGGCCTTCATGGGAGGAGATGAATAGAAGTGCCCAAGCTAGTAGACATTTTGAAAGAGTAGTGAACTATGGTGGAATGAAAGACAATAGAAACCTTGCTAAACTTATGAGGCTATATTTATGAATGAATATTGCATAAGGTGGAATAGCTATATATAGAAAAGTTAAGCTGATGAACCCAACCAATGGATGATCTATTTTTCACCAAACAATAATGGGAAAATATCAAAGAAAAATGGAGAAACATAGATAAATCATAACGACGATATAATAGAATGTCTTGAGAAATAAATTTGGGTGTTGGGAGTAAATGCTCTCATATGTCGATTGTTGACATGTGTCCTTTGCCATCATCAACACTAGCTAGCTTATTAATAGGAAAAGACATGGATTGACATACTAAGTTCTAAAAAATTAATGGTCACATCAAGTTTCAAGGGTAGCTTGCATCACTTCAACAAGTTTCACATAGAAAAAAAAAAATCACACTTTTCAATGCAATGATTTTATTTTTAAGAGTGGTGGTGGGGAGAATATACTAATTCCATTCTCATGAAATTTTTTGAATTCTCGAGGGAAATGAATCTCAGATTTGACACATATCACCTTGATGGCACCATTTAATGGACTAGCAATAATGTTGTAGCCTTAACTATATGTACAAGCAAGGAATTAATTACACTCAAAAGTAGGTTTTTCTAAAGAAGCAAAAGGAAAGTGGTCATTTTCATTTAGTAAATTCTTTGAAACTTCCTAATATAGCCATGGTGGAGCCATAAACCTTTGGTATAAAATTTGTAGTTTCAAACAAAAGGCCTGGTTACATTAATATTTTTGGGCAGAACTGATTTGCCAACGTCCCAGCATAAGAGAAGCGGCATTTTGAGTTATGTAGGAATGTGGTGCCTAATAAATGCATCCTAAGAGGGGTAGTGCAGGATATAGCTGGCAATGTTTTCAACCCCAAGTTATCAACAAACCCTAAAAATTTTAGGGAAAGTGTGTATCAAAGAATGGTGGAGCATGGACTATCAAATGGTTTTGAGTCTTAGCTCTAGAATTGTGTTCTCCCATAGTTCATACTACCTAATGTACATCCATTCCCAGAGCTGGTCAACACATGTGCCAAAAGATTCAACAAAAGGATAGAAGCCATTGAGGGTAGTAGGATCAAAGTTACTATTTCTACTGAAGCCATACGGCATATGTTGTGTATCCCTATGACTTGGTGTGTTGAAATTTTTGATGAAGAACAAATGGACCTCTTTAGGGAAGAAATGGCTAGGGAAACAAATTTTTATGAGGATGAGGCAAAGGAATGGCCAAAGAGAGGTCATCTCCTCTTTCCTCTTTCACACAATAAATTCAAGAAGGATACACAGTCAATCCTTTTCAATTTTTCCTGGCTTTCACACTCAAGAGAGAAAAGAACCAGAGGTATTATGATTTTGCTTAGGTGATAGCTAGAAACATGCTAGACTAGCTAAAGAATTACAATATTCAGTTTAAATTCAAGTGTTTTTCTTTCTTGGGTCATTTAATTTTGCATCAGAATTTTGAGTGGCTGGAGAGGAATGTACGAATGTCTAAGTTGGATGTAAGGGGCCCTCTCTAGCCAGTTTCTATGTGGACCCATATGCTTTAAAGAATGGGGGATTATTATTGGTTTGCAGATCATTTTCTAAGGCTAGTGCTTCAAGACCTATTTCCACAGATCATATTGGTCATTTTTCTCCTAAGTTCATACAATGGATGGAAGATCTGTTAACCCTGATGGATTATTTCTTGGGTGAGGATTTTACATTTATTATATTTCATGGTTTTTTTGGGGAGCATTTTTTACTCCCCATATTTGTAACAAATGAAGTTTTTGTGCTAGAGGCATGCCATCAAGTAACCATTGTCAACAAAATCTATGGCAGCGTAAGAAAAAAAACAAAGATATATTCATTTCCCCTCTCAATTGCTAACAGCTAGGTAACATTGAATAAGCGAAAGGCTGAGGGTGAGCTCACTAATCTACTAGTGGTCTTAGGCTTAGTTCTCATTTGTGATGAGTGGGACTACAACCTGATAAAGCACTATAGTTTGAAACATGAGAATTGGGAATATTTCAAGAGAAGGAGAAGTTTGACTTAGGAAAGGCCAAAGATATACATTGATTTGGATCGCAATCCACTTAGTGACCAAAATGACTAATTTTTTATGATCCACAAGCAGAGTATCAAAGGAACGTCCCAATGAGAAAACCCCTCAACACGTAGTTGAAGTAGAGGGGATGATCAGAGAGGAAAAAGGCAGATTTCTAGAGATTTTGATAGGAGATGAGATGCCCAAGTGCCCTGTTCGGTAACTTTCAGTCACATGATGAGGAGTTCAAGGATATTTATGATTGAGAGGTTGACTCTGACAATAACAATCCAAAGACCAACCATGAGATTGACAAGGAACAAATTCCATGTCAGGATTCTTGGCCTCAAGAATCCACTTCTTGGCCTTGGGAATCCAATTGTTGGAGATACTTGAGGAAAAGAGGCTCGTAAGCTCCATCCTCCCCTATTGCTTGAAATAAAGGGAAAGGGACCAAATGGTCCCTAAGAGGGTCCGTTGCGATTATTGAAGGCCAAGTTTCAGAAGGATAGGTTGCCAAAAGATTGGAATGTACTAGTTCTAATCATGCAAAGAGAAGACATGTCCAAGATTTAGGTGCACCTAATGTACCAACGTGGGGAGAAGAAGAAGCGAAGTCTACCCTATAAAATTTTCTCGCTACTGCGGTCTAGGTAAGTTTCACTTCCTCTCTTCTTCCAATTTATGCATCTTTGGTTGCTCCTTTGGCTCCTCCTCTAGAAAGGAATCCTCTGTCCTCAGACCCTGAGTGGATAATCTTGAATACACCTCCTACCACTTATAAAAAATATTATAAAGTCACCCCATATGCCAAATGACTATCATTCGTCGTGGCCGCTATTGATTCTTTAATCACCATCTCAAGGGCCCCCATTGAAAAAATTGAAACCTTTGTGTTACCTGTCACTCTCAGCCCATCTAGCTTGAGGAAAACACCTCTCTTCATCTTGTTTCTCTTTTTACTCCTGCTAGTCTTTCCCCTTCCCAATCTCAAATTGGCATTTTGGCCTTTTCCATGATAATGCTCCCTTTTACATCCCCACATGCTCATACATCTGAAATCTCCCCTTCTATCACCCTTTTTGGACTCCCTCCTAGTGCTTCCATTGCAACATAGAGTATCTATGTCCCTTAGGCTCTCCAAGGCCATTTTGATGCTACCAGGTAGGCCCGATGGAACAAAAAGCACAAAATATTGCTAAAGAATGCCAACTTTCCTGCCATCAAGAAGATTGAAGCTTGCTTCAATGAAGAGTTTAACTCTCTGCTAATCACTACTATGAAGTCGCTCATGTTCAAACTCGAAGGATAGATGCAAATGGAGGATTACGACATGCATGCCATGGGTCTGGATTTGAACAAAACCCACTCGTGCAACAAAGTAGTCTTGGTTAAGGCCACTTAGAAGGTAGTATATATGTGGCCTACTTGAGGCTAGATAGAAATTTGAAGAAGCATGAGGTAGAGTTGGTAAATTTGAAGGAAACAATGAGCAAGCTGCAAAACAAGATTAGAGCTAGAGACATCGAGATAACTTGTTTAAGGAAAATTCAAGGTCACCAAGGTGAAATATCTAAGTTGCTTGCGGAAGCTCAGAATGAACAGATTCAGCTTCATGCTAAAATTAAAAATATGAAAAGAGAGATGGATGGAATTTAATCTCAAACTTCTAAAAATATTCATAAGGCCTGCATGAAAGTAGAAGAATCAATATAGGAGATCGGAAGGCTGAGTTTAGAACTGATAAATTGCCTTAGAGAAAGAATTCAAAGGGAGGAAAGAATGAGAGAAAGAGAAGCTTAGTTTAACTAGGAGTTAGCTGCTACATGAGGATATCAATCCCTCTTGATAATGAGGAAGCTGATATCCATGCATTGGGAGAAAATCACAGTTGTTGTCACTCTCAGGCCCGCTTTATAATTCTTAAGGGATGTTCAAGAATTGAATGCTAAGGTTGGCTTGATGGCTGATCATTTTATGCAAACATTCTCAACCCATGTGGAAAAATCAAAAAGCTTCATTTCTAAGTTGTACATAGCCACTGATAAGGCCCTAAAAATTGTAGGGATTCCTAATTAGAGGGTTACTTCCATCAAAGCTAATGAGATCATCAACTGTCACAAGTTACTAGCAAAGTGTAGGGATTTCCAATCAACACTTAACAAACAAGTCAATGAAATCAAGAAGATTTTGGCATCCTAGTCGACTTCAAGCTTTCCTCCCTTCTTTCACCAAATGGAGATGTGCTAACAATTGAGCAATTCATGGATATGATCCGACACAAGGTCCAAACTTCTACAGAAATCTCAGGTTCAAGCACAATGCCCATGGTTGATGATATTGAGTGCAATATTTTTTCCTCTTTCTCAACTCTACTATCACCTTGTAGCGGTCTCTTCTAGATAGTGATTTGTCTCTTTTAAAGAATTTTTTGAGTTGGAGCAAGCATACAGGTAGATCCATACCCTCGTCCTACTAAAAAATGCAGATTGGGAGGAACAACATTCTATTTTCCTCAAACTCCAGGAATTTCCATAAGCCTAGGTTCATGCCTCGACAAGTGAAGACCCCCTATGAGTCGCCAGAACTATGAAGCATTTTTTCCTTGATCATTTTGATTTTCAAATTGTACAATGTTTTTCTGTTTTAGATGAGCCTGTGCTCAAGTAGAGTTATTGAAAAGGTGTGCAATGCACCACGTGGTTGTTGTACAACTTTCATTTTTCAAATTACTTTTGGGAGAGAGTCAAGACATGTGTCAATGCATTGAATATTTTCTCAAGGAGCTATATTCATGAGTTCGAACATTTCCACCTGTTCGACATGTGATATCTTCATTGTGGGAAGATTAAACTTCTTATGAAGCAATATATTTTGGGATTTTTTCTAAGTTTGCTAGCCTTTTTCGGGTATGTGTAGGATCATCATGGAAAAAACAGGCCCTTAAGTGGCAAAAAAATTAGAAAAATCGAGTTAGGAACCTTGACATAAAAATTTGAATGTTATCTATATTATTTCAAAAATATGTAAGAATCTATAGAAAATTGAATGTAGTTTCTAAAATACTAGGTTTGTTTGAAATAAAATAAAATCTATTTGGTCAAAATTTGAAATTTCAATGCAGTAGTAGTTAAATTTCAAAGAAAATATAAGTAGGTGTATGTCTGGCCACCCTAACCATAATAAAATGATAATATTTTTTCATAATATTTTAGATATAAGTAGAGGACTCACGTCCTGATGTGATGCATATTTTTTTGTAATTTTTTTCTAAGTAAATAGTTAATAATGAACTTTTTATTACAACTTTTAAAAAATATAAAAAACTCGTATGTCTGACCACCTTAACTTGGTCAAAACTTCATGAAATTCAATTTTTATTTTTTTAATTCTATAGTATGTGAAGCATAGAATGTGACACATGTTTTGGATTCAAAAAATATGATACCATTTGAAAGCTATAGATGTTTTTCAATCATCCTATCAATCAAGACTTTAGTCGTAATTTGAATACAAAATGAATAATAATTAATTATTAAATTCAAATTAAAGCATAATTTGTATTTGTGGAAAGCTGAAAATCTCCTTTAAAAACCCTTTTCATTTCATCAATTTTGGGAAAAAAAAAGTTGTCAGCCACATACCCATCATATTGACACTTTTTGGCCCATCATGATCCTGCACATACCCTTTATTTTCTTGGTTTTTGGGATGGAAGCTTTGATTTGATGCCCTTGGGTGACGTGATGGATCAACTAGACCTTTTTCAAGGCGATTTTCTAGGATTTGATCATTTACAGACCTCTATCTTTGCTAAATATCTAAAAAGAATTAATGTAGCAATTGAGAATTGATGAGCAAAGATTGTTGTGACCTAACTAAAGATCTATGATCAAATAATATGCTATCAAATGCAAACATCTGGCAGTAATTACTTTTGTGTTGTGGTGGCCATTTCCTCTTTTTGTAGCTATAAAACAGAGGCAATGATAGATGAAAGGGTTAGATTCCAAGTTTTAGTTTCCATTTCTAAGGAAAAGTTTATTTAGTTTCCTTAGGATATAGAACTATTTTTAGAAGTAAAAGTTGCAAAACTTCTTTTCTTTGGCATGTTATACTTTTAAATCTTAAACTATTGTCAGATTGGCATATAACCTCTATTTTAAAGTTCCTTTGATATTTAACGCATGAAATATTGAGGAGAAATCTTTGAGACTATGCATGTATGGCCTTTATCAAGATTTCTTTCTTTATGCTTTCATTGTGAATGAAACATTGTGTCTTGCAAGCTGAATTTGAATAGTTTAAGTGGTTGATTTCTATGTTGTATGCTCGTATAGTAAAATGATAACTTGTGAAAACTAGACTATGTCATTGGACTTCTCTATTTTTTTTAAAGGGTTGTTGTTTTGTTATATTATGTTGTATAAGGAGGAAGAGTTTATGCAATTTCTAAATGTTTTTTGTCACCCTTAGAAATCTTTTGTTTGATCAGATCTTAATGAACACTTCCTTTAAAAAGATTTGAAATTCTACATTGTGCTTGTTGTCAGCCTTTGTTGTTCGTTCTCTTTCAAACAATGAGGGGTTGTGTCATTTTGTGTCTAATTATATCACTCATAAGAATGATTGGGTTTTAAATGTTGTAAAAGCATTGGTGCATCACCATTTTAAGTTTTTATTTACATTTCCTTCTACCCTTTTCTCAAAACCCCAAAGAAGATCCAACTTTCTATAAAAATCTTGGAGGTATTCAGTGAGGCACAAATTGGTCCCCCACTCACTAAATTTCCCATAAGACTGTCAAAGAGGCGCAAGATTTGATGATCAAAAAATAGTACATTAAACATTGGATTTATAACCTAAATGACTCAAAGATTATGCTCACCTTTAATATGAGGGTGTGTGCAGGATCATCATGGAAAAAATATGGTCCCCCGCTCACTAAATTTCCCATAAGACTTTCAGAGAGGTGCAAGCTTTGATGATCAACAAATAGTACATTAAACATTGGATTTATAACCTGAATGATTCAAAGATCATGCTCCCCTTTAATATGAGGGTATGTGCAGGATTATCATGGAAAAAATAGGCCCTTAAGTGGCAAAAAAATTTTAAAAAATAGAGTTAGGAAACATGATGTAAAAATTTGAATAAGTTATCTATATTATTTCCAAAATATGTAAGAATAGAATATGTAGCAAATTGAATTTAGTTTCTAAGAAAGTAGGTTTTTTTTTTTTTTTTAAATATTTGGTGAAAATTTAAAATTTCAATGCAGAGTACTTAAATTTCAGGGAAAAAAATAAGTAGGTGTTTGTCTAACCACCCTAACCACAATAAAATGATAATATTTTTTTATAATATTTTAGATATAAGTAGAAGACTCATTTCCCAATATGATGCATTTTTTTTGTAATCTTTTTTCAAGTAAATAATTAATTATGATTTTTTTATTACAATTTTTTAAAAATATAAAAACTCGTATGTCTGACCACCTTAACTTTTTCAAAACTTTATGAAATTCATTTTTTTTTTTAATACTATAGTATGTGAAGCATATAATGTGGCACATATTTAAGATTCAAAAAATGTGATCCTGTTTGAAAGCTATAGATGTTTTTCAATCACCCTATCAATCAGGACTTTAGTCGTAATTCAAATAGAAAATGAATAATAATTATTTATTAAATTCAAAGTAAATCATAATTTATATCCATGGAAAGCTAAGAATCTCCTTTAAAAACCTTTTTTGTTTCATCAATTTTGGGTAAAAAAAATCATCAGCCACATACCCATCATATCGCCACTTTTTGGCCCATCATGATCCTACACATACCCATGATCAAGAAGGTCACTAATGCTAGGAAAAGGGTCTCTATTGTTTAAAATGGTTTTGTATAAGGATTTATAGAAAAATACTAGTCTATAAAGATTTCAATTTAAAAATTTAATGACTCGTGAACTATGTATTTCTATATTAAATCCCCTAACAAATCTTAGAAAATACTTTCAAAGGATTAATTTACTCATAGACATATGAAATTTGAGTAAAAATAAGGGGAAAATAACAAATAATAGATCACACACATCACAAAATAGATCACATGACATAGATTTTCCTTTACTAAAAACCCTGGATGGGTGAATTTCTTAGGACAAGTGTGTTGTTAGCATCTCATCAATATTTTATGTTAATTCATAGAGTGCAATGCTAGATTAATTATTTTTTGGAGTATTACAAAAAACCATACACAATCCTTTACCTAAACTATATTTGACTATAATTATAATAAATCTACAAAATCCTTCTCTCATTTGATTGAATTGTAAGTCACATTTCTTAGTCAATTAAACCTTTGGAATGTCTCAATGTTCCTCTTTTATCCATACTCTAATCACTGGAGTTTAAGGAAGACTAGAAATTAATTTTTGAATAGAAATAGTTACATATTTACAATTTTTCAACTATTACTATATTCAAAATTTTATCCAAATGGTCTTCATCTTTAGTATAGTATATTCCAATAAGGAATATAAATAGTTGACCAATTATCATATATTTATCTATAACTATGACTTTATAATATTTAATGAAATAGTTATAAATAACTAATTTCCCACAATTAATGGAATATTTCCACACTCCCATTACTAATAAAATGAATAAAAAATAAAACATGGCATTTTCATGTTAATAATTGGTCGACAAAAAAATACTTTTCATCTCAACAATTTACACTTCAATAGCAACATGCATACCTCAACAACACCATATGTCTTTTAGTGGCACTTTAGTGGTGTAATTGATAGAATATAACAAATAAAGTCAACATTATATCTTAATCAATCTTTAGAAACAACTTAATAAAAATAACAACACTTAGTAACATAATCAATCTTCAATAACCCTCAAATAGCAACTAACAACACTTAATTTAACAAAATAATAATTTGAAAGGTCCCCTAAAAAATTAATGAATAAATTTTATCTCCACAAGTTCCATGGTAGTGTTCTACATCATCAAAAATAATTATTTTTGAGCTTTCCACTAATCATTAACTTATTATAAATTTATTTTAATATTTTAATATATTTATGAAATTAACCTACAAATTCTCCATAACATTTCTCAAACATGCACCCAAAATTTAAAACCTTTGCATTCAAAACCACTTAAATTAGATTTGAATCCTGGCTCCCTAATTAAATTATTATTGACTCCTAATATCCTTAGTCCTATATCTTCTTGAGACATGCATTTATTCTTATTTATTAGATCTTCTTGAGAAATGCATTTAGCCTTATTTAAAAACATCCCTTCCTTATCCATAAACTATGCCTCCCACAATTGTTATCTTTCTTACCTCATCTTCTTGTTAATAAAACATCTTCTTCCAAGTAATCTTACTCCTTAGATGTAAAATAATATGATGAAGAAATAATAGCATGCTTGTGTTCCTAATCTAACATAGAGGACATAATCTAGTGATGGTAATCAACATTGATAACTAAAAAAAATTGCATAGCTAGGAAAATTCCAACAAAAAAGTATTTTCTATTACCTACTATACTATCTAAAATATACCACACCATAAAGGTTTTGGCTTTCATTAAGGAACTTATTTCTATTTATTAGCCACATATATCTAAAATATGTCATCAATATGAATGTGTGATCCTTATCAATCTCTAAGTCCCTATTTTATAGTTATTTACTTAAAAATTCAAGAAAAATATCATTTGGACTTGATGGAATAGAATTTAAATATTCCTCAAAAGATAATAGATTTATTGAGGAATGAATATTCCTATTATAAAGTGTTAAATACACATCAATTTTTTATACCATCATCATGTTCAACATATGTATAGTCAAGTTCCTCAAAATAATCTAATGAAGAAATAGTAGCATTCTCATGTTCCTCATCTAACATTGAGGACATAAACTAGTGATGCTAGTCAACATTGATAACTAAAAATATATATATATAGCTAGGAAAATTCCAACAAAAAAGAATTTTCTATTACCTACTATACTATCTAAAATGGAACGTACCATAAAGGTTTTTTTTGTTCATTAAGGAACTTATTTCTATTCATTAGCCAAATATATCTAAAACATGTCATCAATATGAATTTTTGATCCTCAACAATATCTAAGGCTCTATTTTATATTCATTTACTTAACCATCCAAGAAAAATATCATTTGGCCTTTATAGAATAAAACTAAAATAATCTTCAAAGGAGAATATATTTAATGAGGAATGAATATTCCTATTATCAAGTGTTAAATACACATCAATTTTTTATACTATCAATTGCTTGCATCTTATGAATGAGCCATTAAGTCCATTAATTGAATTATATCTTTATATATCTTTATATATGTATATATAAATACATAATTTATTATTTTTAGTAGGTCAAATGAATTGGTGCAATCATCGAGCTCAATTGAAAAATATTGCACTTCATGCATTGCTTGTTATTCCCTTAATCTTAGAGTATACATAGGGGTATGAGTAGTTAGCTTTTGGTTGCCTTAACTCTTAATTAAGTAATATTATCATTATTGTATTTTTATTGATTGATTTATTTAGGTTGGCTTAGGGTTTATAAGTGGTTGTATAAGTTGGTCAAGGTGATATACTAGGCATAAGTAGGTTATATATAGAGTGGTAGTGAATCTTATTTGATCATAATATTGTGGATTGTGTTCTCATTTGAGATAGTTGGAGGTTTCCTCCCTCAAAGATTCTTGTTATTCTCCACTATTATCAAATAATTATATAATATTTGATATTATTTTCCTCTTTTGGGCAAGTTATTTCATTAGAACTACTATTAGAGGAAGATCTTGGCATCATGTAGGCAAGGAATTTTTCCAATCTCAGAGTTCATTTTGTGAAGTGCATGTATTCCATATTTTTGGAAGCATGTATCTCTTAGGTATTTTTTAATTCTTTCTTGATTCTTGGAGGGTCTTTCAAGAATACATTGAAGAGTCTAGAATAAAATTTTCAAAAGAATTGGAGAAAAATTAAGCAATTTATTGCAATATTAGGGTTTCCAATAAATTTTCTCTCAATGATAAAAATAAACTAATTTCTTGGAGAATTTTCTCTAGAGGAAAGTGCATACTATGTTCTAGTAAGTTATAGTTAAAATTTTAAAGTATTTCAATTTTATTTGTGTGATTTTTTGCAACAAAAAAAATTGTAATGACAAGGATTGTAATAAGAGGCAAAAAACATGTTGTCACACCTAGGAAATCTCCAAATAAGGATGATGTAATAAATTATTATATTTCTCCTACTGATGATATCAACAACATTTTAGAATTAATTTCATCAATGAAGAAGAATGTGCATCACTTTCTAGGAGAAATTTAATGCTTAACAAAAGATATCAAACATATGTAGCATGTTAAGTTCTCATATGGAAGGATCATTAATGGATGTCCCAAGAAACCAAGGTGAATCATCTTGTTCAAAATATATTGATCCAAATACTACTTCTCATATGGGATCTAGTAACATGATACCAAAGGTCTAGGATATGTTGAATTTTGATGGTAGTGATCCACTAACATGGATAAACCCAATGGAGAATTTTTTTAAATGTGCATCAAATAACAAGTAGAAAAAGGGTCACAATGGATTCCCTGTATCTAGATATGGAGAAATTAATCTAGTACTAATTTTTATGTACTCATTGATATAAAAAGGGTCTCACTATCTCATGTTAAATTTTTTAGAGTAGATACAATCACAATATAGCAATAGCGATATGACTCACAACTTCTTCAGAAAACTAGCTAAAATTCAACAAACATGATATTTCAAGGATTATATTAACTAATTACAACATACATCCTTAAGAGTGGTTACAAATATAGAGGATAACTTTAATGAATTATTTTTGGGTGGTCTCAAGGATCATTAAGTACACATGTTTAGTCCTAGCTCTATATATGAGTCTTTTATCTTAGCATGCATGGTATATGAGAATTATTTAATTCCTAGAAAGAAATGGGTAGATGGGATAAGAGAGAAAGGATTATCAACACCTTATTTTCCTCAAACTGCTACACTAACTAAATAAAAAGGTAGCTCATCCAGGTAGCGAAGTTGGCTTGGGCCATGGGTTTGCTCCTCATAGGTCTTGGGTTTAGCCCCCCACTCTTGTGGTTGACTAGTGGGCCTATATGTAGGCTATGGAATCCACTCATAGGGGTTTAGTCTCACCCCAACTCACCTTAGGTACCCAAGGTATGGGTTGTTGGGCCGCTAGGCTAAGTCGCAGGGACACCCCTATCACATAAAAAAAAAGAGGTGAGGAGATGTGAGAAAAAGATTTATGTTTTAATTATGATAGAGAATATAATTGAGGACATGAATTTAGTGAAAATAAATTATTTTATATTGAAGGTTTGTGTGAGGAAGAAGAGGAGGAACCAATATTAGAAGGTGATAGGGAGCTTGATGAGGAAGAATAAGATCCCATCTAATCATTTCTTGTCATGCACTCTCAAGTTTTAACATCCAAAAAACTCTCAAGGTAGTGGGTTTCTTAAAGAAAAAAAGAGTAATAGTATTGATAGACTCATGGAGTACTCATAATTTCATTTTCAAAAGTTGGTTACTCATATAAAAAAAAAATTATATCTAGATCCATATTTCTAGGTCTTTATTTTAGATAGTTGTACTATTATTTATTCTAGGAAGTTCCACAACTTTAAATTATCCATATAATATTATCATCTTTATTTCCTAATAATTTTTATCTCCATGGGTGCACTAGATGTTGTTTTGGTAGTATAGTGGCTTACTACTATAGGAAAAAATTGAGATGAAATTTTAGGAGATATTTATGATATTTCAATCATAAAGAAATAAAATTGAGCTAAGAGGGTTTCATGCAAATTCCCCATAGATGGTAAACTCTCATCAAATTAAAAAAAATCTAAATAAATGATTTGATGGATTTGTGGCCCAAATATTTTCATTACAAGTTGTACCATAGAAAAAAGGTAACTTGCTTGATTTGGGGAATAATTGATGATAAATTGGACTTAATGAGGCCTTTATTTGGTGTTGTGAGGTGTTTTTCACATCCGCACTAGGTCTTGGGCCCTTGTAAATGCATGTATCAATGTCTTGTAACTTAGGTGTTGTAAAGTGTTATAAAAGACTTTCACGCTTTTCTCGACTTATTGAACCCATTCTCTCTTAATTAAAAATTATAAAATACATTTAATTGCATTATTAAATTAGTCTAGAAGGCTTGTAAACTAAATTTAACTTTAATATAGTGTTGTAATGTGATTTACATACTCATATTACATGTTGTGCCTTTCTAGATTGAGTGGACCTTATTTTAGTGTTGTAGAGTGTATTTAATCACACTTTCACATTTAATTCTATGTCCCAAGCCCTAATTGACATTAAAATCATCACTAATAGGCCCCTATTACCCAATATTGTACATCTCAAGGCATAATTTGATGAAATAACTAAAAAAGTCATTATATAAACCTAATTTATGCATTCCCCAACAACCCAACTAGAAAATGGACCCCTTTGGGACTAATTAACCATTTGTGGTGAATGAGTACCTATCAGGTGGCATTGATTCACCCAAGGTGGTGAATGAGTCCCATTTGGGCCACTTTTGACTTTTGAGTAGGAAATTTTGGAATTTAAGTTTTTTTTTCTTTATGTTGTCCTTAGGGATCCAATTTATGGGTGAATAAGGTTAATTGAATATAAAATAAAGTCTATAAACCATAATTTACATCTCTTAAATCATTCACACATATATTATCATCCATTCATCATCTATCTTCCCCTTCAAGTCAAGCAAGCTAGGGTTTCATCATTGCAAGTCATCAAGATAGCTTCCTAAGATATTTAATGGAAGAATCTTCCTCCATTGCTGCATAACTTCAAGATCAAACATCATTGAAAGGTATTGACTTCATTTTTTCATGCTTCATTACATTATTTTTAATTATTTTTGTTTAATTACCTTCAAAGGGATTTGACCAAGGAAAACCCCCATGCCCTAACATCCAACATATTTCCTTCTCTTCTTGTGTGTTTGTAGATTTAGGCATCTTAGAGGCTTGGAAAATTGAAGATCAAGTTGCAATTTTTTTCAAGTCATCTCTTCGTTGGATAAGTCAAAATACCCAAAAAAAGTCACTTCTAGGTTCGAATTTGACATTTTCACAACTAGACACTTGGAGAAGCAGAAAGTAGAGACCAAAGGCTCTTGTTTCCACCTTTGAGTCTTTAGAAACACAAAAATTGGAATCATTCACCATGGATGGCAAATGAGTCCCACTTCCAGGCCTTATTTTGGTTTTCTACATTTTTGAATACCCATTTGTCTGAAACGGGCTCCAGAACAGTTTCACATATCTGGGACTAATTTTCCCAAAATGGTGAATGAATCCCACCAGGCCTAAAAATTAGGATCAACATAATTCCAGATGTCATTTCCAATCTTCATCAATATCTCAGGTGCACACATTCAATTTCATCCATTTTTGTTTCAATTTGTTATTCATTTCTAGGTGTTTTTGCATTACACAATGTGTTTTCAAACATTGCATATTTCATTAGTTTTTCATTCATAATCAATCAATTTTATCAATTAGCTTCATCTATATCATTTCATTTATCCATAACTACATCATACATTCCTTCATTTGAGTGAACCACCTAGATTTTGGTGTGGGATCTATCTCTTTCCTTTAGGTGAAAAACCCTAATTGAGCAAAGGAGTCATTTCATTTCACACCTCTTAAAATATATGGTTCATTTTGGTGAACCTAATTTTATAATACTTTATTTTTTGATTTGGAGTCCACTATCATCCTATAAATAGCTTGCATGCATTAGATTTATTATTGTTTTGCATTCTAGGGTTTCAAAAACTTCCATTAGTAAAAAGCTCATTTAGATTGCATTTTTGCATATAATTTCCTCAAATTTTTATAAAATTTTGCATCCACATCTTAGGTTTTCATATTACAACATCAAAAGCATCAAAATCCATCAAAAATTTTTGAAAATTTTTCAAAAAAACCTTTATTGGGACTCATTCGCCATCCTAGGAAAATCAGTCCTAACCAACATTTTTAACTATCTGTCACAACATCAAGAACCTCATTTTTTTGCTTCCTCAACCTCCTAGTACCATATATATTATAAGTCTAGAAATTTCCTGGAACATTTTTTTTATGCATCTAGCTGAAAAACATCAATTTAGGATAGTCATCATTTCAATTACAAACATCATTCGAACTGAAAATGCTCACATTTTTGAAAATTTACATAACTTTGATAAAATTACTTTTCACTTTTGCATATACAATATTTCTATTCATAAAACTTTGCATAAGTTTGATAAAAGTGCTTTTCATTCTTTCATAAATATTTTTTACATTCTTAAGGTGTTATATACATTGGATAAAAGTGTTTTGTATCTTTCCATAAACATTGTTCATATTGTTGAAACATTGCATGAAATGGTTATATGTGCTTTTCATTTTTATTTGAAAACAATTCTAGTACCTTACATATTTAGACATGCCAAGAAACATTCCCTATCTTATCCCTCTAATATTTTTTTGTGACAATGAATATAACCTTGGAAATTCCTAACCATCATATTTTTTCTTCTCCTAATATCTCTCCTCTAAGTGAAGCATATATTTAAATGGTGTTAGAGGAGCCAATTAATGAGAGTTTTGAGAATACTAGTTGTTTCTCTCCTCTTAACTCTTTTTGTGGACAAGACATTAATAAACAAGATAACACAACCATAGGTACAACCATGACACTAACATTTTTTCTTCTCCTAGTATCTCTCCTTGTGAAGATGATACTTTGATGGTAGAAAACCTATTTTGTGAAGGTCATGAAAATATTAGTTGTCCCCCTTCCCCTAAATAAACCCTTGTTGAGCATGAAAATTCAACCCTTGATCATTCCCCTACTTGTGGTAAAGTCATTTTAGAAGAACCAATCCTTGAGTGTCAATAACATTTGGTTTGTTGTTCTCATAAAAAATCCTCCTCCTAGGGAGGATATCATGATGCAAGACAAGGATAACTCTCACTCGCTAAGGGATGTTAACATTATTCAACCTCAACTCATTCTTTATCCTCCATCACATAAAACTCTAACTCAAATCAAACCTAAACTTTTCCTTTACCCACCTAAGAATAATGTATCACAGCAATCAAGTCATAATACCATTGCTCATACATATAACATTCAAAACAATCTACAACACAACACCCCTACCCTTTCCTAACCCTATCATCCCTAATCCTATCTTACCAAGACCTCCTAGTGGAAAGGAGTACAATCTTGTTGAACAAATAAAGAATACTCCTGCTAAGATATCATTATGGGACCTCATTCAAGTCTCCCGTCATTATCACAACATGATTCAAAATTATTTACAAGTTCCTATCCCTTCTAACATCCAAACAAATGATCTAGCAGCCATGATTCAATCCATAAATGCTAACATTGTTTGTACCAAAGTGAGCTCCCTCCTTTGGATGTGCAAAACAAAAATGAAGCTTTCATGACCATCACTTAATACAAAGGAATTTAAGGGATTAAGATAACTCTTGTAGATACCAACTCCAGTCTTAATGTGTGTGGACTAAACCTTCTTGATAGACTAGGCATCGATAAATCCAACATTCCACCCAATCCTTTATCCATCAGGGGATTTGACAATGTAAGAAAACAACCGCTTGGAGTGATAACTTTACCTATTGCAGTTGGAATGGCCACATTAGAAACACCAATCCATGTTATGCCTAACGATCTTGCATATAATCTTCTCTTAGGCCAATAGTAGATTCATGCAATGAATGGTGTGCCTTCTACTCGTCATTACAAAATAAAATACATATTCAACAACAAAGTGTACACCCTTGAAGCTGACCTTCACCCAAACAGTTGTTTGAGCATTGAGGAAAAAAAAAAGAAAATCCCTTGAACACATTAACACCAACCACACAAGTGGAACCCAAAAAACAAAAAGACAAACAACAACATATTGATCAAGTCATGATGCTATTAGAATATGATTGGGGCTCCTTGGATTTTGAATATGACTTCATGTTTGAGTACAAGATCATACACAAAGACTCTAGCAAGGGAACAAAAACTGTAGTTTTTTCCACACAAAACTTAGACAACCCTTCACAAGCATCCACCTTAACTACTTTAGAACAATAGATATCAAGTTACACAACAACCTTTGATGAACTTAATCATGCAAAACCACTAACTTCCAAAGCAATGAAGAAGCTTTAGGGAAAAGGTTATGAACTCATGAAACAACTTGGATATAGTTGAAAAGGATGTGGTGCTCAAGAACAAGGTATCCACAACCCTATAGAGCCTAACACACAACAAATGACTCATGGTCTTTGTTATTGTCCTTTGGTAGAAGTAATCAATCCTTCCCTAAACATCAATACTATCACAAAATATCCTTCTAAGAAAACCTTAACCATCATACATCCTAAAATCCTTGACACTAGTAGTCTTGAAATTTCTCCTTTCCAAAACTTGACACAACCAACAAACTATTTGCTTAACATCAATGTCATCTTGCATAGCACTAACGATTTGCATTCAATATATTTTTCCTCCTATAAGAGTGAGAACAAAATCTTTCATTCTAAATAATCTTGTGTAGGTATGACATCTTTTACTAAGCAAGACATATCTTTGTCACTAACAACAAAAACTACTCCCTATGATCACAAGGGTATCTTGTCAAGAATCCTACATAATCACTTTATATCTCTCCCTCCACAAACTTGAAAGAAATGTTATTACAAGAATTCATTTTGTGCCTATCATAGAGTTCATGGTCATTCCACCAATGAATGTAAGGCTGAGTAGTAAAATCCAACATCTTAAGGAGTTTGGTGTTCTCCCTTATGACGAGGCACGTAATTCCTCTAGTTGATACCAATTTTCACTCTACCTTTCATTTCATCAATCCTTCTAGCTCACCCTTATCCTACAATCAGTGGGAGCAGGGGTATGTAGCATTTTCCTCGTAATTCACTTGTTTTTTCCTCCTTCGACTAGTCATTAACCTTTCATGAACATATAAGAGAAAGCTTGGGACATAGACGATGTGCCTTAAGTTTGCTCACATGTGACATACTCCCTTTTCATGATGTATCTTCTCAAAAAAATATGACTTGGCATAGGGATTTCTAGGTAAGCTCTCATGTTCTCCTTCTACTTTAAAGAAATTTCTCACAATACTAGTGTTTACAACTACTTTAAAGTGGGGGCATACATCCACACTCACATTTCATTGTGTGATTTTATTTTTCTTGTGATTTCCTCTCTTGGAAACATTAGGTACAATGTTGCTCAAGATGAGACATTGCACTTTTCCTCTCTTGGAAAAAAGATGAGGCCATTTGCATTTATCCTCTCGTGGAGACATTAAGCACAATGTTCCCTAAGACAGTACATTGTATGAACTAAGAAAGATCCCTTTGAATATTCCATACACCATCTTGCATTTACAATGTTTATGAGAGTCAAGCATATGAAGTTTTGTTTACTTCATAGAAGATAGAAAATCATTTTCCTTTGTGGTGCCTTATTAAATTTATCAAGAGGTATAATTTTGATCTGGTCAAGCAAGAAGCCCATTCTGAGGCATGACTTTCCCCATAGCCACCTATGCGTTTGTGAGTACATACTAGTTGTGAGTGTATGTTTCTCACCTTTTGAGCTTTCTCACCTGGCAGACAACCAAGAGTTTTGTCACCCTAGACTAAGTATATAATTTTTGGACAAACTGCCTAGATCTAATCCACAACATGTTGGACAAATGGTCGAAGTTTGATCCACCTTTCTATTCTCAATTTTCTATCCCTTCTATTTATTTCCATTGCATGTTCATGTACCTCGTTCTACTACATATCATTCACCTTGCACATTTCCTTTTGTTCTTATGTCAATTTGAATTAGGATCTTCGATGCACCTCCTTTGATATTTTTTATCCAAGACCATCCACATTGCTACAATTGGACCTCTTATGAATGTCTACTTTAGTGTGAGTTTGAATCAAGTTCATCTTCTCACTAAAGTGGGGGCTAAATGTACCATAGAAAAACAAAACTTGCTTGTTTTGGGGAATAATTGATGATAAATTGGACTTAATAAGGCCTTGATTTGGTGTTGTGAGGTGTTTTTCACATGCAGACTAGGACTTGGTCCCTTGTAAAGGTGTTGTAAAGTGTTGTAAAACACTTTCATGCTTTTCTAGTGAACCGTAGATTTTTGGCTCTTAGGACTTATCTAACTCTTCTAGGGTTTTTCTCCTAAAAGGAGAGAGTTAGGCCAAACATGATAACTAGTTCATTCAAATTATGTTATGTGTAATGTTGTATAAGCTAAATGAAGTAAACTAAATGCAATTAAGTGATCCATGTAACAGATTATGAATGCAAAACTAAGATCTATGCTATGTTTGGAAAACATAGTTTTGTTTGCAAACAAGCTTTAAATAATGAAGAAAATGAAAATTAAAGTAAATAGAAAGTTGTTTCTCAGAATGGGTGCACCTAGTAAACTGGAGAAGATTAGAAAATAATTTGGAAAACTAATGAAACTTAAATTTAGGCTAACTGGGACTCATTTTCCACCTTAGGCGAATCAATCCTAGATTAGGAATTTTTTGCATAGAAGTTGTTTTCTGACAATCAAGGACCTAGATCTGCACCTAACTCAAATTTGTGCCTCAGGAGGGACTCATTCCCCATGCATGGAAAATCAGCTCACTTTCAAAAAAATTCTATTTCAGAGTTCTATCCTATGCCTTGACACCTACACAACAATTTATGATGGAAACCCAACTTTGGATCTCACAAAATTCCTACAAAATAGCTCAAAATGGTTTGTTTAATGGGGATTTTTCCTTATTCAAACCCCTAGTTAGGTAATTAAACCTTGAATGGATAAAAATATGCATAAACCATAGCCTTAGATGTGTTAAAGACTAGGAATAGGTAAGATGTGACAAAGATCCTATTTTATTGCTCTAGAATAAGAGATGCAAGAATCATTTATATGATGCAAGATCTCAAACCTAGAAACTTAACAACACATGAAAAATAGGAATGAAATTACATGAAAATGATAAATAAACAAGATGCAAACCTTAATTTGAAGATGGAGTGAAAATGGAAGATGGAATCAATAGGAAACCAAGTCCTTAGGTGTGATTTGGTGGCTAGTTGCACCTCTTCACCCTAGATTTCTTCATGATTCACCATAGGCATCCATCATCAATCCTTTGCAATGTTGAATCTTGACAAAAGAAGTGACCTTCAAGACCTGCAAAAAACCCTAGTTTCCTGCCCTAAAGCTTCAACTTTTAATAATGAAACTTGTTGTGGAAGACTTGACTTTATGAATTACTCTTGAGGAATGATAAAAAGATAAGAAAAGATGATAAAAATATGATGAAGAAGATGTGTGAAATGACTTGAAATGAGTATTTATAAGCAACATCTTATTTTCCCACTAATTAGACCTAAGAGTTTGACATTCACTAGAAATTAAAGTTAAATTGATTAAATTCCCACTTAAATTTGAATTTTCTCTCAAAGGGGACTCATTCACCACCCTTGGCGAATGGGTCCCACTACTGTTATTTGAAGGTGGGTTTTTGGGGTATGAGATAATTAAATGTTGTTTGTTAGGTTTTATGTGATTTCAAGGGTAAAATCGGCCTCTAGATCAAAATTAATGGGTCTAAGTGGCCTATAAATGTTGTTTTAAAGGGTGAATGATATGAAGGGACTCACGAGGATCCAATTTTCTATGGCACATTTATCCCCCATTTTAGTGCCCATATGACTCTATGTGGATATGTAAGCTAAAGGACTCTAAACGATGCACCTTATTACATAAAAGGATACTCATTCAAAAGATAGAAGAACGAAGCCCCTGGTGTAGTTATCTATACAACCATAGCATTAGGAACTACATCCTACAACACACATTCATTAATTGCTCAAAAATATTTTTATCTAACTCTTAGGAATCTAATTTGAGGGTAGATGTATGCCCCCCCTTGATTATAATTACTTTAGGAAGGTGGAATAAATGTAGCAATCTAGCCACGTCGACTAACAAACATCATATCGTTGGGAATTTCCAAGTACCATGCCACATAACTGTAGATTATTGATGATGTCGAGTGTGGAATCATGATTCCAATGCATCAAATAGCATCAAAAATAGGTTACCCTAGCTCTTGTTATGTTGATTTGAAGAATATCTATGTTATGAGTTCTTGAAAAGATGATAACTATATGTGAATGTGTAAAAGTAAAAAGAGATGAAAAGTAATTAAAAGAAGGAGAAGAAAGTAACTTGTCACTTACTATATTCATTTTTCCTTTGTGTATCTTGAGAGTGATGAGTGAGAGAAGAACATGTCGAGCAGATGGGATTACACACCTTCGCAGCTAGATGATCTTCATGAGCAGGTGGCATGCGACGAGCTGTATCATGAGGTGAGTCAATTCCCCAATTTTCACCTCATAAATTTATAATAATTTAATTATTTTTATGCATGGATAGGTTATTTTAGGGTTCTTGGAAAAAAAAATTCCAACTGTCCCCTTTTATTGCAAAGTGTCCCATTTGTTCGCAAAGTGTCCCTTTTGTTCATAAAGTATCTTGTTTCTTCACAAACTGTCATATTTCTTTGTGAAGTGTCCCTGTTTCTTTCTAAAATTTCCTAAAAGGGTTCTAAAGTGTCTAGGGCCATTAGAAAATCACACTAGATTGACTTTAGCACACTTGCTTGATGAATAATGTGAAAATTGAAGATATTAGATGAAATTTAGAGCATTTTGTGATGATTTTGATAGGTCCCTACCCAGTCATGACAAGGGATAGGGGGAAGATAGCTCACATTTCTAAGATAACATGTGCTAATGCTATCAGTGGTAGAGGTAGAGAATTTATGGCTATTTTGTATCTATTGGGCATATCTTATGCCACCTATGAGATACCATGATGTTATGTTGATGGTTTTGTGTAAGCGTTGGGATGTTGATACTTGTACCTTCCATCTTCCCACTAAGGAAATGACTATTACTCTCAAGGATATACACCACATTCTCTGAGTTCCCATTCAGGGAGAGCGAATATATTTCCAGGGGGGTTAGTCATTCTGAGAGAAGAGAGATATGCAGTATTGTCTAGGTGGACCGATACATGATGAGAGGGTTAGAGCACAGATCAAGTTGCCCATGCTACTATATTCTTGAGATCCTATGGTTAGATATACTATGATGCAAATAGTGGCACTGGTTCTCAATCTAGATGGATGAACAACACACTTGGATGTAGGACTGGTGCACTTGATACGAGGGATGTATGAGCGGATGACAGTTTATGCTTGGGATCGCTACATTCTAGCACATTTGTATTATAATCTTGGTCAGTTTTTATTTTGAGAGATCAATAGTATGGCCCATTGTACGCTTCTACAGGTGTGGTGCCTTGAGCATATCACATGTACTAGTCCTATCGCATACCCTTGTACTATAATTGCAAGTTATCCATGAGCATTTCGTTATTCCTTGCGACACTTGTAGCAATATGGGGATTTACACTTTTGGAGGGTTAGATTTGACAAGCTGGAGGAGGATGAGATCCTATGGAGACCTTATCTACTCACTTTATAGTGGCCAGATCCCACTAGATAGTTATGGAGGATGCAGATGGATAGGTATCTAGTGGGGAGGCATGACTATGTTGTACGACCGTTCAATTACAAGTGAGTCATGTGATAGTTTGGACAGGTGTAAACACCACTGAGGGTGTGTCCCTTCATTAGATGATCAATGTAGAGTGCTTGGAGGCTAGGTAATACTGTTCAACTAACTATAGATCATGTTCATGAGAGTGATTCAAATTATTTAGATCACAACCCTGTGCTACCAGCATCCGACACTCATGATGTCAATAGAATAGACGAGTCTGAGGAGTGAAGTTCATATGTATGACTAGCTCCTATGTTCCCCATGAATTTCCCTATAGGTGATGTAGAGCTAGTAGCAGATGAGGGTGATGAGCCAAAGGAGAGAGCATAGGAGGTACAATATAGGCCAATAGATATTTTTATAGATGTTATTGATGATGAGTACCATTCTTAGGCCAATCCTAACTATGAGGACCAGGATGGAGGGGAAGATGATTAGGAGGAGGAGGATTATGAGGAGGATGATTACTACGAGGAGTAGCCACCCCTAAGTGAGGGTGAGGAGGTAGCTATTGAGGATCGGTACGAGCATGGAGAGTCCTCACATACTTACAGCCTACAAGACCAAATCATGGGTAGTAGCTATAGTGGACATCAACACTTAGAGTTAGAGAGAGGCTAGCACATCCTCCATGCCCCCCAGAGATGAGGAGGTTGACATTCCTCATGCATCTGGAGACATAGGTGATGATATTTGATTTTATGCATGTCCTTTAGTGATTTATGCTTTATTTTCATACATATATATATATATCATGATGATGTGTTACTGATTGTGTACATTTCCTATCTTGCACAAGCGAGGAGAGATTGGTGAGAGTTTTATCGTCAGGCTACCACAAAGATAGTGTTTGCATCAATTAATGAGGAGGAGATGGATCTTGATTGTGTTCCCCCACTGATCATGGAGGAAGATCTAGAGTCACTCAGACCTTTCATGAGGTTATGGGCAGTGTATGAGAGCATGAGGAGACAACTCCATTGAGCTAAGAGTACACTATAGTCAGTGCAGACCTTGACAAAGGTAGAGAGACTGGATGCAAAGCCAGTACAGTCACAAGTGAAGAGGGATCAGATGGCAGATGAATGGCTTATAGCCATTGGTCAAGTACAAGGTCTGGAGTATGCACTTAGACTCGATAGTTCATGATCACGGTCACACATGACCATCTCACAACATCCAAGGACTGGATCACGAGTGCTAGATCCTAAGGAATCTAGCTCTCATAGACCATTAGGACTATATATATGATTTTGAGATGTATATAAAACTTTGATATATATATATAGACATGTGCATGTTATTTTATGACGATGTGTCTCTTTATGTGGATGTTAAATGCTATGTGATTGATTAAATGAATTATATTAAAATTATTGAATTAATGGCTACATGATTTAACAGGATTGATGTGATCTAGTGTAAAACATATTGTAGTTTTAGCATAGATATAACATAATTGATAATGATAAAAGAATATGTTAAATTAAATGCACTGATATAGATCAAACTTAACACAACGGGAATGTGAATATTATGAGGGAAAAATAAACTATAAAATGAACTTAAATAATTACCTTAGTGTTCAAGACAAACACAAATTTAGTTGTCAAGAATGAAGCAATGTGAAAGTTATTTAGAATAACATCAAATAACTTTAAACAACACTACTATATCAACCATACTATTCAAAGGGGATTAGAGATAATACCAACACAAATGCGTGGAATTAATGGGTTCCCTAAGGATTGTTTCGTCAATCTACGTTAAGAGATAAGCACCAGACCCAGAATTGGAATCAACTAAGGTCTAAACCAATAAGGGCTGAACTTATCTTTATCATTGTTGTTAGTAATAATATTTCATTGATTTTCAATAAGAACAAATTCTCCCTTAGAAAACAAGCAAGGGATGAAATGAATGTTGTGTTTGCATTGTAATTGTTTGATGTGGGCTTGGAGATGTTTGAGAGAATTAATGTGATGTTCATCGAGCATCTCAAGTTGATGTAAGTGTTGATCTTGATAAGTGTCATTGTCAAAAAGATCTCGGAGAGCAACTCACAAAGTACTAACTCCAAGGCATAATTGCATTAGTGCCATAAACAAGGTTATAAGGGGTATTTCCTGGTGGATGATCTAACATTAGTTCTATAAGCCCAAAGTGCATAAGATAGGTGTGTATGCTATTTTTTAGGATGCTTGGTGACATTTTTATTGAGGATTTTTTCAAGAAGCTTATTAGTATTTTCAGCTTGTCCATTGGATTGTGGATAATACGGTATAGAAAAATGATGTTCAATGTTCAATGTTTCAAGAAATTTTTGCATGTCGTTATTCTTAAATGGAGTTCCATTGTCTAAAATCATTGTGGAAGGGATTCCAAAGTGAGAAATCATGTGATCCAAGATGAAATAGCAAATTGCTTCAGTTTTTGTAGAACAGAGGGGAATAGCTTCCACCCATTTCATGAAATATTTTGTTACATGGTTATGATAAATGTATATCTAGCAGAAGAAGGTGCTAAGATTTTTCCAATAAGATCTAACACCCATATACTAAAAACAGCCAAATGGGATCTTTGGCACAGAGCTCAACAATAGGAGCGTGGATCAAATTGTTATGCTCTTCACATTTGTGACATTGTTTAACGTAGGTGAAGAAATCCTTCTCCATATGTCTCCAATAATAACCCATATGAATAAGTTTTTGCACTAATGAACGACCTTCAAAATGACCTCCATAGGCACTAGCATGAGCCTGTTTGAGTGGTTAAGGGATTTCAGAATCTATAAGACATCATAATAGGAGACCATTAAAATATCTCTATACAATGTATTTTCAAGGATCACATATTTAGTCGCGAGCTTACAAAGGCACTTTTGAGTATTCGTTGTGGTAGGTTCGAGAATGGTACTATCTTTCAAATAGTTGTATATTGTATCATACCATTCACATGAAGCATCTTGAGTTATTGCCAAAATATCGTCTAACGGAGTATCGATTGAAGGTTTCATGATGGGATGGATAATAAAAGTGATTTTTTTGGAAGGACTATGTGGGGATATGAGATAAGTTGCACTCGCCATTAAAATCCGCATGTCAATTATCTTTTCATCGGATGTTATCAATGGTGAATGAGTCAAATTTTTCCAATATGAATCATCAAAGATCTTGATATGTTTAGCGTTTAGAGATAAAGCAGCTTATAAACCTATGATCAATGCCTCATACTCAATTGTATTATTTGTGGATAGGAAATTTAATCAATAGGATAAGGGGATAGGTTTTCCATTGGGTGGAATTAGTACCACTCCGACACTGGAACCTGTTCAACACTTAGATCTATCAAAAAATAACTCCCTTGGTGTAATGTCAACAGTTAAGACATGATCATCAGGAAAGGAATCAAGAGTAGGTAAAGCAAAAGGAGAAGGATCGCTAGCTAAGTGATTGGTTAAGGCTTGGCCTTTGATTTCCTTTTGTGAAACAAATTTAAGGTCAAACTTACTTAACAACATCACCCACTTAGCTAAGTGTCCAGAGTGGTCTATTTTGTTGGAAAGATATTTAAGAGGATCAAATTTTGTGATTACTTGTATTTCAGCATTTAGTAAATAATGTTGCAACTTACTAACTTAGTGAATACAAGAGCCAAACATTGTTTTTCAATTGGTGAATAGTGTGTCTCATATTCAATTAATGTGTGACTAATGTAATAAACAAGGTTCTCTTTACCATGATTGTCGTGTTGAGCCAACAATGCTACAAGAGCATGGGCCGATGCAGAAATGTACAAGATAAATGATTTATGTGGCACAAAAAAATTGTAAAATAGGTGGAGTAGCTAGATATTCCTTTAAACTCTCAAAATCCTATTTGCAATCCTCATCCAAATCAAAAGGGACACCCTTTTTAAGGAGATGCGTGAAAGTAAATGTGTGATTAATTAAAGATGCAATGAAGGACAGATAGCTTGAATTCAACCTTGTAACGTGCATAACTAAGAAATATTCCTAGGAGGTGGCATGTTAATAATTGCATCAAATTTCTTTTTTTCCACCTTAATTCCTCTATGAGATATGACAAACCCAAAAATTTTACCATTATCTATGCCAATGACACACTTTTTTAGATTCAATCACATATTGTATTGTTGTATTCATTCAAATATTTTATGAAGGACACTTATATTGTATTTTCATGTGAATGATTTAGCTAGGATATCATTGACATAATTTTCCAAAATTTTGTGAATGTGATCATGAAATATTAATGTCATTGCATGTCGATAAATTGCATTGGAACTCTTTAGACCGAAGGGCATCATAAACCAACAAAGTGTTCCCCAAATAGTTGTAAAGGAAGTTTTATATTGATTGTGAGGGTTAATAAGGATTTGATTATAACAAAAAAATCCATCCATGAATGAAAAAATAGCATGTCCAGTAGTTGAATCCATGATCACATTTATATTAGGAAGTGGAAAATCATCTTTTAAAGAGGCTTTATTCAAGTATTGAAAATTTGTGCACAATGTTTAAGATCCAAGGAGAATAATCAATAGGTCTAATAAAGCCTACATCAAGAAATTATTTGAGTTCCTCTTTAACAAACAAGGCTATGTTAGGATACATTTTTTGGATCATTTGACAAGTGGGTTTAGCATTTTCAGCAAGGACAATGTTATGCATCACAATTTTTGGGTCAATTCTTGGCATATCAGAATATTTCCAAGCAAAAATTTTAGGAAAATCATGAAGTAAAGTGGTAGTATCTTCTTGTTCTTCATCATCAAGGCACTTCCCAATCTTAATAACTTTATCTTTATCAGTAATTTCCATTGGCACATCAATTGTATCTCCTAAAGCAACTGCATTAGATTTAGGACTTTCAATTTTAGAAAATTCTTCAGTGATATCACTTACTTCTTGCTCAATAATGTTCATGGTACGAGTAATGTTTTTCATGTAAGTACGTGAAGATGGGGTATCATAAACACCTAACATGTGTTTCAAAGCATCATCGCTATCGGCATACATCAATGAAGGTGGTAATTTTATATCGAGTAAATTAGGATGTTTAATTGTAAGTTTTTGTTGTGAGTGACATGTTATAGCATTAATGGTCAAGGATGGTTGTTGAGTAGTTTTGGTCATTCTAGAAAAAGAATATCCCAATCTGGTTTTCATTTCTTATGTATTAGGTTCAATAGCGACATAAATACCTTTCTCATTTTTTTCACACCCTTTTCCTATTGGAAAGACAAGGCCAGAAAACTAAGAGGTGGGGTGAATCAGTTGTCACCAAATTTCAAACTTATTCAACTTATTTACCTTATTCTCTGATCTAAACATTAATCATGAAAGCGTGAATGAACAAAAAATTAGAATCACACATAACACCAAGATTTTTACATGGAAACCTTATTAGGGGAAAAACCATGGTGGAGATCATTCCACAAGATTATACCCTATTAAAAGTATAAGAGAATATAAATGGGGAATGCACCTACATTCAAGCACACTACCTAGAGCTCACTACTCAAAGACAAAAGAGGCTTACTACACAAAGGAAGACACACTGTCCTATAGAAAGGTTTTGATTAAATCCATCAGACTATGAACTGAGAAAAGTAGCATCTACTAATGCCTGGTTATAGTTCCGGTTAAGCACATAAACACTTATTCACTCTTCTTCACTCTTCTTTACTCTTATTCACTCTTCTTCTCACTCTACTCTACCTTTGAATGATTTGAACTTTATTCACACACAAGACTCTTACACTTTGCACACACTCAAACATACATCCCTTCAAATGATAAAACAATCACTCTTATATATCCACAACAAGAAATTACATCTCTATAAGTCGGCTCCAAAGAAATAATAAAATGAATATAAATAGTCAGCCCAAATCAATAAAGATTATTCATGTGAATCAACCAAGGTCAGCCACAACATAGTGAAGACTGAAAATAACATCCTCAAGCATGAACCACTTCAATTAATTACTCCTCAAAGATCCACAACATGCTTCAAAACCTTGTCGGCCAAGAACATGAAAAATATGAACACGCAAGAGAAAATATCAAATCACGAGCACAATTATCAATGTAGACATGCAACATAGATAGATCATGAAATAGAAACATCCACAAGCATCACGAAACATTAGAGAAGCATTTGTAACTGAAATTACTAGAATCACATGATCTTCATTCAAGAACACAACTGAAGTAACAGAAAAACTATCAAAATACAAATCTTCATAACTTGATCAAATATTCCCATGGATATCTAAAACTTGATGTGGATAAACTAGATATACTTAGCAAGAAACCCTTTAGTCCACAACCTCTGAGTAACAATGTACTGATCACACTAACAAAAATAACTTCACTTCACCACTAACAATACTTCTTGTCACAATTTTCTCAATATCCTTGACATATACAGCTTCTAATACAACAATTCCAATAGTGTTGACATCAATGAAAACAACATATTAGCAACACAACACAACATCCAACAATCTCCTCCTTTGGAATTGATGGAAACACATGATGTGAAAAGTACCATCAACACAACTACGCTTACTCCCCATTAGGTTCTGACTCTTCTTCTTTCCTCAACTCTTCTCCCCACAAAGATTTTTCACAATGCTCTTCTTCCCCTTTGACATCAATGGCAAATATTTCTTCTAGATACAAGCTCTGAACCACATATCTGAACACCTAAAAATTTGAACATCTGACTACTCCCCCTGAGTAGCAAGCACCACAACGTCAATCTAGATCAAAATATGATCATGAAATGCACGGAATGATGCAAACCAATGCATCCTTAGTTTTGATTATGAGTGGTAATCACCCCTAACTTCCCTCTGAGATACTAAAAAAGTATCCTTAGGCAACGGCTTGGAAAAAAAGTCTACAATTTTCTCCTTAGTAGGCACATACTCCAATATGACTTCCTTTTCACTTAATTTCTCTCTCAAAAAGTGAAACTTGATAGATATATGCTTGGTCATGGAATGCAGGACTGGATTCTTAGAAATGTTAATAGCACTTGAGTTATCATAGAATATAATAATAGGCTCATCATACACAACTCTGATATCCTTCAACATCTGCTTCATCCACAATACTTGAGTACAATTATTAGCAGCAACAATATATTTTTCCTCTACAGTAGATAAAGAAATAGCATTCTGCTTTTTTCTTAACCATGAAATCAGCTTCTTTCCCAAGAAAAATGCTCCAACACTACTACTTTTCCTATCATTCACATCTGCTACCCAATCAGCATTAGTAAAGGAACCCAAAGTAATATCATCATATTTAGGATACCATAAACCAAAATCAACTATCCCCTTCAAGTATCTAAAAATCCTCTTCACAGTAGTCACATGAAATTCTTTAGGATCAGCTTGAAATCTTGCAACAATACATACAACATTCTTGATATCAGGCCTAGTTTGATTCAAATAAAGCAATCCACCAATCATTGATATCCATCTAGTCTTATTTTTCTTCAGAGAATCATCATCAGTTGTCAACTTGCATCCTGTCACCATGGGTGTACCAACTGGCTTTGAATCATCCATACCAAATTTCTTTAGAAATTCTTTCACATTCTTGGACTGAGATATAAAGATCCCTTTATCTAACTAAGTAATTTGCAATCCAAAGAATAATTTCATCTCTCCAATCATTGACATCTCAAACTCATTTTGCATCTCATTAGCAAACTTCATACAAAAGCTATCATCTCCTCCAAATATGATATCATTCAACAAAAACTTCCACAATCAAATCTTTATCAGCATTCTTGAAATACATATTACTATCAGTAGTACCTTTGTTAAATCCAAGCTTCACCAAGTACTTATCCAATCTAACATAACATGCTCTAGGGGCTTGTTTGAGTCCATACAATGCTTTCTTCAATTGGAAAACCATACCTTCCTAATCAATCAACTAGAATCCATCAGGTTATTCAACATACACCTCTTCTTCTAATCTGCCATTTAGAAAAGATGACTTGACATCCATTTGATAAACAAGAAAAAATCTCACAGCTACAATTCTTGCAACAAGGGAAAAGGTTTCTTCAAAATCAATACCTTACATCTCTGAATATCCCTTGCATACCATTCTTGCTTTGTTTCTAACAACTTCATCTTGTTGATTCAGTTTCTTTATAAAGACCCATTTAGTTCCAATTGCATTCTTATGCTTAGGTCTGGGAACAAGAATCCATGTATCATTCTTTTTAATTTGTTGTAGTTCTTTCATTGCTTCAACCTAATGTTCATCTTTTCATGTTTCATTTACACTAGTAGGATAAGTCTTTGAAATCAAACAATATTCCTCTGCAATATTTCTCCTAGTTTGGACACCTTTTTTCTTATCACCTATGTTCTGATTTTCTAAATGCTTCAACCTTAGATAACTTGGAGTGTTCTTCAAATGTTCTTCAATTTCAGGCTCTTCTAATCTCTCTTTTGTTCTTCCACCAGTTTCTCCTTCCTCTTGATCTTCTTGATTCACTAGAATTATTTGGACTTGACTTGAAGTATGACCTTTGTTTGTACTAGCATTCTAATCATCAAAATCATATCCATAGGTTCTGGATGGTGCAGCTATGTCTTCTTCAACCTTAACACTTTCACTTTCAAGCATTTTCTTCAATCTCTTATTGTAATACCGATAGGCCTTACTTTTAGTAGCAGACCCTAGAAATATTCCTTCATCACTCCTAGCATCAAACTTTCCTATATCTTCATCTCTTTTGATATAACACTTGCTTCTAGAGATCTTGAAATATCTAGTAATAGGCTTTTGACCAATCCATAGCTCAAAAAGAGTCTTACGAGTATCACCTTTGATTTGTACTCAACTAAGTGTGTACACACCATTACTCACAGCTTCTCTTTAGTATATATGAGGTTAATTTCCTTCCAAAATCATGGTTCTAGAAGCATCTAGAACTATTTTGTTTTTCCTTTCCACAACTCCATTTTGTTTAGGGGTCTACGGTGTAGATAACTATCTCTTTATTCCATGCTCTTCACAAAAAGAATTAATCTCATCAGAAGTGAATTCACCACCTCTATCTAATCTCATACACTTAATCTTCAGACCTGTCTCTATCTCAACCATAGCCTTAAAGATCTTGAACTTTTCCAAAGCTTCAGATTTCTCCCTTAAGAAAGTATCCCACATCATCATTGAATAATCACCAATAAGCAATATGAAGTACCTATATCCTTGTAAACTTCTAGTTCTAGCAAGACCGAACAAATTAGTATGCACAAGATCCAACAATCCATTTGAATTTTGTTGTTTACTTCGAAATAAAATTCTTGTTTGCTTTCTTAACTGACATTCTTTGCATTTGGCATTAGTAGGTTTCATCAGCTTAGAGAGATCTCTTACAACCTTAGTGGAACTTATCTTGGAAATATTATCAAAGTTAACACTACACATTCTCATCATCACCCATTCTCAACTTTTCATATTTCCCTTTCAGACTTTGTAGCTTAGCAATCTTCACATTAGCATCACCTTCATACAAGGTTTCCAACTTTTTCCAAATCTCATAAGCAATCTTCAAATCCATCACATTTTTCATCTCAGTATCAGACAAAGCACTCAGCAATGCCTCCTTAGCCCTGATATTATACCTAGCATCCCTAATCTCAACATAATTAGTAGGACCATTCTGTAGAATAACATATATATTTTTGGTAATGTTCGAGTAGGGTTCACCAATGCATCTCATATGGCACTCCATTTGAATCTTCCATATAGAATAATTTGTTCCATCAAATCTAGGACTATCTTTCTTATAAGTTTCCATCTCAGATCACCTCAAGCTATTAAACTTCTTCCAAGGAACCACAACCTCTGATACCAATTATTGGCAACACAAGGGAAAACAAATAAGAGGGGGGGTGAATCAGTTGTCACCAAATTTCAAAATTATTCAACTTATTTACCTTATTCTTAGATCTAAACATTAATCAAGAAATAATAAATGAACAACACATCAAAATCACACATAACACCAAGATTTTTATGTGGAAAACCTGTTAGGGGAAAAACCATGGTGGAGATTAGTCCATAAGATTATACCCTATTAAAAGTATAAGAGAATATAAATGGGGAATGCACATGCATTCAGGCACACTGCCTAGAGCTCACTACTCAAATACAAAATAGGATTACTACCCAAAGGAAGATACACTATCTTACAGAAAGGTTTAGATTAAATCTATTAGACTTTGGACTGAGAAAAGTAGCATATGCTAATGCCTGGTTCCAATTCTAGTTAAGCACATAAACACTTCTTCACTCTTCTTTACTCTTCTTCACTCTTCTTCTCTCTCTGCTCTTCCTTTGAATGATCTAAAATGTATTCACACATAGGACTCTTACACATTTCTCACACTCACACATACATCCCTTCAAATGATAAAACAATCCCTCTTATATATCCACAACAAGAAATTACATTGCTATAAGTTGGCTCCAAAGAAATAATAAAATGAATATAAATAGTCGGCCCAAATCAATAAAGATTATTCATGCAAATCAGCCAAGGTCGGACACAACATAGTGAAGACTAAAAATAACATCCTCAAACATGAACCAATTCAATTAATTACTCTTTGAAGATCCACAACATGCTTCAACACCTTGTCATCCAAGAACACGAAAAATGTGAACACACAAGAGAAAATATTGAATCACGAGCACAACGATCAATGTGGGCATGTAACATAGATAGAGAATGAACTTACT
>VDFB02086081.1:143489336-143659979 GCA_007258455.2 Sequoia sempervirens
GAGACATGTTGATCCTTTGATACATGTGGGTTTTGATATAGAAGCTTCTGATATTTGGCACCCAAATTTCTTCCAAGAGCAATGGGAGGGGTGGATTGAGATGAATGGTATGGAGGTATTATGGATGAGTTAATGTGGGTAGAATTTTGAAAGGGCATCAAGGATGTGTTCCTTTGTTGTTCTTGAGGAATAGGATATGGACCTAGGATAGATGGAAATTTTGATGGACTAGGATGAGGACCTAGGATAGATGGAAAGTTTGATGGACTAGGATGAGGACCTAGGATAGATGGAAATTTTGATGGACTAAGATGAGAACCTAGGATAGATGGTAGGTTTGATGGACTAGAACACTTAGGTATATAACCAAGGCCATGGTGAGATGGGTGTTTTTGAATAAAAAGGGGTTCTAGGATACCTTGTTCATGAATGCCTAATCCTTTGCCTTTGTAGTTCATACTTTGACACATTTGTTTTCCAATGGGATATGTATCGTTTGTAAAACAAGATGCAAGTCCATTTTGGGGAGGATATGATATGGATGAGAGGTTAGGTGTTGGAAGCAAACCAGAATGGATAAAGGTGGAGGATCTCAATTTATAGGTATGGGGTTCATGGATAGCTTGAATAGGTGTGATAGGCTCTTGACATGGGGATGATAGGATATTTTGATCTTGACTTGGAAAAGGATCATGAGGTGGTATGAAAGACATATCTTGATCATGAGAAGGATAAACATCTTCATGGGATGAAAGGGCATCCTTGAATGGAAGCATATCTTGATCTTGATGAGGAAGGGAATCATTAGATTTTGTAGAAAGTGTGTCTTGATCGTCAATTGGTAAGAAATCATTAGATAGGATGGAAGAACTATCATGATCTTGTGATGCAATAGAATCATGATATGGTATGGATTGATTAGATGATGTGGAAAAAGAACTTGGAAGGATAGTTGTCTCTTGAGATGGATGTGAATTATTTTGGATGAAAAGTGAAAGGAGGGGATCATCATAAGATTCTTGAGAAATGGGATCTTGATCAAAGATGGGAAGACTTTGTGAGATTGTGGAATCATTGGATGGAGTGGAAAGAATATTTTGATCTTGATGTGTAGGGGAGTCTATGCTAGCATGCTTTGGAGTGAGAGTTTGACATGAATCATTGGATGTAGAAGATATGATAGAGTAGGATGATTGGATGGAATTGTTCACTTGAGTGAAAGAATCTTGAGGTTCATTTTGGCTTATGGTGGATGGAGATAAATGCATGACATGATAAGATTGTTCAATATCATTTGTCTTTGAGGACTGAGATTTGGGCTTATTGAAATTTTGGAAAAATTCAAAGATATTGAACTTGGATGATGGAGTTGTTGGTGAAGAAGGTTTCATGTTCATTGTTTGGTCCAAAGGATATGGGTAGATGTTTGGCATTAGATATCTCTTTGTGGTTGTTTCCTAGATTTGTTGTTGAAGGTTCTCTAGTTGATAAGCTAAAGCATTCAATTTCTCCTCATTTATTTCAGCCATGGTGGTTTGTGTTTCTTTTTGGGATGATCTTATTTGATTTTAATGAATGAAAACACATCAAGCAAGAATAGAGTAGTTGTTTTAAAATCCTAGATTCTTAAACAAAGAGTGTATGTTCTAAGAACCAAACATGATTCTTCTTGATTTTCACTGGTTTGATAACAAGATAAGACAATTCAAACAGACTCACTCCTAGAGACAAAAGGTCATCGTTATATACTCGAATGGCCCACAGCTTAGAATTGTGTCGACTCACACAGCCATGTCACCCCCTAGAGGGCGCCCGTGTTTTTGTCTTTTCTAGGTGTGTACTCAGAGTGACGGAAGTGGATACCAGATCCCCTGAGCAAACAGTCCTTGGCAATTATATGGTGAGTGCTTGAGGGTAGATTCTTCCCCGCCCCTGCACCACCGAGTATTAAAATGTTTAGAAACTGACAAGCATGCTTCTAGTTCTAGGTTCTTAGATAGGGTTTCCGTTCGGAGCGGAAAATGGATAAACTCCCTCGAGAGACCTCCCAATCTTTAGAACAAAGATTTTGGGGATGGTTATCCTGCACACTTCCGTTGAAAGAGGGTTTCCCCAAATTCACATAAATTTTTAAGTGGGTTGGAATACCATGGCTTTTGGTTGTCCCCACTTAGGTCGTTCCCGTAGGGTGAGTACTTTTTCCCACTACGGCAGGCCTATCTAAAGGTTTTAATGAAAGCTTGAAAATGCGCAAAGTAAAAGTGATTTTGGTATTTTGATGCACCCAGTCAAGGGGAGAGCATAAACCTATCACCCAATCATAGCAAAGAAGTTGTTCTTTTTTTTTTTTAAAACCCAAAAGACAAATGATCTAATCTATATGGAGATATTGCTCCATAAAAAGCATGATGTTCAATTTTAATCCCACAAGAAATGATGAAGTTTCTATCCTAGGATTGATCAAATTTTATCCATTTTCTATCCTAGGATTGATAAATTTTAATCCATTTTCTATCCTAGGATTGATAAATTTTAACTAAAAAGAGACCAAAGAACAAAAATCCTGGCCACGGATGCGTCGGATCCAGAAAACTGTAAACCTTAGACCAAGTTACAATGTGATTTGACTTTAAATGTAAAATTAAAAATTTTAACTCTACAAAAAGTGACAAAAACCTACATCATTGCATAGCTTATGAAATTCTACCCCATTTCAAAAAAAAAAGCATCAAAAAAGACATCCGTATGACCAAGATATGGCCATTTTAAGATTGACTATCAAAACCCTAAATCTGATGCGCTAAAACAGAGACCGGGCGCGCTGGACAGAGACCGGACGCGCTACAGAATTGACCTAAAGCGCTAGAACAGTGGATTGGTGCGCTAAAACAATTGTGTGGCGCGCTAAAACATTTTAGTGGCGCGCTAAAACAGTTGCACGACGCGCTGGAATAGTAATGTGGTGCACTGGAACAGTAACTCAGCGCGCTATAACAGAAACCTGGCGTGTCGTAACAGAAACCCAGCACGCTGTAAGAAGTCACGGTTCCGCGAAAACTTTCACGCTGATACCTGTAGGACACAATTTTCAAAATTTAATCAGAATATGAGGTTAGGCCCCACGGTGGGCACCAAATTGTAAGCTGTAGAAGGGGAAAAACGAATTAAACAATGCATCTACGCTTCTAAATAAGATAATTGCATCTAAAACTCAATGAATTTAAACTAATTTAAACTAAGAAGCTTCAAAAATCTATCCTATTGCTCTCTAACTCTAAAGACTTCTCTAATTTACTTAGCTCTCAGATTTGTAAGCTAATAAAACCATTAAAGTGACACTTAGAGAATGAGAAATAAATTATTCTACTCTAATATGATCTAAATGTGCAAATTCTATTCTAATGGCAGCCATGACTGCAAATGCTTGATGCTTGAATGCTGCTTGATGGATGATGGATGGATGCTTGAATGCTTGATTGCTTGGATGCTTGAATGCTTTGGAAACCTGCAGAGTAATATTGCATTCATTGGGATCCTTTTCTTGTAGCCCAAGAGCTGTATTTATAGCTTTCACGGCAGCACACTTGTACAGGAAACTGGGATGAGGGGCTATGATTTTCTCTGGAGAATCCAAAGGCATGGGATGAGAAGAAGGAGCTGATCATGGAGAATGGTTTCTCCCCATGAAAACACCATGCAAGATAAGAGGGAAGGTGGGTGGAAGGTTGTTGAGAGAATTTCTTGCAGGTTTGTCCCTGAAGCTTTTCATGTGAATGGCAGTGCCATTAATTTGATTGGTGAGAAATAAATTTTATTGGTGAGTGAATAGTGTAAATTTTATGCATAAATTTAAATATTTTTAATTTATTTAAATTTAGAAAAATGAGGAATAAATAATTTAATAAATCAAACTATAGGGTTTGTTTTATTAAATTAAAAGGAGAATGATAATTAAATAAAAGATTTTTAGCAATCTTTATTTAATTAAGAAGAAATGTGATTTTAAATAACACAAATTATTTAAATTGTGTATTTAATTTTAAGATAGAAGTAATAATGATAATAATTAAATAAAACAAAGTTTTTAATTTTGTTTATTTAATTAAGAGAGAAATAATATGATGAAAATGATAATAATTAAATAAAACAAAGTTTTTGATTTTGTTTATTTAATTAGGAGAGAAAAATAGAAGAATTAATAAATGAACTTAATATAAATAAATATTTCTATTTATTTACTAAGTAGAAGAATTTAAGATTAATTAATCAAATAAGTCATATTCAATTAATTAGATTCTCCAGACCATTTTTAGGTGTCTACAAATTTATATTCCAATCATATAGTTGGAGAGGATTTTTGTGTTAAACCTAAATTCAAAACCCTAGAAGAGAAGAAATTCACGCAGATTGTAAAATTTCCCATGTTTGATGAAAGTGAGTGGGTCTGGTATATTTTGACCTAAGTTCATGCTGCATTTATGTGGTTGATTCAACCCTTTAAGATCTCAAAAGAAGCTATAAGTGTTGTTACTATTTTAAATTCCTCCGGTGGGTTGCCAATCTTGAAATCCATGAAGAATTAGACAGTTATTGAGCAACCAGTTTTGAAGAGTTATGATAGTTGATGATATTATTGATGTGGATGTGAAATTTTCATCTATGGTCATTGGTTACAAGATATATCATTCTAGTTGAGATAATTCTATATCTGGTATAGCCCTTTATGCAACATATCAGATGGTGAAGGAGAATGCAGTGTATGACCTATGTGAGTTACTTCAAAGTTAGCTTATGGAGAATCTTGGTAAGATCAAGAAAGATAAAAAGAATACCTTTAAGTATGGTAATCTTTTGTTGTGTTTGTTCTTTTATTTCATGAATGAAATTCTGGGAGTTGGAAAAGTGCATTGGCAATGCGATAAGCCTATAGATGTTCATATTAGAGATATCTTGTACAACATTGGTGATAGTAAGGTAAGGAGAACTACAATCTGGGGATATTTTATGAGTTTTCAAAATGAAATGCAAGCAAGAGAAATAATTCCTACTTCTATTGTGGAAAAGTACAAGGAGACTATCTATTTTATGGTTGACATTGATCAATTCTTGATGGAAGTTGTGGATCCTAGAATGGTTTGGATTATGCCAATGGGCTATGAAGTTAAGGAGAACATCTTGAAGCTATATGTACAACATTTGTTGAGTAAGCCTTTGCATTTGATTGAAGAGAGGTTTAGAACCTATGCAGAAAAAGATATGCAAGTATATGAGAAATTGAAGAAACCTATGATAGTCCAGAGAGTAAGAAAGGAAGTGGAAGCCTTTGCAAAGAGCATGGGTATATCTGCACAAGCTGTGAGAGAAGCTAGAAGGAAGAGATTAGAAGCTGAAAAAAAGCCTGCTAAACTAAATTTGCTAGTTTGGAAACATCCTCTGCTCAAACTAGATCCACAAGGAGCTTTGAACCCCTATCTGGTCCTACAAATAAGTCAACCCCTGTGAAAGCTTAAGTCAAGGCATCCAATAAGAAGAAGAAGGATGAGAGTAAAAGAGTCTATACTATTGTCTCAAAAGATGAAGAGATTGAATCTGATGAAGTGAGGGAAATAAAGCATATGGGAACCTAGACAAAAAAAATTCACTAAGGACAAGCCCTCTGGTGAATTAGAGAAAACAAAGAAAGTGAAAACTAAAAAACTAGGTATGTTTGTAAAGGATGTTGAGAAAGGAATAATTAAGGATGGTAATCTTAAGCAACTATGTGAATGGTATGATACCTTTGATAGTGTTGGTCAAAGAGTTCTTAAGGAGGCTACAATAATGTATTTGAACAATTTCAATATGGCTCTCATTGATATCATATCTCAATTGCCTAAGGAACTGTATGAAATTTTGGAAATGAGGAGAGTAAGTGCAAGAACTATAGAAGAGCAAATGAGAATGGATTCTTGCAAATTTATGTCCAATGATTTCTATTAAGGAAATGAAGTCAATCTTGAATGAAGCTAAGAGGGATTTCAAGAGAAAAAAAAAAGAGTAAACAAGCTTATGATTGGTCAAATTGAAGAGGTGGCAAAAGAAAATGAAATAATTCTAAGGGAAGTTTTGTTAAAGAACAAAATCAATGATGTCTCTGAAGAAGTGCATGTTGAAGATATTTCATCTGGTCTGGTAGATAAAGAGGTAAAGGAAGATATAGTTGAGGACACTCAGATTCCTCTTGGTGTGCATGATATAGAAGTACCTTTGGAGACTAAAGCTCCTGAAGTTTTGACAACAGAAGAAGTTTATATTCCAAAAGATTATCAAAAATTTGTAGTTTTGGAAACAATGATTGAAGAAAAGAAGGTTGAAACAAAGGAAGTTCCTATGGAAGAAATAGACACAGCAAAGGTAGTGAAGTTTCTGGAAGTGCAATAGCAAGATTTTGACCTTGAATTGGGTGAAGGTCCTATTAATTTTTCTACTTTTTCTCTGATTCAAAAATTGAAAGTTGTATCATTTGCGCAAGCGAAAGCTAGGGAAGAATTGTTCAAGTCTCACATTGAGGATAGTGAGCTATTAAGTCTTACGTCTGGTATTTTGGAGAGAATCATGCCTAATCATGTTAAGGATCCATCTGGTTCTCCCTTCTGTGAGTTGAAGAAGCCTATTAATTCTATAAGTACTCATTTTGAGTCCCTTGAGAAGTCAGCCGAGGTCAAGGTATAAAAGGAATTTGATGATAAAAGGTTTAATAGGCTAAAGTGCATGATTGCTAATGACGAATCAATATTATCCACCTATGTGAAGAATGTTCAAAGTGCACTATCTGAAAGAGGAAAGATCTATAAGGGTATGTGCATGATCATCATGGAAAAAATAGGTCCTTAAGTGGCAAAAAAATAAGAAAAATCAGAGTTTCTAAACTACAGGATTTTTTATAAAAAAAAAAATTATTTGGTGAAAATTTGAAATTTCAATGCAGTATAACTTAAATTTCAGGTAAAAAATAAGAAGTAGGTGTATGTCTAACCACCCTAACCACAATACAATGATAATATTTTTTATAAGATTTTAGATATAAGTAGAGGACTCATGTCTAGATGTGATGCAATTTTTTTGTAATTTCTTTCCAAGTAAATAATTAATGATGATTTTTATTACAACTTTTAAAAAATATAAAACTCATATGTCTAACCACCTTAACTTGGTCAAACTTCAGAAATCATTTTTTTAATCCTATATTATGTGAAGCATAGAATGTGACATATGTTTCAAATTCAAAAAATGTGATACCATTTGAAAGCTATAGATATTTTTCAATCAGCCTATCAATCAGGACTTTAGTCGTAATTCAAATAGAAAATGAATAATAATTACTTATTAAATTCAAAGTAAAACATAATTTATATTAGTGGAAAGCTAAGAATCTCCTTTAAAAACCCTTTTCGTTTCATCAATTTTGGGTAAGAAAAAGGTCATCAGCGACATACCCTACACATACCTATCATATCGCCACTTTTTAGCCCATCATGATCCTACACATACCCATAAGTCATTTTTGTCTTTGTCTAAATTTACTGAGGACAATGAGAAAAAGATTAAGGATCATGAGAAATAGTTAACTGTTATTTTTTATACCTTTGATCCTTTAACTATTTCTGTTGGAAAGCAAGAAGGTCAAGTTATATCCCAACTTGACAAGATAAAGAGTTTGAAGCATGCTAATGGTAGAATTGTGGGAAGAGCATGTGAGCTTAGAGGCCTAATTTTTCCAAAGATGGAAACAATGTTGAGTGCATTGAAGGAAGTATAAGAAGCTTTGGCAATCAGTGATCGAGTAAACCTTGAGTCTACAAAGATGCAATCTTATCTATTTTTTGGTCACATGACTATCTTGGAGATTCTCAAGAAGGGTTGGGACACAAGTTTGAACCTGTTGAAGACCAATTTTGCAGATATTTTCAAGTTTATGTGGTGTGAGTGTTCCAAGGCCTTCTTGCACCACTAACTAAGAAGACTTTTCCCTGTCTTCATCCAAGAACCTAATACCTTCTAGGTTCTTGTTAGGCTTAGATTATTAACTAAGTCCTATTCCAACTCCTCTTCAAGAGTTTCACACCTTGTGCTTCACCTTGAAAGACTAACACCACTTTGAACTGGCAAACTATCTCCTACACTTAGAAGACTCTAAGTGCCAACATCACACAAAACCTTGAATTGTTTGCAGGGGTTCCAAACATACTGGAAACATGCCATGTACCTCCAACTAGATCCATCTTGGATGGGCTTCAATATTCCTTCTTACCGATTCCAAGATTTGGTCTTGAGAAGGCCTAATTCCTTGTAGCCCTTAACAGTGACCCTTTTGTCATTCTTGCCCAAACTTTCCAAACAACCTGAAAAAAAAAATTCACATTCAGATACCCTTTTTGATCCTCTAAAATTTTCACAAAATTTTAGTCCTCTGAGCCCTCCGTAAACCGGTTTCCTATTATCTAGGTCAAATAGGGCTAAAAGACCTATTTACTAGGGTTTCACTGTTTCCTCACTCAAGACTAAATCAGATGGATTGGAAGAACCTCAATTCCTTCTGGCATGTTAGGTTATGACTAAACCCTACCTAGAACTGTACTTGTTCCGTATGGTAGCTCTTTCCCCTGCCTAAAATCTTCAATTCTTGACTGTCAAACCTCTAACCGGGCACTCTAAGCTCGCCTAGGGTTTGTTATTGCACACTGCTACTCGACTCCACATGACTCCTACCACTAAATATGTACAAAAAAATGGCTCCCCTAACAAATCCATCTATTCTCAGGAAATTCTTGTGGCTATATTTCATGGGGGAGCCATAAAAAGACAAACTGGTCAGGATAGAACTAGCAAACCCTCTAGTCCTTAACCTATCTAATCAAAACACTAAACTAACTCAAATGAACTTACTTGCAGAATGGAAAAGACTTAGAACTACCCTATGAACAAAAATGCAATGTCAAATTAATACATTCAATCCACTTGATATCACTGTCACTTTAGAACATTCGGAAAACACATAAATTGCAGAGTCTTCTTCTTATTCCAAAAACCAAAAGCTTGATTACAAAAACTAACTTCTTGAATTCGAGCCACGTCCTTTCATAGATGCCATTTACCATGTTTGTAGGGTGTGTTGGTCGATCCCCCACACCTATCTTTTAGGGGATCCAAGGCAAGTGAGTTGCATGCAACATTTTCCATAATGGCAAATGTTGTCATGACAACTTTGTAACAACTTTTTGGCAACTTACCATTATGCCCTCTTCCTAACTCCTAGGACCTCTATCTCCTATATTTCGAGCATCCAACTCCCTTAACTACCTCGTGGCATCTTTCTAACAACATTCATGTGTTTAGAAAACATTTAAGACTCCAATTCCAACTTAGGCTAAACAAAGAAAAACTATTAATGATGACTAAACATTGGTGAATCTTAGTCCTAATGACTAATTCACCTAACCACAACAATGACCTTCTAAGGTCCAAAACAAATACACAATAACTCTGACTTGGCTAATGTTAGATACAAGCCAAAATTTCCTAACTATGGAGGTTAGCATAGGTGCTCCTACACCATCCTCCCCAAGTAAAAGCTTTCAATCCACCCTTGGATTGAGTAAGTTGAAATCAATTCCCAACTTCTTGAACTCTGATTCTTTGTTCCATACTACATCAGCATCAGATTGACCCTGCCATTTAATCAGATGTTATGTGTATTCCTTGGTTCTAGTCTTCTTGTAGACCTTGGTATCCAGTATACTGTCAGCTTGTTTGACTGTAGCAGAAGGTAGTTTGAGCTCTTCCACATCTTGGATGACTTCATTGAGGCTTTGATCCATGTCTGGTGGTGGTCCTTTGTAATGAACTAGGTTTGCAATGTTGAAAATAGGGGACAGTCCACTGTCTTCCGATAGCTCCACTCTAAAAGCATTGTTTCCATACTTTTCCAAGATAGGACATGGACCTATCCTCTTCATTTGCAACTTGTGAGGAACTCCTTTCTGTAACCTAGACTTTTTTAGATGCACCATCACCAAGTCGCCAACATTGAACTGATCTTCTCTTCTATGCTCATCCACCTTGTTCTTATGTTTCATAGTATTCTCAGTCAGTGTCTTTCTGACTGTGTCATGAATCTCCTGCATTGCATAGGAAAAATCATCAGCATATCCACTTCCCTTGACTCCATCCTTTAAGTCTCTTAGTTCAACTCCCCTAGGATGTAAACCATAGACAATTTCAAAGGCACTCTTCCTTGTTGACCTGTTCACAATGTCATTATAGGCATATTCAGCTTGTCCAATCAACTAATCCCATTGTTGACCATACTCCTTGGTCAAGCACCTTAAGAGATTTCCAAGGCTCCTATTAACAACCTCGGTCTGACCATCAGTTTGGGGATGGTATGCAGATCCAAAAGATAGGTTAGTTCCCAATCTCTGCCAAAGAGTCTTCCAAAAATGACTCATAAAATTGGTGTCTCTGTCTAACACAATGCTCATAGGTAACCCATGTATCCTTACTATCTCTTTGAAGAAAAGAGAGGTTATTTGACTAGCATCATTGGTTGTTTTACATGGCACAAAGTGAGCCATCTTGCTGAATCTATCCACAACTACATAAACACTATCCATGCCTTGTCTTGTCTTGGGTAATCCAACTACAAAATCCATACTCAAGCATTCACATGGCCTAGTAGGAATAGGTAGTGGTTGGTATAGGTCTGCATTTGAAGAAGTACCCTTGGCCTTTTGACATACTATACAACTTTCCACATACCTCCTAACATCTAGATTCATCCTTGGCCAATAATAGAACCATTGAACAAGTTCTTGAGTCGTTGTGATCCCAAAGTGACCACTCAATGCACCATTATGCTTTTCTTGTATCAAATTCTCTCTAATGGAGCCTCTAGGGACACATAACTGATTCCCTTTAAACAAAAGATCACTTTGCAAGGTATATTTAGTATATATACTATGAAAATGATTCTTTTATTCAACACATACCTTATAAATGTCTGCAAAATATTCATCATCTGCATATAGGTCCTTGAAATGATCTATTCCCATGCTCTTCAGCTGAATCTCTTGGATGGTGAGAACTCTTCTACTCAAGGAATCTGCCACCTTGTTGAGTACTCCTTTCTTATGCTTGATATTAAAAGTGTAAGCTTGCAGGTATTCAACCCACTTCATGTGTTTGTGACTCAATTTCTCTTGTGAATTCAGGAAAGTAAGTGCTTGGTTGTCTGAATACACTATGAATTCCTTGGGAAGCAAGTAGTGCCTCCACTTCCTCAAAGCCTAGACCAATGCATACATCTCAAGGTCATAAGAAGAATACTTCTTCTTGGCTTCACTTAACTTTTTTGAATGAAAAGCCACCGGTCTACCCTCTTGGCTGAGAACAGCTCCAATAGCCACATTGCTTGCATCACACTCAATAGTGAATAGCTTCTCAAAGCTTGGTAACACCAAAACAGGTTGGGTAGCTATCTTTTCTTTCAACAACTCAAAACTTTTGTTAGCTTGCTCATTCCACACAAATTTAGTCTTCATTCCTCCTTTAATGGTATCCAACATAGGAGCACAAATAGCACTAAATTGTCTTATGAATTTCCTATAATATTGAGCAAGGCCATGAAAACTTCTTATCTTTGTTGTTGTCCTTGGAGTAGACCAATTTAGGATGGCTTCCACTTTTCTAATGTCCATCTTCAAGTTACCATGTGATAATACAAATCCAAGGTACACCAGCTTTGTCTTGATGAATTCACACTTTTCTAAATTGATCATCAATTTCTCCTCCTGCAGCTTCTTGCAAACCAACTCTATCTGTTTGAGATGCTCTTCTCTTGTTTTTCTATAAATTAGTATATCATCAAGATACACCACTACAAATTTACCAATGTAGTCTTTGAGGATTTCATTCATGAGGCTCATGAATGTGGAGGGGGCATTAGACAACCCAAATGGCATAACCAGCCACTCATATAAACCCTCATTGGTTTTGAAAGCTATTTTCCACTCATCTCCCTCATGTATCCTAATTTGGTGATAACCACTCTTTAAGTCTATCTTGGTATAGTACTTAGCTTCACCTAGACAATCCATTAGGTCTTCAATCCTAGGGATAGGCAACCTATATCTAATGGTTATCTTATTTATGGCCCTTGAATCAGTACAAAGCCTCCATTCCCCTCCCTTTTTAGGTGCTAGGACAGTGGGTACTGCACATGGACTGATGCTCTTCCTAATGAGACCTTGGTTTAGGAGCTCTTGTACTTGTCTAGCTATTTCCTCATTTTGTTGAGGGGTCATCTTGTAGGCTACCTTATTTGGTAGGGTAGCCCCTGGTATCAAGTCTATCCTATGACTTATGGCTCTTTTAGGGGGTAATGCTACTGGTTGTCCACTGCTTACAATGCCTTCATAGGTCTGCAACATTTTCTGTATTTCTTTAGGTAACTCTGGCTTCTCAGCTGCTTTGTCATTACTTACCTATCTTGGCCTTAACATTACTGCATAGCCAACTCCTTCCCCTTCTTCCAAGGCTTCTAAGAACTCTTTTTCATCAACCATGAGCAGATTAGGACCTGTTGTCTTCACCTCTGCATCCTCTAACAGTGATTGAATTTTGAATGTTACCTTATCCTTCTTGAAAGTATAAGAGTTCTTCACTCCATCATGCATACCTTGGTGATCAAATTGCCATGGTCTACCTAGGAGCAAGTGACATGCATCCATAGGCAACACATCACACAAGACTTTGTCCTTGTACCTTCCAATTGAGAACTCCACCCATACTTGTTCATTTACCAATACATGTTGGCCTTTATTGAGCCATGTGACCTTGTAAGGATTGGTGTGGGGTATCCTTGTCAACTTTAGCTTGCTGACTATCTCCTCTACCACAATATTGTCAGTAGACCCTAAGTCAATGATGACTCTACATACTTTCCCCATCATTTTACACTTTATCCTAAACAGAGACCTCCTTTGGCTTGGTTCCTCTTTAACCGGCTCTTTGATCAAAGTTCTCCTCATCATGAGATTCTCACCTTCTTCTGAATTCAATGGTACCTCAGAATGTTTCTCTGCTACATTTGTCTCATCATGAACTAGATTAGTTCTCTTATCACCTCCATGAGAAGTACTACCCTTCTCCGGACACCTATAGGCAGGGTGTCCCATTTGATTGCAGTGATAACACTTCATATTGGTAAAGTAACTGCTTCTTCCTTGTCCACCACTTCTTCCTCTAGAGCTAGAGCCTCTTCCTCTACCACCTCTACTATAGCTTCCTTCTTGCTGCTCAGAATACCTGACTTCTCCTTGAGCCCTTGATTCTGAACTCCTTCCACCATAGCCACCTCTTTGTCCTCTACTGTCTTTTCCCTTACCTCTACTCTTGGAGGTTTGCTCTTGCTTCCTTTTGCCTTTCTCCTCTATCTTTAAGGCCATTTGATAACACTGGTGGATGGTTTTGAAGTTCACTAGGCTCATATCTTCTTGAATAGACCACTTGAGTCCATTCAAATACCTTGCTAGCTTGATGCTTTCATCTTCAACCACCTTTGATCTGAGGAACAACTTTTGGAACTCCTCGGTGTATGCCCGGACATCCAAATCTTTTTGTCTAAGATTATGTCTCCTCCTATGTAACTGGCCTTCATAGTCATCAGGCAGGTAGGTCTACTTTATTTTGGTTACCATGCCTCTCCATGTAACTATAGGACCCTTCTTTCTCTCTTTCACCTTGCACAAAATTCCACCATGTGAGAGCTGAACCTCTCAACCTTGACTTGGCCACCTTAACCTTTTGGGCTTCTATTATACCATCACATTCAAAGTGATTCTCTATGCTTTCAATCCAGTCCATGACTGAATCAAGATCCATTTGTCCACTGAATAGTGGCACACCTTCCAAAGCTTTTCCACTTAAGGCTTGCAGTGCCTTCAAGAAGGGTTCTTTAGAAAGAACAGGGTCAGGTGTTGGAGCTTCCTCCTCCAAGTCCAATTCCTTTTCTTTTGCTTCCTTTTCTTCCTTCAAATCTATTTTATCCTTTACCTTATCTACCTTCTCTTGGACCTCGTCCAAGAGCTTCTCCATTCGGGACAATCTTTCTCTTAGCAACCAATTATCCTCTTCTTGTTCTTCTAATTTCTTGGCTAACTCAGCATTAGTCACCATGGTTCTATTTTCCTCTAGTGTATTCTCTCCTACTGATTCAGTGGGTTGCAACATCAATCACAAGCCTGATCAAACTTTGCGCTGATACCAATATGGTGTGAGTGTTCCAAGGCCTTCTTGCACCACTAACTAAGAAGACTTTTCCTTGTCTTCATCCAGGAACCTGATACCTTCTAGGTTCTTGTTAGGCTTAGATTATTAACTAAGTCCTATTCCAACTCTTCAAGAGTTTCACACCTTGTGCTTCACCTTGAAAGACTAACACCACTTTGAACTGGAAAACTCTCTCCTAAACTTAGAAGACTCTAAGTGCCAACATCACACAAAACCTTGAATTGTTTGCAGAGGTTCCAAACATACTGGAAACATGCCATGTACCTCCAACTGGATCCATCTTTTAGCCTAATTCCTTGTAGCCCTTGGCAGTGACCTTTTTGTCATTCTTGCCCAAACTTTCCAAACAACCTGAAAAAAAAAATTCACATTCAGATACCCTTTTTGATCCTCTAAAATTTTCACAAAGTTTTAGTCCTCTGAGCCCTCCGTACACTGGTTTCCTATTATCTAGGTCAAATAGGGCTAAAAGACCTATTTACTAGGGTTTCACTATTTCCTCACTCAAGACTAAATTAGATGGATTGGCAGAACCTCAATTCCTTCTGGAATGTTAGTTTATGACTAAACCCTACCTGGAACTGTACTTGTTTCGTACGGTACCTCTTTCCCCTGCCTAAAATCTTCAATTCTTGACTGTCAAACCTCTAACCGGGCACTCTAAGCTCGCCTAGGGTTTGTTATTGCACACTACTACTCGACTCCACATGACTCCTACCACTAAATATGTACAAAAAAATGGCTCCCCTAACAAATCCATCTATTCTCAGGAAATTCTCGTTGCTAGATTTCATGGGGGAGCCATAAAAAGACAAACTAGTCATGACAGAACTAGCAAACCCTCTAGTCCTTAACCTATCTAATCAAAACACTAAACTAACTCAAATGAACTTACTTGCAGAATGGAAAATACTTAGAACTACCCTATGAACATAAATGCAATGTCAAATTAATACATTCAATCCACTTGATATCACTGTCACTTCAGAACATTTGGAAAACACATAAATTGCAGAGTCTTCTTCTTATTCCAAAAACCAAAAGCTTGATTACAAAAACTAACTTCTTGAATTCAAGCCACCTCCTTTCATAGATGCCATTTACCATGTTTGTAGGGTGTGTTGGTCAATCCCCCACTCCTATCTTCTAGGGGATCCAAGGCAAGTGAGTTGCATGCAACATTTTCCATAATGGCAAATGTTGTCATGACAACTTTGTAACAACTTTTTGGCAACTTACCATTATGCCCTCTTCCTAACTCCTAGGACCTCTATCTCCTATATTTCGAGCATCCAACTCCCTTAACTACCTCATGGCCTCTTTCTAACAACATTCATGTGTTTAGAACACATTTAAGACTCCAATTCCAACTTAGGCTAAACAAAGCAAAACTATTAATGATGACTAAACATTGGTGAATCTTAGTCCTAATGACTAATTCACCTAACCACAACAATGACCTTCTAAGGTCCAAAACAAATACACAATAACTCTAACTTGGCTAATGTCAGATACAAGCCAAAATGCCTTAACTATGGAGGTTAGCCTAGGTGCTCCTGCACCATTATGTAAGTTGTAGAAGCCTGTTTGTACATATGTAGTTTGAGTTTTTATGCAAATTCCCCATGTTTTCTGTTGATGTCAAAAGGGGAGAGTAGAACAGTGAAAAATTTGTATTGACCTCAAGGGGAGTTTTAGTTTTTAGCTATGTTTTCAAATTTTGAAGTTGGTAGTGTAATTCATGTTGGTACTGATCTGACACTTAGTCATTTTTCATTAAGTGTTGCCATCAGTGCCAAAGGGGGAGATTGTTGGCAACAAACACTAAATTTTTTTCTAATGTTGTCATTGATGGCAACTCTTGTCTGTTATTCAATCCAAATTTCATCATTTGATGATACCAATAGACATATTTTAAGATAGACAAGCTAGAACAAAGCATCTGACAAATTTGTGTTCATTGATTCATATGTGATTTTTTTGTTATCTTTTTGAGTTGTCGATCTCAAGGAAGGTTGTTACATATATGATCTACGTTAGCTATGAATGTTAGTGCCTCATATTGATCTGTGTGCAAGTTAGAAGATCCAATTGTTTAATTTTTTATTCATCAGTGCAAGAAGGCCCAACTAAGTGAATATAGTCATTATACATATTCGAGGAGTAGGTGTTTAAGTGTTTTTGTGTTTGAGCATTTTGATTTGGGTCCTCACTTGTTGTGGCCAAATTTGGTGGATGTACATTAAAAATTAATTATGATTTGAGCCAACAGTTTGTAAATATTTTCTATTTTGTTGAAGTCAACATGAAGCGATTAAATCCTTAGTAGTGGATATATAAAAGTGATTTATTATATCATTTTGATGTATGTATAAAGTATTTTGTTGCATGTTACGGATGTTAAAATAGTTGTAAAGTGATTATGTACAGTTTAACTTGTGTAATAATTATTTTGTGATGCAAGTTAGAGGAGAACAAAGCAGAAGAGCATAATCAAATAAAAGGTAAAGAATTTGATCCATAAGCTTAACTAGAACTATAATCAGGCATTTGTAGATGCTACTTTATCAGTTCAATCTTTTGGATGTAATCCAAATCTATTGTAAGGCAGTGAGCCTTTCTATTTTTGAGTAGTGAGCTCTAGGAAGTGTGTCTAAATGCAAGTGCATTCCCATTTTGTAAACTTTCAATTTCAGCATACTCAAATAATCTTGCTAATTGACCTCCACCGTGGTTTTTCCCCTAACAGGGTATCCATGTAAAGATCCTTGTGTTATGTTGTTGTGGTTATTTTTCTTATGTTCATGCATCTTTCTTTTGGTTGAATGTTATCAATACTTTAAAGATCAGATTAATAAAGTTAAAAATTGTAGAACATTGATTCACCCCCCTCTTAGTGTTCCTTGATTCCAACAAATTAGACCTAAGAGGACAACATTCACCAAAAATTAAAGTTAAATTGATTAAATCCCACTTAAATTTGAATTTTCCCTCAAAGGGGACTCATTCACCACCCTTGGTGAATGGGTCCAACCAAAGGGGATTCATTCGCCCAAGGTGGTGAATAGGTCCCACTACTATTGTTGGAAGGTGGGTTTTCAAAGTATGAGATAATTAAATGATGTTTTTCAGGTTTTATGTGATTTCTCAAGTAAAACAGGCCTCTAGATCAAAATTAATGGGTCTAATGGGCCTATAAATGTTGTTTTGAAGGGTGAATGATGTGAAGGGACTCAAAAGTGGGTCCAATTATGCGTGAAATTATCTCTTTTCTCAAGAGGGTCCAATTTTCTATGGCACATCTAGACTTAATGAACCCATTCTCCCTTAATCCAACATTATAAAATACATTTAATTTCATTATTACATTAATCTAGAAGGCTTGTAAACTAAATTTAATTGTAATCTAGTGTTGTAATGTGATTTACACATTCACATTGGATGTTGTGCCTTTCTAGGCTAAGTGGACCTCATTTTAGTGTTGTACAGTGTATTTAATCACACTTTCACATTGAATTATGTGTCTCAAGCCTTAATTGACATTCACATCATAACTAATAGGCTCCTATTACCCCATATTGTGCATCCTAAGGCATAATTTGATGAAATAACCAACAAAGTGATCATATAAACCTGATTTATGCATTTCTCAGCAACCTTGTTGGAAAATGGACCCCTTTAGGACTAATTCACCATCTGTGGTGAATGAGTCCCTGATAGGTGGGACCGATTCACCCAAGGTGGCAAATGAGTCCCATTTGGGCCATTTTTAACTTCTGAGTAGGAAATTTTGGAATTTAAGTTTTGTTTTTCTTCATGTCGGCCTTATGGATCCAATTATAGGTAAATAAGGTGAATTTCCTATAAAATCAAGTCTCTAAACCCTAATTTACATCTTTTAACTCATTCACACATCTCTTATCATTCATTCATCATCTATCTTCTCCTTCAAGTCAAGCAAGCTAGGGTTTCATCATTGCAAGTCATCAAGATAGTTTCCTAAGACATTTAACGACAGAATCTTCCTCCATTGTTGCATAACTTCAAGATCAAACATCATGGCAAGGTATTGACTTCATTTTTTCATGCTTCATTACATTATTTTGAATCATTTTTGTTTAATCACCTTCAAAGGGATTTGACCAAGGCAAACCCCCATGCCCTAACATCCAACATATTTCCTTCTCTTCTTGTGTGTTTGTAGATTTAGGCATATTAGAGGCTTGTAAATCATTGAAGATAGATTTGAAAATTTCTTCAAGTCATCTCTTCATTGGATAAATCAAAATACCCATAAAAAGTAACTTTCAGGTATGAATTTGACAGTTTCAGAATCAGACACTTGGAGAAGTAGAAAGTGTAGACCGAAGGCTCCTATTTCCACCTTTGAATATTCAAAAATTCAAAGTGGACTCATTCACCATGGATGGAGAATGAATCCCATTTCCAGGGCTGATTTTGGTTTTATTCATTTTTGGATACCAATTTGTCTAAAGTGGGCTCCAAAACAATTTCACAAATTTGGGACTAATTCGCTCAGAATGATGAATGAGTCCCACTAGGCCTAAAAATTAGGATCAACAGCATTCCAGATATCATTTCCAATCTTCAGATCAATATCTTAGGTGCACACTTTTAGCTTCATCCATTTATGTTTTAGTTTGTTATTCATTTCTAGGTGTTTTTGCATTACAGAATGTGTTTTCAAACATTTTAGATTTCATTAGTTTTGCATTCATAATCAATCAATTTTATCAATTAGTTGCATCTAGATCATTGCTTTTATCCATAATTACATTGAATACATTCCTTCATTTGGATGAACCACCTAGATTTTGTGTGAGATCTATCTCTTTCCTTTAGGTGAAAAACCCTAATTTAGCAAAAGAGTCAGCATTTCACACCTCTTAAAATCTATGGTTCACAAGCCTATCAATAAAATGCTCCTACCCATCCAAACTTACAAGAAAGCATAGATTATCACTCATTGGTTTTTGGAGATATTCCTAAAGAAATTACTCCTAAGAGAGAACATGATCATGACATACAAATAGTGCTACGGAATCATCCACCCAACCTAAGGCCTTACAGGTATTGATATATATGTAGTGATAGAAAATGTATCCCTCTACATTTTTCGCACTTTTTTGGACCCTCCCTATTAAATTAAGCTTAATGTGGCCTTGATTTATTGTTGTAATGTATTTAACACATTCACATTAGGTCTTGAGACCTTGTAAACTAAGTGGACCTAGTTGTGCCTTATTTAGGGTGTTGTACAGTGTAACTTTACACTTTCACACTAATCTAGCATTTTATTAATTAATTAGGATTCTTTATGCTTTAATTAGGCTTACTTTGCATGCACAAGCCTTTTTTAATGCATCTTTATGAGATTAATACTGACATTTAACAACATCCAATCATAATTCATGTGTTTTTTGATTGTATGGCACAAATGTAGTGATCTATCACTCATACACAACCTTGGGCACATGGGTCCCACCTAAGTTTCAGGGCCCCGATCTAGATTTCACATAAATCTAAGTGTTTCTTGAAAAATGTGTCCCAAAGCTTAGCCTAATGGGACTCATACACCACAACTAGTGTATGCATCCATTTTAGCTTAGACCTAAATTAAATTCAAATATTCTTGGTAGGATTTTATTCTCCTAGATCTGATGTCGGCTTGTAGTGTTGTAATTTCAAGAAATTTGGCATAAACAAGTATAAATACAAGGTTATTTCACTCATTTTCACCTAAGAATTTCATGAGAGAATTCCTAATATCATTTAAGAGTTCACAGGAGCATTCAAGAGTGATTATCAAGTGTTTTAGAGAATCATTCAAGTATCAAGCATCATGCCAAATTCATTGTGCATCATGTTTGTTTTTTAGCTAAAATTTGTGATGTATGGTTTTATGATTCAAGAAAGTATACAAGACAAGATCCATATCATTCAAGCAAGATTCAAGATCCACATTCATGCTAGCCATCTCATACATGTTTGGAGCATCTTATTTAAGGGTTTGGTCAATTGCAATATTACACATTTTTTCATTCATCATTCCTCCTTTCAATTTCATTTCATTTAAAGGTTTGATTACCAAAATGGGGTTTGACCAAGGAAAAACTCTTTCTACTAAAAAAATAACATTTTTCCCTCTCTTTAGTGTGTGATTTGTAGATCTAGGTTGAAGATACATTGAAGAGCAAGATTTGAAGAAGTTTTCAAGTTTGCAAAGTTATCAAAGTTTTCACCTTGTTTACAAGATCACTAAAATACACCTATAGATCAGAATTCAACATTTCAAACCTACAATTTGAAATTAGAAGGAAGAGTAGAGATAGAAGTGAAGATTTATGCATTGACCCCCTAAAAAATGTGAGTAGAACTAATATGTCACTTTTGGCATATGAGACCTAGTACATGCCTTTTTTCCAGATTTAAGGAGTTCCAGACTAATCACTGCCAAATTTTTGTTCTTTCCAAAAAAACCTAATCTAGGAATAAATCGTCTAGCCTAGCATGACTCCCGATGTGCATTAAATTCAAAATTTTCAACATTTCAAACCTTGTTCCAAGATTCCACAAGTTTCCAGTTGCACCTCTTTGATTTCTCAATTTACTATTTTGATTTGCATTCATTTCTAGGTCATTCATTTGAGTGTTGCATAGCATTAGGTTTTGTCATTAGATCTTGTTGGCAACACAAGGGTAGACAACTAAGAGGAGTGGTGAATCAGTTGTCACAAAATTTCAAACTTATTCAACTTATTAAACTTATTCTCAAATTTTAACATTAATCATGAAAGCATAAATGAACAATGCATCAGAAGCACACATAACATCAAGATTTTTATGTGGAAACCCTATTAGTGGAAAAATCATGGTGTAGGTCAGTCCACAAGATTATTCCATGTTAAAAGTATAAGATAATATGAATTGGGAATGTACATGCATTTAGGCACACTACCTAGAGCTCACTGCTCAATCACAAAGGAAGAAACATTGTCTTACAAAAAGGTTTTAATTAAATCCATCAAACTTTGAACTAAGAAAATAGCATCTACTAATGCCTGGTTACTGTTTTGGTTAAGCACATGAACACTTCTTCACTCTTCTTCACTCTTTTCTCTACCTTCGAATGATCTAAACTTTATTTTCATATAAAACTCATACACTTCACATCCTCTCTATTCAATTCAAATAAACAATCACTCTTATATATCCATAGCAATAAATTCCATCACTATAAGTTGGCTCCAAAGAAATAATAAAATGAATACAAACAGTCAGCACAAAAAAAATAAAGATTAATCATGTGAATCAACCAAGGTTGGCCACAACATAGTGAAGACCAAAACTAACATCCTCAAACATTAACCACTTCAATTAATTACTCCTCAAAGATCCACAACACACTTCAATACCTTGTCAACTAAGAACATAAAAAACATGAACACACAAGAGAAAATCTCAGATCACAAGCACAACGATCAATGCAGATGTGCAATACAGATAGAGAATGAACTAGAAACATCCACAAGCATCATGAAACACTAGAGAAGCATCTACAACAACTGAACTTACTAAAATCACATGATCTTCATTCAAGACACAAACTGAAGTAAGAGAAAAAATATCTAAATACAAATCTCCATAACTTGATCAAATCTTCACGTGGATAAACTAGCTATACTCAACAAGAAACCTTTTAGTGCACAACCTCTAAACAGAAACATACTAATCACACTAATAGAAAGAACTTCACTTCACCACTAACAACCTGTAGCACTTCTTATTACACTTTTCTCAATATCCTCAACATATACAACTTCTAATGCAACAATGCTAATAGTGTTGACATCAATAACAACCACATATCAACAACACAACACAACATCCAAAAATCTCCCCCTTTCGCATTGATGGAAACACATGATGTGAAAAATACCATCAACACAACTACACTTAGTCCCCCTTAGGTTTTGACTTTTCTTTCCTCAACTCTTCTCCCCATAAATATTTTTCACACTACTCTTCTCCCCCTTTGAAATCAATGGAAAATATCTCTTCTATACAAGCTATGAACCTCATATCTGAACATTTGAACATTTGAACATCTAACTACTCCCCCTGAGTAGCAACAACCACAACATCATTCTAGATCAAAATATGATCATGAAATGCATGGATAGATGCAAATCAGTGCATCCTTAGTTTTGATTAGTAGGGGAAATCACCCCTAACTTCCCTCTAAGATACTCAAAAGTATCCTTAGGTAATGGCTTGGTAAATATGTCTACAATCTACTCCTTAGTAGGCACATACTCCAATATGACTTCCTTTTCACTTACTTTCTCTCTCAAAAAGTGAAACTTGATAAATATATGCTTGGTCTTGGAATGCAGGACCGAATTCTTAGAAATGTTAATATCACTTGAGTTATCATAGAATAGAACAATAGAAACATCATATACAACTCAGATATCCTTCAACATCTGCTTCATCCACAGTACTTGAGTACAATTATTACCAACAGCAATGTACTCTTCCTCTACAGTAGATAAAGAAATAGGATTCTGCTTTTTTCTTAACCATGAAATTAGCTTCTTTCCCAAGAAAAATGCTCCACCACTAGTAATTTTCCTATCCTTCATATCTCTTGCCCAATCAACATTAGTAAAGGCACTCAAAGTAAGATCTTCATCTTTAGGATACCATAAACCAAAATCAAGTGTCCCCTTCAAGTATTTGAAAATCCTCTTCACAACAATCACATGAGATTCTTTAGGATCAGCTTGAAATATTACAACAATACATAGAAAATTCTTGATATTAGGCCTAGTTTGAGTCAAATAAATAAATCCACCAATCATTGATCTATATCTAGTTTTATTTTCCTTCAAAGAATCATCATCAGTTGTCAACTTGCATCTAGTCACCATGGGTGTACCAATTGTCTTTAAATCTTCCATACCAAATTTCTTCAACAATTCTTTCACATTCTGGGACTGAGATATAAAGATCCCTTTATCTAACTAAGTAATTTGCAATCCCAAGAAGAATTTCATCTCTCCAATCATTGACATCTCAAACTCATTTTGCATCTCATCAACAAACTTCATACACAAGCTATCATCTCCTCCAAATATGATATCATCAACAAAAACTTCCACAATCAAATCTTTATCATCATTCTTGAAATAAAGATTACTATTAGTAGTACCTTTTTTCTAAATCCAAGCTTCACCAAGTACTTATCCAATCTGGAATACCATGCTCTAGGGGCTTGTTTGAGTCCATATAATGCTTTCTTCAATCAACAAACCATATCTACCTGATCAGTTAACTAGAATCCATCAGGTTTTTCAACATACACCTCTTCTTCCAATTTTCCATTTAGAAAAGATGACTTGACATCCATTTGATAAACCTTGTAGTCTTTGTAAGCAGCATAAGCAAGAAACAATCTCACAACTACAATTCTAGCAATAGGGGCAAAGGTTTCTTTGAAATCAATACCTTCCATCTGTTAATATCCCTTACATACCATTCATGCTTTTTCTCTAACAACTTCACCATGTTGATTTAGTTTGTTTCTAAAGACCCATTTAGTTTTAGTTACATTTGTATCCTTGGGTCTGGGAACAAGATCCCATTTATCATTCTTTTCAATTTTTTGTAGTTCCTCTTTCATTTCTCCAACCCAATGTTCATCTTTTCATGCTTCATTCACACTAGTAGGATCAATCTTTGAAATCAAACAATATTCTTCTACAATCTTTCTCCTATTTTGGACACCTTTGTTCTTTATATCACCTATGATCTGATTTTCTGAATGATTCAATCTTACATACCTCAGAGACTTCTTAAAATGTTCTTCAATTTTAGGCTCTTTTGATCTCTCTTCTATTCTTCCACCAGTTTCTCCTTCCTCTTGATCTTCTTGATTCAGCAGAATGATTTGTGTAGACATGCAAAATTAGCATCATGCATTTAATTAGGTCATATTCATCCATTCATCAAATAAAACAAGTTCATTAAATTCAATCTCTAAAGTCCTCCATTTAAATTAAATAAATTCATCTTTAGTACTAACATCATCCTCTTTGATTAAATAAATCAAATCTTTATTTAATCAAGTCTTTATCATTTTCCATCTCCTTTTTTATTTAGTTCAATCCATAAATCTAAAGCAAAAAGGTAAAATCACCTAGAATCCACTTAAGATAGCTAAATCATGATTAATCTAATTCTAATCACCCATCACATCCTCTAGCTTTTCCCACTTGCAAAAAAAAATCAATTTATTGATTTATTAAATTCTCCATTTTCTCTCAACATGGCATCTTTGAGGAATATTCTACAAGTTTGAAATCTCCCCCCAAATTGACATGTACATCCAAAAAAGCATTTCAGAGCTCTTACATGTCTCTTGCAAAGGTTAAATTTAGCATTTAACGCATCTTGTCATTGGTGGATCTTTAGTCCCACATCCTCCATGTTTGGCATTCTTCTATCCTTCTTGGTTATAAATAGAGAGTTTCTTTGTTGTATCATCATCTCCACAATCTTAGCATCTTTTTGATACACACTCATTATCTTGCATCTTCATATCTGGAGCTTATCAAAAAGGGCTTGGAAAAGGGCTATTTTCCACATCAAAATAGCACCAATCCCCCTATAAGATGCTAGTTTGATCATTTGAATAATATTTTATTATGTTTTGATTGCTTTTTGTTTTGCTTCCATTATTCTTGTGTTCAAATGAATTTTATAGGGAATCTTAGGTTTGCTTATTTTAAATGGACTAACTAAGCTAATTGTGGTCATTGTTTCAAGTATTGCAGATTTGGGGTCCACAAAATGGTGCTAGAAGGAGGGTTTTATGCTCAGTAAATGTGCATTGAGCTCAGATATAGGTTTACAATCTACTTTGAAGCATATATTTTTTAGATATAACTATTTGTGTATATTTTAAAGTGCTCTTAATCCGCTTTTGATCTACTTTTAGGCATACATTGTTCATTTACTTCAAATCTGCATTTTCATTGTATGGGCGTAGATCTCTTTAGATTTGGCATGAATGTTGTTGCTCTGTATTGTTCACATTTTTCCATATTGAAAAAATGCACACTTGTTTTTCTGTTTAATGATTATTGGTTAGAGTTCACTGCATTATTTCTCCCAGTAAAATCAATTGTTAGAGGTTCTAAGCAATAGGGACATGAAGACTATTAGATAACCAAAATGTGTTCCTCTATACAACCTTTGTAGAATGTATGCCTACATATAGCACTCACCAGATCATTTGATTCCTCGTGACAGAGACCATAGTCATTTTTTTAAGATAAATCATATGCGTTGTTTTCATTGTTTTGATTGTAAGGTTTTAGAATTAAACCACGAGATTTGGATGATCATCTGCCTGCCGCAGCCATTGGAGTAGATCAAAGATATGAGAATAATTTTTAATTAGTGTTCCTATTGTGATATATGTGGAACTGTGAATGACTATGTATATATAAAGCTTCATAGAAGTCCTATTCTCCTGCATTGAATGTATCCCATCTCGAAAAAGCTATTATAGGTGGAAGAGCAAGATTTATTGCCTGTTTAATCTTTCAAAAGTAATGCAGGAGTGGATGACCATAATCATTGGCTTAGATTGTGTAGTGCCAAGTTGTCCCACCATCATAATCCCCTTCAAGAAGTGGCACCATTATTGGCCACACAGCGTAACCTTTTGTGTACTAGTCTTGGATTTAGACTTAGAAGGAAAACAATTTCCACCTTGGTCATCTCTTTAGGAATGGACTTTAGGAACATCTTAGATTCCTTGGTACGCATAACAATTTGTTGTCCTACATTGTAAACCCTATGCTGAATGCTACCAACTGGAGCCATTTCGAGTGTAACCCACTATACTGCTACATTTTGTAGGAAGGAAAAAAACTTGTGCACTAAAAAAGGTGTTTTGTTGCACATTGATAAGGGGCATTGGTTTTGTGTGTGTTTTTACGTCCTTGCACCAAGAAAATTATTGTTTATTCCCTAGAAATAGCTTATTTTGAGGTAGTCTGACAATTAGTTTATGTGCCTTGACAGTGCATTCTACCAATTGCATTTAGTTTGAAAGGGCGTACAAAAAATGAAGGTTGTGGAATTTGGTTTTATGCTATTCCAATTGCATTAGCTCGCAAGTTTATAAAAGTCATGACTTGTAACCCGTGAGCTAAGAAACATTTCCCTGTACCTGTGAAAGACCAATCTTGTGCATATTATTACCAAGCATTAAGTGTGTGGGGCAAGCTATTCTATTTGGAGAACCCTAACACAAATTTTCCCACGAAGTAAAAAGAAAATAGCCTGCGGCATTGCATTGGTTGTTTATTTTTCTTTATGTTCTTTCAAAACTCCTCTGAAGTGACTTGTATTTTTATTGTGTTGCTTTGGGTTGTGTTTTTAGCTACATCCTCCATTTATGACCTAGTTCAACCTAATTCAATAAAAATATTTGGCATATTATAAACATACACACCAGATTCTAGGTAGTCTATTCTACTTCCACCAACCAGATTTCATAGTCAAGAACATTATTACAAATTTCATATCATTTGTCAAAACCTCATCCACAATCTACTATGTTCATCGATTAACAATTATTTTGTAGGCTTCTTCAATATACCACATCTTCCCACTGCAAACGCAACCATGATGATACTCATAGTCACTAAACCATTCTCCAATCAGACAAGGTAAACTTCAGATGAGCAATTTGATATGCACTCAAAAAGAGGTGCCTTTATTGGTAGGTTTCAACAACAAAGAATGACATTTATTGTTTGCAGATTTTAGCAGTTGAGGAGACACCTTTGTTATCAACTGAAACATTTAAAGTCTTTGTTTCTATGGATTTATTAACTCATGCTTTATTATATCTTTGTTGGCTGACAGTAAAATCTTTATTCGCATTCATACTTTTGACAGAAAAGTCTTTGTTTGTTGGATTTGTTCAATAAATATCAATTAATGCATCTACATGTATTGAACATTGAATATAGATTGGAAATCTTTGCTGCAAGCTACCTTACTTGTGCTCTTATTATGAAGATCTTTTAGCTAAGCACAATATCTTTTTTTTTAGAAAAATTAGAAGCAAAATATTGCAAGCATCCTTGTTAATTGGTCTTGCTCATTTATGACTTTTGTAGGCTAAGTATAAGGGATTTAAAAATATTATTTAAATTTTTGTAAATCTTTATCTATGTGCAAAATCAGGACTCTAATTAATGCTTCATTTTATTTTTGAAAGCATTAGTATTGTTTGAAGTTAATGATTAAAAAATAATTTTAATTAAATAACTTGATTCTTGCATGATTTTCTTCCTTAATAGGTGTAAAGGAAAAGCGAGGAGGATGGATTTTTGTTTGCACAAGGAGCTTGCAAGAGGTGATCTTTGAAGAATCTTGGAGAAAAAGATAAATTGAGCATTGAAACTTGAAGTTAACAAAGTATTTTTAAATTCTTAAGGCTTGCTTTAATTTTCTATTTTAGACTAACTCACTTTTTTTGGGGGGGCTTTAAAATGAACATTACAAAAAAAATCAATTTTTTTTGCAAAGGGTTAAAATGAACTTTAAGAAAATTGACTAGATTTCATTTGAGGTTAACAATTGAACAAGGCAACTTTCATATCTCATTTTGATGCTTTAAAACAAATCAAAATCTTTGCTTTGTGGACTTAAAATGAGCAAGTGTTTTCTTTGCTTTTGCAATTGCTTACTCAAACTAACACCATTGAAAAGATGTATGTGCTTCTCTCACACCTCACGGTGATCTTGAGAATCAAAATACTTTTTGGTGGTCTTAGGTTGGGATAAATTAATTTCCTCCACACTTCATTTTGGGAACTAAAATTGAACAAAAAATCTTGCGAGTGTGAGCCAAATCTATCGCATGTATTCTCTCTTTGTTTCTCAAAAAAGATCGATTGAGTTACAAATATGTTTGCTCACTTTTATTTATATTAGAGGGCCTACCTTGGAGAAAAAGTACTCACCCAAGGGAATGACTCAACCGGCAACACTCTAAAGCCAAGAGTATTTCCAGCTAGGATATAAAAGTGGATACTAGAATGAAGGCCAGTTTCATGTGGTTGACTCCGACGAGAAGGGCAGCAATGGTCTCTCACCACGTTGGGTCAACTCCTATGAATGAAAAGTCAAAATTAAAACCCTTGTTTTAAAAATTCCAAAATCCCTATCTATTTGTTGGTGCGGGGATGGTCATTCTGAAGCTGCTCCACACTTTTAAAAAATTTAGTAGAAATGGAAAGTATGCCATGGGATTTTCATGGGTACTAATGCTTGGCTGCCCCAAGAAGTGAGTATCATGGAGGGGATCCTGTGGGGTCAAGCATCTAACCATTCACTAAAAGTAAGTGTAGTTGGACTTGCCTAGGTGGGGACTCAATAAATACAGTCCTTCATATCCATAGGGTTGTACTTATTTTTCATTACAAAACACTTGCTTGTTTGAAAACATTGGGAAACACACATTCAATAGGAAAATCAAATTTCAAACCTCTTGGTTAGAGCAAACACCTTTGACAAAACCCAAGAGCTATTGCTTACCCTAGGGATTACATCTCTAGAGGTTCCTAAGTAATTGGGTCTACATCTTAATTTTCTCTTACCAAGGTCAACATAGGAAACCATTTTCTTGATTTCTTGGAACCTCCACATAGCACTTTGTGGGAAAAACAAAGGTGAAGACATTGGACATTCAGTTTGAAACATAATCAAGGGTGTTCTTTTGGTAAAAAGAAGTCATTAAACAAGATTAACTATAATTGAACCTCACACATGTGTTTGGAACCTTTTGGTCATATGGTTTTCATGCAAACATTGATCTTTTGGTTTGAAATACTCTTAGAAAAAAGCATGTTCTTCAAAACTTTGGTCTTGTAAACAAGGTCCTTCTTAGGTTCATTTAGGATCAAAATCAAACACTTCATCCATCTCGAACATTTATCATTTTCATCCCATAAACAACTTTAGAGCTTTGGAAATATCATTATCTAGACTTGGGTACATCCTTAAACCAAATCAAAATCATTTGTTTATTTAGGTATGTTTGGATGAATCCTTCCACACACACTTAGTTAAATTATCACGTCTTTGAACAAGTTTATCCTAAAGATCACATCTAGTATCTTAGGGTTTACAAGTTCATTATCCGATCAAAACAATCCAAATAAAATCCTAAAGTCTAGCATTGATCCAAATTTCCTAAAAAGTTCAACACCCATATCATTCACCCCTTTCATATTTCATCTCATCATTGGTCCTAAACACCTTAGAGGTCACTTTTGAAACAAGGTCAAAACACAAGAATAACATGGAATATAAACTTGCTCCATACATCATGAGTAATCCAAATCAACTAAACTTTCAAAGTCTTACAATGTTGATTGATTATCAACATTCACATTTATACAATCCATACATGGGATCATTATCTCCTACAAACCTTGATGGTACAACAAATGTGAGTACTCCTAGTCAAAATTTTGGAACGCCTTTTTCGATGGTAGATTTAAATCCAAGTCTAAAACAAAAAATCTATCAACCCAACACTCAATGCATGAGTCTTCTGCAAAACAACATCATCCCATCAAATCCATACATGCCAAATGTGAATATACCAAGTACAAATTTACCAAACATGAAAATTTTGAATCCAAACTTGGAAAACTTTGGGATAGATATGTTTGTGAATCACACAAATGTTTTTCAAAGTCCAAACACAATGATAACAACTCCATGTATTGATCCAAGTCAAGGTAACACCATACAAAATCAAAGTTACCTAAATCAAGGAAATGTGATTCCCAACCACAACAATGTTCAAATTCAACCTATCATGCCACATCTAAACATCATCCCAAATCAAAAAATTATCCAAAATCAATTTTTCCATGATTCCATTCAAACACCACAAGTGTAAATTCCAAATCTGCTTGAACAAAAGCCAAATCAACCATATCAAGGGAGTCAAAATCAAAATTAAGATCAAAATTCGCTAGATCAACTTGCTTCAATTGCCAAAATAATTGACTTATTGAGCTAAGAGACATCTTCACTCAAAAATCAATATTCTCTTCCTTTGGTTGAACCATGTCATCAAAGCATTGAGGTGTGTCCACAACCACATCAAGAACAATATCTCCAATGTGAAGAAGTTAGATATCAAGATCAACCATATCAACAAATCCAACCCCTTCATCTCGAAGATCAATCACCCCATCTCAAGAATCAATCACCACAAGGTCAATTTAAAGCACAAATATCACAAGATAACAAGTGGAAATAAACACCACTTGGAAAACCAGTCGAATCATTCATGCAACAGTTGGTGCAAGAAAATCTCATTGAAATCCCTATCTATAAGAATCATCAAGAGCCCCTAGTCAAACCACCAGGGTATAATGAGGAGCACCACTGTGATTTTCAAAAAACAAAGGGACACACAACATCAAGTTGTATTCAACTCAAAAATCTCATGTCAAAGACCTCATTGATCAAAATATAATCACTATTAGGGAAAATGATGAAGATTCGACCACTTGTGATAGCATTCACAATCTATCCACTGCAATTGTTGAAAACAATGATCAAGATCTATCCATTGATGAAGATGTTTCTACCTCATCCAATGATCAAAAAAACATACGTCAAAGAACACTTTTCAATCATGATCAAAATACACCAACAATACCCAACAATTTTCCAATTCAATAAATGTCAACATCACTTGACCCTATGGTTGAAGACATTCACAATCTCTCCACCGCAATTGTTGAAAACAATGATCAAGATTTATCTGTCAATGAGCACATTGAAGATGTTTCTACCCCATCTGATGATCAACTCGCCATACATCAAGAGCCACTTTTTAGTGATCTATTTCAAGGAGTTTTAGAATTATTTGATCCTATTGATATAATCCATGATCCATTGATGAATGATCATATTGAAAATGTCTCTACATCACCTTATGAGTTAGAGAACATATCTCAAAAATTTATTCAAAAGAAAGATCAAAATATTTCACCAAGGTCTAGTAATGGTCCTTTCCAATACATATTGACCCCCTTTGACCTCATGTTTACATATACTAAAGGAATCCTCAACTGGAAACTTGATCCAAATCCACTCAAAGATCAAGAGGATATTGAGCCATTTCCCATGCCTAATGAAGACATACAAGAACCCTTTGTGAGCAATCCATCCTTTAAAACTGACACATGTCAAGAACTTGATTCAAAGCATGTCAAATGCAATTTTGAAATAAATCAAGATCAAGAATTTGTATCTCCAAGATACTATAATGATCTAATGGACACTCCCCTATATATAAAAGATGTTGCAAATGATGATCATATCCCCATAAGACATACTCCTCCATCTACCCATGAGATGCTTTCTATGGATGGATACATAGATGATCTTCATTTAGAATAGGATTCCTTTAATCCTGACATTATGACACAAAAAGAGCAAATTATTGATTCCTATAGTCAAACTAAATTATCAATAGTAGAATCAGATATATCCCAAATTTAGACTGAGGACATCATGTATGAAGATATACAACATTATCCAATCAAGGAAGCAGGTCAAACAAAACAAGACATTCTGGAGTCACTAGAACAAAAAATTGAAATAACATCTACAATGGCCATTTATCAGCGAATGCATTCTAAACAGGAACACTCAAAACAAGTAGAATCAAGGAACAAAGGTGCCACTACCACCATATTGGGGGCAACTATGTCTCAAGAAAATTTCAACATAGAGAGCACGAAGAATCCTTATGATGAAATCGATTCCAATACTACAACCAGCCACATCATGAATCCTCATCCACCCATCAACCCATCCACGAATTGGGACCAACATCAAAAGAAATATTTGAATCAAAGCACAAATAAAATTATCAAAGAAAAAGAAGATAAGAAGCATATTGGACAAATCAAATATACATGGATACCAAATAATACAAAGAAATATTATCCCTATCAAACTCCATCAGTCAAAGAAACTATGGGCCAAAATAAAAAAGGGAAAAGTATCCATCAAAGATGTCCACAATAGCAAAAATAGGCTTTTCAAGCAATGTACAAACTGTATCAAACAGTTGGTCCTAATTCCATGCACACTTCCATATCCACCCATCATTTCTCATCTTCCCAAGTTTGGAGAGTCAAAGGTTCCAAACTATCAACCAATTCATCTCTTATCCCTAAACACACTCCATCCATGCCTCCATGCATGATATCCAATTCTCAAACTGACCATGTATTGGCAATGACCCTTCATCCTAAGGATTCTAAAGGAACTCTATCGCGATGTGCATGCAAAGATAGAGTTAACCCCGGTATCAATAAAGTAGATCAAGAATTCAAAAAGTTGCATTCAAGTGTGTGTATCTTAACAAAGCAACTTCTTCAAGTAGGCTATCAATGGAACATCATGACAGAAGCATCTACATCGACACCACAAAGTGATTCAACATGAGCTTAAAATATTTCAAAAAAATCCAAAAAAAAATATAAAAATATAAAAATAAAGAAAAAGTCAAAAAAAGGATTGAAAACAGTAAAGAAAAAAATTGTCCTCTAGTGAAAACCGCATAAGCAGCGCGTTGGACAGGTACCATGATGAAAACCTAGCAAACATGCATCATGTGTAGAATCAAGCATCTATGTGTGCCACTTCAGGAGAAAGCATCTCATCCCATCCATAATAAATCTAGTATTCCATCCATCTTATCCATAATAAATCCATTCATCCATTAACTATTTATCCAATCCATTTTCATATATTTGCATCCATAGTTTGAGTTATCTTGATCTTGATGAACTTTAGTGCACACTTTACACTTTCTTATGGTAAACATCTTGACACAGGTCATTTTAACTGATCCTATACTATCCAACATTATCTAAGCTATGCAGCATTATGCAAATGAGAATTCTTTATCCAAACACCTTATCTTATAGCAAGATAATCCTTGGCATCCTTTTCATGCTTACCATCCAAGCATCCACTGATGACATTCCATACATTGCTAGACACTAGGGGAAGATATTTGTGTCTTGTTTCGAGAATAAATCTTGATCTATATCCTCCAACTTATATGGTGGTCCAAACATTAGAAAAAGTGAAATCAAATTGGTCAAACCACTTATCTAAATCACTAGCCCATGGCATATTTTGAAGAGAAGACATTCCTTATTAAGCTTTATCTTTCATCAAACATCAATCCAAACAATCAACATCAGTCGCATCTAGTTTGCACGTCAATGTCACATCAAATCATCCTAAAAAACTTTTGTTCCAAACCAAACTTCATCAATATTGATCTATCGAATACAATCAATCCATCACCATCCTTGCATTGTTGTGTATCCTCAACAATGTTATCCAATCAATCCCTCGTCATCTTGGGATATCCATCCTAATCCTTGTGCTGCTTAAACACTATCCTTGCATTATTGTGTATCCTCAACAGTGTTATCATTGAATCAATCCATCAATCAGATCAATCAACCTTGGCTTGATTTTAAACAAAATCTCAAAAAAAAGCATTGATATCGCCAAACACATCCATATCCAAATCATCAAAATCATGCAAAAAATCCAAAAACATCAAAAAATCCAAAAATCCAAAAACATTCAAAACATATCAAAAAAATCCAAAAACATCAAAAAATACAAAAATACAAAAACATCCAAAACATATCAAAAAAATCCAAAAACACTCAAAAATTCAAAAAACATCAAAAACATGATATTTGAACTACATCCTCTCTAAGCTTAAACGTAGGCAAGGATAATCTTTGATCAGCCCCCAAGACCCCAAAATTAAAAAAAAAAATCATAAAATCTTAGAAAACCCCAAAACATTGGAAAATCAAAAATCAAAACATTTGAAAAATCTCAAAAATACCAAAAATAGCCTCAAAATATTTCAAAAGTGTTAAAAACATCCAAATATTTGAAAAATCCATCCATCTCATCTCTCTTTCACTCGAAATAATCAATCATCCATAATAAACTGATTGTCACCCTTACCCTTTGGCAAAACAAATAGAAACAAGTACAATAATTGGAAAAAGAAAACTTCAAATGCAAAATCAAAAGCAAGCAACAAACTTTTAAATGCAAAATCAAACTCTTGATCATTTGCAAACATGTCAATCGACCTTATATCAATAGTCTTTTTGAACAACCTATCAACTTTCCACCATCCACTAACATGTCCTAGGATGCATCCTTCCTACAATGGGTATTATCTTTGACAAAACACTTTGGATAAAAAAAAAATGTGTTGCCATCCACTAGCATGTCCTAGGATGTATCCTTCCTACAATGGGAATTATCTATTGGAAATCATTTCAATTCTTATCCTAAACAAAACAAATCCCTTTAGCTAGCGGTATGAAGAACATTAACTTGTTTGTGTACTTGATCTTTTCTTTTGATTTATCTTATTGTGCTCATTCCAATGACCTCTCAATGATGTCTAATCAAAGTGATTTAGAGAGAAAGGAATGGGGCATTGATCATTATCCTTTTTTCTATTGTGCTTGTTGGATGTTCTTGTAATATGACTTGGTGAATACTTTCTTTTTTAGGTACGTCCTAGCAAGGTTTCTGTATGTCAAGTGTGAATAAGAATAATCCTATCTATTTGTTGAGTCAAAGTCCATCGCACTAGGTACAACGCCATCTTATTTCTTTATACCTTGATGCATCATGCGTATGTGTGTTATCAAACATAAGGTAAGTATCCCTTTTAAAGTCCCAATCCCTGATAAGAAAATCATCATCATCATCTCTAATAAAGTCTCGTCAGAACATGGAATTGTTGGATCATCTTGTCATCATCTCATTTCTTCTTTCTTATTTTCCTCACTAACATCACGTCATGATCAGTTAATCATCATCACCAATGCATCCATCCTACATCCACAAACCATTACTATACATACCTCTCATAATCATAGCATATCACGTCATCCATCTCACATGCATTGCATCATCATTTAAGATGTTTAGGATAATATATATTTTTTATTCTCAGCATCTTAAAACCATCTCATTTGCATCATCATCATAACCATCCATATGTCCATCTTGAACCTCTTTATCATGAGATCAACCCTCAAATCATTTTTTTTGCTCGATCTCTTGAGGGTGCAATGTACTAGTGTACTTCTTTCCACTAGGGCATCTAAAAAAAAAAATTAAAAATGAATTTTGATCATGGTAAGTTTATTCTTTGAACCAATGCAACAAGTACATTGCTTCAAAGAGGGGCAAAATGTAGACATGCAAAATTAGCACCATGAATTTAATTAGGTCATATTCATCTATTCATCAAATAAAACAAGTTCATTAAATTCAATCTCTAAAGTCCTCCATTTAAATTAAATAAATTCATCTTTAGGACTAACATCATCCTCTTTGATTAAATAAATCAAATCTTTATTTAATCAAGTCTTTATCATTTTCCATCTTCTTTTTTATTTAGTTTAATCCATAAATCTAAAGAAAAAAGGTCAAATCACCTAACATCTACTTAAGATAGCTAAATCATGATTAATCTAATCCTTATCACCCATCACATCCTCTAGCTTTTCCCACTTGCACAAATAAATCAATTTATTGATTTATTAAATTCTCCATTTTCTCTCAACATGGCATCTTTGAGGAATATTCTACAAGTTTGAAATCTCCCCCCAAATTGGCATGTACATCCAACAAAGCATTTAAGAGCTCTTACATGTCCCTTGCAAAGGTAAAACTTAGCATTTAACTCATCTTGTCATCAAATTCAAATTTCAAATCTTCTCCTCTTTGGCACATTGACCAAAATGTGCTCATTCCTCAACCTATCACATGTTGACAAGTGACATCTTGTCATTGGTGGATCTTTAGTCTCACATCCTCCATGTTTGGCATTCTTCTATCCTTCTTGGTTATAAATAGAGAGTTTCTCTATTATATCATCATCTCCACAATCTTTTTATCTTTCTCCACAACTCATCCAAGTTAGCCTTTCATCTTGATCATCATCTCCACAATCTTAGCATCTTTGTGATACACACTCATTATCTTGCATCTTGATATCTTGAGCTTATCAAAAAGGGGTTGGGAAGGGATATTTTCCACATCAAAATAGCACCAATCGCCCTCTAAGATGTTGGTTTGATCATTTGAATAATGTTTTATTATGTTTTTATTTCTTTTTACTTTGTTTCCATTATTCTTTTGTTCAAATGAATTTTATAATGAATCTTAGGTTTGCTTATTTGAAATGGACTAACTAAGCTAATTGCAGTCATTGTTTGAAGTATTGCAGATTTGGGGTCCACAATTTGTACTTGACTTGAAGTCTAACCTTTGTTTGTATTAACATTCTCATCATCGGAATCATATCCATAGTTTTTGGATGGTGCAACTATGTCTTCATCAACCTTAACACTTGCACTTTCAACCATTTTCTTCAATCTTTTATTGTAATACCTATAGGCCTTAATTTTAGTAGCATACCCCAAAAATATTTCTTCATCACTCATAGCATCAAACTTTCCTATATCTTCATATCCTTTGATATAACACTTGCTTCCAAAGATCTTGAAATATCTAACAATAGGCTTTTGACTAGTCCATAGCTCAAAAGGAATCTTACCTATATCACCTTTGATTTGTACACAACTAAGTGTGTATACAATAGTACTCACAACTTCTCTCTAGTAGATATGAGGTACAAATCCTTCCAACATCATGGTTCTAGCAGCATCTAGAACTATTTTGTTCTTCCTTTCCACAACTCCATTTTTTTGAGGGTTTGTAGTGCAAATAATTGTCTCTTTATTCCATGCTCTTCACAAAAAGAATTAAACTCACCAAAAGTGACTTCACCACCTCTATTTGATCTCAGACACTTAATCTTTAGACCTGTCTCTGTCTCAACCATAGCCTTAAAGATATTGAACTTTTCTAGAGCTTCATATTTCTCCCTTAAGAAAGTACCCACATCATCACTGAATAATAATCAATAAGCAGCATGAAGTACCTGTATCCTTGTAAACTTCTAGTTCTAGCAGTACCACACAAATCAGTATGCACAAGATCCAACAATCCATTTGAATTTTTTTGTTTACTTTGAAATGAAATTCTTGTTTGCTTTCCTAACTAACATTCTTTGCATTTGGCATTAGTAGGTTTCATCAGCTTAGGAAGATCTCTCACAACCTTAGTAGAACTTATCTTAACACTATTATCAAAGTTAACATGACACATTCTCCTATGCCAAAACCATTTTTCATCAATTTGAGAAATCAAACAACTTTGACTAGTAGCACTTAGGTGGAAAATATTACCTTTTGTTTTTGTACCTGATGCAATCACATTTCCAAAATTTTCCAATATTTTGCACTTACCATCCATGAACTGAAGATTGTATCCCTTATCAACCATCTTTCCAACACTTAAAACAGTATGCTTCAAACCTTCAACACACAAGAAATCATCAGTATTATGCTCACCATCAAGAGAAATGCATCCTCTTCCATGGATCACACCAGTTGGGTATGTGTAGGATGATCATGGAAAAAACAGGCCCTCAAGTGGCAAAAATTCAAAAAAAATAGAATTATGTAACTTGACGTAAAAATTTGAATAAGTTATCGATATTATTTCAAAAATACTTAAGAATAGAATCTATAGCAAATTCAATGTAGTTTCTAAACTACTATTTTTATTTAAAAAAAATTTAAAAAATCTATTTAGTGAAAATTCAAAATTTCAATGCAATAGTACTTAAATTTCAGGGAAAAAATAAGTTTGTGTTTGTCTAACCAGCCTAACCACAATAAAATGATAATATTTTTTTTATAAGATTTTAAATATGAGTAGAGGACTCATGTCCAGATATAATGCATATTTTTTGTAATTTTTTTCCAAGTAAATAATTAATTATGAATTTTTATTACAAATATTAAAAATATAAAAACTCGTATGTCGGCCACCTTAACTTGGTCAAAACTTCATAAAATTCAAAAAAAAAAATCCTATAGTATGAGAAGCATAGAATGTGATGCATGTTTGATTCAAAAATGTGATCTTGTTTGAAAGTTATAGATGTTTTTCAATCAGCCTATCAATCGGGACTTTAGTCATAATTCAAATAGAAAATGAATAATAATTATTTATTAAATTCAAGGTAAAGAGTAATTTATATCAACGGAAAGTTGAAAATCTCCTTTAAAAACACTTTTTGTTTCATCAATTTTGGGTAAAAAAAAGTCATCAGCCACATACCCTACACATACCCATCATATCTCCACTTTTTGGCCCATCATGATCCTACACATACCTAGTTGTATTATCACCAAATCTCACAACACCACCATCATACTTTTCCAAACTCACAAACTTACTTTCATCTCTTGTCATATGATGAGAACAACCACTGTCAATTACCCATTCATCTTTCTCTTCAACTCGAGCAACTAGGGCTTTCTCCACATTTGTACAACTAGTAGATTCAATAGACATAGGATTATTTTCCTTGATAGCAATCAACACAAATTCATCTTCACTTTCATTTCCTTTGTCAAATGCATCATCTGTCACACCTTCATCAACAACATAGTAACACTTTTTTTGGAATTTAGGCTTGTTAAATCTTGGCTTGGAAACTCTCTCAGGACACCTTGATGCAAAATGACCTATCTTATTGCAAGAGAAAAATTCAATAGGAAACTTCCCCTTATACTTACCTTTTCCTCTGGCTTTTCTTTTCACAATCAATGCTTCAAGTTCTTCTAGCTCTCTTTCTTCTCCATAGAGTTGTATCATTTCATCCTCATACTTGAATTTATTTCTTGATGAAATTTCACTCGGATCATATCTCTATCTCTTCCAGAACTAGTAGCCTTGAATGCAGATTCAACCTTAGGAAGGGCATCACAAAATTCAATCAACTCAAAAACAGTAAGCTTTCCAATCAACATATCTTTGGTAACATTTGTCAGAGTTTGGAGCTCTTCAATAGGACTCACCTTGACTTTGTAAGAATCAAGCAAGGATCTAAGCACTTTAGCAACAATTTCTGATTCATCTATTTTTCCACCAGCACATTTGATACCACACACAATTTCATTCACTCTTTGCATAAAACTAGTAACATTTTCATCATCACCCATTTTCAACTTTTCATATTTCCCTTTCAGAATTTTTAGCTTAAAAATCTTCACATAAGCGTCTCCTTCATACAAGGTCTCCAAATTTTTCCAAATCTCATAAGTAGTCTTTACATCCATCACATTTGTCACCTCAGTATTAGTCAAAGCCCTCAACAACGCCTCCTTAGCCCTAATATTATATTCAGTATCCCTGATCTCAATAGAAGTAGTATGACCATTCTGTGGAATAACATATATTTTTTTTTGTAATGCTCTAGTACAGTTCACTAGTGCAACTCAAATGGAACTCCATTCAAGTCTTCCACAAAGAATAATTTGTTCCATCAAATATAGGACTATCCTTATTATAAGTTTCCATCTGAAATCACCTCAAGTTGTTAAACTTCTTCCAAGGAACCACAAGCCCTGATACCAATTGTTGGCAACACAAGGGAAAACAACTGAGAGGGGGGGTGAATCATTGTCACCGAATTTTAGACTTATTCAACTTATTAACCTTATTCTCAGATCTAATCATTAATCATGAAAGAATAAATGAACAACACATGAGAAGCACACATAACACCAAGAGTTTTACATGGAAACCCTATTAGTGGAAAAACCACGGTGGAGGTCAATCCACAAGATTATACACTATTAAAAGTATAAGAGAATATGAATGGTGAATGCACATACATTTAAGAACACTACCTAGAGCTCACTACTCAATTACAAAGTAAGAAAGTGTCTTACAGAAAGGTTCTAATTAAATCCATCAAACTTTTAACTGAGAAAATAACATCTGCTAATTTTCCTAGTTACAGTTCCGATTAAGCACATGAACACTTCTTCACTCTTCTTCACTCTTCTTCACTCTCTGCTCTTCCTTCAAAGGATCTAAAATTTATTCGCACATAGGACTCATACACTTCGCATCCTCTCTATTCAATTTGAATAAATAATCACTCTTATATATCCACAACAAGAAATTCCATTGCTATAAGTCAAATCCAAAGAAATAATTAAATCAATACAAATAGTCGGCCCAAAACAAATAAATATTAATCATGTGAATCAACTAAGGTTGGCCATAACATAGTGAAGACCAAAAATAACATCCCAAACATGAACCAGTTCAATTAATTACTCCTCGAATATCCACAACACGCTTCAACATCTTGTCAACCAAGAACATGAAAAACATGAACATGCAAGAGAAAATCTCAGATCATGAGCACAACGATCAATGCAGACATTTAACACAGATAGAGAACAAACTAGAAACATCCAAAATCATCATGAAACACCAAAGAAGCATCTGCAACAACTGAACTTACTAAAATCACATGATCTTCATTCAAGAACACAAACTGGAGTAATAGAAAATATGTCAGAATACAAATCTCTAGAACTTGATCAAATCTTCACACGGATCTCTGAAAGTTGACATGGATAAACTAGATATAATCAACAAGAAACCCTTTAGTCAAAAACCTCTGAATAGCAAAGTAATGATCATACTGATAAAAAGAACTTCACTTTGCCACTAACAACCTATAGCACATCCTAATACACTTTTCTAAATATCCTTGACATATACAGCTTCTAATGCAACAATACTAATAGTGTTAACATCAATGACAACCAAATATCAGCAACACAACACAACATCCAACAGATCTTGAATTTTACTTGTCTTTCCAAGCCCTAGCTTGTTGTTGAACCACTTTTTAGTTTCTAAACATACCCTCGGACACCCTTTGTAGATATATTTCCCCAATTCTATCATTGGATTGGGATCTCTAAGGTATCCCTAAGTGAAACTTGAGTGACATAGATCCTCACCCTTTTTGTTCCATCTCCTAAAAGGTGGAGCATCATATTTCCATTGTTTCATTTTGGTGAACCTAACCTTCAGAACACCTTACTTTTTATTTGGAGTGCATTACAATCCTAGATCTAGCTTGCATTAACTTTTAATTAGTTAATTTGCATCTAGGTTTTCTAAATCTTGCATTAATGAAAGTGTGTATAGGTTGAATTTTTGCATATTGCATCATTGAGTTTTACTTGAAATATGCATTTGCATTTAGTCTAGACATCATTCAAAGAAAAAAACATATAATTTACATATAATTTGTTGAAAATGGTGCAAAAACCCTAATATGAGGCTCATACACCCCTTTGAGTTATTTAATCCTAGTATAAGTTGTTTTTTCTGATTTCTAGGTATTTTGTGTTGACTTTTATTCACTATTCAAATTTCTTAAGAACCCTGATTGGGACTCATACACCCCTCTAGCTGATTTAGTCCCATTTCATATTTTAAACTACATTTTCTAGCATTAAAATCTATGTTTCTATTTTCTATTGTTAGTTATCTATTCTTGTTTGCAGCATTCCTGTTTCATTCATTTCATTGCATCTAGCTTCATTCAGTTCATTATGTGCATTGCATAATCTCAAAATTGCATTTACACCTTTTATTCTTAGTTCTTTCCTTGCATTTCATCATGGATATGTGCTTGGGTAAGCTTTAGATGTCCTTGAAATCATTAGTTGATGTGTCAAGTTGTGCTTTTGGAAATGTTCCTAATGAAATTGAGCTTACTCATGCCCACTCAACTCCTAATGCATGTCCTCCTCATGATGTTGACATCATTGGAGAAGATGATGATAGCATAAACAACTTCATAAAAAATTTCCTTAAAACAACCTTGAGACTAATGCATCCTTTTATCTTTCACTGAAACAATTGAGACCTCCCATCATCCCACCACTTGAGATGTTTGGTCTTTCACATACTAAAATTTAAACACAAGCTAAGCCTAATTTCCCTAAAATAGGTGAACCTGGTTCCTTTAGTCAAGAAAACATTCAACCATTCTATGTTAATAAAGTGACCAACACTCCTAGCAACTTAAAATAGACATATGAAAAAGGATTCACGATCTTAAGTAAGCAAGGATGTGATACAAGTGAGAATGAAATTCATCAACTCTTAGAGAAAATACCAACTGTTGATACCAAAGGGCTAGGATATCAAGATCCTCCACCTAGCATAAGTGTCCTCCTTCCTAATGAACAAACAATTCCTTGTAATGATGAGGACGATGATGAGATCATCTTTGATCCTCCTACCCTAATTTTTTAGAGAGAATTTGGTGAATCTAGCAAACAATGAAGGCCTTACAAACTAAACTACAATTCCCTTATTTTTTGTTTGCAACTAAAAGAAATTTACACATATTTTAAGCCAAGGGATTCTTACATTACCACCAATAAGAGAAGACCAAAAACCAAATCCTAAGAACATAAACACATCACATTGCAAATACCATAGAGTTATTGGACATAGTATTCATGAGTGTCATGCTTTAAAATAAATATTTAAAAAAATTGATATCATAGACATAGTCCCTTAAAGCATGTCCTTCCACTCCTTGCTATGTAATAGTTTTAGGATCATAATATTCTCACTATTACATGCTTTACATTTATTTCAAAATCATTTCAAAATGAAAGGATCCCTTTCTCATCACCCATCTTGGCTAATTCTTGTCTTGCACTCAGTGGAGGCAAGAATTAGGTAGCCTTGTCCTAGTAGTGCACTTTCTATTGTCCCTTTGGATAGTTTTTTTTCCTTTTGTATATGATGAACATGATTGGGATGCAGACGACCTGCTAATAGGTTGACTCGCATGTGCCTTATTAGTCTTGATTTTATTTTCTTTCTTTTTTATGTTTTGTATGTGATTGTATGTGTGTAATGTGATCTCTTCGTACTGTTATGTTTGATGTCTCTCTCTCTTTGTGAAAGTCCCCTATTTGTACGTACATTCTTGTTTATGTCATAAATTTTTATCTTTTCATTTATCTTTTGTTTTCCTTTTATGGATGATGCAAGGTGCCAAGAAATTCATGTCTATTTCATGTTGACCCAAAAGCTTTTCCTTTATCTTTTTCATTTTCTATGTGTTTTCCTTTTGGGGATGACACAAGACTTCAAGAAATTTAGGTCTCTTCCATGTTGACCTAAAAAAAAATTATTTGTTTTCCCTCTTTTTGTGTCATTCTTCTTGTTCCATGAGTATTTGGGGAATGATGACAATTCTGAGCTCTCTAAAAACATTGTAGCATGAACATATTGACCCCAAATCCATGGATCCCTTGTGTGTTTGGAGTTTTATTTTGGGGGAAACCCCTTCCTCTTTCATGATGTAGCTTCATTTGGAAACATATGACTTGGCATAAGGCTTTCCAAATAAGCTCTCATGTCCTTTTTATTGTTATAATTTATAATTTTCTACTTTAAAGCAATTGCTCATACTATGGTGTTTAGTAATTTCTTTAAAGTGGGGGCATACATTGGCATTATTTCTTTCTACATTTTTTTATGTTTCATGATGTAGTCTTCTTACTTCATGCAATGAATCTTTCACTTTATGGTGAAATTGGGTGTTATGTCCTTCAAGTGCATGATCTATCTTAGCATATTATATTCCTCTTACTGGCTTGATGTGACACACTGCATCCCCTAAGTTTTGAATTTTCTATTCTTCGATTGGTCATCTCTTGAAAACATTAGGAACAATGTTCCCTAAGTTAATACATTACATGAACTACTTGAAAAACTCCTTTGAACACACCATACACTATTTTTCATTTACAATTTTAGTGTCGAAAAATGTCATTGTGTACAATTTTTCACACTTGATATGGGAATAATTAATGATAAATTGGACCTAATGTCACCTTGATCTAGTGTCGTGAGATGTTTTAAGCTAAATTAACTTAACTCTGGCTTAATTTAATATTGTAAAGTGTATTTATTTACACCACATTAAATTAAGGATACTTGTAAACTAAACTAGACATAATCTAGTGTTGTAATGTGTTTTAAACATTCACATGGGATTTAGGGCCCTTCTAAGCTAAATAGACCCATATTTTCCTTAATTTAGTGTTGTAGAGTGTATTTATTTAAACTTTCACATTTAATTTTGGGCCCCCTTGCATTTATGGCCTTTATATCATCATTAATAGGCCCCTATGACTCTATATTGTGCATCCTGAGCCATATTTTAATCAAAAACCTAAAAATATCAACATATAAGCTTAATTTATACACTCCCTAACATTATAGCAAGCAAAATATCCCTTGTGGGACCCATCCACCACTTTGGGAAAATGAGTCCCATCTAGGTGGGACTCATTCACCCAGCTTGGGAAATGAGTCCCATTTGGCCTATTTTTGAGGTTTGAGTGGGAAAATTTGGGTTTTAATTTCAAATTTCTTTTATGTCAGCATTTGGGATAAAATTAATGGTCATTTGAGTGGATTTCCTATATAAAAAAGTTTCCAAATCATTATTTCACATAAGCCTACATGATATCAATTCAAACAAGCAATAGTTAAGCATTCCAAGTCTTCACAAGGTCATCAAGATAGCTTTCAAAATCAATTTTATGGAATTCAAGGGAAAAATTATTCATCAATTGTTGCAGCAATTCAAGATCCATCATCATGTCAAGCATATCAAGCATCAAGCATGTTATTGAGCTAGTGTTGTGATGTAGCATTGAAGATCCAAGACCAAGCATTGTTGCATCCTTCATGTGGCCATTTCACATTGAGTTGTAGATTTACAAGAAATTATATATAAGGAATCATTCAAGGTGTTATTGTCCATGATTCATGTTCTTTGTTTCATGTTTCGTGTCTTCATGTCGTTGTCTCATCAGTTGGTATAATTACCTACAAGGGATTTGACCAAGGAAAATCCCTATTCCCTAACAATCAACACTTTTTCTATCTCTCTCTCTTTGTGTGATTTCAAATCTAGGTGCTCTAAATACATGAAGATCATTGAAGATTAGGTTACAAGCTTGATGGAGTTTTCTCCCCATTTGCAAGGTCATAATCTTCACTAAAAGGTCATCTACAACCCCGAAATCAGAATTTTGGATCCAAAAACCTCAAGAAGTAGATTGAGTAGATTGAGAAGAGTAGAATCAGACTTTGAATTCATAAAAAAGTAGAATGGTACTAATTCACCACAAGTGGTGAATGAGTCCCACTATAGGTTTTTTTTAGAGATCTTTGCAAATTCAGATATCCCTTTTCCTGAAACTTGCTCTTGTGTAGAAATCTAGGGCTGGAACTGGTTTTCCCATAATGGAAAATGAGTCCCAATAGGCCAAAATTTTAGGATTTTCAGAATTTATAGTCTCCATTCAAGTCTCTACAAGTTCCAGGTGCATGCATTCTATTTTGTAATTTTTTTTTGTTTTACATACTTCTCTAGGTCATTTTTTAGGTCATTGCATCAAACTAGGGTTTTGAATTTCATCTTGTATTTCATTGTCTTTTCCAAGTTTAAACTTGGTGGTTAACCCCTCATTAGATCCTAATCAACCCATAGGATAGTCCCTAATTAGATCTCTTTCTCCCATTTTGATCATTTGATTGAGATCTCTAGGGCATCCTTGAATGTTAGTTGGAGAAAAGTGATGTTCTATGTCAAACCATAAAGCATCCTTCTTTCCACCTTTCAACAATGTTTGTTATATCACCACCTTGCATAACACACTTTTCTTTCTTGCGGTTCCATCTTGTTTGTTCATGAGTTTCAAGCATACAAAGCTTTGCTTGCCTCATGAAGCTCAAAGTTCATTGTTGTTGTGTGGCACCTTATCAAATTTATCAGGAGGTATAGCTTTGGCATGGTTGTATGTATGGGAGTCAAACTTATGTGTGACTTTCCCATAGGAACTTGCTTGTTTGTGTGAGTGCATAATGGCCACATGTGCATGTATCTTACCCTTTTGGATACCCACCCAGTGGAAATCCTAAAGTTGTGATGCTTCAAAGTGAGCATGCATTTTTGGACAAACATCCTAGATCTAATCCACAGCATGTGGGACAAATGGTCAAAACTTGATCCATCCCTTTTGATTTATTTTTCTTTTTCTTTTTTTCTATGGCAGTGTATGCTTGTGCCTTTTTTTTGTCCTTATATCATTTACATGTGTGTCTTTTTATGCTTATGTTGGTTTATCATAGGATCTTGATCTGAGGGGCTTGATCACCCCTCTTGATTGTTGTTGTCCTATCTTACTAGCATTGGTACATTTGAACCACTCTTGATGTGACTTTGTCTACTTTAGTGTGAGTTTAAAGAAATTTCCTCCTCTCACTACTATTATTCACTATTCAAATCCATGAAAAACCCTAATTGGGACTCATATGACCCTCTGGGTGATTTAGTCCCATTTTATATTTTAAACTGTATTTTCCATAATTAAATTATATGTTTTCATTTTTGTTGTTAGTTATCTATTTACGTTTTTAGCATCCCTTTTCATTCATTTCATTGCATCTAGCTTCATTTAGTTCATTTTGTGCATTACATAATCTCAAAATTGCATTTACACCTTTTATTCTAAGTTCTTGTCTTCCATTTCATCATGGATATGTGCTTGGGTAAGCTTTGGATGTCCTTGAAATCATTAGTGAATGTGTCAAATTATGCTTTTGGAAATGATCCTAATGAAATTGAACTTACTCATATTCACTCAACTCCTAATACATGTCCTCGTAATGTTTACATCATTGGAGAAGATGATGACAACATGAAAAACTTCATAAATGACTTCCTTAACAACCTTGAGACTAATGCATCTTTTTATATTTCACTAAAACAATTGATACCTCCCATCATCCCACCACTTGAGATGTTTGGTCTTTTACATCCTAAAATTGAATCATAGCTTGAGCCTAAGTTCCCTACAATAGGTGAAACTAGTTCAACTAGTCAAGAAAACATTTAACCATTCTATGTTAACAAAGTGACCAACACTCCTCTCAACTTAAAGAGACATACAAAAAAGGATTGGGGATCTTAAGTAAACAAGGATGTGATACAACAAGTGAACGAGAAATCCATCATCTCCTAGAGAAAATACCAACTAAAGATGCCAAAGGGCTAGGATATCAAGATCATCCACCTAACATAAGTGTCCTTCCTAATGAACAAACAATGTCTTGTAATGATGAGGAGGATGATGAGACCATCTCTAATCCTCCTACTTTGATTCCACATAGAGAAGTTGGTGAATCTAGCAAACAACGAAGGCCTTACAAACTAAAGAAATAAAAATTTCCTTTTTCATCATTTTCAACTAAAACAACTTTACACATACTTTTAAGCCAATGGCTTCTTATATTACCAACAATAAGAGAAGACCAAAAGCCAAATCCTAAGAACAAAACATATCACTTTGCAAATATCATAGAGTTATTGGACATAGTACTTATGAGTGTCATGATTTAAAATAAATATTTAAAAAGTTTGATATCATATAAATAGTCCTTTAAAGCATGTCCTTCCACTCCTTGCCATATAATAGTTGTATGATCATAATATTATCACTATTACATGCTTTATGTATTTATTGCAAATCATTTCAAAATGGAAGGAGCCATTTCTCATCACCCATCTTGGCTCATTCTTGTCTTGCACTCCATGGGGGAAAGAATTAGATAGCCCTATCCTAGTAGTGCAATTGCTATTATCCCTTTGGGTAGTTATTTTCCTTTTGTATATGATGAACATGATTGGGATGTAGATGACCTGCTAATTGGTTGACTAGCATGTGCATTACTATCCTTGTCTTTATTTTCTTTCTTATTTATGTTTTGAATGTAATTACATGTGTGTAACGTGATCTCCCCGTACTATTATATTTGATTTATCTCTCTCTATCTTTGTGAAATTCCTCTATTTGTACCTACATTCTTCTCTATGTTGTAATTTTTTATGTTTTTATTTGTCTTTTGTTTTCCTTTTAGGGATGACACAAGGCATATGTTGACCCAAAATATTTTCCTTTATCTTTTTCATTTGTCTCGTGTTTTCCTTTTGGGGATGATGCAAGGTGTCAAGACATTTAGGTCTCTTCCATGTTGACCTAAAAAAAATTCTTTTTTTTCACTCTCTTTGTGTCATTCTTCTTGTTCCATGAGTATTTGGGGAATGATGAAAATTCTAAGCTCTCTAAAAATAGTGTAGCAGGAACATACTAACCCCAAATCCATGGATCCATCATATTTTTGGAGTTTTATTTTGGGGAAAACCCCTTCCTCTTTCATGGCATAGCTTCATTCGGAAACATATGACTTGGAATAGGGCTTTCCAAATAATTCCTCGTGTCCTTTTTATTGTTAGAATTTATCATTTTCTACTTTAAAGTAATTTCTCACAGTATGGTGTTTAGCAATTTCTTTAAAGTGGGGGCATACATTGGCATTATTTCTTTCTATATTTTTTATGTTTCATGGTGTAGTATTCTTACTTCATGTGATGTGTCTTTCGCTTTTTGGTGACATTGGGTGTGATGTGCTTCAAGAACATGATCTCTCTTAGCATATTATATTCCTCTTAGTGGCTTGGTGTGACACACTGCATCCCCTAAGTTGTGAACTTTATATTCTTTGATTGGTCCTCTCTTGGAAACATTAGGCACAATGTTCCCTAAGTTAAGATCTTACATGAAATAATAAAAACTCCTTTGGACACACCTTACACGATTTTTCATCTAAAAAACTTGTTATATGGCCACCTTACATCACACTTTGCTTCCCTATGGTGCCATCTTGTTTGCTCATGAGTGTTAGACATACGAAGCTTTTCTCGCCTCATGAAGCTCAAATTTCATTATTGTTGTGTGGCGTCTTATTAAATTTAGTAGGAGGTATAGCCTTGGTATGGTTGTATGTATGGAAGACAAACTTAGGTGTGACTTTCCCGTAGGAACTTGCTTGTTTCTGTCAGTGCATACCGGACATGTGCATATGTGTCTCACCCTTTTGGATACTCACCTAATGGACAGCCTAAAATTTTGTTGCCTCAAAGTGAGCATGCATTTTTGGAAAAATAGTCTAGATTTGATCCATAACATGCAGGAAAAATGGTCAAATCTTGATCCATCCCTTTTTTTTATTTTTTCTTTTCTTTTTGTATGTGGTAGTGCATACTTGTGCCTTGTTTTTTCTCCTTATATCATTTACATGTGTGTTCTTTTATGCTTATGTTGGTTTGTCACAAGATCTTGATTCTAGGGGCTTGATCACTCCTCTTGATTGTTGTTGTCCTATCTTACTAGCATTGGTACATTTGAACCTCTCTTGATGTGATTTTGTCTACTTTAGTGTGAGTTTGAAGAAAGTTCCTCCTCTCACTAAAGTTGGGGCTAAATGTAGTGATGAAAAATGTATCCCTCTACATTTTCACACTTGTTTAAGCCCTCCTTGTTAAATTAGGCTTAATGTGGCCTTGAATTAGTGTTGCAATGTATTTAACACATTCACATTAGGTCTTTGTGATGTATACTATGGAGGCTTTCACTTATCAATCACAATTACTACTGGTTTCAACACCTCTTTAATCTTCAAAACCCTAACAAGGGTGATTCTCCTCACAACTTCACTATCTGATTTGTAGGTCAACAAACCTAATTTTTTGACCTTATCTTGAAAACATTACTTCCAACTCTAAATCCACTCACCTTTTCAAACACCCTTTAATATTTTTCAAAATATATCTCAAAAACTTTATAGGTCACTTGGGACCGACCCCTTCAAAGCTTGATTAGTATGCTATCCTACAAGGCCAATTAGGCCACTTTTACAAAGCATCCCTTATCTAATCTCTTCCCCAACCTCAAAACTCAATTTATAGAGTTAAACCAAGCTACATAAGCCCTAAATCAACCAATTTAATCAGGAAATAGGCCCTCCAAGATACCAAACCATGAAACCCTCACCTTGACTAGTTTTTGGAAGGGTTTATTGAAAATCCATGTTCCCAACATCTTAACACCTCACAAATGCATCAAAAACTCTTCAAATCACTTGAACATACTCAATAAATCATCAAAAATTTCTACCTCGAGGGTCTTCCACACTTACCACTCTTTAACCACTAAATTTCACCAAAACTCACAAAATTGCCAACTAGAGAATCAATCAAAAACCACTCAAATCATCTTCCCTGCTCCAAAAAACCATATAGACACCTAAATGTAGCCTAATTCACCCATTCCATCAAGCTATAGGTGTTACAAACGTTGGAATGGGTGTTCAAAGCATTTTGTTACTTCAAAACCCTTAAAATTGAGTTTCATGAGTTGTTATAGAAAAGTGGATCAAATTTCCTTCAAACTCAATATGAAATGCTCAAACCAAAAGTAAAATGATGTTAATTCATGACTCCTATGAATTCATAAAATTTTAGAGAAATATTCATCTGTACGGAACTATACCAGGCCTATAAATAGGAAGATTACATAGAAAATACAAGAAAACAAAGATATTCTTCTTAGTTTTTACTCCAAAAACCACCAAGGAAGGTTTACATTGATATCCTCCACATATTTAAACATTTTTCCATCCTAAAACACCTAACACAAGAAACAAAATTGTCTTTTAAGTTATCTGACTATTGGTATTGCTCCAACTTACATTTTTAAACTTTAATGCACTTTTACAATATTGCAACATGACAACTTTTTACAATTTTGCAAAAATATGACAATATAAACTCAATGACCCCTCTATATGATTTAAATATTTTAAATGGTATACATGGACCTTATTTAATGAAAAAAATGACACTCCACACCTCTAAACCTATCAAAAGAACTTATTGACCAAAAATTGCCCTTGGTGCCCTTGCACCATACACCCGACCTAAAAGAAGACCTCAAGTCCCTTGAGGAACACCAAAAAAATATTGCCTCTTGTCCTTGAATGTTCTCCAATATAAATCTTCATCTAGTGACCCTTTCTAATAGGTCAAGAACTGGAAACTTGCACTATCCTTCACCTTTGACTGGCCTCTTCCTTGAAACTACTGCTCTATTCTTGTTGCATGATCTTTCATTTATGTTTCCCTTGCAAACACTGTCAAAATGACTTCCTTACTTGCTACTTCACCTCTATCAACCTTGTCTTTGACTATATTTTCCTTCACCATTGAATCATACTTGAATTCTTTCACTTGTTCCTTCCAAACACATTTTCTCACTTCATCTTTTTCTCTTGTCTCTATCATCAGATCTACTACCCCTAATCAAACTGTCTTATCAGACTTATAAACTATTATTTCATCAGTCTTAGTAACCTCTTTCAAGACAGTAATTAACTACCACTTGACCTCTTTTTCTTCCAAAGGACAAATCACAGTCCCTACCACAATTCCATCACACTTTTCCAAGAAATCTTGCACCTTCATGGTCAATTCATCCTTGACCTTCTCTGTCTCAAACCTTGATACCAACTTATCAACTCTTCTTACCAACTTTGAATCATGCTTTACACCTATTATCTTAGCATCCTCTTCTTTTATAGTGGTTGCACACACTTTTCTTTTATCTTCCTCAACCTTCATGTACTCCTTGCCAAACATGATGAATTTTGTTTCCTTGCCTTATTTTTTGGCATCCCCCTGCAATGGTGTTAATATAAAAGAACTTACATCCTTCTCAATGGTGTAGTTATTAGCCCTTATTTCATATAATGCATTCCTACCAAATTTCCATGGCCTTATCAATAATAAATGGCAAAAATTCATGGGTAAAACATCACAAAGTACCTTTTCTTTATATCCACCAATCTGAAACTTAACAATTGCTTGTTCATTTAGCAAAAATTGAATGATCATTATTCACCCAAGATGATCTATATGGTGTTTCATGAGGGATTCTTTCTAACTTAAGATTATCTACCATCTCTTTAGACACCATATTATCAATAGAACTAGAATCTATCACAACTTTGCATACCTTAACTTTACATTTAGATGTGGTCTTGAAAAAGCTCCTTCTTTGAGTCATATCCTTTTCCTTGGATTCCTTCAAGAGTGTTCTTCTTAGCATCAATGATTCTCCTACCTCTAGAGCAACAACATGACTAGGAGAATTTCTACTTTCACATTCATCTTCTTGCATTGTTTGATCCTTCCTTTCACATCTTCTCTCACCACCACTTGATGTAGAACCCTATCTTTCAGGACACTTGTATGCTAGATGCCCAAACTCATTACAATTGTAGCACCTTCTAGAAAAATTATTTGCACTTCTACCTCCACCAAATCTTCCTTTGAAACCTCTAAATCCACCCCTGTGATCAGCAACTTGTTCATGCACCTTGCTTGATTTTTCTTTATTTTCTTGTGGCTGCCTTGGAGTGGTAAATGTGCCTCTTCCTCTTCTATTGCTACCTCTACTTATTTTTTCTTTCTTTCCTTCTTTTGAGTTTCTCTTTAGCCCTAATTTCCATTTGGTAGCATTCTTCAATTTTCCTTGGATTGTGTAAACTCAACTCATCCTAGATGTTAAACCTTATCCCACTAAGATATTTAGCCACATTTTCTACATCATCAACCATGTGACCTACTCTTATGCTCAACTTATAAAACTCATTAGTATAATTCTTAACATCTATCTCCCTTTGTTTCAAATCTTGAAGCTTTTTAGACATTTGAATTGCATTTAATCACTTGGAAAAAACTTACCTTTCAATTTACCTACCATTCTATCCCAAGAAACAACTTTGGAATTACCTTTCCTTCTCCTTTCAGCTTTTTCATAATCCCACCAAACTAGTGCATGACCCTTCAATTTGGTTTTTTCTATCTTCACCTTGTGTTCATCAGGTACCTCCTCACATTCAAAGTAGTTATCCAATGTTGCAATCCAATCAAGCAATTCTTCAATCCCACAAAGCTGGTTTACAATTTCTGGGAGGAACTGATTTTTGCTGAAATCACATATTTTTAGAAAATATAATGATTTAATCATTCAAAGGTTCCATTTTAAGAATTCCAATTGAAAAGGGTTTGATCAAAATACCTTAAATCAAACCCCCTTGGATAGAACCCCACTAGTTTTAAACCATACCTATAACAGAGTCTCCTTTACACCTATCAAAATTTTGATAAAAACAACTTTTGATTTACCTTTTGGGGGATCAAATGAATTAATTTAAAATTTATTTTTTGAAAGTATGTATTCCTTATTATAAACTTCCCAAAAAATATAATTTTAAATAAATTTAATTTAATTATTATATTTATTTTCTATTTCTCCTGAATGTAGGTTTTTCACTGAAAATCAAGCTCTCTGTTATGCACATGAGGAAAAATATAAGATTATTAAAAAAAAAAAATTATTGCACTAGATATTGAACTCCTTGATCCAACAAAGAAAAAAAAAATTAATTTTGATACAAAAAAAAGTTACGTGTTATACGGTCGCGCTATGTCTAAATTATAATTGGTTTGAATTCAAAAACTTTAAGAAAAAATATTCAATAAAAAACTATCTCCAAGTGGAAGAAGATATAGAGTTACGAATCTAAATTCAAAAGAATTGGAATTTTATCCTTAATGGAAAAAAAGTTATGTGTTATACGATGAGTGTCACTTTTTAAAAATGTTGTTTTCTGAAAAAAAACTAGTTTTCGAGGGAGATGGAAAAAGAAGTAAAATCTGATTCCAAAAATTTGAAAAAAATATATCTAGAATCTATAGACAAAATTTCATGAAACTCTACTTTGCATCATCTTCAAATTCCTCATGGTTTAGCCGCTAGAGGTGCCCGAAAGTGAAGATTTAGTTTAAAAAAATTATTTCAGTGTCTAGTTTGGCAAAAAATTGTAAACCACTATTATGGGATCACGTTAAGGTTACCTCCATACATAAGAAAATCAAATTTTACCTTATGTTTATCTCCTTTAAATACCTTTGACAGTAGACTTGCCATCTTTTGCTCTTCATGATCCAATTCTTCTTCCACATCTTCATACTTTTCATCCTTTTCCTCTTTAGAATCACTTTCATCACTTACAACCACACCTCTTTTCTGCCTTGTTTCAACAATTTCTAGCCTTGCTACCAATCTATTTTGTAGTTCCTTCAACTTCCTAATCTCTCTCTTAGTCTTCTCTTCCATCTCTTGCATCTTCCTAGCTATATTGTTACCCTTAGGAGGAATTTTGACTCTTAAAATTCTCACTTCTCACCCTCAAAGAATCTAGTACATGTGCTTTGATACTAATTGATGTATAGTAGGGAGGATTTCACTTATCAATCACAATTACAACTAGTTTCAACACCTCTTTAATCTTCAAAACCCTAACAAGGGTGATTCTCCTCACAACTTCAGTGTTTGCTTTATAGGTCTACAAACCTAATTTATTGACCTTATCTTACAAAACTTCCTTCCAAATCTCAAGCCACTCACCTTTTCAAAAACCCTTTAATCCTTTTCAAAACATATCTCAAAAACTCTATAGGTCACTTTGGACCAACCCCTTCAAATCTTGACTGGTACACTATCCTACAAGGTTAATTAGGCCACTTTTACAAAGCATCCCTTATCTAATCTCTTCCCCAACCTCAAAAATCAATTGACAGAGCTCAACCAGGCTACATAATCCCTAAATCAACCAATTTTATTAGGATATAGGCCCTCCAAGATACCAAACCATGAAACCCTCACCTTAACTAGTTTTTGGAAGGGTTTATTGAAAATCCACATTCCCAACATCTTATGACCTCACAAATGCATCAAACACTCTTCAACTCACCTACACATGCTCAATAAATCATCAAAATCTATTTCCCCAAGGGTTTTCTACCCTTACCACTCTTTAACCACCAAATTTCACCAAAACTCACAAAATTGCCAACTAAGGCATCAATCAAAAACCACTCAAATCATCTTCTCTGCTCCAAAAAACCATATAAACACCTAAATCTAGCCTAATTCACCCATTCTATCAAGCTATAGGAATTTCATATGGTGGAATGGGTGTTTAAAGCATTTTGTTACTTTAAAACCCTTAAAACTGAGTTTCATGGGTTGTTATAAAAAGTGGATCAAACTTCCTTTAAACTCAATATGAATTTTTCAAACCAAAATTAAAATGATGTTAATTCATGCTTCCTATGAATTCATAAAATTTTAGAGCAATATTCCTCTATATGGAACCATACCATGCCTATAAATAGGAAGATTACACAGAAAATATAAGAAAACAAAGATATTCTTCTCAGTTTTTACTCCAAAAACCACAAAGGAAGGTTTACATCGAGATCATCCATATGGTTAAACCTTTTTCCCTACTAAAAAACCTAACACAACCAACAAAACTGTCTTTTAAGTTATTTTACCATTGGTATTCCTCCAACTTACATTTTTGCACTTTTATAATATTGCAACATGACAACTTTTTATAATTTTGCAAAAATATGAAAATATAAACTCAATGACCCCTCTAGATGATTTTAACATTTTAAATGGTCTACATGGACCTTATTTAATGAAAAAAACTAGATTGCACACCTCTAATCCTATCAAAAGACCTTATTGACCAAAAATTTACTTTGGTGCCCCCGCACCACTTAGGCCCTTGTGAACTCAGTGGACCTAGTTGTGCCTTATTTAGGGTGTTGTAAAGTGTACCTTTACACTTTCAAATTAATCTAGGTTTTTATTCATTAATTGGGCTTCTGTATGCTTTAATTAGCCTTACTTTTCATCTATAAGCCTTATTTAATGCATCTTTCTAAGATTAATCCCAACATTTACCAACATCCAATCATAGTTCATGTGTTTTTGGATTGTATGGCCCAAATTTAGTGATCTAGGACACTTGTACCACCTTGGACAGATGGGTCCCACCTAAGTTTTGAGGCCCCAATCAGGATTTCACTTAAATCTAAGACTTTCTTGAAAAATGTTTCCCAAAGCTTAGCCTAATGGGACTCATACACCACAACTGGTGTATGAGTCTCGTTTAGCTTAGACCTAAATTAAATTCAAATTATTCGTGGTATTATTTTCCTAGATCTGATGTTAGCTTGTAATGTTGTACTTTCATGAAATCTGGCTTAAACAGGTATAAATACAAGGTTATTTCACTCATTTTCACCTATGAATTTCATGAGAGCATTCCTAATAGCATTTAATACTTCACAAGAGCATTCAAGAGTTTACAAGAGAATTCAAAATTTATTATCAAGTGTTTTAGAGCATCATTCAAGTATCAAGCATCATGTCAAAGTCACCATGTTTCATCTTTTTTTTTTTAGATAACATTTGTGATGTAGGATTTAATGATTCAAGCAAGTATACAAGACAAGATCCATATCATTCAAGCAAGAGTCAAGATCCACATTCATGCTAGCCATCTCATACATTTTTACATCTTATTTAAGGGTTTGGTGAGTTACAAAATTACACATTTGTTCATTCATCACTCCTCCTTTCTATTTCATTTCATTTCAAGGTTTGGTTACCAAAACAAGGTTTAACCTAGGAAAACCTCTTTCTACTAACAAAACAACATTTTTCCTTCTGTTTAGTGTGTGATTTGTAGATCTAGGTTGAAGGTGCATTGAAGAGAAAGATTGGAAGAAGTTTTCAAGTTTACAAAGTTGTCACCTTGTTTACAAGATCACTAAAAGACACCTACAAAGCAGAATTTGGCATTTCAAGTCCACAAATAAGGATTGAAAGGAAGAGCAGATATAGAAGAGAAAATTCAAACTTTGATCCCCCAAAAAAGCTATGTAGGACTGATAAACCACTTATAGCATATGAGTCCCTGTAGAGGCTTATTTATAGATTTCAAGAGTTTCAAACTACTTACTGCCATATTTTTGTTCCTGCCCAAAAACCCTAATCTAGGACTAAATTTCCCATCCTAGCATATGAGTCCCAATGTGCATTAAATTTAGCATTTTAAACCTTTCAAACCTTGTTCAAGCTTCTATAGGTTTCCAAGTGCACCTCTTTGATTTCACAGTTTAATGTTCTGATTTGCATTCATTTCTAGGTCATTCATTTGAGTGTTGCATAGCATTAGGTTTTGTCATTAGATCTTGCATTTTACTTGTCTTTCCAAGCCACAGCTCTATGGTGAACCCCTTTTTAGTTTCTAAAAATACCCTAGGACACCCCATTATAGATCTCTTTCCCCCATTCTATCATTGGATTGAGATCTCTAAGGTATCCTTGAGTGAAGCTTGAGTGAAATAGGTCCTCACCCCTTGTGTTTCATCTCCAAAAAGGTGGAGCACCCTATTTCCAATGATTCAATATACAAAAGAGTGAGGTTAAAAATATTTTTCAAGAGATTCTAAAGGTAGGAATTATTAGGAATATCTAGAGTTCTTCCTAGTAGCCCATGGTGATGGTGTGTAAGAAGGATCAAAATCAATGCACGTACCCAAAGAACAAAGTTCTCAACATGTACACCATTAAAGATAAATTTCCTATTCTAGTCAATAATCATCTACTAGATGAAATTAATGGAGCTACATTTAATTTAGATCTTAGATCAAGCTATCACAAAATTTGAATTAAGATTATTTTCTCAAGACAATATTTAGGAATTAAGAGAGTCATTATGCTTTTTTTGGGATTCCATTTGGTCTTACTAATACACCATCTATATTTTGAATTGTAATGAACTTCATCTTCATGAAATTTTTGATGAATTTTGTATTAGCTTTTTTTGATGATATATTGATTTATAGTAAGATATGGTAGGAACACAAGTACAACATGGGGATCTCAAGCATATAAAGTTCTCAAAGATCATTAACTCTATACTAAGCCTTCCAAGTATGCTTTTGGTATCCCAAAGGTAGAGTACTTGGGACATAGTTTCACATGGAATAAAGGTGGATCCTTTCAAAACTAAGGGATATCATGGAAAGGCCTATTCCCAAAACCATTAATAAATTGAGTTTATTGGGATTGTCTAGATACTATAGAAAATTCATGAAGAAATATTTCCATTTGGTAACTTCCCTCATATCTCTATTGAAGAATGATTTTTGAATGGAATGAGTTAGCTAATGGAATATTTGAGGGATCAAAGGATGCTATGTATAATACTCTAGTTATTGATACTCTTTAATCAATTAAGGATTTTATTGTGGAATTTGATGCTTAAGGTAATGATATAGGAGTAGTTCTCATGTAGGAGGGTCAACCAATTTCTTTTGAGAGCTACTAATTAAAGGGTAGGAATCGATTCAAATAAATATATGAGAAGGAAATGCTAACTATTTGTCATATAGCAAAATAATGGAGGTCATATCTAATGGGAAAATACTTCAAATTTAAGGTAGGTCATGATAGCTTAAAATATTTTTTGGAACAAAGATTATGTTCTAAAGACCAACAAAAGTGGTTCACTAAGATATTGGGTAATGACTTTGAGATAGTATATAAAAGAGGAAAGGAAAATATTGTGGAAAATGTATTATCTAGGAAGGATGAGAAGGATGAAGCTTTATTGTGTCACATTTAAATATTACAAGTAGATTGGATAGTAGAAGCCAAAATAGAGTAGAAAAATTATGTTCCTACAAATAATCTCATTCAATAGTTACAAAGTGATCATAATAGTTCAGATAAGTTTTGTTGAAAGGGAGATTATTTATGGTATAAAAAATGATTATACTTATGTGAGTATTCCACTCTCAAACAAAATATTCTCACAGAGCTTCATAACTCTCTAGTTGGAAATCATTCAGGAGTTTCAAAGATATATCATAGTGTCAAGAAAGACTTCTTTTGGGAAGGGATAAAAGGGGATGTTTAAAAATTTATGGCTAATTTTGGTTTGTCAAAGAAATAAAGGAAAGATAATTTAGACATCTATTCCTTTGTAGCCCTTAGTTATTCCTAGCTAATGTTGGGAAGAGACCATGGACTTCATCATAAGGTTTCCAAGATCTAAAGGTAATAATTTCATCATTGTTGTGGTGGATCACTTCATTAAATATTCCCATTTCATTATACTATTACATTCTTTTACAAAACTTATAATGAAAAACTATTTTTTGGAGAATACACAAAAGCTACATGGTACACCTAAGGTTATTATTAGTGATCAATATCCTATATTTACTTGTAAATTTTAGAAAAAAATTATCTCATGTTTGGGTATTCAATTGGCTCATAGTTCTTAATACAAAACTTATTTTGGTGCAAAAATTGAGGTTTTTGATATGTTTTTAGAAGGTTATCTATGTTGTTTCACTTCAAATAAGTAGTCTCAATTGATATATTGGATACCACTAGAAGAAAGGTGGTATAAAACTTCCTTCCATAGTTCATAAAAAATGTCTCCACTTATGGAAATTTATGGTTATCATCCTCCTTACTGATAGAACCCCTAAAAATTTTTTGGTTCCATTAATAAAATTTTGCAAATTTTCACTCAATTTCAAATGTCTACACATAGGGTTTTTCCCATTGATATTGCCTTGGGGTTTTTCTATCAAAATCTCTCCTAAGAAACCCTTAAATCAAATCCCTCATCAACATTATAATCTATCGTTAACTTCTTATCACCCATTTCCAATCGTCCTAAAACATCTTGAGTTATTAAAACTTGTGGGGTAACCAACCCATTGTGCATAGTCTAAAATATTATATTTTGTAAGGTTTATTGATTGACCTTATTTGGCCTTTACATCCTTTGAAAGTAATATGTTCTAAACCCTTTGATACCTTTTATGTGATGACATAGGTGGTCCCCTTTCTAGTAAATAAATTTTGAACACGTGCTTAATTATCCCACTTAAGTCCTACCTACCACTCCCTTTCACTGCTCATAATGAATAGCTTTATGAATGCACATTTGAATTGGTGATGAGCAATGAGCCATATTTCCTTTGTATCATGCATCACAGATATTTTTTAGAACTTGTGTTTCAAATTAGTGATGTGTGATGCTTAAGTTTCTCTTTGTATTGATGGCTTCCTTCATATCACTAATTTCTCTTGGGTTTTGAGCTTCAAATTAGTGATGAGTGATAACATCTAGGCTCTTTATTTATATCTTTCCATTGCTCATGTCATGGATAGTTGTGCATTGATCTCCTTAAAATTGGTGATGAACAATGAGGTCACCAGTCAATATGAACCATCGTTGTTTTGAAGGAAGTAAATGAGTGATGTGTTAGTGACCATGGATGATGCACATGGCCTAATTTCATCTCACCGCTATTTCTCATCTATTACTGATATGGTTTAGAAATTGAAACATAAATTAATGATGAGTGATACAAGGTAAATATTTCCAACAGGGACAATGATCCAACTATTGAACTTTCATCGTGTCAATGCTCTCATTGTTGATTGAACCCTAGAAAGGTGGGGAAAATTCGCGACGTGCAAAGGGGTGTTTTTGAGGAATAATCTCTTCAATACTGGCTTCTTGTGCTTCACCAATATAAATGAAAAGGAACAAACTAGGATGGTGATGCATGTTAATTATCAAATTAAAGATGACTAATGAGGTTAAAGGTAAATGTGGCAGCTTTCTATGGTGATATTGTTGTTTTTTAGGAAAGTTGAGAAATCCAAAAATGATGCCTAAGGATCACCATTGATAGTGTTTTAAATCCAAAAATATCAATAGTTTAGATTCAAAGATGATCAGCTACATTGTGAGATAGCTCATGTGAAGTTCTCTTCAATCATTAATTGCTACACGCTCTAAATTTCCTACTTAATGTAGATTGCATGTCATTTCATTTCACCATTTGAAGTCTTCATAAATTGAGAAGTGTGAGCTAGAGTGGAAGTGTGTGAGTCTTGGGTTTTAACTATAGAAGTATTGAAGTGTGTATCTCAGGTAAGTTGTTTTCTTTCATATGAGCTCTGTTTGACTCATGCATTAATCTATTTGAGATATTCATTTTTGGAGTGGTGAAAATTTCAATTGACTAAAAGTGTTGTTAGGGCTAGTTGAATTATCTAGGTTAGTGGGTATTCTATCCTACAATTTCATTTTAGGAGCTTAGGCCGGTGAGTCTTCTCATAATTAAAAGCTTTCTAGGCTTTACCCTATGTCTTGTGAGAATGGGTAAGTCAAGTGTGTCTATTCATCCAACCAAGAGGTCCAAGATTCTTAGTGTGTTCGAATTTCAAGAGTATATTTTTGTGGTTGAGCAAGAAGTGTCTAGGACATCTGCAATAGCAAAAGTCAAGAGAAAGCCCCATATAAAAAATAAGAAGACTATTTTCAAGAGCACGTATAATTTGAGAAGAAAGACCAGTTCAGAAGAATTACTCAAGTTTAAATGGAAGGAACCTATTGAGCCTATGAAGAAATCCAAGAAGAGAAACAAGTATCATAAGGCCTACTTGGGGAGACACAATTCTCCCATTGTGGTTTCTGATAGTCCTTTGGATGGTGGAGGTGATACTAACCCATAATATAGTCATTATCTCCTTTCCCTAGTGTTGTATGAAGACTTTGATGAGGAGAGAGTGATGGTTCCTCCAATTTCATCATGCACAAGGAGTGGATGAGTATACTCTGATGGTGACGAATCAGAGTAGTGTCCCAACTCCTTTTTAATTTTTGATGACACCATTGCCACTACATTAGAATTGTCCTCTTCAATATATCTATTTTTTTCTATTTTTACTATTGATGTGGAGACCTTTTGACATAGTGTGTGGTGGATTTGTTGAACCCCATGTCTTTGATGGTGAGTATGAGTAATATACATTTTTTGGCTTCTATTACTAGTGGAAAAACTTCTTTGGTCAATAAGAACAAGGTGTTTTGGTGCTACTATAACAATGGACTACACGTTTTGGAAGATTAGCCAGTCTACTTCAACCAAATTATGTGGAATTCTATTTTTTCTTTCCCCTGTTTTGAAAATGATTACATGTAACTAACTAGCAAATATCTCAAATCAAATCAAATGGGTGTGAAATTAAATGTAACTATAATTCATCCTATTGGTTTTTGCTCCCTTGTTCTATAAAAGGGATTTCATCGCTAATTATGGGGGTTCAAGTTTTAAATATCAAAAAGGTATAGGTGAAAAATTTAAGCTCGGATAGGAGTCGATTGTATATACTGATGAATATATCATAATGGAGTCTAGGGTAGGAGTTATGTATGTAATTATCTTAAAATAGTTTTACCATAGTAGCAGTAATACAAGAAAGTTAGTTCTAAAATAAATTCTCTTCTTTGTAAATTTCTCATAAATTATGAATGAAATGGTTAATGATATTTTCATTTATCTTCAGTTGTTTAAATTGAATGAATGAGTTTATTTCTACTTCAATTCAAGGAATTTATTTAATGCTTGAATAAGGTCATGGGTGTGTGAGGAAAGGATATAGGATTTGGTAAGTAGTTATGTTTTAAACGCAGTGAGTTGAATACTATGAGATAGTATAATAATAATCCATCAATTACTAAGTTAAATTGCTAAGGTATTACTAAAAAATTAAAAATATGACACCATTATCTCAATGGACAAGGCACTAGTCTTTTCACTAGGTTATCTTAGAGATAATTTATTTATTAATGCATCAGATCAAAGGTCTTGGAACGAGAATGAAAAACATTTAATACACCTTCAATCATAATGTACCAATTTGAAGTACCCTTTTATTCCTTTCAATAAATAATAATTTTTTTAAAGGTTAGCAAAATGAATTTTGTCTATCTACATCTCATAGGAATTCATTTGTTTGTAGAAATTTTCTTGCTCAAATTAATATCAAATGAACATATATAGGACCACCCTCATAGGTTTCATAAAGCTCAAAGTGAAGAAGGGCCTCAAAATCCCTACTTATGAGTTGGCCAATCCTTACCCTTACTAATAATTGAATTCTAGAAGGTTCATAGGTAACTAATAAGATTAAGTTTGGTTCTTAAAAAAATAACCAATAGAAATGGTGACTCTACTAGGGACTAACCCGAAAAAACTCTGATAGAAGATCATTTTTCCTTAAAGAATAAAATATTATTAGTGAATTACATTGTCAAGCCTAGATTTTTGTCAATGATTCAATCCTCTAAGATGTTGATGGAGTTTGTTGTATCTCATTTAAAAGCTCGCAAATGTTTTCAAGATTTATTACAATTTCATGAATAATCTTTGAATCTCTCACTAAATGTGGGTGGTGACTCTGAAGATCTCTATGCTAGTATGAATAATTTGAGATACTCCAGTAAAATGGAATAAAAAGTTGTTGGAGAAAAAGTAAGAATATATTAAGGACTTGTGGGCGACTCTGTTGATTAAGGAAGCTTAAAGTGAAAGCAACTTGTGAATGAAATTTAATATTGTTGAAGTTTTTTCCTCTAAAAAAGGTGTCGTGACTCTATGAAAAGAACCTAATGAAGACATGAAGAAAGTTGAAAATCTACAAGATCTTCTAGTCAAAAGCACAATTCAAAATAACTGCAGTATATCTAGGTACTTTTCCCCTATTTTGGTTTTCAAGAAGAAATAAATTTGTGTGAAAACCATATTGCATGATTTGGTAAAAATTTTATTTCCCTATTATGTGAATTAAGCACAAATAAAGGAAACGGTAGTTATATTACATACTTCTAAGGTGAAATTTGAAATATCTAAGTTTTGTTGAAGAAGTATGCTTGTCTTTGAAATCTTCTTTTCAAAAAATTTTCAATCACGAATTTGTGTGAGCTATGCATTGTAAAATCATGAATGAGGCAAGAGGAAATCAACTATGAAGTTGATTTATAAGGATTGAACAAGGATACAAAAGAAATGTATCATTCCCCTATTTCACCTTGTGGAATATCAAGTAAAAGTATGCAAGGTGTACATTTCTCATCATGTCATCAAAGGAAATTCTCTATAGAGAGATATAAGCCATTAAGTTTTAATAGTATCCAAGGTTTTCCTAATAAGATTCCCAATGGTATTAGGAAACATTTTCCCAAATTTATAGGGAAAAGTTCTTATTCAACATCCAAACATCTAAATCCATTCATGGATTTGATGGGTTATTTTGAGATAGATCATGAGGATGTTGTCATGAAGCTTTTTGCTCAATCTTTAAAGAAAAATGCTAGAGACTGGTTCTCATATTTACCAGTGTGTTCTGTAGATTCATGGGATGACTTCATGATAGCATTTATGGAATAATTTGGTGAAAGGATTAGTCTAAATCTTATAAGAAAAAGACTTATGGAAATCCAACAAGATGAAGATGAGTTGGTTCCTACATTTAACCTTTGATTTGTGAGAGTAGTGAAAGATATTCTTGAACGCCTGATACCTAGTGATGTAGAATGTCCGATTGTCTATCTAGGTGGATTTGATAATGATATGAGTTATTTGATAAGGGATAAGGAACCCAAAACATTACATTAGGCATGTCACATTGCCATGGATATTGAAAATACTATGAAATATTCAATGATGAGGGGATATATTGCTGCAAGTGTCTATTCTCTTGATGCACATCATATACATTGCATAGATAGGGATAAAACAGATTATCAGAGTGATGATGTTTTTGATTCCTTATCGTATTCACTTTCACAACATATTAATCATGAATATATTCAAGATGGATTTCAACAAAGTCTGAGTGATAATGATCAAGTATTGTTCAGACTATCTAGTATGAAGATACATGAAGGGGAATTTCCATATGAATTGTTAGCAAGGTTTTTGGATGCCTTGCTAGAAATTCCTAAAAGGTTAAGACCTAAAGATTCAGTGTGTATTGACCTATTTTGTGACATTTATGAGTCAGGGCTTAGTACCTTACCCAAGAAATTGAAACCTTGGGATTTTGATCAAATAATTGGTTGGATCAGAATTACTAAGGAGGCTAAGTGTGAATATATGTGAAAAATTATGTCCCAAGATGACAGGGGTGCTCATCCTATTGTCAAAGATCAAGGATTTATCCAAGAAATGGATAAGGATGTTTCAAAAGAAGAATATCTATCTAGTAGTATGGATGATGATATTGTCATACTTGTAGGAACTACCAATATACCTTTGAAGGATGGTGTCCAAGATAATGAAAATAAGAATTTGATTGCTCTCAAGAGGAATATGAATATTTTTGTGAGGTTGACCTTAAGGCATCCTTTTTTTCTGAAGGATTCAATTGTACCAGTATTCATGAGTTTTTTTCCCTCACCAGTAGATGAATAGATTGCATATGATGGATCCTTGAAATTCAATTCAGCTGTATCAGAATTGGAATGTCTTGGAAATATGGTAGATAATGAATTTCAAGATAAGAATATATGTATTCATGATCATGGGCCTGAAGTCAGTGTTGAAAACAATGAGATTTTTGATGCTAGTCAACAAGGACCCATTTCGGAGTGCCAAGCAGAAATAGAATGTATGAGTTTCATATCAGAGATGGACATGGTATTTTTCAACAAATAATGTGCTGAAGAGATTTTCTCGATCAAAAATAAGAAATGTTCAAGTTGCAACAAATCCTACACATATGAGCCAGCAAACCTATCCACTGATGGTACACTTGAATTCCTTACTATTGATCAAATCAACCAAGAGTTACTTCCTCCATCCTTTGAAACTATTTTTTCAAGTTGAGCAATGATTGGAAGAAAGGATTAGAGTATATCAATGAACCTAAAAAAAAAAAATTGATGCCCAGGATGATATGGATAGTGCTCTTTATGGGAATAAGCTTGGTCTAAATAAAATTTAAAATGCCATGAGGACCAATGAATCACTTTCATGAGGAAGTGAAGCATATGGCAGTATAACTAGTTTATATTGCTCTAATGAATGTGAGCACCAATTTGAAAAGGAATCAATGTATGAACATTTCTTGTTCATCATGTCACAAAGTGAATGTGTGCTTGGTGTGGAATAGAATCTAGATATAAATGACCCTAAAATAATAGAAATAAAATTGTAGAATCACTCTGAAGGGATAAGACATGTTTTCTTGAATGCTCATCCTAAAAGAAGTATGTATGATGGTTTTTAGTTTGATGAACAAATTGAATTTGATATTATCCCTTATGATGGTAGTGATCAAATGGATTGTGAGTGTTTCACATTCCCTGTCCAATTCGATAAACATTTGGTGGAGTATAATTGTAAGCTGAGTCAAATAGAACACTCCAATGATCATGTGTTTCAGTTAATGATTGATCACAATTCACAATTAGATATGAAGTAAAGCTATGATAGTAAGTTCATATATATGTCCATAATGGTTGGTTGCAATGGCCACAACAAGGTCAGCTAGTGAGAAATTCATGATATTATTTTTAGCCTTAGCATGGTACAAATAGTAGAAAACAAGGTTTTTGATAGGGATAAGTACCAATTCTAAGGTTGGGGCCTAGGGCCCTCAAGTAATGTTGAAGCCTGGCCAGCTTGCATATCATAGGAGGATTCAAGAATGATGGAGATTGGGTCTCTTGGTATGGCCTTGGAACTTATGTAAATATTATACATATGTCCATTTTGGTCTAGTTTTCTTGCCTAGTCCTGGTAGGTCCCTAGTTTTGGTTCTTTGTGCTTGGTCTACTTCACTTGAGATTATGAAATCTCACTCTGTTTTGAAGTAAGAGATGTCCTAAACTAGAGCCACTGATGGAACCCCTAAAATCTTTTTGGTTACATTAATAAAATTTTGCAAATGTTCACTTAGTTTCAAATGTCTACACTTAGGGCTTGGGGTTTTTCTATCAAAATATCTCCTAAGAAACCCTTAAATCAAATCCCTCGTCAACATTATAATCTATCATTGACTTATTGTCACTCGTTTCCAGTCATCCTAAAACATCTTGAGCCTATGTCTGAAATATTATATGTTTGAAGGTTTATCGATTTGCCTAATTTGGAATTTACATCCTTTGAAAGTAATATGTTATAAACCCTTTGATACCTTTCATACAATGGCATAGGTGGTCCCCTTTCTTGTAAACAAACTTTTGAACATGAACTTAATTATCCCACTTAAGTCTTGTCTACTACTCCCTTTCATCGCTTATCGTGAATAGCTTTATGAATGCACATTTGAATTGGTGATAAGCAATGAGCAATATTTCCTTTGTTTTGCGCATTGCAAATAGTATTGAGAACATTTGTTTCAAATTAGAGATGCACAATGCTTAAGTTTCTCTTTGTATTGCTAGCTTCCTTCATATTGCTAATTGCTCTTGAGTTTTGCGCTTCAAATTAGTGATGAGCGATAACATCAGGGCTCTTTATATGTATCTTATCATCCCTCATCATGGGTAGTTGTGCACTGGTCTTCTTAAAATTGGTGATGAGCGATGAGGTCATTAGTCAATATGAGCCATCATTGTTTTGAAGGAAGTAAATGAGCAATGTGTTAGTGACTTGAATGATGCATGTGGCCTAATTTCATTCCATCACTATTTCTAATCAATTGTTGATATGATTTAGAATTTGAAACATAAATCAATGACAAGTGATGCAAGGTAAACATTTCCAAGAGGGACATTGATCTTTAAAGGTTGAAGTTTTGTCATGCCAATGCTCTCATCATTGATTGAACCCTACAAAGGTGGGGAAAATCTATGATGTGTGAAAGGGTGCTTTGAGGAATAATCTCTTAAATGCATCTTCTTGTACTTCGCTAATATAAATGAAAAGGCATGGAATAGGAGGGCGATGCATGTTAATTCTTAGATTAAAGATGACTAATGAGGTTAAAGGTAAATGTGGCAGCTTTATGAGGTGATATCACCATTTTTGAGGAAATTTGTAAAAGCCAGAAATGATGCTTGAGGATCACGATTGATGGTATTTTAAATCCAAAAATATTGACGATTCAGATTCAAAGATGATCGGCTAAGTTCTCAGATTGCTCACGCGAAGTTCTCTTCAATCAATAGTTGCTACATGCTATAAAATTCCTACTTAATGCAGATTTCCTATCATTTCATTTCACCATTTGTAGTCTTCATAAATTGAGAAGTGTGAGCCAAAGTGGAACTGTGTGAGTCTTGGGTTTTAGTTGTAGAATTATTGAAGTTTGTATCCCTAGTACGTTGTTTTCTTTCATATGAGCTCTATTTGATTCATGCATTAATCTGTATGAGAGTTTCATTTCTGGGGTGGTGAGAATTCCAATTGACTGAAAGTGTCATTGGGGCTAGATGAATTGTCTCGACTAGTGGGTATTCTATCTTTCAAGTTCATTTTAGGAGCTTAGGCTAGTGAGTCTTCTCATAATTAAATTTTTTCTAGGCTTTACCCTATGTCTTGTGAAAATGGGTAAGTCAGGTGTGTCTATTTAGCCAATTAGGAGGTCCAAGAGACTTAGTGTGTTTGAATTTCAAGAGGATATCTTTGTCGCTGAGTGAGAAGTGTCTGGGACTTTTGCAACACCAAAAGGAAAGAGAAAGGCCCCTGGAAAAAATAAGAAGACTATTGTCAACAACACATATAATTTGAGAAGAAGGACTAGTTCAGAAGAATTGGTTAAGTTTAAAAGGAAGGAACCTATTGATCTTGTGAAGAAAGAAAAGAAGAGAAACAAGTATCATAGGGCCTACCTAGGGAGACATAGTTCTCCCATTGTGGTTTCTAACAGTCCTTTGGATGGTGGAGGCGATACTAACCTATATTACAACCATTATCTCATTTCCTCAGTGTCGTATGAAGAATCTGACAAGGAGAGAGTGATGGTTCCTCCAATTTCATCATGCACAAGGAGCGGACGAGCATACTCTAAAGCTAAAAAATTAAAATAGCATATCAACTCCTTTTTTTATCACACCATCACCACTGCATTAGAATTGTCCTCTTCAACATATCTATTGTTTTTTGTTTTTAGTGCTAATGTGGAGACCTTTAGGCCCGGTGTATAGTGGATTTGTTGAACCCCATATCTTTGATGGTGAGTATACCATTTCTGAGTAATATACATGCTTTGGCTTCTATTACTAGTGGAGAATATTATTTGGTCAACAAGGACACGTTGTTTTGGCGCTACTACAACAACAAACTATTCCTTTTGAAAGGTTGTCCAATCTACTTCAACTAAATTGTGTGGAATTTTTTTTCTTTCCCCTATTTTGCAAATGATTACATGTAGCTAACTAGGGAATATCTCAAATTCAAATGAAATGGGTGTGAAATGAAATGTAACTGTAATTCAACTTGTTGCATGTTGCTCCCTTGTTCTATAAAAGAGATTTCAAGACTGATTACAAGGGTTCAAATTTTGAGTCTCAAAATGGCCTAGGTGAAAAAGCTAACCTCAGATATGAGTAGATTGTATATACTGATGAATATATTAGAATGGAGTCTCTAGTAGGAGTTGCATGTATGTAATGATCTTAAAATAGTTGTATTGCAGCAATAGTAATACAAGAAAGTTAGTTCTAAAATAAATGCTCTCTTGTGTAAATTTCTCACAAATTATGAATGAAATGGTTAATGATCTTTTCATTTATCTTCAATTGTTTAAATTTAATGAATTATTTTATTTCTACTTCAATTCAAGGAATTGATTTAATGCTTAAATAAGGTCATGGGTTTGTGAGGAAAGGATATAGGATTTGGTAAGTAGTTATGTTTTAAACATAGTGAGTTGAATACTATGAGGTAGTATTAAAATAATGGGTATGTGCAGGATCATGATGGGCCAAAAAGTAGTAATATGATGGGCATGTGCAAGTTATGTGGCTGACAACTTTTTTTTACCCAAAATTGATGAAATGAAAAGGGTTTTTAAAGGAGATTCTCATCTTTCAACCAACATAAATTATGCTTTACTTTTAATTTAATAAATAATTATTATTCATTTTGTATTTGAATTACAACTAAAGTCTCGATTGATAGGCTGATTGAAAAAAAATTATAGCTTTTAAATGGTATCACATTTTTTGAATCCAAAACATGTGTCACATTCTATGCTTAACATACTATACGATTAAAAAAATAAAATTGAATTTAATGAAGTTTTGGCCAAGTTAAGGTGGTGGTCAGACATACGATTTTTTATATTTTAAAAACTTGTAATAAAAAAATCATAATTAATTATTTACTTGGAAAAAAATTACAAAAAATATGTATCACATCTAGACATGAGTCCTCTACTTATATCTAAAATCTTATAAAAAAAATATTATGATTTTTGTGGTTAGGGTGGTCAGACAGACACCTACTTCTTATTTTTTCCCTAAAATTTAAGTACTAATGCATTGAAATTTCAAATTTTCACCAAATAGATTTTATTTTAAAAAAATAAACCTAGTATTTTAGAAACAACATTCAATTTTCTACAAATTCTATTCTTACATATTTTTGAAATAATATAGATAACTTATTCAAATTTTAACGTCAAGTTTCCTAACTCTGATTTTTCTAAATTTTTTGCAAGGGCCTGTTTTTTCCATGATGATCCTGCACATACCCTAATCCATCAATTAGTGAATTAAATTTCTAAGGTATTATTAAGAAATTACAAATATGACTCCATTATCTCAATAGATAAGGCACTGGTCTTTTTATTAGGTTATCTTAGAGATAAGTGAGTTAGTAATGCATCAGATCAAAGGGCTTGGAACGAGAATGAAAAAAAATTAATACACCTTCAATCATAATGTACCAATCTGAAGTACCCTTTTATTCCTTGCAATAGATAACAATTTATTTAAAGGTCAGCCAAATCCTTGATGAATTTTGACTATCTACATCTCATAGGAATTCATATGTTTGTAGAAATGTTCTTGCTCAAATGCATATCATATGAACATATATAGGACCACCCTCCTGGGTTTCATAGAGCCTAAAGTGAAGAAGCAAGGCCCTCAAAATCCCTACTTATGTTTTGGATTATCCTTACCCTTACTAATAATTGAATTCTAGCAGGTTCATAAGTAAGTGATAAGATTAACTTTGGTTCTTAAAAAATAACCAACACTTCCCTCACATCATCATTGAAGGTTTCACAAAAAATTTAGGCTATGGAGAACCACATTCTTCATCAACAACAAGTACTTTCAAGACTCAATGATAATATAACCATACATCAAAATTGAATGAGGCACTAAGCATACCAACACCATAGTAAAAGAATTTTTGAAGTTGGGGACTAGTTTCTCCCGAGATTGCATCCTTATAAGAAAATGTCATTGTACCATAGAAAAATGGATCATTGACATTTTCATGATCTTTTAGGTCTTTCTCTCATGATGCTTGGTCTATTTTTCTTTGATTTAATGTTGCAATGTAACTTATACATTCACATTAGGTCTTGAATATTCAAATTATGATGTCTTGTGAAGGTGATGTGAAGTGTTGTAACAAATTTCTACACTTTTCTAGACTCTTTTCAATATAATTCACCTAAAAATCACCTTTTCATCAATAATCAATTCCTATTCTAAGGTGTTGTAAAGTCTTGTAACAAGATTTTACGCTTTTCTAGGCTTAATTTCACTATTTACACCTTTTTTATACTTTATTTGACCCCTTTATGCACTCAAAAGGCTTAATTAAGTGTATTTTTTAATGTAAACCCAACAAACAACATTAAATATAACTTAATTCCCAACACCCACTTACAAGCCCAAGGTGGGACCCATTCACCATGGGGTGTCGAATGAGTCCCTCTTGGCTCCAAATTTAAAATAATTCAAATTTTCTTTCATATTTTTATTTAAAAATACCTTATGTTGGCCTATGATGAGGTATCATTGGGTTATTATGGCATAGATATGTATAAATAATTTTTTTCTTCTCATTTTACACCTAATCAATTTCCCAACCATTAATTTCACTTGCAGTCATCAATTAGCATTCAAGAAATTTGGATCATTTAATCAAGCATTCATCAAGCATCTTGGAGCAGCCATTGATATATTTATATTTCTTCAACAAGGTTGTGCTGAGTTTAAGAAATTTGCATTTTATTTATTCATCTTGTTTTAATTTCATTCCATTTCTTCAATAAGGGTTTGATTACCAAAGTGGGATTTGACCAAGGCAAATCCCTATACTCTAACCCTTAACCATTTTTCCCCTTTTGCATGTGTGTTTGTAGACTTTTGTATGTAGATTTTCCAAGAAATTAGGTATTGAAAGATGGTCAATAAGTCAAAAAAGGGTTTCAATTCAAATCAACCCTATTTCAATCTTGGAGACAACCTACAGTTAGTTTTATATAGATTTGACTCCATCAACCTAACAAGAAGAGAAGTGCAGATCTAGAATTATAGAATTGACCTTTTATTTCATGGAATTTTGGGAGAGGACTAATTTTCCATTAGTGGTGAATGAATCCCGCCTTAAGGCCTAAAAAGGTGATTTTTTTAGATAACATTTCTCGATAGTCGGAAACCTATTTAAGGAGATTTTACTAGTAGCAAGACTAATTGGTGATCAGTGGTGAATGAGTCCCACTGGTGATTTGTATTGATTTTACCAACATTCTAGAGTCTTCTCAGATCTTCAATCTACCTCTAGGTGCACTTTGATCAACCTCTTTCAATTCTATTTTGCATCTATTCATGGTTTAGTTCATTCTTGCATATCTCACTTTTTTTTCAAACATTACATATTTCATAGGTTTTGCATCAATAGTCAATCAATTTCATTAGTTAGTTACATTTGCAGCCTTGCATTTACTCATATTCACATCATACTATCCTTTATTTGATTGAACCACTTCAATTTTGGGGTTCTATCTCTCTCCTTTTAGGTGAAATATCCTAAGATTGCAAGAGAAGTCAATAGCCAACCACAAAATTTTTGGTTCATTTTGGTGAACCTGCATATAGAACACTTTATCTTTCTAATTTACATCTTGCATCCTAGGTTTCATTTGCATCAACATTCAATTAGGTTATTGTTTTGTTTTTGAATCCTAGGGTTTCTCAAATTGCATTAGTGAAAGATTCATTTAGAATTAATTTTTTCATATCATATCATTCAAAAATTGAAAAATTGCATTTGCATCCTCATTTTGCATCTAAAAAGCATTGAAATCATTTTGAAATTTTTGAAAAACACAAAAAAATCTCATACTTGGAATCATTCGCCACCTTGGGCTAATCAGTCTAGTTGCATTTTCTACATTAATTTTTTTGGCATTTTCATAGTTTTTCCTGCATTTTTGTTTCGTGTTACTATCTTCTTGTTTCAATTTATAGAATTTATATCATTTGCATTTTGTTGTTCCTAGTTTGCATTTACATTCCCCCCATATTTTGTGGTACTTTTCAGAGTGGTTGGTGCCCTATTGATAATACTTTAGTGAGACGAAGTTCTAGACTCATGGCTTCCCTTGATAGCCCTTTCATTGTAGACCTTGGGATCTCAAGAGCTCCTACTCCTAGTATGGAAAATGGTGCATTAAGCATGGATACTACCACTAGTATGCCTTTACCTTCACATCCAATGCATGTTGACACACAAACTACTTCCTTTCCGCAAGAAAAATTAATTAGTATTCATGAGGATTTTGCACATTTGAAACAAGATTTAAGTCTTGAAAACATTTCCACCACTACTATATCTGTGATAGAAATCCTTCATCACTTGATTGAAAGTGGTGATGGATTAAAATTTATGAAAAGAATAGCTGAGATATACAATATGCATGTTCCTTCCACATCCCACTTAGCAAACATTGTTGTGAAACAAGGAGGATCTCATATTCCTCCTCCTTCAACTATAGCATCCATACTAGCCTATACCACTCCTCAAGTTACAACAACTATGCAACAGGTTATTCATGTGACTCCTTTCATTATTCCAACTAGAATTTCTAGTTCTTTTTTGGCATTGAATGTTTCATCTTCTATCTTCACCCCTCTAAGTGTTCCTTTCACTTCCCCTAACATTACATACACTCCATCACCATTTTCCCTTCCACCTCATACCACTTACACCAATCCCATCATTACACAACTCTTTAACACAGTTTCATCCATGCAACAACAAATATCCACCATTAGCCAAAGTCAAAATCTCCACCCACATATCACATCCATAGTAGCCCATTATCTCTAGAGATCTTGAGAACATAGATGCCATAAGGAATTGAGATGCCTAGGTTTGAGAAGTACGGAGGTAAAGGAGACCCTACTAATAATGTTAATGCCTATACCACCTTGTACAGTGACTTTTTACTCAATGATAAACTATTAGCCAATATTTTTCCTAGGACCTTAAAGGACACTACATTAGAGTGGTTTTCAAACCTACCCAATCATTCCAGCTAATTATTTAATGAACTTGTGGATGCCTTTATAAGTCATTTCCAATTCCATATGACTCACAAAAAGAAAATGGTTGATTTAATGTGATGTAAACAAAACACAAATAAAAAAGTAACTGATTTCATTTCACGTTATTAGTCATTGTATTCTCAAATTGATGTCAATATTCCTTATTCACATCTACAAAATATGTTTATCGAAAACGTGCACACTCACCTTCAGGATAAGTTAACTATGATGAAATTTCCTTCATTCATGCATTTATGCATGATCCTTTATGACTATCACAACTCAGTTTCTGGTCGTGATTCAAATTCCACTTCTCACCAAGCTAAGAAGTCTAAGAAAAACAACCAAAACAATGTGCAAAACTTTAGAAAACCAAATAGATGCTTTTTATAGTTCAATCTGCCTTCTCTGCAACCAACCCGACCTGTTATGAGTCAAGTGGTAGTTGTTAAAGCAATAGTACCCTTTACCTATGGGGATCCAAAGAGACAATTTACCCCCTTATCCGATACTCTCCATAACACAATGAACCAATTGCTCCAGCAACAAATGATCAATTTTCCTACTATTAAACCACTTGATACCACCAAACCTTTACCACCCACCTTTAAACCTAATTCTTATTGTCATTTTCATCACAAAAATGGACATGACACTAAACAATGTAAGCATCTCAAATGCTTATTTCAAGACCTCATTGATTCTAGTTGTTTGTCCATTGTGGGTGTCAATGATCAAGGCAATAAGTCCATTGGACCTCCTAACTAAAATTTACAAATTTTCACTAACATTATGCCTAAACACAATGTTTCATTTGTCAAGGCTAGTGAAACTTCGAACACTCATAAGATGAACATTGATACAAATAATAAACAACATGATATAACTCCAAATGTTACCCAAGTCAATCCTATGGATGAACTTGTCAGTACAAGAGAAGTTATCCCTTGTAAGGGCCTAGCCAACAAATCTCTTAATATTATTTTTTCTTCTCATGATATACTTAAAAAGCTTACCAATGGTCCTCTTTACATAGCTGATAGAATCTATGATAATCCCACCAATGGGATATTAATAGATCTCACCTATGGCAAGAATGTGATCATGGAAGAGTTTTTAGTATTACACAATCTCTATCTAGATCATTATAATAAAACAATTGCATGGATTAAAACACATACTGGTTTTGTGTTCCCTACAATTAGATTGATTGTACTCCCATTACATATAGGACCCAAAACTTTGGAGGTAACACTTTCTATTATTCCACAATCTGATTAGTTTTGTTTGTGGCTAGGTCATCCTTGGCTTCACTCGATGAATGTTGTTCCTTTAGTTGTTCACAAATGTTTTATGTTTCCACATGGAAATGAAATATTTACCATACACCATAATGGCTTTAATCCATTATCCTCTAAAGATAGTTTTTCCTTAGAAGCCTTTGGGCCTAAACCTATAGAACCCATCACCCCTTGAAAGGAATTCTTTTTTATAACCTATCAAAAGTTCAAAGCCAAATGAATAGAATTGTCTCTTCATAACATGTCCTCGTCCACTTCCACTACTCCTATTATTGATGAAACCATGCTTCAACTTGAGTCTAAAACTGAACAAACAATACAACCCCATGAGCACCCAACCATAGACACTTCCCCTTCCTCGTTTAAATTCCCAAGAGAAAATGAAACCAATCATGTCATGCCTCTTCACATTAAACAAGTTTATAAAGCCAAAGAGAAAGTTATTGACCCATCTTCTTTGGTTTCTTTTGTTCTTCCCCCTCTAGAATAAAAGGAATGGTGGATCAACCCGCTATTACACCTCAACAGCTTCAAAATAAAATTAAGCTAAACCATGCTGCTAAGGAGCATAGGCAACATAGTCATCTCCTTTCTCATCAAATGCAAACCAAAAATAACAAAGAAAATCAACCTCTACCTTTGACAAAAGAAATAAATGATCAGCCTCATCCTCCTAACCCACCACAAGATAATATAGTCCAACCCTCACATCAAAATGATTTGATCCAACAAACATAGTTCCTAATACATCCTTCCTTAGAAATTTCCCTCCATCCTCCCATCGTGATTAACCTAGATGATGATGAGGATGAGGAGATCACTAAAATTGATGAAGAAGTGCATAACAATTTAAATTAATTTTTTCATTGTCCATGAGCTTAAAAGATAAATTTTCTACACCAAGTGAAGAACCTAGCACTTCCCCTAGTTCATAACTAGCAATTCTTCCTTTAGACAGTTAACTGCCCTCGTATTATACTAAACATGATTGGGAGGAAAATGACTTGTTAGATGGTTGACTTGCATTTTCTTTGCTAGCCTTTTTATATTTTCCTTTTTCTATGGTTCACTTGTATGTACGTAACACGATCCCTATAATGTGCATTTGATGTTCTCTCTCTTTGTGCACTTCTTCTATTTGTACCTTTATTCTTCTATATGTCATACATTTTGCATTTCCTTTCTCAATTTTGTTTTGTGTTCTCCTTTTGGGGATGATGAAAAGTGTTGAGATTCCCTATGTCTCTTCCATGTTGACCCGAAAGTTCCCTTTTCCTTTTCCTTTTTATCTTTTCTTGTGTTTTTCCTTTTGGGGATGACACAAGGCATTGAGACGAAAATGTCTCCTTTATGTTGACCCAAAAGCTTTTCCTTTTCCTTCACCTTTTCATTTTCTTTTTGCTTGTGTTTCTCTTATTGGGGATGATGCAAAGAATTGAGACTATAATGTCTCTTCAATGTTGACCCAAAATGGACTTTCTTTTTCTTTCTTTTTTCGCTCTCTTTGTGTCATTCTTCCAGTTCTATGTGCTTTGGGGAATGATGAAAATTTTGAGCTCTTTAATAAAAAAATTGCAGCAATGAATATATTGACCCCAAATCCATAGATCCCTTATGTGTTTGGTGTGTTCCTTTCTAGGAGGTGACCTCATTTTCTTTCGTCCTCTTATTTGTTCACATGAAGCAACCTAACTTAGAAACATATGATCTTGTTTATTTTCTTTTTGCATTTTTCCCTTGCTAATTTAAAGTAATTGCTCATAGAACAGTGTGTAGTAATCCCTTTAAAGTGGGGGTGCATACATTGGAATCATTTCATTTGCATTCTTGTTTTTTAATGTAGCCTTGTCACTTCATACGATGCATTCGTCACTTTGTGGATGGCATTGGGTGTGGTGTCCTTCATAAGTGTGATCTATCTTAGCATATTGCATTCCTCTTAGTGGCCTAGTGTGATGCACTACATCCCCTAAGTTGTGAATATTTTATTCTTTGATTGGTCCTCTCTTGGAAACAATAGACACAATGTTCCCTAAGTAATAGACCTTGCATTAACTTAACAAGACTCCTTTGAACATATTTTACATTTTACATTTTTGCCACCTTGCATAACGCAACTTGAATGCTTATGGTACCTTTCTCTTTGTTCATGGGTTCTAAGAATATGAAGCTTTGCTTGTCTCATGAAGTACGAACTGACATTTTCCCTTGTGGTTCCTTGTTAAAGTTATCGGGAGGTATAACTTTAATATGCTTGAATGGGAATCCCATTCAATGGCATGACTTTCCCCATAGCCACCTATGTGTTTGTGAGTGCATACCAACTAGCATATGTACTTCACCTTTTGGGTATTCTCACCTGACAAACCACCATGAGTTTTATCACCCCAAAGTGAGTATGCATTCTCTTTTTCTCACAAACAACCTAGATCTAATCCACAACTAGTTGGACAAACAATCGAAGCTTCATTTGACTTTTCCTTCTCTCTTTCTCTTTCACTTGTGTTCCTTTGCTCTTATGTTTAGTTTTCCATGGGATCTTCATCCCAAGGGCTTGATCACCCCTCTTGATCATTTTCATTCCATCTCTCTAACATAAGTGCATTTTGGAACCCTCTCGATATGCATGGCTACTTTAGTGTGAGTTTGAAGCAAGTTCATCCTCTCACTAAAGTGGGGGCTAAATGTACCATAGAAAAATGGATCATTGAAATTTTCATGGTCTTTTAGGTCTTTCTCTCATGATGCTTGGTCTATTTTTCTTTGATTTAATGTTGCAATGTAACTTATGTATTCACATTAGGTCTTGAATATCCCTAAGAGTGCAAGAGAATTCAATAGTCAACCACAAAATTGTTGGTTTAGTCACTAAAGAAATAGAAAAATAACAACAATGTTTCCCCTAAATATTGTGGCCCATACCAAATCACGCTAAAGATAGGCAGTGTTTCCTACAAGCTTGAGTTTCTACCAACAACAAAGATACATCTAATTTTTCATGTTTCCTCTTTGAAGAAGGAAATTGGTTTTAATATATCTACTTAGTCAATATCACCAAATCTTGATGAAGGACAAATCATATTGAAACTAGAATTCATTCTTCAAACACGCACCAAGAATCTAGGAACTAGAACACTCACTAAGTATCTTATTCAATGGAAGAATTTACCAGTTGAAGATGCCACATGTGAGGATGAAGAGTTCATTTAGAAGAATATACACTTGATTTAAATTGAGGATAATGCTTCTCTAAAGATGGGGACATGTTATTCCCTTAATATTGAAGTATACATAGGGTCATGAGCATTCATCTTGTGGTTACTACAACTCTTAATTACATCATATTATCATAATTATATTTGTATTTAGTTATTTAGGTTAGCCTAGGACTTATATGTGGTTATCTAAGTCAACCTAGGTAATATCCTAGAAATAAGTAGGTATATATGGAGAGGTAGTGAATATTATTTGATCATCAAATTGTGAATTTTTTTCTTTGTTGGTGTGAATTGGGATTTTTACCTATCCATTCCACTATTATGTCCTATTCACATGTTAATTTTACTTCGATTATAGGGAATATTACTAAAATTCTTTTATACTTAATTAATACAAACATCTTGTCTAAACACACTTCTTGCTAGTCAAGAATATCTTTCCCCATGGGCAGCGTAAGGAATGTACTAATTCCATTTCAACAGCGAAGTTTGTATTTCCAACAAGTGTGGGCCCCCACTTCATAACATATTGATTTTCTAGCAACACTTAGCATAGCTATCGATGACAAAAACACATTTATTGCATGTGAGTTCAAGAATTGAATACGCCCAAAAGGGAAAAAATTTGTGTTGAACCCTTGAGCAAAGGCCTCTCCAAGAGATGAGTCTGCAAAATTATTCCATGAATACGAAAAATGGTTGAAGCATCATCTTTTGGTTGGAATGCTAGAATATCACTCACCAAGCTTGGCTATGTTGATGTCTTTGGAAATATCTCTTACGCCAATGCTCCAGCACCACAAGAATGAAGCTTTTCACATACCAAGATCATACAGCTAAGAAGCCACACCAAAAATGAGGTAGTCAAAGATTTTGTAGATAACATCTTTGACCCCAAGCTGCACATAAACCCTAAAGGCCTTAGGGAAGGGGCATTGTAGATAATTGTTGCTAGAGGGTCAAGCAAAGGCCTTGCCACAAGACTAGTATTATGGTTTTCCACAGTGCATGCTACCCTCTATGCATTTGTGCCTAGAGTTGGTTGACATATGTGAAAAAAAGTTGGATAGAGACACTGAAGCTATTAATGGAAACAAGTTGAAGATCACCATTGATGTGGTAGCCATCTGGGATATGTTATGTATCCCCTCCAACTAGGATGCTAAAATTTCATGCAACAACACATGAAAGAGTTCTAGGCAACAAGGAGAAACCAATTGAAATTCTATAAGGATGAAATGGGAAAGGAGCCTAAAAAAAATAAAATTGTCTTCCCTTTGTCACACAAATAATTCCATTCGTATTTTCAAGTATTCTTTTCAATGCTAGCTTTTGTATATGGCCATGAGAGGGATGATGAGGTTTTTGAGTTTCAGATGGGTATGGCTTTCATGTTGAAGAAGGAAAAGAGCGAGAAGCATTTCAAATTCATTGAAGAAATCATAGAAAGATTGTTTAAGAAATTAAGAAATTATAATCGCCCTTTCAAGTTTAGGTATTCCTCTTTTCTAGTGCATTTAATTTTTCATCAAAACCCTAAGTTCTTTAGTTGGCATTTTCCACTCAGTATGTTTGATGAGTCAAGATTATGTAAACTAGTTTAAGCCTCAACCCATTTGCTTTCAAGCACATGGGATTATTATTCATTTATTGATTATTTCCTACAGCTAATGAATCTAGATTTATTTGAGTATCCTCCAGGTAGGTTTTTCCTTGAGAATTTAAACTAGATGAAAAATCACCAAACCCCTGTGGATTATTTTATAGGGGTGGATTTTACTTTTATCAGGTGTCATGGTTTTAATTATGAGCCCTTCATATTTCCAAAGTTTGTTACAAAAAGGTTGCTCACCCTAGAGCAATGATATCAGGTAACAATTTTAGATAATGCTAATGGTGCCAAGAAGCATAAGAAAATGCTCTACACAGTTCCCCTCACTATCACCAAAATCCAAGTAATGCCCATGAGGAGCAAAGAGCAAGATGTGTTAACCAGCAAATTGTCCTACCTCAGCCTAGTTCTCATTTATGATAGATGGAAATACAACCCCACTTGGTATTTATCATTCAAACAAGATAAGTGGACATATTGGGAAGAAAGGAAAAACCTATCTGAGGAGAGGGAGGATGTCTATATTGACCTAGCTTTTATACCATTTGTATGAACCTTATGGCTCACTTTCTACACAAGAGTAGCAAAGTACTAATAAAGTGTCCAGATGGAGAAATCCCTCAAAACATAGTTAAAGAATCAAGGATGGTCAAAAATAAAAAATGGCTAATTTCTAGAGGTATCAAAAGGAAATCAAGTAGCCAAGCACCCTATACGGAACTATCAAACTGATAGATGAGCACTTCGATGAGATTTATGATGCAAAGGCTAGATCTAAATCCAACCCAAGGTTTGATGATGGGACTAAACAAGAGCATGCACTAGTTTCTAATCCATTGCCTTAGGAACCCAAGGTAGGGAAGAGGAAGGAAAAGGCATCACACCATAGGGAGTCACAAATTTCATCTTTTTGTAGCATCCCACTGAGGGGTAAGCGGACCCAACAGACTTCAAAAACATCGTCCATTGTTCAAAATCCTTAGGGTTTGTCAGGGTCAGTCATCAGATAATTTTAAGCAACCAGTTCACCCCCTTCAAAGAAAAGGAGAATCCAAGACTTGGGCAAGTCGAGCTCCTAAGACAAGGTAGAAGAGGAAGTCAATTTTGTTCCACTAGTATCTTTAGCTTCGAAAATCTAGGTAAGTTTCATGCTCACCATTCTCTCTTCTAGTAAATATTTAATTACTGCTATTCCCCCATCCACATAATAGATTCATCCATCTATCAATTTTTTTCTACTCATCATCCACACAGCCCTAACTATATTCAATAGTGAGCCACATACAAAAAACCCACACGTTGAACATGCATCTTCCTCCTCAACCATGATTGACTCATTGATCATCATATCCAAGGCACAGGTAGTAAACACAAAGCCACTGATGCTACAGGTTTCATTTCCTTTTCCCATTTCCAAGCATATGCCTATTTTTCTACCCACTGGCCCTTTTACCCCAATGAGCACCCATTTTCCTTCATAGATCATACATGTCATCACGACCTTTTTCCCCAATAGCAATTTCTTTTGCTTCCCCACAAACTCAATCAACTAAAGGCACCCTTGTTGATACCCTCTATGGCCTCTCTATAGGTTTTTCCCTTGTTGCACAAAGTATTGAGTCTCCACAAAGCCTACAGACCTATATTGAATCAACCAAGCAGGCTCAACAGGAAAGAAAACAAAAGTTGTGGGAAAAAGCTACAATAAATCTAGCCACTCCAAAGCTAGAAACCTATTTCGATGAGAAACAAAATGCTCTGATGATCTTGTCTATGAGGCCATAAGTATTCAAGCCAGAGGGGGAAATGCAATATGAGGATTATGATATCCAAATTTTGGGTCTCAATTTGAGCAAAGATCTCGTGCACAACAAGATAGGCCTCACCAAGGCAATAAAGAAGGTGGTTTACACTGATTATGATAAATTGAACAATAAATTGAAAAATCACGAGATAGAGTTAAAGAATGTGAAGGCCATGATAGAAAAATTGCAAGCAAAAATTAGAAGAAAAGATATGGATATGGCCTACTTAAGGAAAACATAGGATCAAAAAGGATAAGTGACTAGGACGCTCAAAGAAGCCCAAAATGAAAGAGATATGCTTTATGTCGAAGTACAAATACTAGAGCGTGAGGTCAAAACTAAGTGCAGAGTGGTTGAAGAAATGAAAACCCAAATGCAAGAGGCTGCTAAAGAACATTAGTGGAAACATAAGAGATTTGACGATGAAACGGGTCAATAAAATAGTATTTGTGCAGAATTGCAAAGAAGATTCAACTTCTATAACAATCATGGAGGTCATTCAATAAAGCAAAAACTAGTCCCCCACTCACTGAGTTTCCCATAAGGCTATTTGGGAGAAGCACAAGCTTTCATGACCAACAAGTTTCTTTTTTTTACTATTTATTTTTTCAAGTTGATTTTATCTAGACACTTGAGGGAAGACCATATTCCCCTCCATTAAATGTGTATTGACATTTATAAAAATGTATTTCAGCTACTTTATTAATACAAAAAATTTAGGCCTATGGCCTTTTATCTAAAAAAAATCGCAAATTATTCAAGTTTGGAGTAGATTAGTTAAGATTTTTTATGTTCATTAAGTGTCTAAAAAGTGGGCATGACAACCTCATTCCTAGATTATCCAAAGAAAAATCTTGTGAAGTTTCGCATGGCACTCTAACACCATATTGAGGCCCTATTTAAAATTGATCTAACTGACCCTTTGAAATTAACATTACCCAAATGAAAATGTGAGTAAAATTTAAACAATGCTATTCTTAAGCAAAAATGCCACAATCATGTCACGAGCAATTTTTTAATTATTGTCCTAATTGTGTAGAAATAATAATAAATCCATATATTAATACCAACACAACATGAGGAGAAGGGAAATAAAGTTTCTATCTAGTGAAAAATACTAATCATCATAACAACCAAATGCAAACACTAATAAATAAAAAATATTAAAGCTTAGAAAGGAAATTGATGGGTCTAAATTTTTCTTGCAATTACTAGATTTAATTCTATAGATTTTCCATAATATAGTATGTAGAAATTTGAGAAGAACACACTCAAACATTAATAAGTTCACAAGGTTGTAGATGATTTAGCAAACTTATGTCTTGTTTAGAAAAACCATACATAAAATATCAATAAAGATATGAGCTCGCAATTGAAGTATAAGAAAACCATTATAAATGAATTAGAAAGAACGATATAAAAATTGGCATGTGTATTAGCAAATATTTTCTAACAAATATTGTAGACACTAAGAATTAACATGGACTAATAAAAAACAATATGGAACAAAAAATTTAGCATAACAAAAGGTCATCAAAGAGTGCATCTTACCTCAATGAAACTAATCCCTTTTGTGCACTTTTTTGTGTTTCTCTTATTCCATGTGTCAGCATTAAAATTTTGATTCTATCTAGAGGTCCAATAATAGTCTTGGAAAGATGTAATGGTCTAGGACTAAATTCCCACACCACACACCCTTACTAGAGTCTTGTTTCCAATTTGATTGTTGCAAAATGACTCTACAACACCCTTTTTTCCTCACAACTCTGGTATGTGAATCACATTATAGATTATGTAGCTTCTTTAAATGACAATCTATTGTTTTTAGAGATTCTACAATCTAATCATCCCAAAGTGAAAAGGATGGACCACATTCTCCTTCCACCTAATCTCTTAATTTTGTGATGACCTTGAAGAGCTCCTCACTCAGGAAAAAAAAACACGTAATCAAGATGTCAAGAGACATTCATGGGTGGTGAGTAGTTATAGAAATTCACTCCAGTTGTTGGCCATGACTTGGAGTGTAAACTAGTGTTTCAAGCATTAAATCATTTTGATCACTGCAGTTCAATCACCATGAAAGGTGGCATAGAGTAGTTATTTTAGTTTGGATCAATTTCAATTTTGATGCCTTTACTCAAGCATCATAAATTAACATACAGTTCTTTTAATTATTTATTAAAATAATAATATCTATTTATTTTTAAATAATTAAACAATAAAAATAATATTTCATAATGTAGAAAGAGGTTATAACATCTTCCATTTTGTTCTAATTATTGTACGATTTATATTTCCTTTCAACACAAGTGTATGATAAAAGTCAAGCTATAGATGGTATGCATGAAAAAGATTTTTTTTTCATATTAGATAATTCACACTATTAATTGTCACATTAGGAAAACAATCATACCTTCATTACTCAATATTTTTTGTTATGATGATATTGCCATCGATGCACTTTCATAACATAGTCTTTGTTTCCAACCATATCATAATTCTCCTTCTCAATGTCATAATATTAGAAATACAAAATATAAGTTAACCAAATCACCATTCATCCTTAAATATAATCAAAAACTTAACTCACTCAATATTTTCAATAGATATTATTGTTAGTAGTTTATAGATCCACATATATTCAACTTAAAGCTCATATACTTAGAATAAAGGATTAATGAAAAGTAAAAAGGTTAAATCATAGAACCTTTAGATCAATACTAGATGAAATTTAGCTATAAAATCAATTGAAACAATATTATTAGTCAAACCTATAAGAATATTCACTTATTTGTGTAATGGGGTTATATTTCAATAGAGTATCTCAAGGTATATGATCCGAAGGATCTTCACCAAAATTTGAAGTTTCTCATATCTCTCTAGAATTTGTACCACTAGAAAGAGCTTGATGTCCTGATTCCAACGCAACTTGAATGGAGTGAAAAGGAGTCCGTTTGCACAAGTTATGGCCAGTCAAACTTTGGGTCAAACTGACATTAAAAGGCGTTCAGGGAGCAAAAAAATTGACGTCGTCAAAAGTTGTCAAAATTGGCGTCATCGCAAAGATCTCGTTGCAAGCTTTCCAACACAACTCGTTTTGTCAAAATCCAACATCGTAGGCACAAGATATGGCTAGTCAAAGTTTTGGGTTGACTGGAGGTGACATCATCAACCAGTCTGTACTGTACGAAATCCAAGTGGACGAATCCAAGTGTGACATGTGGTAGTTGAATCAGACTGTATGAACCAATCCCCAGTGGACACATGTCCCATCCATACTCCAGCATGGCATCCAAGTTGGCAGACTGGTCATCATACACGTCGGCAACGAAGTCAGCATACACGTCGGGTTTACACATTAGAGTCATCGAGCAGTTAGACTTCGCCATGTGGCACCCTCCTAGTGCAACATGTGGCCTCCGCTTCCGCCATGGAAAATTTTTGAGTTTGTTCCGATAAAAAAGGGTTTAGTGGATTCAATCCACTAACCTCCTAACTGCAAGCACTCGCCTCCACCGTTCGGCCGCGAGTCATCCTCATTAAATCTACTGGTGACAGTTTTGTTTTGCTATGTTACGGAACAAAATTTGCTATTAAAATCCAGCGGCCAGGGTTGAACCCCCGACTGTCGGCCTACCAAAATGGTATGCAACCAACATACCATCGTATGCATTCGATAATATAAAGGCAGTGGTTATTTTTATTGATTAGTTAGGCTCGATGCCTAACTAAATAAACTTAAAAAGTTATATTTAAGTTTTAAAAATAAAACAAAACAAACAAACCCCCTATTATTAAACAAATCCTAAGGAAGCCCGAAAATATATTATTTAAGGGGGCTTAAATAATCTTGAAAGATATTATTTAAAAGGCTTAAATAATTTCTAAAAGATTATTAAGGATATTTTAAGGATTATAATGGGAGATTTTCAAGTATTTTTCCATGTAAAGGGGATATAGGAAATATTGTAAAATATATTGGTTAGAGGCCAATTTTGGTAAATTTGATGTATAAAAGGGGAGTTTAGGAGTGAGTTTGGGGTCATTCAGAATTTTCAAGCCAAGGTGGTGAAGCTGTGAATCAGAGAAATAGGGAGATTTTCTAAGGAGATTATTTTGAGCCTTTTTGTAAGTCGGAGTATTGTCATGCTGCCGAAGTGCTCTTGGTGCAATTGTAATTCTGTTTTTGGAGATTAGTCGGATCAATCTCACTCTATTGGAGCGGACCCAAAGATGTGGTCACGTTTGTGGTGAACTCCATTATCAAATTGTTTGCACTCTCTCTCTCTTCTTCTTTCTCAATTTCGTTCTTTTCACCTTTAGTTTTTAATGCATAATTTCAATAATGTATGCATGAATTGTATTTCTACTTAATTCACATGTTAATGTGTTAATTTTGTTTATGTAATTTGGATTACATGATTTTTAAACATTAAGCATTCAAATGCAATTAGTCTAGATCCTAATTAGACCATTATATATCTCTTGTTCTTGTAGTGTTATAAAATTGCACCTCATGGAAATTCCACACTTGCATATTTATCTCGCTGCATTTATGGCACCCTATCACATTAATGACAAAATCCTATTAGTCAAAATTACATGATTCCAACTTCATAGGGGACAACAACGAAGCATTATCAATCCACACACCTCAATGCTTGTTAAATTTTGAGTAGGATTCTTGTGTCACATGAAAACATCTATGTGGTGCGCTAGCATCCCCAAAATTTTTGAGTTTAAACTAAGGGAATCTTGTGTCCTTTTCCTATGAAATGTGTCATTGTAGAAGAAACATGAGTGAACCATCAATTTTAATGGTTCTATGTACTTCTCTTGCACTCTTAGGGTTTTCCACCTAAAAGGAGAGAGATAAAACCCTAAAATTGAGGTGGTTCACTCAAATAAAGAATGTAAAATGAAATTATGACTAAATGCAATGATCTAAATGCAACTAAGCTATGAAATTGATTTATTATGAATGCAAAACTAATGAAATATGCCATGATTGGAAACACGGTGAGGTATGCAAAAATGAGCTAAAACATGAACAAACACAAACCTAATTGAAAGAGGCAAAATAGAGTGCACCTAGGAATCAGATTTTGAATCTAAAAGGCTCTAAAAATTGGTAGAAATCATTGTGAATCACCATTGGGACTCATTCACCACAGATGGCCAATCAATCCTACTACTGGTAAAAAACCCTGAAATTTCTTTCTAACTATCGGGAACTGGATTCTGACAAAATCAACTTTTTCAACCTTCAGGTGGGACTCATTCACCACTAATGGTGAATCATTCCTCTTCAAAAATTCTGTAAAATCAAAAGTCAATTCTATAGCTCCACATCTACACTTGTCTTCTTTTTGGGTTGATGGAGTCAAATCTATAGAAAACTAACTATAAGTGTCTCCAAGCTTTAAATAGGGTTTAGTTGACTTGAAATACTTTGTTGACTTGTTGTCCACTTTTCAACACCTAATTTCTTAAAACATTTGCATACAAAAGTCTACAAACACACATGCAAAAGGGGGAAAATGGTTAAGGGTTAGAGTATAGGGATTTGCCTTGGTCAAATCCCACTTTGGTAATCAAACCCTTAATAAAGAAATGAAATGAAATGAGCAAGGAATGATGAATAAACATGTAAATGTCCTAAACTCACCAAAACCTTGTTGAAGAAGTCTGAAGATATGTCAATGGCTGCTCCAAGATGCTTAATGTTTGCTTGATTGAATGATACTTGAATATTATTGAATGCTTCAATGAATTAGTGAATAAGTGAACCTAGTGAATGGGGATTAAAATGAGAAGAAAAACACTTATTTATACACACTTATGCCCTAATTACCTAATAATATCTCATCACAAGCTGACATAAGGTCTTTTTGAATAAAAACCCAAAAGGGATTTTGAATTATTTTGAATTTGGAGCTAAGAGAGACTCATTCGCCACCCATGGCGAATGGGTCCCACCTTAGGCTTGTAAGTGGGTGTTGGGAATTAACTTGTGTTTAATCTTGTTTGTCAGGTTTACATTCAAAAATACACTTAATTAAGTCTTATGAGTGCATAAAGGGGTCATATAAAGCATAAGAAAGGTGTAAATAGTGATAACATGCCTAGAAAAGCATGAAATATTGTTACAAGACTTTATAACACTTTAGAATAGGACTTAACAAGAGATTAAAATGTGATTTTTAGGTGAATTGTAATGAAAAGAGTCTATAGAAGTGTAGAAATGTGTTACAAAACTTCACAACACCTTCACAAGACATCATAATTTGAATGTTTAGGTCCTAATGTGAATGCATAAGTTACATTGCAACATGAAATCAAAGAAATATAAGTCAAACATCACAAAAGAAAGACCTAAATAACCATGAAAATGTCAATGATCTATTTTTATATGGTACATTTAGCCCCCACTTTAGTGAGAGGATGAACTTGCTACAAATTCACACTAAAGTAGCCATGCATATCTAGAGGGATCCAAATGCACTTATGCTAGAAAGATGGGATAACAACAATCAAGAGGGATGATCAAGCCCCTAAGATGAAGATCTCGTGGAAAACTAAACATAAGAACAAAGGAACACACATGTGAAAGAGAAGATAAAAGAAAGAGGAAGAGGAAAAGGTCAGATCAAACTTCGATCATTTGTTTAGCTAGTTGTGAATCAAATCTAGGCTATTTTTCTGAAAAAGAGAACGCATACTCACTTTGGGGCAACGAAACTCCTGGAAGTCCACCAAGTGATAAGACCCAAAAGGTGAGAAACATACGCTAGTTGGTATGCACTCACAAATACATAGGTGGCTATGGGGAAAGTCGTGTCACAGAATGGGATTCCCACTCAACCATACTAAAGTTATACCTCCTGAGAACTTTAATAAGGCACCAAAAAGGAAAAATGTTAGCTTGTACTTCATGAGAAAAGAAAACCTTCGTATGATTAGAACACATGAAAAAATGCAAAGGTACCACAAGCATGCAAGTTGTGTTATGCAAGGTGGCAAAAATGTAAAATGTAAAGTGAAAAACTGTAAAAGATGTTCAAAGGAGTCTTGTTAAGTTCATGCAAGGTCTATCACTTAGGATACATTGTGTCTAATATCTCCAAGAGTACAAATCAAATAATAGACTATTCACAACTTAGGGGATGCAATGTGTCACATCAGGCCACTAAGAGGAATGTAATATGCTAAGATAGATCACACTTACGAAGGACATCACACCCAATGTAATCCAAAAAGTGACAAATGCATTGTATGAAGTAACAAGGCTACACTAAGAACCAAGAATGTGAATGAAATGATGCCAATGTATACCCCCCACTTTAAAGGAATTGCTACACACCGTTTTGTGAGAAATTACTTTAAAGTAGCGAAGGAAAAATGCAAAAAGAAAACACGACATGAGAGCCAACCTAGAAAGCCCCTATGCCAAGTCATATGTTTCCAAGTAAGACTTCGTCATGTAAATGAAAAATAAAATAAGGGAAAGGAACACACCAAACACATAAGGGATCTATGGATTTTGGGTTAGTATGTTTGTTGCTGCAATATTTTTATTAAAGAGCTTAGGATTTTCATCATTCCCTGAATTCAAAGAATTGGAAGAATGACACAAAGAGAGTGAAAACAAAAGAAAAAGAAAGTCCATTTTGGGTCAACATGGAAGAGAAATTTCAGTCTCAATGCTTTGCATCATCCCCAAAAAGGAAAACATAAGAGAAAAGAAAACGAAAGGAAAAATATTTTGGGTCAACATGAAGGAGACATTTCGGTCTCAATGCCTTGTGTCATCCCTAAAAGGAAAAACATAAGAAAACATAAAAAAGGGAAAGGAAAAGGGACCTTTTGGGTCAACATGGAAGAGACATTGAGCATCTCAACACTTTGTGTCATCCCCAAAAGGAAAACACAAAACAAAAGTGAAAAAAAAAATGCAAAAAGTACAACATATAGAAGAATAGAGGTACAAATAGAGGAAGTGCACAAAGAGAGAGGACATCAAACACACATTACAGAGGAACACAATATGCACACACAATGAAATAAAAGAAAAGAAAATGAAAAAAAAGGCTAGGAAGACGAATGCAATTCAACCATCTAACAAGTCATCCACATCCCAATCATGTTCAATACATTGCGAGGGCGGTTGACTATCCAAAGGGAGAATTGCAAGTGTCAAACTAGGGGAAGTTCTAGGTTCTTCAATTTGTGTAGCAGATTTATCATTTAAGCTCATGGTAGATGAAAATAAAGAATTTAGATCATTATGCACTTCTTCATCTATTTTAGTGGTTTCTTCATCATCATCTAAATTAATCATGACGAGAGGATGAAGAGTAATTTCCAAGGGTGAATCAGGAGTTGTGGCTATTGTATCGGATCATTTTTTTCAGATTGTTGTATCTTACTATCTTGTGGCAAGTTAAGAGGAGGAGGGTGATTAGGTATTTATTTTGTTAAAGGTGGAGGTTGATTTTCTTTGTTGTTTTCAGTTTGCATTTGACGAGCAAAGAGACGAAAACAAAACTTGCACTCCCTAGCACCGCGATTTCTTTTAATTTTATTTTGAAGTTGTTGAGGTGTAAGAACAAGTTGATCCACCATAGGTTCCTTTTCTTCTAGAGGGGGAAGAAGGGAAGAAATTGAAGAAGATGGGTCAATCACTTTCTCTTTGGCTTTATAAACTTTTTTAATGTGAGGAGGCATGATTGGATTGGTTTCATTATCTCTTGGGAATTTAAACGATGAAGAGGAAGTGTCTATGGTTGGTTTCTCATGAAGTTGTATTATTTGTTCAGCTTCAGACTCAGGTTGAAGCATGGTCTCATCAAGGATATAAGAAGTAGAAGTGGATGGGGACATGTGATGAAGAGACAATTTGGCTATTCATTTTCCTTTGAACTTTTGATAGGCTATGAAAAAGAAATATTTTTGAGGGGTGATGGGTTCCATAGGTTTAGGCCAAAAGGATTCTAAGAAAAAGTTACCTTTAGAGGACAAAGGATTAAAGCCGCTATGGTGTATGGTAAATATCTCATTGCCATGTGGAAACTTCAAACATTTGTGAACAACTAAAGGAACAACTTTCATCAAGAAAATCCAAGGATGACTTAGCTATAGATGAAACTAATCTGATTGTGGAATAATAGAAAATGATACATCCAAAGTTTTGGGTCCTATCTATAATGGGAGTATGATCAATTTAAGTGTGGGGAATGAAAAAATAGTGTGTTTTAATCCATGGGGTTGGTTTATTATAATAATCTTGATAGAGATCATATAATACTAAAAATTCTTCTATGATTACATTCTTGCCACAGGAGGGATCTATTAATATCTCATTGGTGGGCTTATCATAGATGTGGCTAGCTATGTAAAGAGGGCCATTGAGAAGCTTTTTAAGTATATCATGAGAAGAAAAATTAATATCAAGAGATTTTTTGGTTGGGCCCTTACGAGGGACAATTTCTACCATACCCACAAGTTCATCCATAGGATTAACTTGGGTAACATTTGGAGTAATATTATGTTGTTCTTTATTTGTATCAATGTTCATCACATGAGTTTTTGAAGGTTCACTAGCCTTGATTTATGAAACATTGTGTTTATGCATAGGGTTGGTAAAGATTTGTAAATTTTTATTAGGGGGTGCAATGGACTTATTGCCTTGATCATTGACACCCGCAATGGACAAACGACTAGAATCAATGAGGTCCTGAAATAAGTGTTTGAGATGATTACATTGTTCGATCTCATGTCCATTTTGGCAATGAAAATGACAATAAGCATTTGGTTTAAAGGTGGTTGGTAAGGGCTTGGTGGTATCAAGTGGTTTAAAGGTAGGAAAAGTGATCATCTATTGTTGGAGTAGTTGATTCATTGTGCTGGGTGATCTCATAAAGTTGGTTTACAATTTCTGGGAGATTCTGATTTTTGTTGAAATCATATATTTTTAGAAAATATAATGATTTAAGTCTTAAAAATTTCCATTTAGAGCATTCCAATTGAAGAGGGTTTGATCAAACTATCTTCGATCAAACCCCCTTGGAAAAAACCCCACTAGTTTTAAACCATACCTATAATGGAGTCTCCTTTACACCTATCAAAATGTTGATTAAAAAACCACTTTTAATTTACCTTTTGGGGGATCAAATGAATTCATTTAAAATTTAATTTTTGTAAGTATGTAGTCCTTATTATAAGCTTCCCAAAAAATATAATTTTAAATAAGCTTAATTTTATTATTATATTTATTTATTATTTCTTGTGAATGTAGGGTTTTCTTCGAAAATCAAGCTCTCTATTTTGCACATGTGGAAAAATAGCAGATTATCAAAAAGAAATTGAAAAATATGAGTGCACCAAATATTGAATTCCTTGATCCAACAACAAAAAAAATGAATTTTGATACATACAAAAAAATTTATGTGTTATATGGTCATGCTACATCTGAATTGTAATTGGTTTGACTTTGAAACTTGATTAAAGAAAAAGTATTCAATAAAAAACTATCTAACCAAGTAGAAGCACTAGATATCGGAGTTACAAATCTAAATTTAAAATAATTATAATTGTATCCTTCACAAAAAAAATATTGTGTTATATGGTGAGCGTCACTTATTAAAAATGTTATTTTCTAAAAAAAACTAGATTTTGAGGGAGATGGAAAAAGAAGTACAATCTAATTCCAAAAAAATTGAAAAAAATATATTTAGAATCTACAGACAAAATTTCACGAAACTCTAGTTTACATCATCTTCAAATTCCTCACAGTTTAGCCACTATAGGTGCCCAAAAGTGAATATTTAGTTAAAAATATATATTTTAGTATCTTGTTTGGCCAAAAATTGTAAACCACTAATGTGGGATCACCCTATTATGGAGAGTATGGGGTAAGGGGGTAAAGTGTCTCTTCGGGTCCCCATAGGTAAAGGGCACCATTCCTTTAACATCTACCACTTGACTCTAAATGGGTTGGATTGCTTGTGGAGGAGGCAGATTGAACTATAAGAAGCCTTTGTTTGGTTTTCTAAAGTTTTGTGTGTTGTTTTGGTTGCTTTTTTCAGAGTTCTTAGCTCAGTTAGAAGTGGACTTTGAATCATGACTAGTAACCGAGTTGTGATACAAAGTGTTGTGCATAAATGCATGAATGAAGGAAAATTTATCATAGTTAACTTATCCTGAAGATGAGTGTACAAGTTTTCAATAAACATCTTTTGAAGATGTGAATCAAGAATCTTGACATCAATTTGAGCATACAATGACTAATAACGTGAAATGAAATTAGTTACTTTTTTTATCTATGTTTTGTTTACATCTCATTAAATTAGCCATTGTCTTTTTGAGAGTCATATCGACTTGGAAATGAATTATAAAGTAATTTACAAGTTTATTAAATGATCAAATTGAATGATTGGGTAAATTTGAAAACCACTTCAATGCAATGTCCTTTAAGGTCCTAGGAAAACGTTTGGCTAATAGTTTATCGTCAAGGACAAAATCACTGCACAATGTTGTATAGGCATTAACATGATTAGTAGGGTATTCGTTACCTCCATACTTCTCAAAACTAGGCATCTAAATTCCCTATGGCATTTGTGTTCGTAAGATATCTAAAGATAATGGGCTACTACGGACATGGTATGTGGGTTGAGCATTTTGACTTTGGCCAATGGTGGATATTTGTTGTTGCATGGATGAAATAGTGTTAAAGAGTTGTGTAATGATGGGGTCGGTGTAAGTGGTATGAGGTGGAAGAGAGAATGGTGATGGAGTATATGTAATGTCAGGAGAAGTGAAGGGGACACTAAGAGGGGTGAAGGTAGAAGATGGAACATGTGATGCCACAAAAGAACTAAGAATGCTAGTTGGAATAGTAAAAGGAGTCACATGACTAACCTATTACATGGTTGTTGTAACTTAAAGAGTGGTATAGGTGGTTATGGATGCTATGGTTGAAGGAATAGGAATGTGAGATCCTCCTTGTCTCACAACAATTTTTGTTGATTGGGATGTGGAAGGAGCATGTTTGTTGTATATCTCATCTATTATTTTCATAACTTGTAATCCAAATTGTCACTTTCAATCAAGCAATGAAGGTTTTCTATGGAAAGTATAGCAATGGTAGAAATGTTTTCAATGCTTAAATCTTGTTGTAAATGTGCAAAATTCTCGTGAATACTAATGACTTTTTCTTGCAAAATGGAATTAGTTTGTGTGTCAACATGCATTGGATGTGAAGGTAAAGTTGTATTAGTGGTAGTATCCATGCCTAATGCACCATTTTCCATACTAGAAGTAGGAGCTCTTGAGATCTCAAGGTACACAACAAAAGTGCTATCATAGGAAGCCATGAGTCTAGAACTTTGTCTCACTAAAGTATTATTAATAGGGAACCAAACAATCATACAAGTAACACAAAAGATGGGGTGATTACAAATGCAAACTAGGAATAAAAAAATGCTAATGACAAAAATTCTATAAACTGAAACAAGAAGGTAGTAACAAGAAATAAAAATGCAGGAAATACTATGAAAATGCTAGAAATTTGAATGCAGAAAATGTAGTTGGACTGATTCGCCCAGGGTGGTGAATAAGGACAGGTATGAGATTTTTTTATGTTTTTTCAAAAAAAATAAAATTTATTTTAATTCTTTTCTTATGCGAATGAGTCCTAGATGAATCGGTCCAGGTATGAGATTTTTTATGTTTTTTCAAAAAAATTAAAATGTATTTTAATGCTTTTCTGATGAAAATGTAGATTTTCAATTTTTTTAATGATTTGATATGAAAAAATGAATCTATATGATTCTTTCACTACTACAATTTTAGAAATCCTAGGATACAAAAACAAAACAAAACCTAATTGAATGTTGATACAAAGGAAACCTAGGATGAAAGATGAAATTGAAATCATAAAGATAACGTGTTCAATATGCAGGTTCACAAAAATGAACTATCAATTTTAATGGTTCTATGTAATTCTCTTGCACTCTTAGGGTTTTTCACCTAAAAGGAGAGAGATAGAACCCTAAAATTGAGGTGGTTCTCTCAAATAAAGGAATGTAAAATGGAATTATGACTAAATGAAATGATATAAATGTAACTAATCTATGAAATTGGTTGATTATAATGAATGAAAAACTAATGGAATATGAAATGTTTGAAAACATAGTGAGGTATACAAAAATGAGCTAAAGCATGAACAAACACAAATAGAATTGAAAGAGGATGAACATAGTGCACCTGGGAATTGGATGTTGAATCTAGAAGGCTCTGAAAACTAGTAGAAATCACTGTAAATCACCAGTGGGACTCATTTTTCACTAATGGTGAATCAGTTATGCTACTGGTAAAAACACTTGAAACTACTATCTAACTATTAGGAGCTGGATTCTGATAAAATCAACTTTTTTAGCATTTAGGTGGGACTCATTCACCACTGATGGTGAATTAGTCCTCCTCCAAAATTCTATAAAATCAAAGGTCAATTCTATAGCTCCAGATCTACACTTGTCTTCTTGTCGGGTTAACAGACTCAAATTTGCATAAAATTGGCTGTAGGTTGTCTCCAAGCTTGAAATAGGGTTTAGTTGACTTCAAACACTTTTTTGAATTTTTTTCCACTTTTCAATACCTAATTTCTTAAAAAATCTACATACAAAATTCTATAAACACATGCAAAAGGGAAAAAATGGTTAAGGGTTAGAGTATAGGGATTTTCCTTGGTCAAATCCCACTTTGGTAATCAAACCCTTAATAAAGAAATGAAATGAAATGAGCAAGGAATGATGAATAAACATGAAAATTTCCTAAACTCACCAAAACCTTGTTGAAGAAGTTTGAAGATATGTCAATGGTTACTCCAAGATGCTTGATGTTTGCTTGATTGAATGATGCTTGAATGTAATTGAATTCTTCAATGAATTAGTGAATGAGTGGACTTGATGACTTGGGGTTAAAATGAGAAGAAAAATACTTATTTATACACACTTATGCCCTAATTACCCAATAATACCTCATCACAAGCTAACATAAGGTCTTTCTGAATAAAAACCCGAAAGGAATTTTGAATTATTTTGAATTTGGAGCCAAGAGGGACTCATTCGCCACTCATGGTGAATGGGTCCCACCTTAGGCTTGTAAGTGGGTGTCAGGGATTAACTTGCATTTAATGTTGTTTGTTGGGTTTACATTCAAAAATACACTTAATTAAGTCTTATGAGGGCATAACGGGGTCATATAAAGCATAAGAAAGGTGTAAATAGTGATAATAAGCCTAGAAAAGCATGAAATATTGTTACAAGACTTTACAACACTTTAGAATAGGACTTGACAAGTGATAAAAATGTGATTTTTAGGTGAATTGTAATGAGAAGAGTCTAGAAAAGTGTAGAAATGTGTTACAACCCTTCACAACACCTTCACATGACGTCATAATTTGAATGTTTAGGACCTAATGTGAATGCATAAGTTACATTGCAACATTAAATAAAAGCAAGAGAATTCAAACATAACAAGAGAAAGACCTAATTAACCATGAAAATGTCAATGATCCATTTTTCTATGGTACAATGAGTGTAATGGATTTTCCTACTAATGTATTCTCAAAAAACTCCTATTTTCACCCTTTCTCTCATTCATTCTCACTCTCTCTCATTAGATCTTGCTCTCTTACTCTATTCTCTTCTACATCTTTTCTCTATTGTCCTATGTAGTGAAGCTCTATTGGATTATCATCTCATCAACAGTCAAGGCTCTCTTACAAGAAATAATGTCTTACTTATCAAGCCAAGAGATGGCCACAAACTATTGGTAGCACTCTCTTGTCTACTTTGTCTTGTCAATTTGTGATCATCTACTTGTCTCCTAGATATTACATTCCTGATATGGGCTCTCCCCCATAATGGGGTTTGTTTCTATCACATGTCTCATCTATTAAATTTTATGTCATTTTATCTATCTCTCTCTATTTGGTTATTTGTGGAGGTGGAAACACCAAATGATTGTTTGACTAATGCAAGCCCCAAAATGACCCCAACATTTTTCTTCATCCTTTCTATCTGCATATGTTCAGATTTGAAGAGATGGGTATTGTGGATTTTAGAATTTTATCTTTTTATTTGACAAGGAAAATAGACAAGAAATAATTTCTTATTTATCAAGTGAAGAGAGGGCCACTGACTATTGGTAATAATCTCTTTTCTTCTTTGTCTTGTCAATTTATGATCATCTACTTGTCTCTTCTATTACATTCTTGATAGGGGCCCTCCCCCATACTAGGGTTTGTTTCTATCACATGTCTCATCTATTAAATTTTATGTCATTTTATCTACCTCTATCTAGTTGGTTACTTGTGGAGGTGGAAACACCAAAACAAGGGTTTGACTAAGGTAAGCCCCAAAATGGCCCCAACATTTTTCTTCATCCTTTTTATGTGCACATGTTTAGATTTGAAGAGATGAGTATTGTGGATTTTATACTTTTATCTTATGATTGGATAGGGACAATAGGAAACATGAAAATGTCCTCACAGCATGTTGTCATCTATTGGCCAAGACTTTTTCCTTCTGGGGGTAAATCTATAAGTTTTTAGCTTTTTGTTTTTGTAATTTATTTCTTATAATATTATATCAATTTTTGTTAATCAATAGCTTTATCATTTGTGTACTTAGTAGTCTAGCATTTTTTTCCATCTAGTTATTAAAATATCCTGTCACTTGAGATTGTACTTTGAGGTAATCAAGGGCTATTCACTCCTTGTAGACTCTTCTTTGTCCTAGAGACTTGGGAGTGGTGAATCGCTTCCTTTATAGTTCTCAAATATTGATATTTTTTATCTTCTAGAAGTTATTATGATCCCCAATATTCATTACTTGAAATCCTTGACCAAATATTATGTTCATTATTTTCTAATCATGACATCACATTTTTCCTTTTTAAGTTTAGAGAATAGGATTATGTCTGAGATAACTATCACTGTTAAAACTTTTTTTCATTCAAATATATCCAAATATAAATAGATCACTTTATTAGAGGCAATTAACATTTTATATATATATAGTGTAGGAAATTTTATACCATTTACAATTCCACACTTTTTTTGGATTAAGAGTATTCAAGAGCAAATTTATTAGTCATTTGTTGCAGTATTCAAGATCCAATCATCATGTTCAAGATAATGTGTGTTCATGTCATCTTGTGAAGGCTAATATGTATTGTTGATCCTAAAGCATCCAAGCATTTCAATTGTCCAAATCCATCAAGAAAAGCAAGATCAAGTTCCTTGTAGTGAGGTGTTTGTCTTCAACCCTTCAAGGGAAGCCATTGAAGGTTTGGTGAGTTGTAGCAAGAAAGTGTTCATTCGTCATTTCCTTCTCCACTTTTATTATCTTTCTATCAAGGTTTATTTACCAAACATGGGGTTTGACTAAGGAAAACCCTCATTCAAAAAAAAAAAAAAATTCCTCTCTTTATGTATATTAACTATGATCAAACTTTGGGATACACTCAGATTCATGAAGGAAATCAAATTCCTCCCCTATAACCATATCTTGTATTCCTACATATACCAATCCAACTGTTACAACAACAATGCAACCAACCACCAATATCACTTGAATTTTGGGTATTTCCACTGGGAATCCTTTTAACTTTGTGAATTCAAACACCATATCTCCTAACCACCCACCTCTCACAAACTTGCAATTTAGTTATCTGCCTAACACATATACACCTCCACCATATTCCCTCCATCCCAAAACACAACCAATGATTCCATCATAAACCAACTTTTAAAAAATGTCACATCCCTCCAACAACAAATAGAAGCATCGAACCAAAACCAAACTAGACAACCTTCATAATATGTCAAAAAAAATCCATTTTCATTAGAGATGTTGAGAACACAAATTCCACAAGGAATAGAGATACCTAGAGTTGATATGATGGTAAATGAGATCCTAGAAACCATGTGTAAGCATATACAACCTTATGTAGTGACATTATTTTTTAATATAAGCTCTTGGCTAATATTTTTCCTAAGTCCTTAAAAGATACATCCTTGGAATGGTTTTGTTCCTTACCAAATAACTCAATCCACTCATTTAATGATATTTTTGATGTCTTTATAAACCATTTCCAAGTGCACATTGGCCCTAAGATGGCCTTACTTGATTTGATGCAATGTAAATACAATGCAGATGAAAATATCACTAATTTTATAGTACGTTATCAACTACTTTACTCAAAAATCAACATTAAACTTCTCGATGCTAATCTTCAAAGAATGTTCATTGACAACTTACACAAAAATATCCAAGATAAGGTTGGGATAAGGAAATTTCCCTCTTTTACATGCTTTTTCACATCTCTTTATGATTATCAAAACTCACTTAATCAACATGTAGGAAAAACTACTTCAACCCATCCTGAAAAATCTAAAACCATGCCTCATAATAATTTTCAACGATTCAAGAAACAACACAAGGAATTTATACAGATAAATCCACCTCAACTAACCAACCATTTTGAACCTCAAGTGGCTTCCATAAAAACAATAAATCCATACCAATATCAAGATATGAATAGACAATTCACACCCTTACCTGATACCCTCCATTCAATTATGTTGCAACTCTTGAGCAAGAACCTAATCATCTTTGTAGTGTTTAAAAATGTGTCCCTTTGCATTTTCACACTTGATTTGGGAATAATTAATGATAAACTAGACTTTATGGACCACCAAGATCTAGTGTTGTGAGGTTTTTTACACATCCACATTGGGTCTTGGGCCCCCCTTTAAACTAAATTCACTTAACTCTACCTTAATTTAATGTCATAAAATGTATTTATTTAAATCTTCACATTAAATTTAGGAGGTGCATAAACTAAGTGGACCTAATCTAATGTTGTAATGTGTTCTACACATTCACAGTGGATTTAGGACCCTTCTAAGCTAAATAGACTAAATTTTTCCTTAATTTAGTGTTGTAAAGTGTATTTATTTACACTTTCACATTTTTTTTTGGGCTCCCTTTCATTTTTGACCTTAATATAGGCCCCTATGACCCCATATTATGTATCCCAAGGCATATTTTGATCAAAAACCTAAAAAATCAACATAAAAACTTAAATTCTTCACTCCCCAACACTTTAGCATGAAAACTAGCCCTTGTGGGACCCATTCTCCACCTTGGGAAGATGAGTCCCATCCAAGTGGGACTCATTCACCCAGGATTGTGAATGATTCCCACTTGGACTATTTTTAAGGCTTTGAGTGGGAAAAGTGGGTTTTCAATTCAAATTTCTTCAATGTCGGCCTTGGGAATCAAATTAACAGTCATGTGAGTAGATTTCCTATATAAGAAAGATTTAAAATATTCACTTCATATAAGTAACATCATCCATTCATGTTATCAAGTCAAGCAAGCAAGGGTTAAGCACTCCAAGTCTTCACAAGGTCATCAAGATACCATTCAAGATCATTTTCTAAGGCTTTCAAGGGTAGATTATTCATTAATTGTTGCAGCAATTCAAGATCCATCATCATGGAAAGGTTCTAATTGCATCAAGTGCTTCATGTGCATGCTTCATTATCGTATTTCATCATTTGGTTTAATTGCCTAAAAGGGGTTTGACCAATGAAAACCCCTATTCCCTAACAATCAACATTTGTTTTCTCTCTCTCCTTGTGTGATTGTAGATCTAGGTGCTTTGAAGACTTGAATATCAATGAAGATTAGGTTTCAAAAATTTTGGAGTCATCTCTCTACTTGCAAGGTCGAAATATTCACTAAAAAGTCACCTATAGGCCTGAAATTGGCAATTTCAGATGTAGAAATCAAGAGGAACAGGAAGAGCAGAAATTAAACACCAGATTCAAACCTTCAAGTTTTAGAAAACCCTAAATGGAATAATTCACCAAGATAGGTGAATGAGTCCCATTTTGGGTCAATTTTGATATTTTTGCAGTTTCAGATACCCTTTTCTAAGTAACCTATTCCTATAAAAAAAACCCTAATCTAGGAGTGATTCACCTAGAATGGTGAATGAGTCCCACCAATCCTAAAAATTAGAAATTTCAAGATTTTAGAGCTTCATTCCATCTCTCTCCAGATTTCAAGTACACACTTTTAGTTTTTTAGCTTTTTGTTTTGTTTCATGGTCATTTCTAGGTCATTCATTGAAGCATTACATCAAACTATGGTTATGAATTCCATTCTCCATTGCATTCTTTTTCCAAGTCTAAAATTGGTGGTGAACCCCTCTTGTAATCTCAAATCATATCCTAGGATACCCTATTGTCAGATCTCTCCCTCCATTCTTCATTGGATTGAGATCTCTAGGATCATCCTTGAATGTGAAGTATAGAAGATTGTTGCCCTAGGTCCTAAATGAGTAAACCCACAAATCTGGCTTGCAATTCTAGTGAGGAAGGAAAAGTTTCAAAAACTTCCCTCATGCAAAAAAAATTGGTTTTTGGGGGTTTGAACTAACATTTGGTTTGAGCAAACCCAAAGGGGGTTTGCTAGAACCCCCATTTGAACAAACCCATTAAATGTTGGGTCCCACATTTCCAAGGGAAAAAAGAAAAGGAAAGGGTTGTGGAAAGGGGGTTCAAGTGAACCTCCAAGGGGGGTTCACTAGAACCCCCCTTTTCAACCCTTCTCCCCCTATGGCATCCAAAAATTCTAGAATTTTTCCCTTCAAAGATTGAGTTGAGGATGAAAATGGAGGAGACTTCATAGACCCAATTTGACGATGGTAGTCCTTAGAATGAGCTATCTCCAACAAATATAATTGTAATATGTTTTAGTTTTATTATGTTTTTTTGTTTAGCTTGATTAAGCATAATTTTTTCACCAAAAATCAAGCTCTCTATTCTGCACATGTGGAAAAATATCATATAATCAAAAAATAATTAAAAAATTTCAGTGCACTAGATATTGAAGTCTTGGATCTAACAAAAAATATTGAATTTTGATACATACAAAAAAATTTATGTTGTATACGGTCTACCTATGTCTGAATTGTAATTGGTTTGACTTCAAAACTTGATTAAGGAAAAAATATTCAATAAAACACTATGAAACCAATTGGAAGCACTATATATCATAGTTACAAATCTAAATTTGAAAAAATTAGAATTTTATCCTTCATTGAAAAAAAATTATGTTGTATATGGTGAGCATCACTCCTTAAAAATGGTGTTTATTGAAAAAAACTAGTTTTTGAAGGAGATGAAAAAAGAAGTGCAATTTGATTCCAAAAAAATTGAAAAAAAATATATTTAGAATCTATAGACAAAATTTCACAAATCACTAGTTTGCATCATCTTCAAATTCCTCACAATTTAGCCACTATAGGTTCCTAAAAGTGAAGATTTAGTTAGAAAAAATTTGTTCAGTGCCTAGTTTGGCCAAAAATTGTAAACCAGTATTGTGGGATCACCCAAACCCTAGTGGAGACAAAATTCTATGTTACATTTTGGTGAACCTCCATTTAGAATACCTTCCTTCCTGATTTGGATTCCATCATCATCCTAGATTTAGCTTACATTAACTTTGCATTAGGATTTGCATTGGTTAATTTGCATCTAGGGTTTATAAATTTTTACATTAGTGAAAGTGCATATAGGTTGCATTTTTGCATCTCAAATCATCAAAAATCATATAAAAACTACATTTTCACTTAGGATACGCATCATACAACATAAAAAGCATCAAAATCAATTGAAAATTTTGAAAATTTTGCAAAAAAAATCCCTACTAGGACTCATTCACCACCTTGGGTGAATCAGTCCCAGTGCAACCCTAAAACTGCCTTTTATAGCACTGAAAACCTTGTTTTTACACTTTTGTTTGCTTCCATTAACTATCTATTTCAGTTAGTTGAGTTTCTATTACATGCATTTCACTAAATCTAGCTTAAATTAGTCCATTTCATGCATTGCTTCATTTCAAATTTGCATTCACAACATTCCATTTGCAAATCATTGCATAGTGTAATCAATAAATTACCTTGTTTCAAATTAGAAAATTGCATTTAAACATTTCACTTTCTTTACTTTTCTATGATAACATGTTTTCTTTCAAGAGATGTGGCTTTGATATGGTTAAAAATGGATTGCATAAGTACAACATCCCCTCTTATGAGTTCAATTTAGATTACAACAATGAGGTCATTAAGAAACATGTCAGTCATCCTTCTACTATTTTTCATGGTTATGAGAACATCTTAGAGAAATCAGATCAAACCATTGATACAATCCTTACTATTGCATTGCCCATTGGTGAGGATGGTAGTGCTGACAATCATAATAATCATATGTTTTCTTCTCCCAATACCTCTCCTATTAGTCACAAAGGTATCTTGGTGAAAGAAGATGCAAGCATTGAGGGTCTTGATTGTCCCTCTCCTCATCCCCCTTGGGAAGATAGTATGACACAAGATGATGAGATCATAGTCACCACTTTTCTTATCCCAAATCCATCTCTCAATACCCCCCTACTTGTAATAAGGCTTTAGTAAAAGAGGACATAATCATGAACGATCATGAAAATCACATTTGTCAGGAGGGCATGTGGATTGAAAGCATGATAACCTTATCTCTCCTTCCTAATGTCCCTAACATTTGGAAAGACCTATTTGAACTGTAAAATAATTTAACCATTCATAATCATGAAAACCATAGTTTTTCTTCTCTTGATGCATTCCCTACTTGTGACGAAGCTACCTTACAAAATCTAACCATGGAGTGTGATGAACATCTTACAAGCTCTCCTACTAGGGTAGATAATATGGCACAAGAGAATGAGATATTCGAGAAAAAGGACAATCAAATAGAGCCTCATCCTAATATCCCCACTATTGATAAACAAGACAATCCAACCATTGATAATTGCCTTACGTGTGATGCAATCATTTTGGAAGAACCAACCCTTGAATGTCAAGATAATTTGGTTTGTAGTTCTCCTAAAAACTCTCCTCCTATGGAGACTATCATGATGCAAGAAAATGACAATAGTAATGTTTCTTCCTTGGGTGATGATGAAAAGGTGAAACTAGATTTCCCTTTATTAGAGGTACAACAAACCAAGACCGCTAAGTTTATGAATGTACAAGTGTCCATTAGATCCCCCTTGACTAGTGGACCTCCTACATATCCTATGGGACATCCTAAGAATCCTCTAATCCTTTACCCACCTACACACAAACCTTAAATTCAAAAATAACCCAAACTTATCCTTTACTCTCCTAAGAATAATGTATTGCAGCAGCCGAGTCATAATACTATTGCTCAAACATATAACACTAGAAACAATTTTCAACCAACACAAACAAATTCAACTTCCCTCCCTTTTCCTAATACCATTTTTCCTAGTGCTCCCCGTTTAACTTCGCATAGTGGGAAGGAGTATAATCTTGTTGAGCAACTTAAGAATACTCCTCAAAGATATCCCAATGGAATTTAATTTAGAATTCACCTAATTATCATATTATGCTTCAAACAGCCTTACAACAAGTTGTGGTTCCCTCTAGTGCAAACCTGAATGACATAGCAGCCATGATTCAAGGAATAAATGCTAACATTGTTTTCCACCAATTTGAACTCTCCCTTTTGGAAGTGCAAAAACAAAATGAAGCTTTCATAATAATATCTCAATATAAAAGAAAAGGGATAAAGCAAACCCTTGTTGACAATGGCTCCGGCCTTAATGTGTATAGTGTGACCCTTTTGGATAGGCTTGGTGTCGATAAATCAAATATTCAACTTGCCTCCTTATCTATTAGTGGATTTGAAAATGTAGGAAAGAAACCACTCGATGTGATCACTTTCCCTATTATAGCTGGAAAGGCCACACTAGAAACACCAATCCATGTTATGCCACATGATATTCATATAATCTTACTTTAGGTAGGCCATGGATTCATGCAATGAATGGGGCACCTTTTACTCTTCATTGTCAAATGAAATATATCTACAACAACAAAATGTACACACTCGAAGTTGGCCCTAACCCAAACAGTTGTTTGAACATGGAGAAAAATAAAGAAAACCCTTTGGAAACATTAACACCAACCACACAAGTGGAACCCATGCAACAAAAATACAAAGAAACATACATTGAGCAAATCATGAAGCTATTGGAAGATGATTTGGGTTCCTTGGACTTCGAACCAACATTCATGGTAGAATACGAGATCATAAGTAAATATTTAGACAAAGGAAAGGAAAAAGCAGTACTCCCAACACAAAATTTGGATGACCCTTCGAAAGCTTCAACCTTAACCACTTTAGAAGAAAAACAAAATTACACAAGAACTTTGAAGAACTTAATCATGAAAACCACCAAATCCAAAATAGATGAAAAATCTTTATGGAAAACGTTATGAGCTTATAAAAAAACTTGGATATAGTGGAAAAGGATGTGGTTCTAAAGAACAAGGTATTTATGTTCCTATAGAGCCTAACATGCAAGAAAAAACTCATGGTCTTGGTTATTGTACTTCCATAGAAATCAACCCATCAAACAAGCCTTCAATCAACATCAACACTATCACAAAAGATTCATTTAAGCCAACTTTAACAATAGGACATCCTAACCTAATAGACACTAGTGGTCTTGATTGTTATCCTTTGCAAGAAATGAAACAAACAAAGAAATATTTGTTTAATGTCAATGTCATCTCATAAAACACTAATGATTTGAATTGGTTAGATTTTACACCTTCCTGTAAAGGAGAGAACAAAATATTGCAATCTAAAGATTCTTTTTTAAGTATGGCATCTTGTACTAAGGAAGAGATATCATTGTTGCAAAATAAAGGAACATCTTCTATTGATCAAGAGAGTATCTTGATGAGATTACTCCAAGATCGTCTGATATCTCTCCCTCCAAGAACACGAAAGAAATTTTACTAAATAACTTCATTTTTTGCATATCATAGAGTTCATGGTCATGTTACTAATGAATGTAAGGCTTTTCATAATAAAATTCAACATCTCAAGGAGCATGGTGCTCTTCCTTGTGTTGAAGCACCTAGTTTCTCTAACTAAAACTTGCTTTCATCCTTTTCAGCTCACCCTTGTCCTGCACGAAGTGGGGGCAAGGGGTTAGGTAGCCTTGTCCTCATATGTCAGTTGTCATTGTCTCTTTTGGCTAGTTGATCACCTTTCATGTACATATAAGAGAAATATTGGGATGTGAATGACATGCCTTAAGTTGGCTCACATGTGACATACTTATTCTTGATGTAGCTTATTGGAAATATATGACTTGTCATAGGGCTTTTTGGATAAGCTCTCACATCTTCTTCTACTTTAAAGAAACTACTCATAGTAATAGTGTTAGCAACTACTTTAAATTGGGGTGATACATCGAAACTCATGTTTCACTATGTGATTTTATTTATTCTTGCGATGTGCCCTTTTCTTGGTGGTGTCATTGGGCTTGATTTCCTCCAAGAGCATGATATTTCTTTGACTTTTCCTCTCTTGGAAACATTAGGCACAATTTTCCCTAAGAAGAGACCTTGTATGAACTAAGAAAAATCCATTTGAACATATCTTACACTTTTTCCCATTTACAGTTCATTTTTTATATGACCACCTTGCATAACACACTTTGCATGCCTATGGAGCCATCTTATTTTTCTATTACTTTCAAGCATATGAAGTTTTGCTTGCCTCATGGAGTTCGAAAATCACTTTTGTGTGGCACCTTATTAAATTTATCAGGAGGTATAACTTTGCTCTAGTTTGAGTGGGAAGCCCAATACGAGGAATGACTTTCCCCATAGCCACCTGCATGTGTATGTGTCTCACCCATTAGGACTTCTCACATCACCTCAGAGTGAGTATGCATTTTTGGAAAAACAACCTAGATTTGATCCACATTGTGTTGGACAAATGATCAAAGCTTGATCCACCTTTTTATTTTTCCTTTTCTTTCTTTCATTTATTGGCATTACATGACCGTGTATCTTATTTTTTTGCATACCATACACTTTTGTGTGTGTCCCTTTTGTGCTTATGTTGGTTTGACTTAGGATCTTGGATTCTAGGGGCTTGACCACCTCCTCAATCTTTGTTATCCTAGACCATCCACATTGGTACGATTGAACCCCTCTTGAATGTCTACTTTAGTGTGAGTTTGAAGCAAGTTCATCCTCTCACTAAAGTAGGGGCTAAATGTAATGTCAAAAAATGTGTTCCTTTGCATTTTCACATTTCCTTTGGGAATAATTAATGATAAACTAGACTTGATGTCACCTTGATCTAGTGTTGTGAGGTGTTTTACACATCCACATTGGGTCTTGGGCCCTCCTTAAGTTAAATTAACTTAACTCTACCTTAATTTAATGTTGTAAAATGTATTTATTTACATCGTCACATTAAATTTATGAGGCTTGTAAACTAAGTGGACCTAATCTAGTGTTCTATGCATCCACAATGGATTTAGGGCCCTTCTAGGCTAAATAGACTCAATTTTTCCTTAATTTAGTGTTTTACAATGTATTTATTTACATTTTCGCATTGAATTTTGGGATCCCTTGAATTTATGACATTAATATAGGCCCCTATGACCCCATATTGTACATCCCAAGGCATATTTAGATCAAAAACCTAACAAAATCAACATAAAAACTTAAATTCTTCACTCCTTGATGCTTTTGCATGAAAAATAGCCCCTATGGGACCCATTTGCCACCTTGGGTGGATGAGTACCATCCAGGTGGGACTCATTAGCCCAAGATGGCTAATGAGTCCCATTTGGCCTATTTTTAAGGCTTTGAGCAGGAAAAGTGGGCTTTTAATTCAAATTTCTTCAATGTCGGCCTTAGGGATCAAATTAACGGTCATGCGAGTGGATTTCCTATATAAGAAAGCTTTCAAATCCTCATTTCATAGAAGTAACATCATATATTCATGTTACCAATTCAAGCAAGCAAGGGTTAAGCACTCCAAGTCTTTACAAGTTCATCAAGATAGCATTCAAGATCATTTTCTAAGGATTTCAAGCATAGATTCTTCATCAATTGTTTGAGAAATTCAAGATCCATCATCATGGAAAGGTTATAATTTCATTACTTCATGTTCATTCTTCATTATCTTATTTCATCATTTGGTTTAATTACCTAAAAGGGGTTTGACCAAGGCAAACCCCTATTCCCTAGCAATCAACATTCTCTCTCTCTCTCTCTCTCTCTCTCTCTCTCTCTCTCTCTCTTCATGTGATTGCAAATCTATGTGCTTTGAAGACTTGAATATTATTGAAGATTAGGTTTCAAAATTTTTGGATTCATCTCCCTACTTGCAAGGTCAAAATCTTCACTAAAAAGTCACCTAAAGGCTTGAAATTGGTAGTTTCAGATCTAGAAATCAAGAGGAATAGGAAGAGTGGACATTAAAGACCAAATTCAAACCTTCAAGTTTCAAAAAACCCTAAGTGGACTCATTATCCAAGATTGGAGAATGAGTCCCATTTTGGGGACCAATTTTGAGATTTTTGCAATTTTGGATACCCTTTTTTGAGAAACATGTTCCTATGCAGAAACCCTGATCTAGGACTGATTTTCCCAGAATGGAGAATGAGTCCCACTAGGCCTAAAAATTAGCAATTTCAAGATTTTAGAGCTCCATTCCATCTCTCTCCAAATTCCAAGAGAATTTTTTTAGTTTTTTAGCTTTATTTTTTGTTTCATGGTCATTTCTAGGTCATTCATTGAAGCATTATATCAAACTAGGGTTTTGCATTTCATCCTTCATTACATTATCTTTCAAAATTATATGTTACAATCTTACCTCTCATTATACCTTTTGATACCACTAAGCCTTCACCTCAGAACTATAACACAAATGACTTTTTCCAATATCATCAACAAGTTGGACATGATATAGAATGATGCATGCATCTTAAACATAAAGCTCAAGACCTTATTGATTCTAATCACATCCAATTGGGTGGTGTTAATGATCAAGGAAATAATTTTGTTAGCCCACCTAACCAAAATTTCAAAATCTTCACCAATCCAATGCCGAACCATTTTTTCTCATTTATAAAATTTAGTGATAACAAGAATGATGTGATGAATGTTAACAAGATACAAGATATAATTAATGATTATAAGAGTGATAGTGGAGATGATCTAGATGCTATGATTGGATTCATTAGCATTCAACCTCGTAAGGGCCAAACCAATTGGTCTCTTAACATTTCTTTCTCAAAATACTAATACAATTAAAAATGTGCTTGATGGTCCTCTTTACATAGATGAAAGAATCAATAAAAAGCCTAAATATGGGATCTATTAATTGATCTTGTGTGTGTAGAGAAGAATTCTTATTTTTTCATTAACTTTACCAAGGTTCTTATGAAAAATTGAAAGCATGGATCAAAACACATGATGGTTTTCCTTGCCCTACGATAGGTTTAATCACTCTTCCATTAAAATTTGGACCAAAACAATTAGATGTATCATTCTCCATCATCCCAATGTCGGATCAATTTCATGTGAAATTAAGCTAGCTATTCATGGCTAGACACTCCATGAATATCATCTCGTCAATCATCCACAAGTGCTTGAAATTTCCATTTGATAACCAAATTTTTACAATGCATCATAGTGGACTTAATCCTTTGTCTTCCCAAGGGAACTTTTCATTGGATTTGTTTTGGCCTAAACTAGTAGAACCTATAAAACCTCATGAAGATTTATTGTTCAAATCTTATCAAAAGTTTAAAGTGAAGCATATAGTAGAGTTATCCCTTGCTAATATCCCACCTAAAATTAAAAGATCTAAAGTTGTTCCTCCCACTTCAAATTTTTTGGATGAATATGCTTGAACCAAAAGAAACAAATTATGATGCTATTCTACCACCTATATCCTATAAGAGACCAAGAGATAACCATGCAATTCCCTTTGTACTTCCTAAAATCAACCAAGTTTATAAACCTCAAGAGAAAGTGGTTTCACAACCCATCAAGGTCCCTTTTGTTCCTCCCTTAAGGGAAGAAAAGAGACAAATGGTTGACAAACCCGCTCTTGCACCATCACAACTTGAAAACCATGCTAGAAGAAACTAAAATTCTAAAGACTGTAGGCATAGATGTTGTGATATTACTTGTAAATTAAAAGAAAATAACAAACCAACTCAAACAAAGCATGTTGATTCACCACCTTTTCCACAACATGAAACTTTTTCGCCACAATAAAAAAATAACATACAATGGACATTTTCATTAGATCTCCTATTTCTATTAACTTGAATGACGATAATGATATTACAAAAATTGACAAAGAAGTACATAATGAATTGATTTTTTTGTATTCCACTGTTATGAACTTAGATAAACGCAACTGTGATGATCCTCCTAAAAAGAGTGAATCACCAAATTTTGGACCTAGTGATTGTCCTAGTATGGCACTTGTTGCTCCTTTGGCTAGTTATCCACCTTCTGCATATGATGAACAGGATTGGGATGCAAATGACCTACTTTACGTTGGCTCGCATATGGCATACTAGTTCTTTCTTTTCTTTTCACGTTAAATTGTGATTGCATGTATGTAATTTGATCTTGAATATCATGTTACAAGTGGTGTGTCTTTATGTTTGTGATTTTTCTTTGGATGACCTTTTTTACTTTGTTGGTGCAAGGATACAAAGGAATCAAAATCTATCATGACATTATTTTATTTGTATCTACATTCTTCTATCTATCATAATAATTATCTTTTCTTTTGTCTTGTGTTTTCCTTTTGGGGATGATGCAAGGAATTGAGACATCCAAAGGCCTTTTCCATGTTGACCCAAATGCCTTTGTCTTTTCTTTTGCTCTGTATGTGTCATTCCTCCTTTGTGTTCATTTCTCCACAAAGTATTTTGGTAACTATGATGGTTCCAAGCTCTATTATATTATTGTAGCAAAGACATGGATTGACCCCGAATCCATGGATCCCATATCTGTTATCTTTTGAGATTTCCTGTGGGGGAACCCTCAATTTTCATGAGGTAGGTTTATTTGGAAACATTTGATTGGCATAGGGCTTTCCAAATAAACTCTCATGGACCTTTTTATCAATTGGAGTTTATCATTTCTACTTTAAAGTAATTTCTCACAACATGGTGTTTAGAAATTCTTTTAAAGTGGGGGAATACATTTCCATTATCATTGGAATTATTATATTGGCATTATCTCATTTTGGCATTGACATTTTGGAAATTTGGCTTCACTTTATTTCACATAGGTTGGACTTAGTGTAATGTTGGCATAACATTGATCATTTTTGTGTCACCTTATCAAATTTATCAAGGAGTATAACTTTTGGTATGGTTGACATATGGGAGACTTGTAGACCTAGTATGATCTTCACATCTACCATGCCTTGTTATGAGTATGCACCTTGTATACCTAGTGTGTGTTTCTTATTTTGCATTTGGGGCTCACCTAGTGTATATTGAATTGCACTAGCCCTTGTGATCGTATTTGATAAACATGGCATAACACAACTTGTCATTCCATCATTTTTCTTTACATTAGCTTTGACATTGTATGCTCTTGTATCTTGTCTTGTTGCACGTATCTTACACATTTTGTGTGTCCATTTTTTCTTATGTTGGTTTGCCATGGGATCTTCGATCCTGGGGGCTTGATCATCCTCCTTGATCTTTATCATTCTATCTTTCTAAAATTTGTATACTTGGACCTCTCTTGACACATATTTCTCTACTTTAGTGTGAGCCTGAGCATAAGTTCATATTCTCACTAAAGTAGGGGCTAAATGTAGTGTAAAAAATTGTATACCCTTTACAATTTCACACTTTTTTTAGGTACCTTAAATTATTGGACTTAATTAAGCTTCTAATTTTCCAAATTATGCATTCCAAAGCCTTATTATTCTCATTTTTAGAAAAGGAAACCAACATTTAATTAATGCAATTAATATTTTAATCACCTTGGAATGTGAATGTCCTAAAATTTTAAGCCATGACCCATTTTCCCAAGGGCGAATGGGTCCCCTTTAAGTTCCAGGAACCATTTTTATTTTATTTTTAGCAATCTTTTAATGATTCAAATTATGCAATTGTCAACCTTTGGAATCTAATTTTCAATAAATTAGATAAACACTTATAAATACATAGTACTTTTATTAGTTCAAAGCTAACATTATTTATGAGATCAATTCAAGAGAAAATATTATTGTCAAGAGCATTCAAGAGTAGATTTATCAATCATTTTTTGTAGCATTCAAGATCCTATATCATCACATTCAATCTTATGTGTGTTCATGCCATCTTGAGAAGGCTAATATGCACATTGTTGATCCTAAATCATCCAATCATTTCAAGTGTCCAAATCTATCAAGCAAAGCAGGATCAAGTTCCTTGGAGTGGTGTGTTTGTCTTTTGTCCTTTAAGGGAAGCAATTGAAGGTTTGGTGAGTTGTAGCGAGCAATTGTTCATTCATCATTTACTTCTCCATTGTCATTAACTTTCTATCAAGGTTTAATTACCAAAGACAGGGTTTGACTAAGGTAAACCCCCATTCAAACAAATTAATTTTTCCTCTCTTTATGTATGTGTAGATTACAGGTTGAAGAAGGATTGAAGATCTAGAAGAGAAATTTTACATTCTTGCATAAGTTGTCATCATTATTGTCAAGCCACAGAAACTCAATTAAAAAATTTATTTTTTACTTTTTGATAGTGGAACCTGTGTAAAACAAAAGCTAAAATATTATCTCAAAGGATTTCCAATGAATTTTTAGAAGCCCTAACTAGGACCCATTCACCCTATGATGAACCTATCCAAGTCAGTAGAGCTCAAAACCAACATTTTATGATTGGTACATGTGCCATTACCCTTATCAAATCTACCTACAAGCTATGATTTCAATTTTTGTACTTTCAAGAATTTGCATTTCATGTTCTAGGTCTAATAATCCATTTAGTTAAATGAGCATTGCATATTATTTCATTTTGGTTTCAAATCTATCCTATTCTCTTAAGAACTGAGATCCAGATCTGATTGGCTCACATTTGAGGTTGAAAGTCAATCCTTACACCTTGTGATCTCTTTCCTAATGAAATGCCTTAGGGAAAGGAAAAAATAAATAAAATACCCCCTTATTGTCTAACGAACCCCTTTCCCAACATTTCAATATATATAGTGTTCATTAAACATTGTCAGCAAGAATTTTATACCTTTATCCACCAAATTTATTCAAATCCTACACATTTTCATTGTATCTTAATACTTCAATATCCCATTCAACTTAGTTTTCACAAATCATAATTAAGTGCATTCTTCATAATTTATCCCCTTATACAACTTATTATCACTTAAGAAATATAACCATTATACAAATAAAGTATTTGTAACTATTGAACAAAAAAGGTGGGGCCTTACATTCCCCTTCCCTTAAAACAAACTTCCTCTTGGAAGTTAATATGATTTGGGTAGCATAAATCACTATCACATATGAATATATGGAATCTATGAAAAAATGATAATTCTTATTTAAATTATGTTGACACAAAATCAATCACTAAATAATAAGTATATAAGCTATGGAACCTTCTACATCATATGAGTTACTATACATCTAAAACAAGAGTTATAGAAATCATGTTTCATCAAATTTTACTACAAGAGGGGCAGCTCCAATTTATATCATTCTTGGAATAATACTCTAATTTTTTCATAAAAAAGTGTCACAATATAAACAAATTCATATCAATACCTTTAGCATTGAATACAATTCCTTTAATAAATATCACTCACAATATTTAAATTTTATCAAAATGCACTTTTAAGAAGACATTTAACCTTTTTAACCATCACACTCATATCCTATCATGTTTTAATAATCACTTAACTTCCTCTTCTTTAGTTACTATCGTGCTACAATTTATGTTTTTATTTTATTCCCATCACTTTCAATTGAAATAGCACATGCATTACAACTAACTTCACATGATTTACATCACAATATTCACACAATGGGGTTTACGAGGATGGACATGCATAGATACCATAACTAGAAGGAAATATGGTCTTGCCTTCCCTTCTCTAAGGGCCCCTCCATACATTTTCTTTTACCTACCTTTCATTTGTGTAAAGGAATTAGCCTCTAAAAGATAGATACTTACAAAGTAACTCACACAACATTAGGGGGAATGGATTATGACCATCCCATAATGGTCCCATTTGCAACCCCTATCCTCACAATTAAGTTCCTCAATTCATCTACTCCTCTATACATCTTGTTAGGGCTCCCTCTTAGTTATGGAAGTTTACAGCTGTCACTTTATAATTGGTTATGCCAAAAGTTGCAAATATGCAAAATGCCTCAAGTAAAATTTATCAATGCATTATTTTAACCCTAAAAGTTCAAAATAAAAGTCTCATAAAAATAAAATGTAAAATAAAACTAGAATCAAAACAAGTATCAATACAATAATTTAATTAAACCCAAAGCTAAATAAGTCTCTAAGGAAAAGGAGAAAATTATAAATTTCAAATGGCTAACTATCCCAAGAAATTTAAAGAAAATTTTAACATTATTGGTGTAAAATATAAATAGAAATAAATTATACTTACCCAAAAATTGTGCATTACATCCACTATGTGGCTTGTCTAAGCCACCTAAGTGGAGGAGGGGAATGGTGGTCTCAAACGAAAAATATAAGAGCATGTTGTATCATGGTGGTAGCTAACCACATATATGTATGAAATATCATGGTACTCATTAATCCATATCACTAAAGTATCTAACATCTATATTCACAAGTGGGATCAAGATACCCTTCACTATGGTCCATAAAATTCCATCCTCTACCTATGAGTTATAAATATCAAGAATTATGTTTGCACTATATGAACCAATGAGTGTGGTTCTAAAGTGTGGGAGAGTAGGCTAGGGACAAGATTCGAAGAAAACTATACAACTCTCCTTTGGAAGTCCTCTTGTCTCTCAACCCCTATTTACACTAGTAGGCTCTCAATATTGTAGGTGAACCATATGCTATGGGTACACATTTAATATAAGAACAAAACTTAGACAAGGGAATACATTACATTTTATTTAGTAGACACACATCCACACATAATATGCTTACATCATTTCATAGCTAGCTAGCTTATACAAAAGATATTCTAAAAGGGCGCATATAGGGGATCATGCTTGATGTCCACTCACCCTTATCCTAAGTTAGATACCCTATATCACATGCTAGGGTCACAACACATTTACTATTTCAATTTCATAAGTTACAACACAACATGCTTTATTAAATCCACCACATGATAGCACAAAATCATATGTTCATTCACACTTCATTAGCTTTAAACATTTTTCATTTTTCTTCTTGATTTTGTTGATGTCTAGTCACTTTGCATAAGTAAAATAAATTGCTAGATAATGCACAACTGTAGCCTAGGTATTACTCCATCCTCTTATAATTAGTAGAACATGGTACATCACACTTCCTATCTTACTAAATTAACGTTTCAAATTGCATATATGGTCAAGGTTGGTTTTCTATATTTAGCCATGCTTTTATTCCACTTTCATTCAACTAGATTTATTGTGTTCACTAATGTATCTATATGGGGTAATTCCACTATAAGTTTTCACAATATTCTAAGAAGGTTTCCTACTTAATAACGAAGATTGGAAAACAATTCCTTCTGAAATAATACAATATAAGAGCAAAAAGCACACTGAATGCACAAGGTACATGATAATTTATGGAATAGTAACTCTCACAACTCAATAATATTTATATACATTTATAAATCTTGTATTTTTTTAACTATGGTTGAATCATCCAATCCCACATTACAATCACCATGTTCATAATCACAGTTCCTTCCAAACTTCATCAGGTACAAGAATAGACAAATGACAAAAAGTTCTAGAAAATTTTAACTTAATTTTAAGCTTCATTTTATTAACATGTATATGTTTTTCCTAGATGTGTACTAGCCTAAGGCATAGTAGCACATGACATTAATTGAAATTTTACATGTCTATTTTGATGTCTCTTATCTATATAATTTAAATTCCAAATCACTTAATTTAACATAATCACATAAAATTTATTGCTCAATTTAAAATAAAACAATTGATTAATCTATTCTAAAGGAATCCACATGATTTAAGGATAACACCTACTTTTTAAATTTCAAGAGAACGAGTTACATACAATGATAAGTTTAGTTCAATAACTCTTATTATATGAGGGTATGTGCAGGATCATGATGGGCCAAAAAGTGGCAATATGATGGGTATGTGGCTGACGACTTTTTTTTTACCAAAAATCAATTGATGAAATGAAAAAGGTTTTAAAGGAGATTCTAAGCTTTCCACCAATATAAATTATGCTCTACTTTGAATTTAATAAGTAATTATTATTCATTTTCTATTCAAATTATGACTAAAGTCTTGATTGATAGGCTGATTGAAAAACATCTATAGCTTTCAAACGGTATCACATTTTTTGAATCCAAAACATGAGTCACATTCTATGCTTCACATACTATAGGATTAAAAAAGAAAAATTGAATTTCATAAATTTTTGACCAAGTTAAAGTGGTCATACATACGAGTTTTTTATATTTTTTAAAAGTTGTAATAAAAAAATCATAATTAATTATTTACTTGGAAAAAAATTACAAAAAAAATGCATCACATTAGTAAATGAGTCCTCTACTTATATATAAAATTTTATTAAAAAATATTATTATTTTATTGTGGTTAGGGTAGTCAGACAGACACCTACTTATTTTTTCCCTGAAATTTAAGTACTACTGCATTGAAATTTCAAATTTTCACTAAATAGAATTTTTATTTTTAAGCAAACCTAGTAGTTTAGAAACTACATTCAATTTGCTACAAATTTTATTTTTACATATTTTTGAAATAATATAGATAACGTATTCAAATTTTTACATCAAGTTTCCTAACTCTGATTTTTCTATTTTTTTGCCACTTCAAGGCCTGCTTTTTCCATGATGATCTTGTACATACCCATGGATTGACCCAGTTTTTGGCTTACACATCATCTACATAATTGTGATACTCTTATTTGGCTTGATCTTCACAAGTTAATGTTCCTATTAGTTATTTATCTTTAGTTATTGTAGGTAATGTAAAACCCATGATGAAGAAAATGTTGTAGCCAATAAAGCCCCAAATTTCATAAGAACTATTTACAATCATATTATGCACCATCCTTTTAAAGTCAATTAATTAAAAATGTCCATAACCTAACCTAATTGACATAAATTTGAGGCTTCCAATATAAAAGACTAAAATATTTCACTTATGTCATGTTCAAATAATTAGAATGTCTTTTTCAAGTAGAATGAGTTTCAAAAGATGATAAGTTTGTTCAAAATTATTTATAATGCATTTATAAATTTAAAAAAATTATTTAATCTTCATATTAAAATTTTAAGACTTCATACATATATTAGTGTCCATATCTTCTAATGGATGGACTTAGCACAAGACTAGTATTATTAAGAAATGTGGTTTTATTAATTGAAAAAACCATACATTTTCTTCTATAATACATGGTTCAATTATCGTTTCTATGGAAAACATTCATAACATCTATGTCACATAGATAAAATTAATTTTCACAATTTTAGAAACCAATTCTTTTAATTTAGAATACATTAGTCACTAAACTACCCAAAAGTGAGAAAAATAGAATAATTTTAGAACAATCAACAAAATAACTCAATACTTGGAGCTAAATGGTTGTCAATTATTTATGTAATGGTGAAATTGGTTAACCCATATTAATTCCCATTTAGTTTTGGGCCAATTTTTGGGGAATGTCTTAATACAATTATATAAAAACATGTCACATACCCTTGTGTTACTTTTGACTCCATCTTCTATCCATACGTATCCATCATTTGCTCTCTTTGTCACACATTTGTATACATTGGACCATATTCCTACTCTATAAACACTTATCTCCACACATATGTCTTATCATTGGCCCAAACTTCCATATGTGTTCATTTATTTCCTTGAGATCCACACTTCTATGTCATAGGTTAGTCTTGTGGCATGCAAGAGCAATTCAAGTCCTAGAATCATTTGAAACCTTAGCACTTCAAGGAGGATTCAATGGGAATATTTTGATATAGAGCATTTAAAAGAGCAATACTTGCATCAAAATTCTCATTTAGGCCATTCTATCATTTGCTTGTTGTCTACCAATGCTTGTCCAAGGCTATTAAAACTAGTCATCAAAGAGTGTTGACCTAGTAAAGCATGATCCTACTAATCCAAAATTCTCCCCAAGACATTTTTAAATACTAATATTCCTTAATGGTCAATGAAAAGAAAAGTTCACAATTAATGAAATTACATGTATGTGAAGCGTGAGATTAGGACCATGCATCAAAGATCAAATCTATGTAATAGAAAATTAATTCAAATTTGCATAATCAACCTATAAAAGATCAAAATGATATACAATAAACACATCAATATAGCTCTTTTTCACCTCATGACTTGTTTTACACAACAGAAAATTATTTCATCAAAAAAATTCAAAATGAATGCCATGTCCTCTACATTTCATTTCCTAACATCATTTTAATTTACTTTATTTTATCATTCTCCACAATCATTTATTAATCTAAATTAATTTATACTTATTCGCTCAAAATGATTTCTATTTGCAAGATTGAAATTGCAAAGGTATATATTTATAATGGTTCTAGGAAAATTCACGTTCAGCAATTCACCATCGGAAAATTCACCGCCAACAATTCACCACGGGAAAATTCACCGTCAACAATTCACCACGGAAAAATTTACCTCATGAAAAATTCACTGCCTTGAAAAATTTGCGATGAATTTTCCATGGCAGTGAATTGCTGATAGTGAATTTTCCATGAGATAAATTTGTCATGGCAGTGAATTGTTAATGGTGAATTTTCTGATGATGAATTTGCCTGATACCATTTATAATAGATGTTGGTATATGCAAGACACTCCACAACAACAGAGCCTACATCATCACGGTTGGGTATTGCTGGGTACATTTGGTCTTTGTATTGTGCAATTTCCGGGCATGAAAGGGATAGATAATTTATTTTTATTATTATAATTATATTTTCGACACATTTCAGTGTCGGTACATTTGTGTTTCCAGTCAAATAATCACGTCACAATTTGAACTCGTACATTTATTTACGTGGTGCAGAGATTGTGAAACCAGGCGATCGCAGAAACAGTGGATAGCTGCCTTTCTGTAATCATTTTAGCTCAATTCAATATAAAAGAGTAGTAGTAAATGGTGGATAAGGATAATGTCAAATCTCCTTCAATGTCAAAAGTTTACAGCTTCAAGCGCCCGCATATCTTACTAACAACTTATGAAAAACATATGTCAATATCTTCATTTAAAATTGCCAAATAGTTGATGGCCAGCTCACTTCCTCTCTTACGTTTATTCATGTATAAAAAAGAGATAAATTAATGTTGAGCAGGTGGGAGAGAAATTTCTGCCCGAACAAGCCAGCCAGTGGGATTAGGAAACATTCTACGTAGAACGGGCTGGGCTTAAACGTCACACACTAAGCCCTTTGACTTCATGACCTTTCTGACTCCATTCTGCCGGTCTTTTTTCCGACCTTCCTAATTCCGTGAATAATATATCATTTACCGATTTCAGCTTAATCGTGACTGCTTAAACGTTGCCGCCCGCAGTTACTTTTAAATTGTGCATAATTTTAATTTAAATATCTCTCCCTTCCCGCTCAATTAATCCAATGAAAGGGCTCTGTTTTGTGGGTGTTTTGCGTGCAGGTGCGAGCTGTATGGAATGCAATCGCTGTAGAATATGCACAGCATGGATTTGTTGAAGGGTTCAGAAACCTTCAAAGTATATGCAACTGGTAGGTGTAAATCTAGACTCGACAACCTTTGACGGCGTCCTCCCTGCCTGTGCCAAATGGGAGCTTTGGATCAGGGTAAAAACGTCTATCAAAGGATAAAGGGGGATTTTTATCAGAAGATATAGTTGCAAGTGCGCTGGTAGACATGTATGCGAAATGGGGAATGTTTTTTTAGGATTTTTTATAGGTTTTTTTGGTTTGTTATTCTAGTTTTACCACAGTGTATAAACAATTGTCCCTTTGCTATTCTGACATAACATAGAAAATTAATGGATAGTGATTTCCATTTTGTGCGCCCAAACTTTGTAAGGTAATTTTTTTTATATATTTTAATTAATGTTGAATAATAAATGCTGTAACTATTTTAAGTTTTGTTGTTAGGGTTTATTTTACATTTGCATGCATATCTATCAAGGCACAAGTAATTATAATGTTTTTCAAAATTCTACTTTCAATTGTATTATTACGGATGTTGATATTTGTTCTAAGTTCTAATTTTGGTTAAGTTGGAAGGATATTGGTAAAGGTTGTAGAGTTAGACCTTACACATACCAATTCCAAAAGGTTACAAAATTTCAAGGTATTTTCATTAAAAACTTATTTTTAAAATATTTTTTAGTCATTTCAATTGATAAGACCATATCTCTTTGAGATATCTTGTTTGCTTCATCTTGTGTAACTTGTTAAACTTTGTAACAAGTTAAATAATGTGCACATGTTTATGTTTCAAATGTAGGTTACACACATGTTTGAACATCACACATATTTGTGCATGTAATTATTCTATATAATTTGGATGTGCGCATTTGTGAGAATAGGGGGAAAAACTTGTCTATATGAATATTTACTTTCTCTTTGTGCGAATATAATGTGTTATCTTGAGTGGTAATGTCCTATAGTCCTATTTTGTGTTTTGTACAATTCTCTAAGGAAGGTAATGAACTCTTCGCATGCTTTGGGTGAGACTTGGATTGTGAAGCTAGTATATAGAAGCTACATTTAGGAGATAATCATAAAATACATGAATGTATTAAATGCTAAGTAGAATCATTAACATTTTGATTTTATTGCCAAGACATCCTTTGAGGTTTTACTATTTATTGTAATGTCTTGAAAAATAATGCATAATGAAATATGAAAATGACTTTTATATGTGGACAGTTTGAGAAATCATATGAGAAGATCAACAAAATGAATGGAACACTTATGTGTGTACCAAATGTTAACACTATTGAGATCGAATGTACTATGTGGTCAAATAATTATGATCCAAGCTATCACTAGAATTATTTTATGTGTAGATTTAAATTATAGGAGAGAGTATTATCTAATAATTTTGAAGATGTGTATGTAATTTTATAGTGCATACCCTTCAATAATATACTAAAGAAACACCAGAACTTGTAGGTGACAAAGGTGGTGATATCAAGTCCTTGAAGATATCATTTCTAGTTTTAAATATTTTTCTCCTATGAATTTTCAAGTGAAGACCAAAGCTATGTGAGTACCAAAGATCAAATTAGTTCCAATATATTACAAAATCCTATTATCATTTATAAGTGAAGAATCTATTGGTGAAGCCTTGTACAAGAAATGAAGACACATCTAGACACTCGTGAGATTTTCCAGAGGGTGAAGGATCTCAATAATGATGTCTTAAAGATTCAACTATTTGTGGTCACTCTTATGGGAAGAGCACAAGACAAGTATTCTAACTTGAATAAAGGTATCCCTAAAATAAAAGTAGGAAAATATTAAAGAAAAATATCTTGGTAGAATTTGAGTATCCAAAAATGTCTCATAAAAATATTGCTATTTTTATAGATGATAAGAAACTCTTAAGAGAGATTCGTGCAAGCACAATCAATGATTGAAGGAGTTGTGTTCAAAAATTCCATAAAAATTGATGATTCCATAAAGAGGCATTAGTTCATTGGAGCATTAACTATATAGATTCAAAGAGAACTCATCTAAGACACATTCCCTACACAAAAGAAGCACTAAATGCTACATTATTCATGGAAATGCTTGGTGAACTATCATATGACAAACCCTAAATTCAAAGCACAAATAGAACAAATGGTGGTTAGATGGAATAAATGGATAGAAAATAAGAATCATAATAGAATTGGGGTACCCAAGATTCACAAGAAAGTGTCATATTGCAAACAATTATCTTGTGGTGAGAGCACAAGAAATAGGTAATTATACAACATTTCTTGAACTTCCACATATTCTTGAATGTGATATTTTTCATGACAAGCATTCTAAATCATCTTGCACTCTATTACAAAAAATATAAAGGGTAAATGTTGACTTTCAACTTTGAAGGTTATTGTTGTGCTACTTATTACATGAGCTCGTGTAGAGTGGTAAATTCCTTACGGGAGCATTGTGGAAACATTATTATGATGAAACACAACTTATAAAATATTTAAGGAAATATAATATGTTTCACAAAATTGAACAAGGTATAACCAAGGTTATGTCATGCAAAATGAAGGATATCAAAGCTAGGATATTGGTTAGTACAAATGTGCGAGATGATAGGATGGTAGTAATGGTCACAATAATGGCTATTTTTTAGTTGTATTGAAGTAGAGCACACTTCATGTAAGTGTGGAAACATTCCTTTTTAATTGTAAAATAATTAAATTATTATTTTAGCTCCTAAACATATTGTTTTAGGGTTTAGGGAGTAGGGTATTTGTACACTAGCTTTACATTTTAGTGTTTTTGTAACCAAAAAATTATGAACTAGTTATATTTTCCCTAATCCCTAAATCCTAAACCCTAACATTTTACCCTACAATCCCTAATCCATAAAAACATAAGTTTTAACCCTAAAACACACAAGAAAAATTGAAAAATAAGTAAAAACATATAGAAAAAACCCTTTCCTACCTCAATAAATAATCAACTAGAGTCATTAACGAAGGAGAAAATTCTAGACATATTTTTGGGGCTAAAATGTGGGTCGCTATTATTAACACTATAAACATATCCTTAGTTGTAGGAAAAGTAAAGTTACACATTTTGGACATCCATCAACAAACATGTGTCCATTTAGTTTTTTTTCTCATTATTAAATATGTATATGTTAGTAAAGGATTTTTGTTATTTATCAATATATGCTTAGGTTTGACACTTTGAACCATAATAGGTCTCCATTTTTCAAAAGTGGGTGTATGAGTTAAACAAAATGGGTACCCATTCCTTGTAGAACTTTTTGTCCCTATAAAATTTACCCTCAAAGTGGACCCAATATCTTGCACTTAATAAATTAATCAAAATGCAAAGACCACCCAAATATATATAACATTGCTACATCAATACCAATAATATTGTATGATTCTCTTGTATTATGTATATATCTAAAAATATGCAAATCTTTATTTTATTTTATTTTTTATAAACATGATGAAAATGGGTGGCTTGAAAAATTAAAACCTAGAATACTAATGAATGGTAATATAAAATATATATTTGAATAATTTTGATTTTAATTTTTTCTATATTAGTGGTGAAAGACCTAGTGATATAAATAATTATTTGACCTCTTCTAGGATGAATTCAAACCTACACATAAAAAGACACAATCACAAGTGTCAAAATTTTGATATGTCCTATGTTGATCCACTTACTATTTCATACAAAATTAGGTCAATGTCAAATTGGTCTCAAGTAGTCGAGAGATGTCTTCATGATTGTTCATTTTTTTGTTAATTGCTACAACTTTAGAAGAACCTAAAATATAAGTACATTGTGAGGGTGGGATAGTACCATAAAGGGTCTCATAATAGGCCATTTTGGAAGCACTATAATAAGTTATGGTGTAACTTAGCTAGAGGTAGCCACTTGGTCCACTATCCCTTTTTCTTAGATGTAAATCAACACAAATAAGTCTTAAGGAACATTTTTACAATCTCTATTTGACCATCACTATGAGGATGATAAGTTGAAATCAAGGTCAATAAAATTTCCTACAAATTAAACAAATCTTACCAAAATATAGTAACAAAGGATGGATCATGATCAATGACAATAGAATTAGGCATTCCCATGGAGTTTGAAGACTAAATCCAAGAAGTGTTAAGAAAACATAATGACATTATAAGGGTGAGGTAGTGCACATATTTGGTCAAGTAATCAACCACCACTAAGATGACCTATATACCACTTAAGAGTGCAAGACTCACAATAAAATCAATAGAAATATCAGCCCAAGCCTAATTAAGGATAAGAAGTAGCTACATAAATCTTATGGATATGAGAGTTTCCCATTCACTCCTTTAGACATACACCACATTCAACTACAAATGCATTTACATATTGCTCATGTAATCTTCCCAAAATAAATCCTACTCCACACAAATGTAGGTCTTCAATAAACCTAACTGTCCTATAGTTGGGGAGGAGAGAAACTCCATTATTAACTAGGGATTAAGCACCAAATTTGGAAGTAAATAAATATGATCATGATAAGTGAGGACTTAGCCTATCTAGCAAAATCATGACACTGATTTTCGTTCCAACTTTTGAATGGTATCTTAAACTACATGGTTAGTATCTCATTTATTCAATTGGGAACTAATATGAAAATAAAATATAATGATCCTTCCTCTTCATATTGGACATGAAAGGGCATTTACTTCCATATTTTCCTTACTCTTCTTTTAGGAAATATCATAGTCATATTCATGCATCTTTGCCACCCATTTTTATTGTTTCAAGGAGGAGACTCTTTGTTACAAAATATATTTTATCTAGAACTTATATTAATACAATTTAAAATAAAAAACCAAAAAACCTATAAAAAATCCTTAAAAAACATCCACATTTCGCATACATGTCTACTAGCGCACTTGCAACTATATCTTCTGATAAAAATCCCCCTTCATGCTTTGATGGACGTTATTACCTTGTTCCAAAGCTCCCATTTGGCATAGGCAGGGAGGACACCGACAAAGGTTGTCGAGTCTGTATTTACACCTACCAGTTGCATATTCTGAACCCTTCAACAAATCCATGTTGTGCATATTCTACAGCGATTGCATTCCATACAGCTTGCACCTGCACGCAAAACACCCACAAAATAGAGCCCTGACATTGAATTAATTGAGTGGGAAGGGAGAGATATTTAAATTACTAGCGCTTGCACCACAATGAGGTGCAATGGTTACACCGATAGCAAGATATATTCTGGAAATATATTTAAGGGCAGGGAGCTACCTGAAATTGGAATAGTACATGACAACAAATTTATCAACTGAAAATTATGCCTACCAATTGCATTTGCTTGAAAGTTTCAAAGGCTTTTTAAAATAATCCATTTTTTACATTTCCTGCAATCATTACATTCCATGAGATAACCTTTCTTTGAGGCATTCTGTCAAACGGTTCTATCTCTGTTGAGCTTACTAAGAATGTATTCAAGTGCACGGCGCAGATTCCATATGCTCAATGCTTTGTGCTTGTATTATTTGTTAATTTGTTTCTATGTAGAGGAGACATCAAATTCCACTTACAATACAACTAAAGTATCTTTGACCATAAATACAACATGAAATCCCCCAACCCTGCATCATTGTAGGGATTAGCCAAATTGAAAACAAAACTAAATTGCTAATATTAATCCACCAGATTCCATCTCTGTGCAGGTATTTGATTGTTAGTTGCATGATGATTCTCAAGAACTTGTTTTTCCTGAAGATAAATTTATTCTTTTCTTACCTATGTTCTCTTCATTTTATTACCTTTCATTCATTGTTCTTTAAAATATAAAGAACCAAGTCATTTTGGATAGTAAAATATCATAAAAAATCAATAGATAGTATCAACATAAGAGTATATAAGAGTATAAGATCAGGTAAAATCTTCTAATGATATTCATATCAACTAACTATTTTCCAAACTCTTAAGGTAGAGAAAAACAAAAACTATCTATTGCCAAAGGATTTATTCAACATGCACCACCGAAGACTTTCATCAAATAGATTACAACAGCTAGAAAATCCTAATCTTCAAAAGTGGAGATAGACAAGACCACTCATTTTGGATCAACTCAATATTGGCTAAATATCTATTACAAAATTAAGAGAAAATAAGCAAAGGGGAAGAAAAGGGTAAAAGAACAACTAAATGTGTGTGGTTTACTCAACAAGATTGTTGTGTAACCTTGAGAAGGTTGGGTAGTCAAACAATGAGGGGCCTTATTGTTGTTTCTTGATATTAAGAAGTTTGTTGACAACATTTGGAAGAGCTGTGAAGGAGAATGCAACAAACAGGGGTTCCAGCTACATAGATTTCAATAATAGATAGAACATATGAGAGTCAAAGTCAAGATAAATACAAAATTTGTTGTGTTGCAATGATAAGAAAATGGAACAAGGCAACCCCAACCTCATGCACCTTCTTTAGGATCTACATTGATAAACATGATGTCTGATTAATCTAAGACTGCAGTTGGAGGCGTCACTATCACAAGATATGTTACCAAATAGTTCTTTATGAAAATGATGTGATACTTGTGAGTAGGACCACACATAGCTTGAAAACAAGTAACTGTCAGCTCCAAAGTCATCCAGTAAGGAAGCAAAAATGAGTAATAATACCATTGGAACAGAAGTAATTAAATTCACTCTAAAAAGCTAGAAAAAAAGGAAAAAGAAAAATGTTGCCCTCTTATTGCAGATTATAACTCTCCCTTACAGCTGACTATAACCAATATTAAGACACTGGTTAATAGAAACTTTCTGGAAGAGTTGCAAACTAAGGTGGCTTCAAGAAGGATGGGGAGAACTTTAAACCTTGGAAACTTGGAAAAAACAATTGAAATAGACAAAATTGTGAGATTGAGATGTAACTAACCTGAAAATTCTCGTAGCACCAATTTTTTTCTATAGAGTGAAGTATATGGATGTATGTTTTACTTTTAGAATTTTAGATACAGTTGAGGGTGTAGAACAGAATCATAACAAATGCTTTTTAATATTAATGCCAATGCCTCTCACAAATCTTATTAGCTAAAATGGACATATAACACCCATTAGATAAGTGCACTAAGGAATCTCATAGGCAATATGATATGGATAAGATTGACTAACAAGTGACACTCAAATGACTAAAGGGTGGGGCATACAAGAGACCATGTACTTGAGAGAGTCAGAAATACAACAAAGGTCAGAGATAACATTCAAAAACTATACGTGCAAAAGCAATCAAATTTGCATAGAACAGTTTCAATCAGACCTTAGCACAAGGTTTAAGCACTTGAAAGCAAACATCCCTTTGAAAAGAGAAATAGATGATAAAGATGATGCCACAAAGAAGGATCCAAGTAAGTACACTACAAAGTTGGATCATGGAACCAACTAAAATGTGAGTGGATGGAAATATTGTCAATTTCCTTTGTAGGGTATCCAGAAGATTTAGGATTTGACCAACAGGTACAAATAATAGTAAATAAATCCAATGAATATCCACTAAGGGGTTCTTAAACCATCTTGCACTAATTTCACTATTATGAACAACAACTGCTGTAGGCATAGAGACTTTTAAATTTTAACCTACCAACCCCATCCACTGAGACCATGAGGATCTCTCTCATGCTCCATTTCAAAGCAAGTTTCAGTATTTGAGTAATTATAGTATATGCTTGCAGCAGCATATACTCTGGATAGTGTGTCGATGCCCTGGGGAAAGCTGTCTATACACATCTGGATGGATAAACATAAAATTAGATATACTATTTGGAAAGCAGGTTATTAAATGCATAAACATCTAGATGGATAAACATAAAATTAGATATAGTATTTGGAAAGCAGGTTATTAAATGCAGGATTTTATAGATAAGAGTATAAGATAATGAACAAAAATAATGAAGCAGCAAAAGTGAAGCTTTGAAACCGAAAGCTATTTCTAGCTGTTTGAAGTTTCCAAAGAAATCAATAATGGGGTTTCTCCAACTATTACCGCTGTTACAGAGTAAGTAGGTAGTGGCATCAAAAAGTTAGTCTCCGTCGGGTAATCTGTCATTGCAGTGTAAGTGAATGCCTCATATAGCCAGTCTCTTACAGGATCTACATTTTTGAGTTTTGAGATCTCTGTGGAGCATAAAACATTCATTTTAATTTTTTTAGTAATTATGGTCAAAGGTATTATCAGAAGCAAAAACAATTATTCCTTTTCTTTCCTTGAAATTATCTGATTCCTCTGATGATATGTAGGAGATATTTACCTGCAAGTTTTGAAAGTTCTGCTAATCTTTTGAAGAACCCCTTCTTCTCTGGACTAAAATTGAAGATCATTCCATGAATCTCTAATCACATTGAAGCAGCTTTGGCTTGCTTGTTGCAATGGGACAATACATAGTTTTAATTATTGTAAATCACATACAACAACACATGTATTACAAAAATCTATGTAAAAAATATATGCAACCTTGAAATCGTTTGAAACAATGTCATAAAAAGTGTTTTCTGGCACAATATTATCAAAATGAAAGATAGTAGCAGATGATGCCACAACCCCAATGGCTAGATGGGGATATTTCAAACGGAACCAAGCTGCTAACACTACAAAAAGCAAAAGCAAAATGCAATCATGAAATGTAGATTCTAACAGTAAGAAAATGATAAAAGTAGCATAATTAGCTAAGGCTTGCTGAGAATTGAGATATCCCAATGTCTCAGTGCTCTTGTAAGAGTTATTCCTGTTTCTAAATGGCATTGAATTTCCATAGAACCGGTGCTGGAGACAAAAACAAAAATAATCCAATTAAACAAATATTACTTACCATAAATCATTGCTTAACCTTAACATCTCTAAAACAAACTCAGGTTGATATGACTGTTTATTATCTCATAATAGAGCTTAAATTGATCTTTGGAAAAGAAGAAAAACTTGAAGGCATTTATCCTCCTTAATCTGTGTTTGAATTTTATGAAAAAAGGGCATTCAAAAAAAGCATCAAAGTTAATCCCAGTTCTTCAGATCATTCCAAGGTTTGTGCTTTAAAAAATAAGCCTGTGTTCAATTCCATGAGAAACTACCTTCCTGAAAATTTGCTAAAACCAAATTCACAACTTTAAAAAAAAAGGGAAATAGTTGCTTGTTCCAAATATGAAATTAATGGCTTTGTAGCTCTTTTACAAAGTGTTTAGCACCATGTCCTGCAAACCAAGTTTTCTAAATGTGATATTTTCTCCATAAGCCACAACATAACTAGGCTGCTTTTTTTCACAATATAATAGAACATTCATGATTAGTAATTTAAACTCTGAAAACATATCTGCTTTCTAAAAATCATTATCTTCAAACCATTTTACTTTTCTAAGACTTTAAAAAAAAAAATGGAATAGAAAGAATACTAGTAAGAATTTCTGAGAACCTCGTGGAAAGCAATTACCATAGAAATTATGGGCTTTCCAATCTATTTTCTAGAATCACAAATTAGGTCTCTCTGTTTTAGAAGGAGAAAAAGGGTATTTTTGGTTTCAAAGTGGTTTGATCCCCATTTTTTAACTTCGCTAAATGATTCTCGATCAGACTTTCTCTCAAGCATAAAATCTCAATGTTTTGGGTCGAATTTAAACATGGCAAGCAGTCTGATCCAGAAGCATTTAACAAAGAAATGAATAATTATTTTTTAACTTTTCCTGCAACAATATACTGTATTCTATTACAGTGGGGTGCTCACTCACCTCAATAAACACAAGGAGAGCTCGAAACTTTGGTGCATTCTCAAACAAAAAACCAGTATTATTTGCAAACCATTCGATGGTACCCTCCAGTATAAACAAAGATGGGGAGCCTTGTTCTTTGCCCCACCCCAATGCTTGTCATTGATAAGATATCTCTGCTGGAAAACTTTATATCCTTTGGGTATTCAACATTGCTTAAATAAAATGAAGGCAAATTTAGAAAGAGAATGAATCAAGTGAAACACATAACCTTTTTTATGGTAATCACGTCTAGGGTTGTTGCCAAACTACCATGCCCCACTCCTATTCCCTCCTGCAATCTTCCTCAACTCTGCTTCTTTCTATACATCTCTCCTTCTCCGTACTTGACGGAAGACTGTTCCTTTTCCCTTGTAGCTGAACTCTCCTCACGCCTTGAGGGTCTTATGTCCCACGCCCTGCTTCTTCAAGCCATAATATTGTGGCTCTGCTACAGCTGAGATGGAAATTGAGATGAATGCAAGTATTTCACAGGCATATCATAGTGCCCTCCATTGTTTCCCCGCCCGTGTTCGAGACCCACAACGTTGAGCCGCACAACTTGCTCAGCCGCCATGTTAAAGAGCGCGAGAGCTTCCTCTCTCTCATTGCCTCCAAACCTCTCCAATCCAGTCAAAGTCGACTGAGGCGACCTTGCCATTCCAGAACCCTAAAAGAAAGCAACACAAACAGCATAAATAAAAAACATGGGTCACTCCCAAAATTCCTTAAACTACACACGAAGGCTTTAAAATCAAACCTTAAATGCAGCTTGGCCAGCAAACACTCTACTCTCAGCACCACTGCCGAAACCCACACTTTGCTCACAAATTTCGTCATCATCATCATCATCCAGCATGGCATAAGCCACGCTCTCCGCTAGACCTTCCATGTTATCATCTTCTTCATCTGCAACTACAGATAATTGCCCACAATTCTTCGGCCCCATCATCTTGGTCTCCGACATGTCACCCAAAACCAGAGGGCAACCACAGCTCTTCATCCTCCAAATTAGGCGTAGTAGTAAACCCTGTCCTACCTTGGTATGCCATTAAAGATAGCCAGAGCACACTGAACAGATGGGCACTCTACTACGCCGCCCTCCTTCAAATGACATCATAAAGAAACATAGACCGCTTGACGAGAAACGTGAGGAGATCATACCAAATAAATCCCTAGTTTTTTTAAGCCTACGTACAGGCTGCTCAAGATATAAGGGGATCATACCATTCCGATTGGATTTCCCACCGGAACAGTCCACTGGCATCAGACAGTAGACGATTCCGGTGGGATTTCCCACCTATAATAGCCTATCGGCTAAAAAATTATGCACAATTTAAAGGTAACCGCGGGCGGCAACGTTTAGAGTAGTCACGGTTAAGCTGAAAAGTGTAGCTGATATATTATTTACGGAAAAAGGCAAACCGTACGGAGTTAAGGTGGTCGGAAAAAAGACTGGCAGAACGGAGTCAAAAAGTCATGAAGTCAAAGGGCTTAGTGTGTGACGTTTAAGCCCAGCCCGTAGAACGCACATTGTTATCGGTTTGAAGGGTGTGCAAAAAAGAGCTATAAATAGGAAATGCCATACTAGAGCTTCTCAAAGCTGGTTGTTTGTCTGTGGATGTTTTGGAGTGAGAAATGGCATCCCATACGAAGATAATATGCTATATTCTGTTGGGCCTTATCTTTTCGTCAACCCTGCTTGACGCTGCGGTGGCGGAAGAACGTGGTGAGCATGGTGGTGAAGGACGTGGTGGGTGGGGTGGTGGTGGCCCTCCAGGACATGGGGGGCGCGGTGGTGGTAGTGGAGAGCAGGGCGGAGGTCGTGGGGGACGTGGTGGTCGTTGGGGAGGTGGTCCTCCTGGGCATCGTAACTAATGGGCTCTGGTTGGGTATAGACCGACAGCAGAAACAGTTTAGATATAGTATTAAGTAGGAATTATAAAATAAAGTTGGTTTCGGTCACTCGTTTCTCAGTTGCTTGGGAGTCAATGTATATATCCATGATCCAAGTATGTGCGCTATAGAAAAAGCTTCGACCAATAAATATTTAAGAGTTTCTTTGTTTTGGAAATGTTTTAATAAAAAGCATATATTGTTGGATAAGATGTTTGGGAAAGTTATGGTAATTATTTTGGTTTGTTTTAGTTCTTATAATATTTAGTTTAATATCAACTATAAAATTTAATTAATATTTATAAGATATATTTTTCTATCTTCATCATCAATTTATTAAAAAAATTAAATTATTCGTAAAACATTAGTAAATCAGATAAACTAGAATTACTTAAATGGTAGTTCAAAAGGATTGAATGTTGTGCAAACAAAAAGTAACGTGTTGTCACGAATATAAATTTAATTCAAAGCAAGATTTTTATCTTCTCAAAATTTAAGATGGGGCAAATAAAAATTATAGACATAACAATTAGTTGTTCCTATACTCTTTATCAAATTAACAAATCTTTCTAACAATTAATTTCTCTTCAATTTGATCACAATTCTTTCACACACTCTAATAATCCAATTTGATCACTTTGTGCCCTTAACTAGTTTCTAGAGGAAAGAAAATTTGGCAAACTATTCATTTCCTCTATCTGCATCATTATATTGTATGAAATTGTCTCTCAATGGAAGTATTGGTTTTGCAACCATTAGTTTTTGTAAGCAACACTTTTGTTATGCTACTCAAATTAGGTGTTTTTAATCACTTTTAGAAAAATTTATTTTACTGAAGAACATTCCTCTTTGGATATTTATGGATCAATTAAATGACCTTTAGTCTACGGTGAAGTTGTTTGGCTCTTTGAAAAGGCAACCGAATACTTTTTTTATTCATGTTTTTATACATCGAGATAATAGGCCTTAATTAAGGGGAATCATAAATAATAAATGAGAAATAATTTAATCTAGTTGGTATGCCAAAACTTCTAAAAAGAGATAAATAAGAATATGTTAGATTATATTTGTAGACCATATATTCAATCCAAATAGGATTTTTCAAAACTATATTTATTTTTTCCATCTATTTGTGGATGAAAATTTATAGAATATTAAAGTTGGTATTCCAAAAGCTTCTAGAGTGGCTTCTAAAAGTCAATTAAAATGTGGCATCATGATTAGAAATAACAAAATGAGATAAATTGAAATGACATCATACATTATTGAAAAGTAAATTTTCATTCTTAAGAGTACCAATAGTTTTCTTACAAGGGATGAAGATAGTTATTTTCAAAAAATTATACATAACCATAAAATTATAATCATTATGTATAAATATAATAGGAAAACATGTGATTAAATCTGTATAGATAGACTCATATGGTTGAGAAGGAATAGGAAACTACTGATATAAACTAATTTTTTTATTAGTAAAATTAGCTTGGCTAAAAAGAGAGAATAATTGAATTAAATCTTTCACTTTATTTCGTGTGTAAGGATAATAGAAATATTGTAATAAATGTTCTAGAGTTTTGGTGGTGAGTGTCCCCATAAGAAGAATAATTCTCCTCTTTAATTATTATCAATTTGTAGAACTAATAAGGGCAAACAATTGATTTAACATATGTAACCAACCATCTCAAATGGTGTAGTTTAAAAAGGGCTTTTCAAGTTGGTTATGATAAGATTTTGTAGAGCATGCATAACTAGTCCAAAAGGTTCATCATAGGAATGCCTACATTTCCAATCCTCATATGAAACTAACGCAAGAGGGCCTTCCCTCTGCTAATCAAACATTCACCAAACACATACTCACAATTTCACAACCACTTACAGGCAGTTCTTCTCTGCCTATCAAGTTTCAATTCATTGTTAAAATTGCAACAGAACACAAATCAAGGCATTCAATTTATTTGAACATTTCACTAAAACAAATTACACAAATCAATGTTTGTATTATTTGATCCTCAATGGCCTCTCGCATAAGCACCAACCCCTTCTTCCTCCATCTGCGACTTGCATACTTGATGGTGTTAACCAAATACTCAACCCAAACTGATTCTCAAACCTATATCCCAAGGTTCAGCTCATTTCCAAAACCACACCCTCCTCCTACCACTCTTGCCTGCTATTATCTCTTTTACTCGACGCTCCTTCCATCCTATTCTCACGTGGGCTGTAAATAGTTCTTCTCATGACAAATGATCAACTCAATGGCGCGGCTATACAATGCTACTCCTTGTGTCTATTTTAATTTACAAATACTTACCTTTTAAGACAGCTCTTTCTGCGTCTTTTGGGGCTCACATATGTGTGCGCGACCTGGCATAGTTGAGTCTGAAAACTAAGGTTATTCTTGCGCCTCCCTTCCCTCCTCTGGCGCCTCTAATTATGGTTTTGTTATATTTTGTCTTCTATGCAGCCACCCTCTCTTTCTGCGCATACCTCCTCCTTCAGTTGCTGTACGCAGCCCTCTCCCTGTTAAATGCAGCCTTCTTTCCGTATTTATATCGTTCCCCTTCTTCTTTACCATCCGCACCCTCTATTCTCTACCCTGCCCGTTTCAAGTTCACACGGGCTCTTTGGATGATTCCTCTTCTCTTCCTACGGTTGTCTTTCTTATTCCACTCCCGCACCTTTCTTTCACTCCTCACGCGAGTTTTCTATTTGCTGTCTTTCATTCCTTACCAGCGCTGACTTCTTTATTCTGGTTTATCCTCTTATTCTGCCTTTGTTACTGGTCGCTTCCTTATCCTCTTTGCATTTATTTGTTTTTAAACAATTAAAAGAAGTGGCTTCCTTTGTAAATGTAATCTTTAGATTATACTACCTACCCTGTACCATTAAATCAAGGCAAATAATGTTAAACTGTCGGTGCTATGGCATTGCCTGTCATCAATTTAGATTATCTTCTTGCATTTCCAGATGCCCTGCCCTCCACTTGTCTCAATGATCACATCTTCATCGAAGATGAAAAGGCAATAAAAGACATCCCTTATAAGAACTTAATGTTATCGGCCAGATGAATAACAAATCGGCCGAGTCATCTTCAAATCAAACATTAAATGCCAATTTGAAACCATTCCACCAATCGATTTATATGTTTGAATCCTTCAAGGCCATCAACCAATTCATTTTATGTATAACAGCAATTGGCATTGGATCAAATGGTTTATGTACTCGGACTATGCTTTTGCACTTTACTTTGCTTAGATGTCGAACAATGGCAGTTGTACATATAAGATTTGACAAAATTCCACCAAAGTTCTATATCTCGTTAAAACATCAAATTTAAGACGTTTAGACATTAAAAGTAACGAGAGAAAACCAAACCAAAACCAAAACTGCGGAAAACAAATCAACAATTCTTCTAATGGACATGGACTTAGCACAAGACTAGTATTATTAAGAAATGTGGTTTTATTAATCTAAAAACCCGCATTTTTGCTTCCATAGTACATGGTTCAATTACAGTTTCTATGAAAAACATTCATAACAATATCTATGTCACATAGATAAAATTATATTTCACAATTTTAGAAACCAATTCTTCTATTTTAGAACACATTGGTCACTAAACTACCCAAAAGTGAGAAAAATGGACTAACATTAGAACAATCAACAAAATAATTCAATACTTGGAGCTAAATTGTCAATTATTTATGTAATGGTGAAATTGGTGAACCGACATTAATTCCCATTTAGTTTTGGGCCAATTTTTAGGGAATGTCTTAATACAATTACATAAAAAACATGTCACACACCCTTGTGTTAATTTTTGACTCTATCTTCTATCCATACGTATCCATCATTTTCTCTCTTTGTCACACATTTGTATACATTGGACCATATTCCTACTCTATAAACACTTATCTCCATACATGTCTTATCATCAGCCCAAACTTTCATATGTGTTCATTTCTTTCCTTGAGATCCACACTTCTATGTCATAGGTTAGTCATGTGGCATGCAAGAGTGATTCACATCCTAGAATCATTTGAAATCTTAGCACTTCAAGGAGGATTCAATGGGAATATTTTGACTTAGAGCATTTAAAAGAGCAATACTTGCATCAAAATTCTCATTTAGACGATTCCATCATTTGCTTGTTGTCTACCAATGCTTGTCTAAGACTATTAAAACTAGTCATTAAAGGGGTTGACCTAGGAAAACATGATCCTACTAATCCAAAAATCTCGAGAAGGCATTTCTCAATACTAATATTCCTTAATTGTCAATAAAAAGTAAAGGTCAAAGTTTATCAAATTACATGTTTGTGAAACGTGAGATTAGGACCATGCATCAAAGATCAAATCTAAGTAATAGGAAATTAATTCAAAGTTGCATAATTAACCCTTAAAAGATCAAAATTCTATACAATGAACACATCAATATAATTTTTTTTCACCTCATGACTCATTTTACACAATAGAAATTTATTTCATAAAAAAAATCAAAATAACTACGATGTCCTCTACATTTCATTTCCAACATCATTTTAATTTACTTATTTTTATCATTCTCCACAATCATTTATTAATCTAAATTAATTTATACTTATTCGCTCAAAATTATTTCTATTTGCAAGATTGAAATTGCAAAGGTGTATATTTATAATGGATGTTGGGTATATGCTAGACACAACACAACAACATAACCTACAACATCATAGTTGGGTATTCGCTGGGTACATTTGGTCTTTGTATTCCGCAATTTCTGTGAGTGAAAGGGATAGATAATTTATTTTTATTATTATAATTATATTTTCGACACATTTCAGTGTCGGTACATTTGTGTTTCCAGTCAAATAATCACGTCACAATTTGAACTCGTACATTTATCTACGTGGTGCAGAGATGGTAAAACCAGGCGATCGCAGAAACAGTGGATAGCTGCCTTTCTGTAATTGTTTTAGCTCAATTCAATATAAAAAAGTAGTAAACGGTGGATAAGGATAATAGCAAATGTCCTTTAATGTCGAAAGCTTACAGCTTCAAGCGCCCGCATATTTTACTAAAAACTTATGAAAACCATATGTCAATATCTTCCTGTAAAATTGCCAAATAGTTGATGGCCAGCTCACTTCCTCTCTTACGTTTATTCATGTATAAAAAAGAGATAAATTAATGTTGAGCAGGTGGGAGAGAAATTTCTGATGGAACAAGCCAGCCAGTGGGATTAGGAAACATTCTACGCAGAACGCACATTGTTATCGGTTTGAAGGGTGTGCGAAAAAGAGCTATAAATAGGGAATGCCATACTTGAGCTTCTCAAAGTTGGTTGTTTGTCTGTGGATGTTTTGGAGTAAGAAATGGCATCCCGTACAAAAATAATATGCTATATTCTGTTGGGCCTTATCTTTGCGTCCACCCTGCTTGACGTTGCGGTGGCGGAAGAACGTGGTGAGCATGGTGGTGACGGACGTGGTGGGTGGGGTGATGGTGGTCCTCCAGGACATGGGGGACGCGGTGGTGGTGGTGGAGAGCGGGACGGAGGCCATGGTGGACGCGGTGGTGGTCGGGGAGGTGGTCCTCCAGGGCATGGTAACTAAGGGGCTCTGGTTGGGTATAGATCGGCAGCAGAAACAGTGTAGATATAGTATTAAGTAGGAATTATAAAATAAAGCTGGTTTCGGTCACTCGTTGCTCAGTTGCTTGGGAGTGATGTATATGTCTATGCGACACTCCAAGTATGTGCGCAGCGCGCTATACAAAAAGCTTCGACCAATAAATCTTTAAGAGTGTCTTTGTTTTGAAAATGTTTTAATAAAAAGCATGTATTGTTGGATTGGAAAGTTATGGTAATTATTTTTTGTTTGTTTTAGTTCTTATAAAATTTTAATTTAATATCAACTATACAATTTAATTAATATTTACAAGATATATTTTTGTATCTTTATCAATAATTTAAAAAAAAAAAAAAATTATTTGTAAAATATTAGTAAATCATATAGTTGAATTATTATTCTACTTGAATTACTTAAATGGTAGTTCAAGAATATTGAATGTTGTGCAAACAAAAAGTAAATTGTTGTCACAAATATAAATTTAATTTAAAACAAGATTTGTATCTTCTCAAAACTTAAGGTAGGGGGAAATAAAAAGTATATATATAACAATTAGTTGTTCATATGCTCTTTATCAAATTAACAATCTTTCTAACAATTAATTTCTCTTCAATTTGATCACAATCCTCTCCCACACTCTAATGATTCAAATTTGATCACTTTGTGCCCCTAAATAGTTTCTAGAGGGAAGAAAATTTGGCAAACTATTCATTTCCTCTATCTCCTTCATTATATTGTATGAAATTGTCTCTCAATCGAAGCACTAGTTTTGCAACCATTAATTTTTGTAAGCAACACTTTTGTTATGCTATTCAAATTAGATGTTTTTAATCAATTCTAGAAAACTTTGTTTTATTTGAAGAACATTCCTCTTTGGGTATTTCTGGATCAATTAAATGACCTTTAGTCTAGGGTGAAGTTTTTTTGGCTCTTTAAAAGACAACCAAACACTTTTTTATTCATGTCTTAATACAATTGAGATAACAGATCTTAATTAAGGATCTATCATAAATAATAAATGAGAAATAATTTACTCTAGTTGGTATGCCAAACCTTCTAAAAAGAGATAAATAAGAATATGTAAGATTATATTTGTAGACCATATAATCAATTTAAATACGATTTTTCAAAACTATATTTATTTTTTCCATCTATTTGTGAATAGAAATTTGTAGAATATTAAAGTTGATAGTTCAAAAGCTTCTATAGTGACTTCTAAAAGTCAATTAAAATGCGGCATCATGATTAGAAATAAGAGATAAATTAAAATGGCATCATACATTATTGAAAAGTAAATTCCCATTCAAGATTAAGAGTCCCAATAGTTTTCTTGCAAAGGATGAAGATAGTTATTTTCAAAAAAAATATGCATAACCATAAATTATATGTACAAATATAGTAGGAAACCTATGATTAAATCCACATTGATAGACTCCTATGGTTGAGAGGGAATAGGAAACGACTAGTATAAACTAATTTTTTTATTAGTAAAATTATCTTGGCTAAAAAGAGGGAATAATTTAATTAAATCTTCCACTTTATTCCTCGTGTAAGGATAATAGAAATATTGTAATAAATGTTCTAGAGTTTTGGTGGTGAAAAAGTGTCCCCCATAAGAAGAGTAATTCTCCTCTTTAATTATCATCAATTTGTAGAACTAATAAGGGCACACAATTGATTTAACATATGTAACCAACCATCTCAAATGGTGTAGTTTAAAAAGGGGTTTTCAAGTTGGTTGTGATAAGATTTTGTAGAGCATGCATAACTAATCCAAAAGGTTCATCATAGGAATGCATACATTTTCAATCCTCATATGAAACAAATCTAACATCTAGGTTATGTAATATTTTGGCTGAAGGTTAGCTTAACAAATAAACAAATTTATTGGTAGCGATTTTTTTATATATAATGACTGTGAATTTTTTAATAGAAATGAAGCCCATTTCAAATGGTGCTAGTGTAGAATCTTGGATTCTGAATTCTAAAAAATATAAATGACTAATGGTCAATATGGATAAATATTTAATTTTCATAAATATAATGCCTTGATTAAAATTTAATGCTCAGACCAAGCCATAGACATCTTTATCAGAATTTTTTAATTAATCTTAACTAATGATACCCCTTCAAAATGATAAGATATAGGATTTCCTCCCTATTTAAGAACAATTTTTATAGCATAGTTGGAAGCATTCATATCAATATGAAAGGGTTACTAAATATCTTGAAGGAAGAGTATTGGATTTGAGAAATGTGCTTCTACAAGCTATTGGAAGGATTTATCCACCATTGTATTCCATGAAAATTTCCTTTATTTGGATAGTTAGTGAAGTGGTTGAGCAAGATATAAAAATTTACTAATGATTTTTTTAGTGGTTCATGCCACCTAGGAAACTCTTCATATTTACAACATAGCTAGGACTAGGCTAATCTTTTAAACCTTTCACCTCATCAAGGTCTCCATGTACCCTATTTTGATCAATAATAAAATCTAATTATTTTACATAATGTTAACCAAGCAAGGATTTATTCATTTAATGTTACTAAGTTTCTACAATCCATCATACTTTCACTTTTTTTGGATTTAATTGCGTGAGATTTTTTTAGCATCAACATTTTGGATCACACTATGTAATCCATCATTCGAATGATAGAGAGCTCAAGGAGATGTAAAATGGTTATGTTGCAAATAAAGTTTACTTTAAAAGAGAGCTGAGAGGGTGGCAAGAGAGAGGGGAGGAGGCACACGGTATGAGGAGCAAGAATGAAAGAACCCAAAAAAAAAATTAAAACAATTTTTTTTATGAAAAATATGAAGAAGCTAATGAATAAATATTTTATAAATATGTAAAATAAATTTATTTAAAACTTTAAAAATTATATATATCATTTCCTATATAAATAAGAAATATATTTAAAATTATATATATATATAATAATTAAGAATGAATTAACTTTAAATATAAAACTATTTATTTAATAATCTACTAACAACCATATGAACATATTATCACAAAGAGAATACTTATGAGATATAAATATAATTAATAAATTTAAGATATATTCTTACTTATAATTTAAGAAATGAATATCATTTCATATCTAAATAGGAAATATATATAAAAAAATTAGATATAGCTAACTATATATCTATATGATTAAGACATAATTAAATGATTAATAATAAATATACTTAAAATTATACAACCATTTATTTAATTATCTACATTCAAATATTCAAACAATTATATATGAAAAAACTAACAGAAGAGTATATACATAATTTGATTGATCAATTAATTAATATAAGAAATTTATGCTTATATATAAACACATTATATATATATATATAAATAATTTATGAAATTTAATTAAAACTTAAAAGATAAATATATATTAATTAATAAAAAACCAATTATTTAATTAACTATTCACAAAATTGAGAATATTAATACTAAAGCTAAATAACTTATCGTAAAAAATATAATTAAGAATAAATATGCTTAAAATTAAAAAACTAAATATTAAAATCTAATATATAAATGAATGAAGAATTAAATTTATTAAAGAAAAGAAAACTACTTTAAATTATTTAAAACCAATTATTTAATTATATGTTGGAAATATAACAATAATACTTAAAGTGAAAATACTTCAATTTAAATTGCTAAGAGAATAAAGAGGAAATTAAAAACATTTTTATATAGAAAAAATAATCTAAAAATTAGAACACAAAAGCAAACGACAAAAAATGAAAATAAACATGAACCAAAAATAGGTTAAAATTTAAAACTAAATAAATATGTAAGAACACAAGATGAAATTAAACAAAAAGGAGAAGGGGGAGGGGAACCAAATAGGAAAGACCTAAAGACAAGAAGAAAAGAATGGTGGAGTGACCAAAAAAAAAAAGACCACGTGAGAGACAAAGAAGGGGGGCCAAGTGGATCTGTGTACTGGGAAAAAGCAAGCGAAGGGAGGGAGGAAGGTATAGCAATGGGGAAGAAAGTTCAAGGCAGAGGGAAATGGTGGTTTCTAAGGTTCAATAAAAGAGGAGGTTGTCAAGAGAGGATTAAACTCCACCCTTCATTGTGATTGAGGTTGGTGGGGTGATTGTTGGTTTCTATGGCTTCATTTAGCTTCCTCTTGTAGAATTTGTCGTATTTGAACAAGATTTGTGTGAGGCCTACTATTTGATACACCTCCTTTGATTGTATTTTTTATTTGAACATTTTGGTACTCTATGTGGTTTAGACTATTTTGGATGATCATGGACATTGGATCTTATGTTTGTTTCTTGTCTATGATGCTTATGGTGATTATATGCATGTTATGCTTTCTTTATTTTGCTATGCTCATGTTGATCTGGTTATCATAGTAGGAATGGATAGGTGTTTATGAAATAGAATTGATAAGATGTTAAATTTGAATTAAGTGATGATGTGATTTCTTTAGAACAATGTCATGACTAGTCATGAATTAATAGAATATGTTAATTGCTAGAGAAAGAATAATTGTGGATATTGATATTTCAAATTTATTGATTTCAAGATTTGATTATGTTAAATATATATATATATATGGAATTGTTGATTTAATTATTGATTATCATGCATTGGATACATTGACATGTGTATTTGAGTGTGCAGGTACATGCCCATAGACAATGGGATTGGAGGTAACCAAAGGTACCCTATTGTGTTAGACATGTTAAACTGACTATGGTCCAATTAGAGGGACCATAGTCTCATTTGTGTTGTATTTTATTGTGTGATTAAATGATTTAATGTTTAATCTTGTGATTATGTTTTAAAAGTCAATTAGGCTTTTGATGAGGATTTTTGGGACATTTTGAATTACCTTTATTATGTTTGAAATTCAATTTCTTTTTTAGGGTTTAAAAGGTTGATTTAGTCCTTAAATTGGGTTAATTGACCCCTAGGATGATTACATATGGATTAGGGGTCAAATCAAGCCCATATCCTTGAGATTTCTAAAGTTATGACCCTTCTTAAATTGTCATTAAGAAGGGTGACGGATTTGGGGAAAGAGCTGGAGTATTTGCTTCAAAATCTTGTTTATGAGATATAAGAGCTCTTGTCGAGTGTGGAACACACTTTGGCTCTTCACTTCCCCATGATTTCTCACACATGTGTGAGAACTTGTGGGGAGATGTGTCCATAGGAGTGAATGAGAGAGTGTGTCACTCTCTCCTCCAAGGGATTTCAATCCTTAACTCTTATTTCAATCCTTTGGAAAGTCAATGGAAGGGTTCTTTTCTTGGAAGCTTTTTTTTGGATTTGATTTGAAAGGGAAATTTTGGCTTGGATTTTGGAGAGTTTGGAGAAAGAATTACTTGGAAGAAGAGGGATTGGAGCTCATCCTCAACCCTTCTCCATTTGTGCTTGGATTTGAGGTAGGACCCTTTCTACTTATGTGTATGTTCTTATCTTTTCTATGAAAATGTGAAAAGATTTTTTATGTTGCATGTTTTGTATGTTTTATGTGTTCTTGCATATGTGTGTGTGTTGGTTGGGGTTGTATGAGGATACTTGCTCATCCAATTTGGGAAGAGCATCCTTTGTAGGGGATAGGAAGTAGTAGGAATCTTTATGCAGATCCAATTCCTCCTTTGAGAAGGAGAGGCTAATAGGTATGAGTACTCAAGTTTATGTGATGGTATGGGTGTATGGAGATTAGTAGTATAGATGGTGTATTGTATGTGAAGTATTGGTCAATTTAGTTGTTTGAGAAGGAAGAGAAAGAAAGTGATATGTTGATTATTTTACTTGTGCATTAGTCTCCCCATATAGAAGTGTCGTCCACCTCTATCCCCATTTTTGGATTCTTGTAGAATCCTTATGTAAATGTGCAATATTGGTTGGGTGTATCTTGTTTGTGTGTTGTTGTTTTTGAATGGCTTGATTGGTGTTATTGTTGTGTGTATTTGGTTGCTTGGCTACCTCCTAGCTTGGGGTGGTTGGTTTTGCAACCTTAGGTTGGGAAGTGAGCACACCCTATTGGCCATGAAAGAACAAAGTGTCTTGAGTAAACTTGTAAGTTTCATGAGAGTATTAGATTGGAAGCATCTATGTGCCACCTTGTGTAAAGAAGAAAATATAAAACTATTAGAAGTCTTTCCTTTTATTCCATCATTCTTAGCTAGAAAATATGTAAAAACAAGGAATGATAAGTCATTACTTAGTTGTATGAACATAGCTTCATGGGAGTGCAAATATAATAAATCTATTCACCATATTACAAAGGAAGAAAAAATGCTTTGACTGTTATTATTTAAATGAAATTTGATAAGGAAATGTGGGTTGGTAAAACTGTGTTGTTTTTCTTTCATTTTATTTGAAAAGAAAATGTAAAATGGACTAGTGCATGAATGTGTTAAGGTATAATGTCCATTCAAATAGTGAGTTTAAAAGAGCCTTTTTTTCAATTTTGAAAATTAAATTATGGACTATTGTGTTAGAAAATGAAAAGTATGTGAAATCTTTTGTAAAAGAGTAGTTGAAATGGGAATAGTTTTTTTACCTTTTTGTTCATGCTATGTAAATGACAATTGTATTAAGTTACCTCCTATAGAACAATTACCGATTGTTTTGTGTTTTTTTCTTTTTTATAAAGAGATGAGATACAGTAATAGATAGTAATGTGTTGAAAATGTGTAACTTTGTATGCCACAATGAAAATAAAATCTACAATATTGTTTTGTTTGGACTAGGATATTTTCCTTTAGCATTATTATTAGTTGTAAGGTAAATAACAGTAAGTATAGTTGAAAACAAAGGTGAAATATTGTTACCTGGTAGATCTGTGTAACCCTTGTTGTTTTAAATATGGCTAAAGTGAATAACAGAGTGTTGTTTTAGGCACCTATCAAGCTAAACTGGTGCAAAATTTTAGCACCTGGGGGCTAATTCCTAGTCATCCATGTGACCACCAGCACAAGATGAGCAAAAAAAAATCTAGCAGTTAGGTTAACCGCTAGTAGTTTGACTTTGACCTAATCAAATGCACTGTTAATATTTACTGCTAACATTTAATATCAATGTTGGGGGTTTGAAGACCTAACTTCCCACCTGGTGGTCTACAAAACATATAGGTCTAATTAGCTGCTTAGCAGCTTAGTTGTATTTAGTGGCTTAAAGACCACGGTCAAAGTAAGCATCCACAGAATTTTAAATTTTGTGGCTTGCTCTATAGAAGGTCATAGGCCTTGCTTTATAAACAACACTTTAACACAAGCAGCCAATGCTTAGAAATTTTTATTATTATTTTTTAAAAAAACATTCAAATAAAGAACCACTGAATAGAATTTTTTGTAGGATTTTCTTAAAATATTTTCATCATACTTGCATGTTGGGGGGTCGGACGGCCCTTCAACTAAAAAAAATTCCCCCAAAAATAATTTTTGTTGAATATAGACAAATTATATATCAAATTCATGGAATTGGCCACCTAGATGCAATGGCGAGGTTATTTTTGGCCGAAAATGCTCCTGAAAAAATCTATTCACCAGATCTAAACTTCAAACCCCCGTTTGCAACTTTGTCAAATGATCTCCAATTTGGATGAAACAAAAGCCAAATCTGACTTTCTCAAGCCTTTTGGACACATTGGAACAGTAAAAAATGTTGCTACTATAACCAAAAATGTTGTAATCACCCATATCTCACAAAACACACATGCAATATGTAGAGGTTATTAAATCTTTGCAAATCCTTTTTGATTCTTCAAATCATTTAAAATGCAAGAGAAGAGCATACAAGAATTTACAAGATCTTTACAAGAAAACTCAATCTCTCAATCAGGAATTTATGAACTTAAATTTCTCAAAACAAAAGCTCTAATACCAGGTTAGAAATTTGAAGTAGATTGAATAACCTAAGGAAATTTTTAAGAGAAAAACACAGTTACATAAATTAGAAAAGAATAAGAATGTAAATCAATACTCTGAGAGATTATGCAATGTCGATGTGACAGAATTGAAGAGCTTCAAAGCTAAAAAGATACAATGCAAAGATGCATGCAAAAGATTGCAAGAAGATACAAATACAAGCTAGGTAGTGATTTATATAGAACTAAGGAGAGGAGGTAGGTGGAAAATCCAACCAATAGGAATCAACCACAAAAAGTGGAGATGGACCACTAAAAGTGGAGGATGCAACCAAAAGTGGAAAGTGGTTCCACCCTTTAAGGAAGGGGACACCACACACTTATCTACTAGTAATAAACTCACTTTATTATCCTAAGCAAGTTTAATTAACTGTAGGAAAAACCTAAGACTAAGGAAAAATAAATTAATCCACTAGGAAAATAAAAACCTACACCAACATACATGGCCTACATCCAAGAATCGCTATCCTTCAAAGAGAGACCCTTCCTAAATGATCTAGCTTCATCATTAATACTTGATAAACAAGATACATGACAAAATTTAGTGGGCTATACTTGTCAACTAGATTTTTTGGTCCCATGGACCTTTTCAAGGTAGGAGTAAGGTGTCTACCTCTATTTTTGTATGCTCATCCTACACATCCTATAAACCCTCTTGTTCCTCTATGTCTTATAATCCATGCATATGTTCTTCCACATGTGTATCTTCTTATTTCTCAACCTCACTCTCAAAATGCACTATTTTATCTCATCATTTTTCTTTGGTTGTTCTAGACTGTACAAACTCTAAACTCCTTGAAAAATCACATCTCTAAAATAAAATAAAAAATTAGGTTTTAAGTATTTCAAAGTTTATAGCCTTTTTCATTCTCACCGTAACATATGAATATTCATTTCTAAGATTTTGGATCAAGTTTAGATCACTTTTTATAACATCTCTATCCATAAAGCATAGTAAAAACTTAGGTTTTCATCCTTGTAGTAAATAAATAATTTCCCTAAAAATGGGAAGTATTTTTTTTCTCTTTCAACATCAAAGTTTGCATATGCATGTTTGAAAACATAAAATATTTCATAAGTGAAATCACGTTACTTTTCAAACTAAAAAGGACATACAACTTTCCATTTCCAATTTCACATAAATGATTACAATTAAGCAAATAAATAATAATTAACTATTGAGTTCAAGGTCAAGAATTCCATATCTGAATTACTTTTCTATCTCACAAGCCTCGGCATGTCATCTGCAAGAAGGAGAGCATCACCGAAGCAATTTACCTTCAACCATAGACTAGCAGTACCCCACACACCTTCTAACTAGAAGTGGCCCTACCCTTCAATGAAAGTATAGTCAAAGACCCCCTAGTATTGTCATTTGAGTTTCTAGTGGTGTGTCCTACTTAACCAATATGGTCATACAACTATGGACTCCTTCTATCTATGTATGACACTACTGATTGGTTAGGCAACTCTGGAGTACAATGAACCGACAAGTGCAAGTAGAGACTTTTGCACTTACTTTGTCCAAAGTTTTGAAATAAATTCAACCACTTTGAATAAAAGTGGAGTCGTACATTCACCCACCTCTACTTGACTTGGAAACCTTAATTGACCTAAGATTAACCCAAACTTACTATTTGATCAATGGTTAACTTATTATAGGTTTCTTTTTTAGAATATGACAACTCACTAAGTCAAAACTTAACTGGGTTGGATAGCTAACTCTAACTTTGACCACCCATGTTACGTTCATGTTACTACCTGGGTCTTGGCTACTACCACTTTTGTGAGTCCTTATCACAACCCAAGAGAGTAACTACTCTCCTATTATAAATATTTACCAAAACTTTGACGACAAAACGATGTCAACTTGACCTTCCTAGTCATAATATAGCATATTGATAACATATTCATTAACCCCATAGTGATGGGTATCGTTACATAAAATAATATATCTTCTCATTAGGGTTTAGACTTTCTTTGGTAAAACCTTTAGTCTTGTTCACAAATATTACCATTTTTAAATACAAATCTTTTCGACAATGATATCGTTGGAAATTTGTAAAAGAATAACTTCAACCTAAAATACTGATTAATTATCTTTAACCAGGGTCAAATACTATCCATACTTGAACTTCTCAAAATTTATTTGGTCCTTTAACCAATCTATTCTTTTTGGTTTAGGCATAATAAACAATAAAATGTGCATAAACACAAGCCCATATTTTGATTTCTTTAGTAGAACTATATATATTTTATATGTACCAAACTGATAAAACCCCAATTAGAAAGAGAAATAGATGATTTCTATCAATAATTAACTTAGGCTCATAATTTTACAAGGTAGAATTTAGAATCCTATTTTTGTTGTTTTCTTTGCATAAAGAAAGAATATTGACAAGAATTAAATATTTTCTGATTTATGGAAATCTTATTTCCCAACAACACAAGATAAACTTTTTCAAAACTGGAAAGATTAAGAAACAAATGATGGTCACTTGCCTGCTCAGCTAGTATAGTTGAGGAACTTGTCTTTAGCATGCAAATACGCAGCCCCAAAACACATGGCTAAACAAATAAGAAATCTCAAACTACAACTCTAAGACTGAATGTAGCTCTATCAATGGTGAGAAATAGTAACCTATTCCACAACACTGCTCAATTCGAATCTATTCAAAACTCGAAGTCTTTGCCAAGTATTTCAAGTCAGTATTCAAGTTAATATGCTTCTATCCCAGCATGCAGTCGTGATACTAAGAGGATAACCCCTCTCTGCACTTTCAAGATTCGTGCAACCAACTTATCTCTCCCCAAAACAATGAAAACCAGGAATGAATAATCATAATAATGCCAAGAAGAACCATGATAAAGCTTTTCAAAAACTCAAAAACTAACTTCCCCCAAAAGTTGGCGTTGCTTTTATCCTTCTTAGTTTTTCAAATAAGAAAGAATAACTAAATCTTCCTTTAATTTTAGCGCCCCATTACTAACTCACTCACTCAGCCGCCAAACCAAGATATGAGCAGTTTTTAAGATAGTTACAAGAGCAATATTTGTGTAGAAAATACCACGATGGAATGTAGATTACCATCATCTACAAACATTTCGAAATACTGCCACCTTCATGGCTTATACTTGTGTGGCGACTATAACAAAATACTGGCAATTAACACATTAAATCTGAACTTTATTAAATAGGAAATGGTGCGGCTAGCGTTGGGTCTAGTATTCCCCCCCAATGTCACAGCTTAGATAGCTGATAAAAGGAACTTTTAAAAAGAAATTTAAAAATTCAAAGTCTGAATAATACCGTCACAAAGTGGTGCTTAAGACATAAAATGGCGACTGATAACACATGCCATAACATTGGCATTAATGCCATATTAATATATATCAACATCATAGCCACCGATGAAGGCTATCATGCCTCTCGATGAGCATTATAATAACCAATATAATATCATTATATAATATATAACTTATATACGTATATATATAAAATACTTTATTTCCAATATAATATATATATATATATCAATACATAATCATTATATATATATATATATATAATGATTCATCTAATAACATATACATATATGTATATATATTCATATTATATACATAATATTTTTCAATTATCACAATATATTTGCAATCAAATTAAAATGAAGAGAACAAGATCATTTAACTATTGGGTTCTACTTACCCTTATAACGCAACTGATGATATTGGACTCACATTGACTCAACGGCGTTAATAATTTGATCTACATGATCCAAGAAAACTTAGATAGCAATACCAGTAAATCCATAGACCATACCCTTCTCTTGGGTGATACTCTCCCTCTCCATCTAGAGGGCGTGAAATTTATCTTACACTTCACTTAAAGAAACATTCACATAGTTAGCCGTTACCAAATATAGCATATCCATAATATCAAATAAATAACAATAATTCATTAAACTAAAAATACATCACATTGCATTTAATTTCATCATAACATTTAAATTATATCAAAGCAACATCATCATCACATTAAACATTGTATTTTGATGTAAAGTTGAAGGTAATTTGTAAATCAAAAATGCGGTGTAACACTTTTCTTGAGACACATAAACATAAAGCCTCACAACCAAAGACCCTTATATGTGAAACAAAATGTTTCTTATCTAACCACACTTCAATAAGGAGTTTCATCAACAAGCATTGAGCAAGTAAATCATATTGAATAAAAGAAATGCTTACAATCTCTTCCCAAAAGCACCAATCTAATTGCATACCACTCAACATACATCTTTTATTTTCCATTAAAAAAATTTGCATTCTTTCTACAACCTTATTTTGTTGATCGAGTGTGTTCGGTGTAGCCTTTTGCTAACAATACTTGCATGCTTACAAAACTTGTCAAATTTTTTGGAGCAATATTCACCACCATTGTCAAATCTCAGAACCTTTATTTTGTAATTTGTTTATTTTTCAACTAATGATTTAAATTCCTTAAACTTGGTGAAAGCTTTAGATTTTGCATGCATTAAATAAAACTAGGTGTATCTAGAAGCATCATCAATGAATAAAACATGATAATGATATTTTTCATAAAACTCACATCCAACTAGACCAAATACATTTGAATGAATGATTTCAAATAATCTCTTTATCCTATAACTTCTGAATTGAGATGAAGATTTATTATGTTTATCAAACACACAATGCTCATACAAACTATTTTTACCAAGAGAATAATAAAACATCAATTAATTATTTATTAATAATGATCCTAAGACCTTTTTCACTTATGTGACCCAAATGTTGGTCCCACAACATACACGCATTCTCATTTTTCCAATCACATTAGTAGAGTTACAAAATGTGGAGGCATTCAATCTAAACAAATTCTTGATCTAAGATCCTTTAGCTACCATCAAGTTCCCTCCCACCAACCTGTAATCCAACTTTTCAAGTATCACATATACACTAGAACCATTCAACTTGGATATAGAGAGTAAGTTTCTCACAAGTCCTAAATTTTCAAAATGGTATTAAGGGCTTTAACTCTTGCATCACTAAAATATAATTATGCATTTCCTTTACCAACAATTCTCTTAATATTATTGTCACCAAGGAAAACCTCTCCTCTATCATAAGTTGTATAAGTCAAAAACCACTTTTACAAGGAGTCATGGTAAGAGCAATTTGGATCAATTAGTCAAGAATCACCACTAATAGCTTTAGTATAAATAAAGAATTATTATCACCATCATTAGAATATTTATTTGTGGAGGAATCTAAAGATTTCTTCTTGCTTTGGAATTCCTTCTTCACATGCCCTCTCTTGCCATAGCTCGAACACTTTTCTCTTCTCTAGGAATTTTTACTATCCTTTTGATTTGGATCTATCTTTCTTTTTATCCTCTTTATACCCTCATTTTTCTTTGGCCTTCCTCAAACACGTAGGGCATCCTTCGAACCATCAGTCATGGATTTTTAATTGTCATTTCATTTGAAAGCAAAGTAATAATGAGACTATCCATTTTTCTGTGTATAACCACCACTAATGGAAACAATTATTTTTTCTAAGAATTGGATAAAGAACAAATTAATAAGATGCATTTATCTTCTTCTTCAATCTTAACATCTATTAAAACAAGTTGACTCAAAATCAAATTAAAAGCATTTAAATTATCTACAACCAAACCGCCATCTTTTATTTTCAAATAATCTAATCATCATTTGAGATATAGTTTATTTGTCAACTTTTAGTTTGATAAATATCACTTATGCTCTTTCATAGCTTGTATGTAGTGGTCTCCTTGGAGACATTCAAGAAAATGATATTCATAAGGCACAACTAAATGGTTCCCTGTGCTTTATTGTCCAAATTTAACCAATCTTTATCATTTTAAATTGCTTCTTTTCATTTGCAACTAGTATCCACTGATATCTTTCTTCAAGAAGATATTCCATCTTTAGCTTCCATATCTCGTACTCGATGTCATTGAATTTATCAATACCTATATGAGATAGAGGCCATGGTTTTCAATCCCTTCACAAATGTACAAAATCACACAACAAAAGCTCCTAGTGTAACCAAAAATCCTTCAAGAGTTATCAAAAAGGTGTCCCCCTCTATACATAACCATTATCTCTAATATCAAATATCGAGAAATAAAGTAAAACTACTACAATAAAATATTTTTCAAAGTGTACAAATCTGAAATAATTCTCTTAATACAAGATTAACATAAAAGGTTATATGTATATGTGTAGTCAACAAACCCTTTCAAAAACCCTTTCAGAAAAGAAAAAAAACTCCACCAAAGAAAGAGGACAAGTATGTATCAATCTTCAATGTACATGATATGATATCAACACGATACACTTTGTACTTTGACACATTTTGGTAGCACCTATATAATGGTCAAGAAAAATACTCAAAAGTACATCTGTGAAACTCAAGCAAAAGGTAATAGATGAAAAGTGTGCAAGAAAGAAGAGGTGATGTGGGAGGAAGATGTAAGATGCAAGAAGACAATAGAAATTTGCAAGAGATAAAAGGTGATGTGCATGAGGAAGACGAGAATCATAGAGAACAAAAGCTAATGGCATGGAGAGAGAAAATAGCTCAAAATAATTAGAGTGCAAAGAGAGAATATTATATTATCCAAAGGAATTCATAATTAAAAGGTGTATAAGAAATGTTGCAAATAAGTGTAGAAAGAAAAAAATACAATGCAAGGGAAGTAAGAAAATAGAAAAAAAAAAAAAAACTTATTAGACTAGTAAAATTATAGTATTAATTTATCTAAATAGTTTTAAAGTTGATAAATCTTGAAAAATAATTATTATTATAGCTAATGAATTTAAAACAATATAGGTTTTTTACAAATTCCATAAATCTATGCCATAAAACCCATTAGTTACATCATGTCATTAAAGGTATTTATGCAAGGTCATGAACCATCATCAAATCTCAATAGCTAGTAGGCAACCAAGGCTAGTTGGCGCAAGAGACTAGATGCAAGGAAAATTCCTTAACTTAAAACCCTAAACCTCATTACAATAACAAAACAAAGGGAAAGTATATCATTTCCTCATTATCTTGCCTATTACCAATCTACCTTTCCAACGCATTGAATATGTGAAAGACAATAGGCAACATAACACAATGACCCTTTATTGAAAGATAGAAAGGGATGCAAATCATACTTTGTGGATTTTGTTGATTCACTATATGCTCATTACAATGCTACATAATTTAACATCTACTTATAGCATTCTTCCCATCTATCTACACGCTCACTAACCACATTAAATGTGGTCCAACCTCCTAATTTTGGACATTTATATTTTAGACACAAGGTAGTCAAACTTCACTTAGCAATCATATCATTTATATTTTAAGAAATTATCTACTAGTTTGAGGCTATTTTGATTTTTTTTCTTAGAATTGAAATATTTAAAATAACAATAATTAACAAAAAGATTTTATCTGAATATGCATGGAGCTAAAGAATGAAGAATGCTTCATTGGAGCTAAAGAATGAAGAATGCTTTATAACTAGAGAATTGGATGTCCAAATTTTATTTTATAATTCATATCATAAATTTATGTTTATGATTTGTTTAATTAATGTCACCTAGAAGATGGCATATCATCAATAACCTCTTCAAATCAAAAACTCCTCAATCCTAGATATCTTGAACAAAATTAAAAATTAAAATGCAAACAATAAAAGAAAGTGTTCTCATTAAATATTTGGGTTGCCTTCTATAATGTTTATCATAGTTCATGTGAGTTGGTTCTTAATCTAGATGTCAATTTTTTTCAGCAAATAAATCTCACAATGTTAGGTTGGAGATACACTCTTTAGTGTTGATAGTATCACACAATAATTTGTGTATGCTTTATTTTGCAATTAAGTTTTTCTTTTGTTTGATTTTATAATTAATTTTGTTCGGATGCTTCATTATAAGTAGTTCAATTATTGGGCGGGAGGCCTAGCTTGATTGGCTAAAGCACCGTGTTGCGAGCAAGAGGTCACAAGGTCTAGCCTCCCCCTATCCCCATGGTATTAGAGGGCATGCCGTGCCAACGTCACCAATCATGTGAAAAAAGTTTACCCAGCGCACTACAATTTATAGGGGGCACTGTTGTCTATTTATATAAATAGTTCAATTATTTTTGTAATTTCTCCATAGCTATATTAGCATTTTAATTGTTTATTTATCTTTCTCCCAAACCTTTGAAGTAAAATAGGTTATACATAATTGTTAGCAATGCAAAGATGACTATTTTGACTTAACTTAAATAATTTAAATAAAAACATTACAATGTTTCACTTTCGATGGATAGCAAAACCACCTTCTATGAGAAGAGACCGTAGATGATATTGTTTTTATACAAAGGAAGTTTTTATAATACATCTTTATAAACTATAATATTTATGATACTTATCAATCTACATATCAACATAGAAATTTCACTAAATAATCATTACAATTAAGTGATGCTCGCCAAATCTTCTCAAAAATTTATACGTCTCATTATTACTTTTAACTAAAAATTCTTAATCATGAGAACTCTCTATAATATTGTATTTTACTTTAAATTAATTGCTTTTAGATGTATTCAAAATTTTCGTAATAATATTTTTGTCCCAAATCCAAACTTCCGACTTTTTTAAAAAAACTTGTAATCTTATAAAAAGATATCCAACTTGAGATAATGTTTTTTTTTTCTCTCAATTCTAAAGCAACTTTTTAGGAGTTGTTTTTTAATTTATAAAAGCCTTCCAACCTTTAGAAACTCTATAATATAATATTAGGTCCATGCCAAGGCATGTAAAGGTAGAAACTAGTTCTAAAGAGTGTAAAAGCGAAAAATAGTCTTTTCTAAGTATGATTTATCATGGAATACCGTATTTAATAATATTAAGCACGATTAGCCATACATATAATTAATAACACCGTGGTTGGCGACTCTAAATGATATATAGGAAAATAAACAGAGAGAATAAATAAGGATGGAAGTCAAGTCTATATGGTTTACCTTGAGGATCTTCGTATTGTTATTGACTATAACCTACAACTACAAGCTTCCACCCACTTTATTCCTATTTGTCACTCTTCTATTTATCTCAATACAGGTGGCCATTGCCAGTCACATTAGATTCATGATTGTGTTTGCGAGATACAATGCTCATCTTATGCATCCATTGAATGCCTCTGCAAGTTGTTTGCATTGATGTATAATGTTAGGATGCTTAAGAAGTCGTTTGGGAGACATATAATCCTTTGGCAGCTCGACCCCAACATTAATTGGGACTGCAATCAAGCAGAGGGCATTATTTTAAAGGTAAAAGTTGGCTTTTAACACTGAATAACTGGCAGTCATCCATGATGTTTACACACATACATGGTAGTAGTAAGATTATTCAAGGGATGAGATGGAATGTCCCTACAACCACGCAAAACTTCTAGACTTTGCTTCAACTATCCTAGAATAATTGCTTGCTACAATTGAAATTAACAATGATATTCAGTTGTGTTGGTTGGAAATTTTGTATACCTTGAGGATATGCAAAATTGTGGTTTCAGCCACAGTGTGTGAGATAAACTCTCCTATTTTCAAAGGGAAGGCTCCCCCTTTTCTGTCTATTTTAACAATTCAGAAATACACTCTAACTATAAATCTATTCTAAATCTGGGTGAAACTCTGTCTTTTTCTCTTTTTCCAGAAAAGACACTTATTCTTTTCTCTTGTTTCAGAAAAGAATCACAGCTGAAAATATAAATGATTTATGAAGTAAACAAATAAAGAAGCAAAGTTTCCATAAAGGCACAAAGTCCTCCGTTGCTCCTCCGGGACGGGAAAACAAATTGAAAGCACAAAGTCTTTGACAATTTACTCTCCTATCAACCTTTTTAGATGATTTTCTGGTAACCAAGTACAGTATGTAGCAGCTCAAAATAGAAAATAAAAGCAACACAAAGTTTGCAAGTTACCCCCTTTGTTTGAGCGTTCTATAATAGCTTCAAACGTGACAAACAACTCAAAGTTTGCAGTATCAAATCTGAAAACCAATCTAAAACTCCAAACGCAATAAGCAGCTCAAAGTCTGCAGAATTGAGCTTGAATCCCTTCTTGTGTAACACCACAAAACTCACAATCAATTCCAGATAATGTCGTCACATCACAATCTGTACCAACACAAAGTTTGGAAGCAATTTGTTTTCTTTATTGATTGCAATCTGATTTACATCTAAACTCAAAGTCTTAGAATGCATACACAAATTGGCAGAATTTTGTTGCATTGCCAAAAGATACCCTATTACAAAGGACCTCCTCAGGTATTTATAGGAGAGAGGTCATGAGAAAAAGGTGGGAGGATCTCAACAAACTTGAGAAAATCTCTCAACCGATAACTAATTGCAATTGACTTATTCAAAATTACAATCTTATTGTAATTTGATTACATGTAATTACATTTTACAAAAATGCAAGTGGAAGAAACACTTGCAATTACAATTTTCGTTTTCACATGTAACTTGTCGAAAGTGAAAATACATAAAACAACCTAATATTTTAATTTGTTTCATTCCTATCTCTGAAAGATAAGAACTTGCTGATGATCATCTGCAACTCATTAGGATCAGGACCAAGTGTATTTCTAGCAACAGCCACGGTCTTAATGATAACATCATGATCTTCGACTGTGACTTCTCTGTGTTCTTCGAAAGCAACTTGCATCTTATCAAAGATTGTTCGATGATTGACGAACTTGTGGATTGAATCTATGAAGAACTGATCTGAATCGAACTCTTGGTGAAGATTTGCAGTAATCTGAGAAATAACATCATCGGTTGCAAGCAATTCTCTTTCATAACTTAACACTGTGCAAGGGATTTTCTCAAAGTTTGAAAGAATATCTTGTTCAGCTTCAGCATTCATCTCAAGGGCAGTTTGGACTTAAAGTCAAGTCCAAAAAGTTCAATTTTTGAGCTTTTTTAAGCATTTCGGGTTTTTCACTGACTTTAGCAATTTTACAAAAGGCAGTCGGAATTTCTGGGGTATTTAACAAGTTTACAATTTTGCAATTTTTAAAATTGCAATTCTGGCTACAAACCCCAACTTGCAATGGATAAACAAAAACCCGAATTACTTTAAAGGAGCGTCAATTTTTGTTTTTGTTCATCTTTTCAAAGAAATGGGAATGGGATTATGCAATGGAAGGCCAAATATGGAAAGCTAAATGAATATGGAATGGATGGAGATGAAAAGATATGAAATGATAAACATGTCTTAAAGAGTGTATCGTTTTCACATAACTCTCAGCTGAAACTACGAAATAAGTGAAAATGTATAGAAAATGAAATGATATGGAGGGCGAATATCAATGGAATGAAAGAAAAATGAAGGGCGCATGGACAATGAAAGACATGGAAAATGCATTTTTCAGAAAGGCAAAATGAATAAATGTATGACGTTTCAGTATGGAGATGAAAATAGGGTAAATGAAAACGTATTTTCAATGAAGGCGAGTTGAATAAATGTCATCTTAAATGAAAACGCGTTTTCAGAAAAGTGAATAATGGCAGATACATATATACAAACGATTTCGAAAATGGAGGCAATGACAAATAAAATGCAAAGAAAAAAAAAAAGAAACGCGTTTTTAAACAAGACATTTTTAAAACAAAAGACGTTGGAATGAAAGGTAAAATGTATGAATAAAAAATCGCGTTTTATGCAGATGTGGAGAAATAAAAACAAAATGCGTTTAAAGAAAACCCTAGGCGTATATACGAATTCAGCAAAGAAGATGAAATCGGGTTTTTTGGCTCTGAACGCAAGTCCTTTCTTGCAAAATCGGGCATTTTAAGAGACAAGTGCGAGTGATTTTAAATAAAATCGGGGTTTTTGACAGATTTAACAAGTAAATGACTAAAATCGGGTTTTTATCACTACATTGCAAATGCAATTAAGTGAAAATCGGGGTTTTTGACCCACTTAACAATTTTATTTTAGTAAAAAATGAGCATTTTGGAAAACTTGGTCAAAATCAGACTTTTTAGCTCACTTTGCAATTTCGGGATTTTTTGGAGCTTTAGCAATATTGCTCTTAAGCCAAAATTTTCCTACTTGCAGTGAGGTTACAAAAACCCGAATTTGACCAAAAACACACTGAAAAAGACTCAGAATTCTACAAAAACGGACGAGAATGTGTAAAAAGTGGTAACCCAAAGGACTACAGACTTAAAATTGAGATTCACTAATCTTTGCACCTCGTAATACGTGCCATAGAGAAGAAAACCTTCAATTTAAATCAAAAATTTTGATTAGTTGTCTTGATTTTTAACAAGTCAAAACCAGGACAACAAGTTGTATGTTTATTAGTGCCTTTTTCTCAACTGCATCCTATGCTTCTATCGTTTAAAAGTTTCCTTAAATTGAGACCATCGGGCACATTTCACAACTTATTGTTGCATTCCACTTTCAAGCTGTCACACAGTTTTGATTATATACAATTCATTCTCATGGCTTCCCCTTCAAGCGTATGATTTCCAATTTCAAGCACATCTTCTGACAAGATTAGACTGATACTAAAGCGAGACAAGGATTAGCGTCTCCCTAAGGTTTGGCCTCTCCCTGCTACTCATTTGGAGCAAAGAGCTAAGTAACTATGCGAAGGATGTTTTATCAGCAATTTTTTTATGGGGTCAATACTTATGTTTCTAGGAGCAATTGATTACAAAGAATTAACAATTCCCTTATGCCACGTGATTGTCCCCTGCAAGAATTGTACTGACATTAAGGAGTTGTATTCCAGCATTGATTGAACAAGTTAGAGGTATTGAAGAGGAAGTGCAAACTCAGAATCATGTTCTCCAAGGGGTTTGTGATGAGTTAATCTAGATGCTAATTCAGTCGCTTCTTACTACCAAGAGACTTGACATTCTTTATTTGTATTGAACATAATTGAGAAGCTTGAGATATCTTCTGACATAAAATCTATTATGGATCAGGTATCGCCCATTTTGTTCACTCAATCACTACCATGCTGATGGTGTTATAATGGTTCAGGTCCGAATGGTCAAATTATTATACATGGTTCCTTTCAACAATGAAATATAGCAGCTTCCATAAATGATTTCTCATTTGAGCTTCTTTTGGCTGTGGCTCACTTTTGTGAAAGTTGACCTGCTTGTTTTGCTAGTTTGTGTTAATTTTAGTGATCAGATTAACATGCACAGAAATTAATTCAAAACTTGACACAAAACACAGCAGATACCCTGGGAAAACCCTCCTCTTGAGGGAGAAAAACCCAGCCAATAATATCTCTTATATTATTGAGTCTTCAAAATGAATGATACATATACAATAGGCCACTCAAAAGGCCAGTACACAGCATCACAGACTGATGCGAATACAGACTGAATGAATACAACTCTCTAATGATTATCTCAGCCTTCTATATAAATCTCAGATCGCTCTTGAATGGATACGCATATGATGAACTTTGAACTGTATGAGAATGAACTGAAGTGCGAATGAATGGATGGTCATTTGTGAACAAATGAAGTCATATATATATATCAAATGATAGAAGAGATGCAACTCTTCAAGAACAAAGTCGGCTGACATAGAGATATTATAAAATGCAATAACAAGAGGTCGGCCTCTCATAGAAACATGTGCTTCTTCACAAGTCTTCAAGTCGGCCTCCAATAATGCCTTTTCATTTGGATGCAACCAATGAGAAGAAAGTCGGCACATATATGAACTCGTGCCAATTAAGAATATGAGCTCTATAAATTAAATAGCTCTCAAGCTATTATTTAATTTATTCAATCAAGAACAAATAATGTGCTGGAAGAATACGACTGAAGCTGAATATAAACATCAACACTCCCTCTCAGCTAGGGAGGATACTTCCAGCTGCACAAGACAAGTCACCTCATCGTGATGTCTATCACTATGGCTACAACCATGAGTGAAAAGAAGAATATCACCTCATCGTGATATTAGATATCGCCTCAACACGATATCAACCATAATGGCTACAACCATACTATGGTGTGTACAAGTGTTCATCACTTGCATGATGTTGTCACCTCAACATGACTTTCACCATGGCTCTCCCAAAGGGTGAAACACAAGTACAAAATATGTCATGGAGTCACACATGATATCCTTTGTGACTCTCTGAGAGGGTGGAAACGAGGGCTTTCACCTCAAATCTCAAAGAGAAATGCATTAACAAGGGCTTGCACCTCAAATTCCTCGAGTCTCGAGGAGGAAAATGCATTAACAAAGGGATTTCTACTCGAACTTCTCTCCGAAGAGGAGCTCATTAAACAAGGCTCAGCGTCACGAGACTCTTTCTCGATCCAAAGTGGATTCTCCACCATACCAAGCTTATCACCGAGAAAGTACACAAACTTTATCTGGAGAGGAAGCGGTGAGAATCTCGTAGATGCGCTCATGGAGTCTTTGATATACACCCTCAACTGTATAGCCTTCCGCAGTACCATATCTCTATTATAGTGGTACTTGATCTCAACATGTTTGGTTTTGTCATGGAACACAGGATTGACAGAAAGCTTCATGCAACTCTGATTATCACAATGAATGATAGTAGGCTCCATTGATTGTCCAAACAATCCTGCAAGGAGCTTATGAAGCCATACTGCTTCTGGAGCCGCCATACAAGCTGCAATATACTCTGCCTCTGCTGTACTCAATGCTCTGATTATTTGCTTCTGTTGCACCAAGATATCATGGCAAAACCCAAATTGAAGCAACAACGGAGGAGTGTTTTCGATCTGTGACACACCTTGCTTAATCGGAATCAATATAACCGTAACTCAAGTGCAGCCGAAGAATACCAACCCATATCAAGTATTGCCATGCAAGTATCTGGGAATATGTTTAGCTGCAACAAGATGTATTTGTCTCGATTCACATGGTGGCTAAGTGCACTCACTGCATAACAAATATCAGGTCTAGTGTTAACTAGATACATCAAGGACCCAATCAGTTGTCTGTACAATGTAGGATCCACTAAGTCTGAACTAGCTGCAGCCTCCTTTAATTTATGTAGGTTGGTCTCCATAGGTGTAGACATGCATTTGCAATCTATCATGCCAAATCTCTTAAGTATATCAATGGTGTACTTCCCTTGACTTAGAATCATCTCATCTAGTTTCTGCCAGACTTCTAAGCCAAGGAAGTAATGCATGAGCCCAAGGTCCTTCATCTCAAATTCAAAAGTCAACTCCTTGCACTCGAGAATCAGGTGATCTTCTCCAGTAAGAATCAAGTCATCAACATATAAGACCAAAATTAATGCATCACCATTGATTACCTTGAAGTAGAGATTTGAGTCAACATCATTCTTCAAGAAGCCCAAACTTGACAGGTACCGATCAATCCTTTCGTACCATGCACGAGGAGCTTGCTTAAGACCATACAAGGCCTTCTTTAGCTTGCCAAACATAAGACTCCTTCCCATGAACCTCAAATCCATCAGGTTGCTCGATATAAACTTCTTCCTCGATCACACCATTGAGAAAAGGTGTTTTCATGTCCATTTGATGAATCTTCCATCCTCTGGATGCAACAATGGCAATGATGGTTTTGACAGAAGTATAGCGAGCAATAGGAGCAAATGTTTCTTCATAATCAACTCCCTCTTTCTGTGAAAACCCACGAGCCACAAATCTTGCCTTGTACTTCTCAATGCTCCCATATGCAGCATGCTTGATTTTGAAGAGCCATTTCGACGATACCACGGATTTTCCCTTGGGTCTAGGAACATTGTCCCAAACATCATTCTTGAGAATTGACTGATACTCTTTTGCCATAGCATCTCTCCAAACCTGCTGACTAGATGCTTCCTCAACACAGGAAGGCTCGGAATCAATAATCTGACTCATCAAGGCAATATAAGTGGAGAACTTATGTGGCCTTTTACTTTCCCTGAATGTGCCTCTAGGAGCTGCAAAGCTTTCAGCCTCTTGCATAGTACGCCTGGCCCATAGAGGTCTCTTTCTCCCAATTACAATGTCGGTAGGCCCATCAGTAGGTTCCAAGGGTTCAACTGGATCAAGAGGTTCCATGGATTCAACAGATCAATATCTTTTGATTTTAGTTCTCCCTTCCCAGTCTCGTGAATATGGTCAACTTCAATATCCTGAAGAGACTCTTCATTATCGATCTCCATATGAATGCCCCTGGATCTCTTGAATGCAACATCTTCCTCGAATGTGACATCCCTACTGATCTCGATCAACTTTTGTCTTGGAATGTATATCCTGTAGGCTTTTGATGTCTCATCAGAGTTCATTAAATATTCTTGCTGTAAGGTTCCAGCTTGGTTCTCTTTTCCTTTAACATGAACATAAATGTAAGTATCCAAAGATCCTCAAGGATCGACTTCGTGCTTCTTCCCCGCGGAAGGTTTTTCCAGAGTCATTCTCTGGAAGATCTTGTGAGACTTCTCGCTCAATATACATGTACTGCCCCAGAAGCTTCTACCCATAAAAAGTTTGCAAGTCTTGGTCATGGATCATGGCCTTTGCTGCTTCCACGATTGTCCTGTTCTTCCTATCTGCAACACCATTCTGTTGAGGATTATAGGGGATGCAGAACTCCCTCTTAATCCCTGCATCAATACAAAAATCTCGAAAGCAACTAGAGGTGTATTCTCCTCCATTGTCAGATCTGAGGACCTTAATTCTTTTACCAAAAAGATTCTCTACCAAAGCTTTGAACTCTTTAAACCTTCCTAACACTTCCTCAGATTCTTTAGATTTCAAAAAATAAATCCAAGTCTTCCTAGAGTGGTCATCAATAAACAAAACATAATACAAGAATCCACTTGAAGACGGAACAAACATAGGACCACATAAATCAGAATGAATGAGATCTAAAATACTCTTAGATCTATTTTCTCTACTATGAAAAGGAGCTTTTATATTCTTACCTAAAGCACAACCCTTACAAGTACCTTCGTGCTCCTGGTTGAACTTAGGAAGACCCGTTACCATCTTCTCCATGATAGGTAAGGCTCAGAAGTGTAGGTGAGCCAATCTCCGATGCCAAAGATCACAAATACTTGAAGAATCATGGACCAACGCTTGTAGAGGATGCATGCAAACCTTGTAAAGACTTTCATGTGTAACTCCAATTACTTGAGCATCCTTGAAGCTAGAATTCTCCATCCACACAAGTACTTTGCCTTTGGAGAAGGCAACTTGATATCCTTTATCTTCTAGGGCTGAAATTGAAATGAGATTACGCTTGATTCCTGGAACATAAAGAACATTACTCAACTGAAGTGTGATGTCGGAATCCAAATGAAGTGTAGAGGTCCCAATCCCTTTGTCAATCAGCCAAGTGTTGGTGTCAATGGGTACATTGCTTGACAATGCTGAACAAAACAAATATTCACATGTATCCTTTTGTGGAGAAGCATCATCAACATCTGCAACAGTCGATCAGCCAAGTGTTGGTGTCAGTGGGTACATTGTTTGACAATGCCGAAAAAAACAAATATTTACATGTATCCTTCTGTGGAGAAGCATCATCAACATCTGCAACGGTGGCCTGTTGCTTAGGTCTAGTTGGACAATGATTAGCAAAGTGGCCAAACTTATCACACCTAAAGCATTGAATCTTGGACAAGTCTCTCTTTTTCTTGGAAGGGGGAGCACCATCATTTCCCTTATCTCGATTCCTCTTGAAGAATCCCTTCTTTCCATCCTTGCCCTTCTTCTTCGAAGCTTGGGAGGCGAGAACATGAATCTCTTCATTAGATGAACCTTGACCGACGCCTCTAGCCACCAATCTTGACTCTTCTTGAATGCAATCAGCCCTCAAGCGATCGAACTTCGAAAGTTTGGATCTTGCACTGATTCCTTGAATGTATGACCTCATGATAATGGAAGACCATTGAGAGCAAACATCGTTAGATCTTTATCATCAACTACATGACCAATTGTAGAGAGCTGATCTCTCAATTCCGAAATCCTCATGAAGTAGGCAATCACTATTTCTCCTTTTGCCATCTTCACATGGTGTAGTTGTTGCTTCAGCGCAAGAGCCCGACTGGTGTTGTTGATTTCGTACATTTCCTCCAATGTCTTGAACATCTCCCTTGCAGTCTTCAACTTGGAGACAATTGGAACAATGTGATCCTTGACGGAATCAACCAACAACTTCTTCGCCTTGATGTCTTTCTTCTTCCATTGCAACTTCTCTTCTTCCTCTTCAGGTTCGGGAACTTTGGTCTCCACAAACTCTGCCAAATCATTCTCCTCCAATGTGAGCATGATTCTAAACCTCCATGAAGTGTAGTTTGACGCTCCCTCAAGTCTATCTTCGATCTTCAATCCGTTCACCATCTTGATTGATGTAGAGATAGACAAAGAATTAAGACGAAGAGAAAAGAGTATCGCTGTAAATTTGATCACGATCTTCTCAAACCCGCTCTGATACCATGTTAAATTTTAGTGATCAGATTAACATGCACAAAAATTAATTCAAAACTTGACACAAAACATAGCAGATACCCTGGGAAAACCCTCCTCTTGAGGGAGAAAAACCCAGCCAATAATATCTCTTATATTATTGGGTCTTCAAAATGAATGATACATATACAATAGGCCACTCAAAAGGCCAGTACACAGCATCACAGACTGATGCAAATACAGACTGAATGAATACAACTCTCTAATGATTATCTCAGCCTTCTATATAAATCTCAGATCGCTCTTGAATGGATACGCATATGATGAACTTTGAACTGTATGAGAATGAATTGAAGTGCGAATGAATGGATGGATCATTTGTGAACAAATGAAGTCATATATATATCAAATGAAGAAGAGACGCAACTCTTCAAGAACAAAGTCGGCTGACATAGAGATATTATAAAATGCAATAACAAGAGGTCGGCCTCTCATAGAAACATGTGCTTCTTCACAAGTCTTCAAGTCGGCCTCCAATAATGCCTTTTCATTTGGACGCAACCAATGAGAAGAAAGTCGGCACATATATGAACTTGTGCCAATTAAGAATATGAGCTCTATAAATTAAATAGCTCTCAAGCTATTATTTAATATATTCAATCAAGAACAAATAATGTGCTAGAAGAATACGACTAAAGCTGAATATAAACATCAACAGTTTGGATATGTATCAGAATAGCGAACACCTTTGTCTTTTAGTTTATGTTGTTTATAACCTCTTATAAGGATTTTGTATAAAATAAAGATGTGTATTATGGTGGTATCCATCAAGGGTTCAAAGACTGGTAGGAGTCCTCTTCACACTACATTTAATTTTTTTATAATATTCTCTTCATACAATATTTTTTATATCTTTTACCAAATTTATTTTAAAAGAAAAAATCGAAACTAAGAACTGCATGTCAATTCAACTCTTAAGAAAAATATAACTTATGTCACATTGGAGGAAAAAAAAATTGCATATACCATGTAAAGATTAATAGGCATTCACTGCCACATTTCTAAGGGATTTCTATTATCGTCTTCCAGATTGAGTGAGTAGTACCTCGGGTTTTCCACTACATGGCTAGAAGCCAGGATCCATTAAAATATACATAAACTTTTTCAACAATGTGCAGCTTTAAAAATAAAATTAGAGGGAATCTCAGAGTGCTCCTCATATGTGTAAGCTTTCTTGCCAAAGATTGTCATGTTAGAAAGCCTTAAAATGCTAAATACCTAACATAATAATAAATTAATTTATGCTTGCAAATAGCTGACATATTTTGCACTAAGCAAAAGCTTTTGCACACACAGCAGTGCGTTCTTTCTTACTCCTGAGCTCTCATGGTCCATATGTTTCATAATACGCTCTTTACCTTTCAGGTCTAAAATAATGCCTCTTCCAACTGGATGATACTGAATGAATTGAGAAATATCATAGCAAGCCACAGCAAGTGACCTTGGATCTCCAGAATTATCAAGTATTGCAATTAAAACACGTAAGACCTGCCACCAAATCCAACATCCACATTAGTAAATTGTGTCTCCCCACACCAGAATCAATTTGTATAATAAATATATTTTCTAATCTAATATAAACAAATCTGTATTAACCTTACGTCCCAACTGGGTCCTCAGAATGAATTTACCATTTGCTCAAGGCCATAGTAAGAGCCCAAGTTTCATACTCATGCTAAAGCTAGCAGGACAACATATGCCGCTTCTAACATGACCAGTTGAAACACAAATTTATCATAATTCAAGTGCTAAAATGGAATAGCAATAGTTTGTATGTTAAAGTTTTGTGGTTGCCTTTCCAGCGCTGCATGATTGGATTGTGTTGGAACCCACCACAAATTTTCATGCAGTCCAGCCTGCAAAGTAACATCTCCACATTATGAACGTGCTAGTGCCTGAAACTACTCATGTCCGGCAAACACTTCACTGGCATTGATTGGTGAAACTAATGAACTACAAGTTCAAGGAACATCATAACACATATATTAAAAATAACGAATGTCACTCGGAGCTCTTATAAATACAGAAATTTGGGATGAAAGCATATAAAATATAAACTCTTTATAGAAAGAAGAATTTGGCATTCCGTTAATGATCATGGCTATCATCCAATTCCCTTTGGTATAAGCTCAGTGGCTATGGATGCATGAGTACGCTAATAGTCTGGATCAGCCCTGAATATATTGAGTCCTAATTTGGGAAAGTTGATGCAAACAAGTGCTCAAGCTAAGACTAAAACGCTGATGCAAAAGCTTTGTAATATATACATCTGATGGGCAGAAGAAGCCTTCTACGTGCAACAAATCCCTTTTCACCCCCTTTAGCCGTGAATCCTTAGCTCCTAGTCCCCAGCTCACTCAGATATACAGTAAAAGTAACAAGGCCCATTGCAAGCAGGGTCCACTTATAATATATTTACCATTTGGCTATGTAAATCAAATATCTCTGCTAATGCTCATAGCACTCTCTCAATACTGGAAATCTGCCAAAAAATCCTACTTATCTTTTAAACATTCTAATCCCAAACATCTAATAATGGATATTTCTATTTTTAATTTCCTCAAGCATATTCGTCCATGGATCTAACTTCCAGATTTGTCCATGGCCCTGTTTTCTCAATCTATTTGGAAGCTAGAGGAATTTCTACTCTAGTTTATGCGCCACATGAGGAAAACCCTGTTCAAGTCTAAGAGCTATGAATCCAGACATAGGTAGTTGCCTTAGGTGTTTGACACAACCCGGGCTAGATTCATGTTCCAATAGTCCTTGGCTTCATCATTTAGGTACTGCACCGAAAACCAGGATCCAAGCTCAAAGCATATATCCAGGAAACCTGACTTCATTTACTCGGGTCTCAAGTTACCCAAGTTATCCAAATCTGGTTGATTATGTATTCAGGATCAGTTTCATATTCATCCCTCTAGATACCTGATTAAGTGATGCGACTATAAGTCCAATTTGAACAGGCTTAAGGATCCCGTAACCCTGGTTTGTTTTTGGCTCCAAGCAACTAACTCTGGTTAATTGTGTAGTTAGTCCTATTGGCAAATGATTTGTCTTCTAAACCTAAAACTGGGGGCAATAATTATCAGTATCTAGATGTGAGGACTTTATTTAATCTTGTTTAATTTATGTTTATTGGCCCGGTTAATATTCCTTTTTAAAATCTAGCAGACAACCATTTTACTAGAATCTGACTTTATCACATAGTTAACTTTATGTGCTTGAGAGCATGATTTACAAAACTGGGGTATTTTAGCCACAAGAAGCTAGTTGGACCCAAGATTACCTACTAAATCTTGTTTTGAAACAGGACGCAATCTTATTATCAATTTTGGCTAAACCACAGACTTAGACCTTTAAGGCATTTAAATCCAATAAGCCTAGGTTTCTTTAAACCCAGATTGCCTAACTCCAGCTACTTGCAGTATTGCACTCACTTACAAGTTTTTGAACAAATTTATCTCAAATAACCCAATGGGGAAACAAACTATAGTAAATGTTTTAACCTAACTTCCTAAACCATGGTTACTCGGCTCTTGACACTCAATGGAGTTAATTTCACTGAGGTTAATTGCATGAAGGATCCAGACCCAATACCTTATTAGTGGCAAAAGTCCACAAGATAGAATCTGGGTGTGGGATTATTCTCAGGCACAATTTAATTGGACTTGAAATCTGATTCCAAGAGAATATTCAATTCAGAATGAAAACAAGATTCCTAGGCCTACGTACTGCATCCTCGAGGCCATCAGCAACTTCAACCAGGAAAATCATGGAAAGGGCCACTAAATCCAGATGCAAGGAAACATTAGAATCTGGTTTATTATCCAATATTTAGTTAATTTTCTAGATGTGTTTCATACAACCTTGACCCTAGCTTAACCATGATTTGTCATAAAGATTAGACCTTAACTCAAGTTTATTGTGGGGATTGCAAATCTTGTACCCTCACAAGCTAAGTTACTAGTCCTGGTACTGGTTCAGGTTCAAGGGTTTGCTTCGCGGGTTTGGTCATAAAAAAATTTGGGGATGGGTTCGTTTTGGGTTCGTCCATACAAAAACATATAAAAATCAGAAATATATACTTAGTTGCAGCAGTAATGAAGTTCAAAATACAACGCACTTAGCATCTTATATTATATAATAAACAAAATTACCATATTAATAGTCAAATATTAGTCAAACTTGAATCTCATGATATATATTAAAGTTAAAAAATAATGTCAACTGTCAACAATCAACCATCATTGATCAAAAATCATATGGTTCTTCAAAAATATCATCACCATCCATATTAGATGATGTAGGTAGTGGTAAATTAGAAGAACCACAAATAGTGCCACTAGCACTGGCACTAGAACTCTCATGCTCACTAGTTGGCTCATAGTCATTGTCAGCATCAAGTGCAGCAAAGTGGGAAGTGGAAGCATCCAAGTCAATATGCTTTAGCTCAATATCCCAGTTCATGGTGCCCAATTCCTTGTAGCCACTTTGTTTGTGTGTAAGGAGCCACAAGTTTGAATGCACATACACCAAGTCCTTTAAGTTTTTTGGGTGTAGTCGATTGTGCTTTACTGAGTGTGTGAAAGAGTATGTGATCCAATTGCTCTCAAATGCAAATGAACTAGCAACCTATTAAACAAAATTAGAGTTAAGAGAAACAAAATTAGAGTTAAGATTTACAAAATTTTAAAAATTGAATTATAAAATTAAAATATAAATAAAAATTAAAAGATAAAAGAATTTTTTCATAAAACTTACTTGCAATAAAATTTTGATCACAAGATGTTGTAGGTGTGAATGATTGGCCATGGAAGTACCACTAACTATGAGAATCTACCTTATACTTGGCTTGAAGAGCATCAAGACTAAAGTCATTGGAGCATTCAAAATCCATGAACTCAACCCTCACTACATCCCACATGTCACGATCAATGAAGAGTCTACAAAGTGCTGCCTTGTACCCTTGACTGACTTCAACATCTCTTTATGGGGCAAATCTTGTTGTCACGGAAAGGAGCTCAACACTATAATATTTGGGACTCAATGCAAAGGCAAGAAGATGTATCAAAGTGGTTATTTTGTTCGATCTCTCTTCAATGATTTTGTGTAGTTGTTTGAAGAATTTTTCTTCAAGATCTTGCTCTTTTACTTTTATGATGAATTTCATCTTCTCAATCATTGAGTTGATGCCATCATATACCTGACCCAAACAAGGCCTATCCATGTAAAATATCCCCCTTAGTTTTTTCCGAACTTTTAGCACATAAAACTTCACTCATTAACGTTAGCCCAAGAAAGATAACAAACTGAAAGTAACCCTTATTATTAATCATTTCCCTAACTTTGTTGGAAATATTGCCATTGATGTCAAAGGCATGTGGACAAGATTGTTAGAATTATTATCATTAATGTCAAAGGGAGACTTCCGTGATGAAAAGTTTGTTGATTGAAGAAAACGAATAATAAGAGTTTGATTTAATTTATATATGGCCGACCTCCATCTACTTATGGCAGTGCTAGATTTAAAAGGTAAAAATTAAAATAGAATATTAATTAAAGGGGCTGACCCCTTAAGGAAATGTTATCTCCCATGGATGGCCGACCTCACATTAAATTAGTATTTATCAAAGATGGTTGACATACTCTTAAAGGTGAATTTAAATATTTAAAATAAATTTTATGTCAAATCTTGGCCAACCTACTTTTGGTAAAGTGCATGATTTGGATATAAATACAAGCTATTTTCAAGGTTAGAAAGCAAGTTCTTAAATGCAAAAACATTCCTTTTAAGAGTAGAAATTAGGTGGAGAAGAGCAGGTTTAAGAAGAAAAGGAGCAAATTTATAGCAGACATTGTGCCTGATTTGAAGCAGACCTTTAAGGCAGATTTATAGCAAACATTGTGCCTGATTTGGAGCAGACCTTTAAGGCAGATTTATAGCAAACATTATGCCTGATTTGAAGCAGAACTTTTAAGGCGGATTTATAGCAGGCATTGTGCCTGATTTGGAGCAGACCGTTATGGGAGATTTATAGGAAAAATTGTGCCTGATTTGGAATAGAATTTGGGTCAAAAATTGCATCATTTTGGAGTGGAGATATAAGATGAACTTGAGCAAAGATATAAGCCAGATTTTGGAGCAGACATATAAGGCAGATTTGGAGCAGAGATATAAGATGAACTTGAGCAGAGATACAAGGCAGATTTGGAGCAAAGATTAAGGCAGAATTGGAGCAGAAATAAATGAAGTTTTGGAGCAAACATTAGAGACGTTCGTGCCTTCCAATTTAGAAGAGATCGGTGTCTCTTATTAAGTTGGTGCTCAGCTGTGGGAATTGGTGTCTTCAATAGGTTGGTGCCTG
>VDFB02086081.1:143660079-143980437 GCA_007258455.2 Sequoia sempervirens
TGATTCAACATCAATTAGAGGTGCAGAGGAAGGGGTGTATTAATATTCCTTTGGAGGCCCACTTTCTTGCTTTGCAACCACGTATTTTCTCCTCCACTTTGAAGGTTTTTTATTCTCTCTATGCCCGTGATCTGATTGGAGGGCATGATTTTGGTGCATTGGTGGCATTTGTTGAGGAAAATTTTCTATCAAGAAATTTTGGAGGAGGAAAAATATTGTTGGGTTGATTTGTTGTGTGAATTTCCTTAGAAGCTGCTCATGTTGGTGAAGATCCTAAACTATTTAGGGTTTCCTTCTTTTGCTAGCATAAAAGATTTTCACTTTGGTGAAGGATGCAAATGTTAAAATTGAATATCTTTTTTGCTTCTTTGCTAGGTGTTAAAATAATTCTCCTTTTTTTAACTTTGCTGCAAAATTGATTATCTCACATTAGTAGCAGTGGATCATTTTTTTTTTCCTTCATATAGATTTACAATCCCTCTCATTGTTGTGAGCAAGTCTCACAAGAGGTTCTCTTGTTTGATGGAGATTATTGCTCTTTGATTGTACCCCATTTTTTTATGGATTGTGAGGTCTAATTGGTTGGGATCAATTTTTTTCTATTGAGGATGAATGTGGTCACATAGTGGGACTAGGTGCTTGATTTGAGAGTGCCTCTATAGGCCCTTTTTTCTTTTTTTGCATATCTTTTGCAAACGGAGGCTGATTTTTGCAAACCATATATCAATAGAAAGGCATTTTCACCACCTTTGCAGTGGTTGAGGATTTTCTCTCACATTTTTCTATTTGGTGGTACTTTTATTCTGTTGAAATTTGATATTGGTCTCACTTCATTTGAGTATTTGGGAGTTTCTAGTTGTTGTTGAAGGTTACTGTCTTGTTTTTGGAGATTTTTCATAATTGATTATGGGGTTTTCTTTGCATCCTATTGTGATTATGTTGGAAAGGGGAAACTATACACAATGGAAAGATGGTATATTGAAGCACTTGAGATGGCTTCATCTTTTTCCATACCTATATAATCTTGTTCTCCTTCCTAGTACTGATAGTAAGAAGTTTGCATGTAATTGCAAAAGGGATCATGTCACTTTAGATGTTATTGATCATTTTGAGTGTCCATATACTCTTTAAATTAAAATCTGGGAAATACAAAGATCCCGCTACTTAGCCATTCCTAGATGATCCTATTTCAGATTGTCTAGTGCCCCTTCATTTTTTAGACATGATACCCTATGATCATGTTACTATGCAAGAGTTTGAAGTGTTTGATTACTTGGAGTCTTCAAATGCTCCTTCTTCTCCATCAGTGACAATTGATGTACCTTCACCTTCATTGATTCATTGTGTAGAGTCATTGATTGAGACTCCTATCATTCCTGTTATGTAGGATCATTCATTTTGTGTTGATGTTTCATTGCACACATCTAGTGATTCATCACCACCAATATCTCATTGTCTTCCTAATTGGGATTCCTATTTGTTGGACATTGGTTCCTTATTTGTGGAGTCTCGCATTTTAGATTTGGAGGACACATTAGAGGGTATATCCCTCCTATTTGATGATAGTTGTGGTACATCTATTGTCACCCCATTTCAGTCTCTAGATATTGTTCAGGATTAGTTTCTAGTGGTACCTTGTTTTTCACCTTCTGTTGTGATTGGGCATGTTCCTGATTGGTTCGTGGCATCATTTTCCAAGGTCTTGGCAACACATGAGAAGATTTCAAAGACACCATCATACATTTTCATGCTTCTTTCTTTCAATTCCTATCTGGGATGGGAAGCATACCTGCATTTGTATTTGGTTTTGTTTCTTCTGAAATGGAAACAAGTTGTTTGTCGACATTGGATCATGTTTTATCTTCAAGCACTTACCATTTTTACAGGTGATTACATATTGTGGGGGGGCTATATAGTCTCTCTTTTTCCCTCTTATGGGGGAGTTGTTGATTGTATAAACATGATGTATGTAGTTCTTGGGGGGTGTAATTGAGTCCTCCATCCATGCATCATTTTTTTCTTTCCTTTTCTCTCTTTCGGAGAGGGTTTTTTCCCACAGGTTTTTTCTCCTTTTCTCTAGTTGTGAGAGATTCCTATTTTTCATTGTAGTTGTAAATGGGTTCCTAATATGGTTGTGTAGTCGGGACCCAAACTACATATTGCATATTCATTCATTCTCCTTAAGTTTCACTTAAGGGGGTTGTTAGAGTAAATTATATTTACTTTCTTAAGTTTACTTAGGCTTAGATTATTTTTTTGCATTTAGTTACTCTCGGCTTGTTTTTCTTGTGCTAGGAAGGTTCTCACCCGTCTAATCATTTTCATGCCTTTAAAAGGTTGTATACTATGTAATATTTTCATCTCAATTTTTACACTCCTTGGGATGATCCCACAATAGTGGTTTACAATTTTTGGCCAAACTAGACATTGAAATAAGTTTTTTTTAACTAAATCTTCACTTTCGGGCACCTATAGCGGCTAAACCATGAGGAATTTGAAGATGATGAAAACTAGAGTTTTGTGACATTTAGTATGTAGATTATAAATATATTTTTTTCAAAATTTTTGGAATCAGATTGCACTTCTTTTCCCATCTCCCTCAAAAATTAGTTTTTTTCATAAAACAATATTTTTAAAAAGTGACGCTCACCGTATAACACAACTTTTTTTCCATGAAGGATAAAATTCTAATTCTTTTGAATATATATTTTTAACTCTGATATCTAGTGCTTCCACTTGGTTAGATGGTTTTTTATTGAATATTTTTTCTTTAATCAAGTTTTAAAGTCAAATCAATTACAATTCAGACATAGTACGACCATATAAGGCGTAACTTTTTTTGTATGTATCAATTTTTTTTTGTTGTTGGATCAAGGACTTCAATATCTGGTGCACTCATATTTTTCAATTTTTTTTGATAATCTACTATTTTTACACATGTGTAGAATATAGAGCTTGACTTTTGGTGAAAAACCTATGTTTAATAAAACTAAAAAAACATATTAAAATTATATTATGTGGATAGCTTGTAAAAAATCAGTGAAATGGGGGGTTTTCTCGAACTAGGGGGGTTCGAGTGAACTAGGGTTCATTCAAACCCCTTCCCATAAAGTATTTTTCATTTGAATTTTGTTCGTGCATGCATTTAATGGGTTTTCTCGAGCCCTAGTTTGAGAAAACCCTTTTTTGGTTCATTCAAACCATCTAGTTCGTATGAACCCCCAAATGTAAAATTTTTCCATGGGGTCATTTTTTAGAAGTTTTCTTTCCTCATTCAAATTGTAAACCACTTTTTTGGGTTTACTCCTTGTTTGGTGAAATGGCAGTGTTGTCTCTCTCGCATTCGTGAAGGTTTTCTACAATTGTTGATTTTGGGATATTTGTTCTATCACTATGAATTATTTTGTTTTGTGGTTATGCCCATCTAATCCATTATTATTATTTTAAAAAATTTTGTTGTGTCAAGTAGCTTATTGACTAAGGCATGTCTATGAACCTTGAGATATAATAGCATGGTTATGTGAATAAGCCAACAATAAATCTACAATAACTTCATCAATAAATTATATACAGACCAACAGAAGAACACTGAAGGAAGGATTTTGTCTTAGATGAGAATCCTGCTCATGATCAATTTAGGGCGGGGTCAAATATTTAATCATGTAATTTGAGAATACGGACCATAAGCTTGAATTAAAAAGATATTATTAGTTCTACTTATAATAATACTTTCATGATTCAATTATTGCATATTAGAATGACTCAAAGGTACATGCCTATTTATCTTATTGATTGATATGGTCCATTCTAGTTTCCCAGACCTAGCATTTAAAAATTGTCAAATTCATAGAATGGTTTATGCTATTTCATGCCAGGCATGCATACATTGTTGACCAACGTATTCAATGGTGAAATCAATGTTTGAAATATTACACTTAATGAATAGGTTGTCATAGATATGAATGTTGTTTACATCTAATTTTATGAATATAGATATCTGCACATAGGGAAAATTAACTGGCATGCAAAAAGAGATGAAAAAACAACATAGTATGTATAACATTAACTATTTTATTGTGTTGCAACCATCACCACAAAATGGAGGCCATAAATGAAACAATATTAAAACAGTTTATGCTATTTTGTGGTAGGAATGCATACATTGTCCACCAACATATTCAATGGTGATATCATTGTTTTTTACTGCACTTAATATACAGGTTGTTGTACATATGAATGTTGGTTGCATCTAATTTCACAATTATACATATCTGCACATGGGGGAAATTATATGAAACACAACAAAAGAAGGAAAAACAACATAAACTGTATAACATTAACTATTTTATTATGTTGCATCCATCACCACAAAATGAAGTCCATAAATGAAACAAAAATAGTTACAACATCGACCCAAATGGAAAAACCAAGAAAACACAAAAAATTCACAGCAACAAACCCATGCAAAACCATCGCCACCAAACACAAACCAAACAACAAGATACATTGGCCACCATTGTCACCAATGGTGAGTCTAATGTTTCTTATTGTACTTAATATAGTTTGGAAAGATGATAGAGAAGGCTATCAAAATTAAAATGGCGGTTGGTATGAACATTAGATGTTGTATGGTTTTTGTGTGGTGGCAATGGTTGCAAATTATGAAAATAGTTCACATTGTTATTGAAAAGGAATTGGTGGTTGTTGGCCTGCCACTTTAGCGCTACTACTCCTTGATGCATGTACGCATATAAATGCATTACAGACACATATATCTAGACATTTTTGAATTAACATGTTGTTTGCACTTAGAAATCTCAATTGCATACTTATATGTTTATGTCTATGCATATGTAGATTTATACGTACAAACAAACATGTCAACAATTAGACGTATAGATGTTTTGGCTCATAGCTTTGATAGCACACAAAGTTGTAAAAAAATACCCACCAATTCCTTATTGCAAATTGTGTATACTTTTGCTATTTTTTCTAAGGTTTAAAATGGCAGGTGTTATTAAACAACCATTGCCACTACACATAAACCATACAACAATTAATTTTGATGCCACCATGGTGAGCTCCTGTGCAACCGTTGCCATTGCATGGAAGCCATACAACAATTAATGTTTATGCCATAATGACAAACTACTGTGAAGGTGTAGGTTCAATCACCTATTGTCAAGCTTTTGTGAAGGTGGTTGGAGGTTATTTTTTTTTCCTTGCATGGGGTGATGGTTGCAAAAGCAATACATGGAGGCCATAAATCAAACAATATTCGTATTAACAAACAATGTAGTCTTTTCTCAACAACACCTTATCGAAAATTGAAATAATATAACCTTCTCAACAAAACCTTTTCGAAAATGAAACAATATACCCTAAGCTAGAGCTCAACAATCAACAATGCCTTATGGACATCATTATAAAATATATAACATTGACTATTTTATTGTGTTGTAAATATGGTGATGAAATGCAAACCTTGAATCAAACAATATTGGTTTCAATAGTGACCTATAAGGAAAAACTGGACAAAAATAGAAGAATTCACTATAATTCACTAGAAAATGTGAACCATAAATGAAATAATATTGGTTTCAACAGTGATCCAGGTGGAGAAAAATGCACAAAAGAGAAGAATTGACAGTGACTAATGCATCAATACAGACACATTCTTTTGCTCGCCAATACCTTATCAATAATGAAACAATATAGCCACAACTAGAAAACAAGAAACATCAACGCCTTATGCAAAACAATAAAGATTGTATAACATTAACTATTTTATTGTGTTATAGCCATCACCACAAAACAATAGATACATAGATATCTACATGTAGGGAATGGTAGGCTATATTTTAAATGTTATATGGAACATTGATGTCACCATTTATCGCAATGATGAACAATGCCTTATTTTGTTGTCTTTTACTTTATTTCTCCTATGTGAAAATATGTATGTATGCCATACTAAATGAAAATAATATTGATACATATTGAGACATTCTTGGAATGGTAATCTATATTTTAAGTGTTATATGCAACATTGACGCCACCATTGATTATAGTGATGGACAATGTATTTCCCCTATGTGCAGATATGTATGTATGTCATAGTAGATGTACAAACAACATTAATACATATTGATCACTATGTTTATTTTGTTGGAACATTATTGCAATGATAAGTTGTATTTTAACTGTTATATGGAACATTGATGCCACCATTGATTGCAGTGATGTATAATTTATGTTCTTGATTGGTTTTTTTGTAAGAACATAGAGTATTTACGAAATGATTTACAAAGAGTTTTCCAAATGTGAATTTTTTATATTATTTTTTTTCACTCATATTGTTAATGTCTCCACAAAAAAATTGAAAGATAAAAAATTTCAAATAAAGATTTAGGAATAGAGGTCATCAGGTTTTGTTGCTTTAATTAAAACTTTGGCCCTTGTTTTGTTCTCACATAGAGCTCATAGCCAATCCTTGATGTTGCAGTTGTTTCCTTTTAAAAGAGAATCCCCAACAATGTCAGTGGACTATACCTATTCCTAGGTTGCTAGACAACCATCGGGTGCCAATCACGTAATTTTGTTCCCTTTTTTATTTTTTTTGCTGGGAATTGTTTTGCCTCTTCGCCATGTGCATGCAGTGAGCTATGAAAATTCATTATTTGGATAGGTGGTGCTTGTAATATATAGTCTGCCATATTTATATTTGAGCTATTTATGTGTCCTTCACCCTTTTGTTTGCTAGCTATTTATGTGTATTTTATTTTATTAGAGTTGCATATAAATTTATTTTTGTTATATACATTTATACTTGTTGATACATGAAATTGCATTTAAACTTATGCACTCACACACAGACACACACATATATATGTACATGCATTGACAAGTATATGTGTGGACAATTATGTATGTTGTGTAGGTCAAGCTACAACTTTGCACTGAACAATGCCTTATTGCAAATAAAATAAACTACTCAATTGTTGTGCTTAGTTTTGAATGTAGCCTATTATTGCAACCATCTCCAATATATGTAGCCCATACATGAAGCAATGTTTCTTGTATCTAGATTTAAACTTATCTATATTTGTTTTTGCATCTATTGATAGGTTTCTAGTGAAAAAATAATTTCCTAGGTCTTTGTTGAAACCATCATTGTTTCATTTAAGGTTTTTGTTTTGTGGTGATGGTTGCAACACTATACAGTTTATGTTGTTTTCTACAAGGCATTGTTGACCATTGTTCTCTATCTCTGGCCGCTATAAGCTGAAGCTACAAAACGATAGTTAACAATGCCTTTTTGTAAATAGCTTAAACTATTTAAATGCTTCTGGTAACTTTAGAATAAATTATATTATTGTGGTTGTATATCTATTTTATTTCTTTGCAACTATCGCCACTACATGGAAACCATAAATGAAATAATATGTTGAAAGCTATTCAACAACAATAAAAAATGCCTATATATGCACATCTAACTTTAGATATATATATATATTGGTGTAGCTTTTGTTTTGGACCTACATATATATGTATTGCATATGTTGGATGCATTTGTAGGAATCTATTGCTTGGAAATATACAAACACAAAAAGTATGTATTTATTTTGTTGTCTTTCATTTCTGTTTTGTTGTGTGTAGATATGTATGTATGTGAAATTAGATGTAGACAACATTCACATGTTTTTCTTTCCATGTTTTTTTTTCGGGGAATCTAAAGTTAAATAAACATTTTTTAGTTATTATTTCTTTTAGACTCAAAAAAGGAGTAGTTAGAATGATATAGGCTATATAGTAAGTGTAATAAGGAACATTGATTTCACCATTGATTAGAGTGGTGGATGGTGTATGTTCTTTCTCAGGGGTTTGATGAGGGCCCGTGAGGCTCCATGACCCAATATGGTGGGGTGGAGAGTAGGCCTCATTTTGTTTTGTTTCATTTTATTTTTCCTTTGTGCAGATCTATGTGTTTTTGACAATAAATGTAGACAACATTCATATGTTTGAAGCCCACTTATGGATATATATGTGTTTTGTCTACATATAACTCTAGATGCACATATATCTGTGTAGGTCTTCCTTTGTAAAAATATATGTATACTCTTTTATTTCTTTCCACCCATTGCCAGTGCATGGAAATCATAAATGAAATAATATTTTGGTTGCAATTCAACAACCATCAACCATGTGTATATATGTGCATTTAACTTTAGATACATATATATCAATGTAGATTTTGTTTTGCAACTACAAATATATGTATTGCATGCATTGGATGTATATGTAGGAAACTATTGCTTGGAAATATATACACATAAAAAGGTATGCATTTCTTTTGTAGTGATTCATTCTTCTTTTCTTTTGTGCAGATATGTATGTATGTGAAATTAGATGTAGACAATATCCATATATACTCTTGCCCATGTTTATTGTTTTCAGAAGATAACTTTGTTATTTGTTTCATCCTCAAACAACAATACTTACAATAGTACAATTTATATCAAGTGTAATAAGAAATATTCCTTTTACTATTCACCATAGTGGTGGACAATGTATGTTCTTCCTCGGGGGTTTGGCAAAAGCTTACAGAGCTTCATGACCCAATAAGGTAGGGTGGAGAGCAAGCCTTCTTTTCTTTCTATGCATTTTACTTTCCCTGTGTGCATATATGTATGTTTGTGAAATTAGAGACAGACAACATTCATCCCTATGTGTAGATATGTATGTATGTGAAACCAAATGTAGACAACATTCATATATATTGCTTCCTATGCTTATTGTTTTCATAAGATGATTACAACATTTTTTTTAGGCCTATACTTAAACTTCTCCACAAATATTTATTCCTACTTGGCATGGATTGGCCTTTTGTCCATTCATGCAAAATTCTTGCAACCATTGACAAAAGAATGGCCAGATATGTTTTGATTGATGGTTGTAGTTCTCCTATTTGAGAGTAGCATGGTGCATTTATTGAAATTCTTCTTGTTTGTCATAGTAATAAAATAGTTTATGTTACTATCCATAAAGAAATTTCTTTATGTTGATTGTTGTTTTGTGGCCTCAAATAAACTATTTGAACTATGGCTTTTATTCAATGGGAATGGTTGTAAAGTGATAAAATAGTTGATGTTCTTCATGATAAGGTGTTGTTGAATGTTTTTGTATGGATTCAAGGATAGTTGTTATTTATATAGGCCTCAATAAGGATTTCACCAATGTTTCATCTGAAACTTAATATACAACCTCCCATTGTAACAATTCCTTAATGAGGTTTATATAGATAACAACTATCCTTTAAGCAGAACATGGACTATTTTATTACTTTACAAACATTATCACCACAGAAGAATCATACAACAATTAATGTTGATGCCAACCAATGTTTAATTTTGTTAGCCTTCTCTATTGACGCACCAAATGCTTTAAATGAAAAAAAAAAACCACCTTTTTCCTAATCGCATCATGACCGCTAGAAGGCTTAAAACTTGGGAAGGCTAACAAAAATTCCGACTAAAGTTCACACAATAGGGAAAAACCACACAACTGGAGGTTTCCAATTTTTTTTCATTTAATGTCTATGGTTTTAATCTTCTTGTGTTGGTTGAGTGTAGAGTATATTGCTGCTACATGTGAGTTCCTAAAGTTAGATCAATGGTGGCATCAATGTTCCATATAACACTTAAAATACAACTCATCATTCCAAGAATATACCAACACAATAAACATACCTGGATCACTATGTATCAATGTTGTTTGCATCTATTTTGACATGCATACATATCTACACATAGGGAAAATACATTGTCCATCACTGCAATCAATGCTAGCACCAAACACAAAATCACAGTAACAAATCTATGCAAAAAATTAGTCTTTTCTCAACAACACCTTATCAAAAATGAAATAATATAGCCTTTTTAATAGTCTCTTGATGAAAATGAAATAGTATTCCCTAAGCTAGAGAACAACAATCAACAATTCATTATGGAATCAATGTTGTTTGCATATACTTTGACATACATACATATTTGTACATAGGGGAAATACATTGTCCATCGCTCTACTCAATAGTGACATTACCCTTGAGACTTTTGTATTGATTTTGGAATAATTTCCCCATGCAAAAAAATGTAAAATAACCTTCAACCACATTCATAGAAACTTCACAATAGATGGTTGGACTTGTACCTTCATAGAAGCTCACCCTCCTGGCATCAACATTAACTATTGTATGGTTTATGTGTAGTGGCGATGGCTGTAATAACACTTGCCATTTAAAAGGTCAGAAGATGTGGTTAAAGTCTCTACAATTTTCAATAAGGCATTTTTGGGTGTTCTTCTATGGCTTTACCTGCTATCAAGGTTGTGAGCCAGGATTATGAGCTTCCTTGAAGGTTGAAGTTCGATTGCCCTATTCAAGACATGTATCATTATGTATGTATATGTATAAGTCTCCATTCATCTATAAATGTATATTGTCTACATCTAATGCCATGCACATACATTTCCACACATACTTTTTTAGCGTGTATATTTCCACATAGAAAATCCTTACATATGCATTCAATGCATGGTCTTGTCTATATTTGTTGGCATGTATTCTAGAGTATCTAGCAAAAGAGAAAGGAAGATCTATGCATATTGTTGGAGAACCCAATTGAACTGATGAACCCAATTCAAGTGAGGAAATTTCTATTACACCATGTTTATATACCAATAGAATTTTAGGGACAAGAACCTTGACCAATACACATACAATAAATATACGACACTGATAAAATAACAACCATCAATACACTTGAAATTCTATTGGTATCTAAATAGGGTGTAACAATAATTTCTTCACTTGAATCGGGTTTTTTAGTTGAATTGGTTTCTCCAACAATATTTTTTAGTGCAATAGATTCCTACAAATGCACCCAACTCATGTAATGCCTACATATGTTCTAGCAAAACAAAATGTTCACCGATATATATCTATTTGAAGTTAGAAGTAGCTTTTTAGTTATTATTTCTTTTAGCCTCAAAAGGGACTTGTTGGAATGATAGGATGTATATTACTATGTAATAAGAAATATTGGTTTCACCATTGATCTAAGTGGCATACCATGTATGTTCTTGCTCAAGGCTTTGGTGAGAGCCCATGGGGCTCCATGAACGAATATGGTAGGGTGGAGAATAGGCCTTGTTTTGTTGTGTTTCATTTTATATTTTATATTTGTTGTTTAGCTACAGTATCACTCTTTAAATTGGTTTTTGCAAGCAGTTTATTGTCTTTAATGCAATATATGCTTATATATATGTATATGTATATGTATATATGCATGTGCAGTAAAAGAAGGGAAGTTCTTTTAGATGGAGGTTGGAATGAAAGAAGGAGTGATGCATAACCATAAGTGAAAAAAGTGTTATACTCTCCTTTAAATAGTGTACCGTACCTTCCATTCATTACATTCTCCATCGAAAATGCATTACATATGCATATATACATTTACATATACATATGCATATATATATATTTGCTTTAGTTGTTTTCCATAAGACACTATTGAAAAAAGAACTTGTGTTGGTATATGCTTTGGTTGTTCACCATTGATCATATTGGTGGTGAATGTATGTTCCTACTCGGGGGTTTGGTGAGATCCCATAGGGGTCCATGATCCAATATGGTAGGGTGGAGAGTAGGCCTACTTTTGGTGTGTTTGATATGTATGTTTGTGAGATTATATGTTCATAACATTCGTATGTATGGTAGGATCTATACTAAGTGTAATATTAGATATGGATGTGTGTAATTATTAGAGTGGTCCAAAAATATTGAGAAAAAATCATAGGGTGATTCTCGCTCGTGCCTCTTAATGTTAGAAAATTCTTGAACAAAATATATCTGATCAATTTTGTTCAAATTTTGTTGATGTTCAACTTGGAGTTCACTATGATTTGTGTGTTGTAATGATGGACAAGTCAAAACAATATAACCATCATCATCTTGATGATCATTTCTATTTTTTGATCCATGAAGTCCATTTGCATGAGGTGTGCTAGGATAACCAACACTTGCAGCCATGTATCCTTTCATCATTGAATATTTTATGTTGTTCTCAATATCCATGGAAATTTGATACACTTGAAATGTTGTAGGCTCTTTATCTCTTAGCAGATAAAATAATTTATTCATAAAATGCACTAAAGTATACAATCAAACATACTACATCATTTGGTCTGATGCTTTCAGAAATGCCACCTAATATTTTTGAGAAAATGATATTGAAAGCTCAGACTAACTCATCTTCTTCTTTCTGGATGTTCATAAGTTTTTTCTCATTAAATTTGGATTAATTCTTTCTCCACACTATTCTATGAGTGCTTCCATGAACTCATTCCATAAAGAGATAGAATACATTGGAAAATATGAAAACCAATCTCTAGAATCTTTCTTTAGAGATTGAACAAAGAACTTCATGACTTATCTAATAATATCACATCAAATGAAAAAAATATTGTAGATGTTGAGATGCTAATTTTGATACCTTCCCTTTGAACTTTGGAAAACATTCCCTAATTTCATTAGGAACAAGGTTTGGGAAACCTTGAATACCATTAAAATTCAATGGTCTATATCTTTCCATAGAGAAACTTCTTTGATGACATGAAAAGGGTTGCACACTCTTCATGTTTACATCATGCACCCCACAAGGATGTACAAGTGGATGATAAATTTTCTTACACCCTTTACAAACTTCAAACATCAACTCTATAGTTGATCACTACCCTATTTCTTTCTTTTATCATGACCTTAAAATATTACAATGCATAACTCAAATACATCGACATCTAAGATCTCTCTAATGGGAAAATTTCAAGAACACACATATTTCTTCATTACAACATAGATGCTTCAAATTATAGCTCAGATGTTTGAAAAAATTACCACTACCATTCCCTTTCTTAGTGCTTAATTCACTCAATAGGGAAATGAATATTTTCAAGACTTGAATACTTATCATAAACTGCTTTCAAACATAATAATACTTTCTTTAAATTTATGAGAATACCTGGAAACTTGGAACAACTAATAACCTTTCTTCTTGACTAATTTTTTTGCAGATTTGGAACTCTCTTCACATCTTCAATAGGTTCTTTAGACAGAGTCACCACCTCACTTCACAAAGGATTGAACTTCAAATAGTATGGAGCTCTTTCAAAGATGAGTTTCCTTCAGGGTCTTCTCCCACAGTAGAGTCACACATAAATTATTTGAAGTTGCTACAAAAAAATCACTTCCAGGTATGAAAACTTCTCAATACATTTAAACCAGATGTTTAGATTCACCAAATTTTTGACTCTCTCCAAATGGATACACTTCTGATGTTCCCTAGTGGAGTCACTAATTTGTTGGTTCTTTTTCTTTCAACCTTCAATCCTAATGAGAAATAAAATGCCTACACTAGGGGATTAAGTGTTTAGGGAAATGAATATACACTATCAAGAGATTGAAGACAAGAAAAGAGAGCGAACAAGGCTATGAAATCCTTCTGCAGTTTGAGCTCCACAAGACTCAGGAGGATGTTCCTAATTGTAGGCCTGAATGTATGATAAACTTATGCCAAACAACAAACTACAAACCTATGAAAGTGGATAGTTCTCAAGTATATGAGTGATGGGTATTTTATATTCTACTAGGTTCAAGCATAATCCCACTTGCATTGAACATTGGTGAGAACACATAATTTAGATATCTTCATCTCAAACAATAGAGGGTTAATATGTGAAATTCTCTCAAATTCAGTTTCTATATTCTTTCAAACACCATGAAGATACATGGAACATATATAACTTAAACATGAAAGTAAAAGGACCAAGGTAACAAATATTTAATATGATTTGATTATTTATGAAAATGATTTGGGTAATATCATAGATCAGTTCCTAATCCTAAGGAATGGAGTCAAATCTAAGATCATGAATGCAAATTTAAACAACTTATTTCAAATTAGCGACTCTTTAAAAATTAATGCCTAGCATTAATGTAACCTCTCATATTACTGCATAATCATACTTAAAGATCCATTTCATTCCCTCAAACCAATAGCAATTTGCATACAAAATTTAACTTAAGGAAACCCATACATAAATCACACAATTGTAAAAAGATTGCAATGAAAAATAAACATATCATTGATTTATTTAATTCATATGCTATCTAAGAACACAAAATGGAGACAACTTCTACAATATTTTCATTGATTTTCTCAAACTAATTGACATTGTTATAAAAATCTGCACATTCATTTACTATAAATAAAACTCCAAATCCAAGCTAAGAATTCTCTATTTCCTTCCCATAAACTAGAAGTTCAAAACCTTGTAAAAATGAGAAGAAGAAAGAAGATATAGAAGGAGAGACCCTAAAACTACATCTGCAGTTGACACTTGGATCCATTCTTCTTTGTTGATCTATAACTGCCTTTACTCTTGAAGAATCTTCAATCTACACCTTGGTTCATAAATCTTGCATTTTCTTTCCCTCTAATAGAAAAATATTCCCTTCATGATGACCTTCTTCATTATGCCCTTGCTATTGAAAATATCTTTATGAAAGAAAAAATCCCCATGAAAGTCTTGTCTTCTCCTTTTAACTTTTAACACTTCACATATTTTATCAATCACTTGGCCTACAAAATAGAAGATTAATCCCCACTTGTGAAAAACTTCACTTCTTTTTCACCTGGGCTACAAATGTTCTGTGTCTTTGTAAAATTTTTTACTCTGCTTATGCTTTATCTTGGATGCACTTTTCGTTTCTATTTACTAGCAAATAATATATTCATGCTTTAATAATGTAGCCATTTAATAATACTTTAGACTTTCCATCATCTTGCACAAAAATTTCACCCTTGCCCATAATATGTTAAACACTCCATTTAAAATATTTTCCCTTCAACATTAAAGGCATTCACAATTTACCTGAGGCAAAAATTTTACCCATGGGAATACACATTTCTTGCCCAATGGTAGATAGATTTTTATTTTATATGGTGAAATTTTTAATTATTTCACCAAGCATTCCATCATGCATTTTATATTTTAATGATTTTTCCTTTTGAAAGCGAAAGCCCCAATCAATTTATCAGGCAACATTGAAGCCACCTTTTAAAAAATTTGTTTGGGCCCACCATGGCCTTCCTTCCAATGTCCGCTCTCCTGTTTCATTTGATGATAGTAGAAAAATATTGCTCGGGATCACACACAAGCCTTTACATTTCACATTTTAATGTTTTGTCGCCCTATACAAGCAATTCCAGATTTTATTATTGGAAAAGTTTATTTTAAAGATTATATATCGGGCCTTAAAACTTTTTTCCCTTGGCTTTGACCTTTCCTTGGGCCCATCTTGGTCACATGGCTTCAAGACCACTAACCTGCTACACTCCTGCTAACATCATCCTTCACCCCATGGGCTCACGATCAAGGGTGGAGATTCTACCATGATATTCCTTTATTGCCGACAATTCGATTTAGCTTTGCTCTAAATCATTTGCCTTTAGTGTTTCTTTGATTCATAGTGGGAAATCTTCAACCAAGCCCTTGTCTACACTTCATTGCATTTGTATACAGGGTGTCCTCTTGCAGATTTATTCTCCATAATGCACTAGAGCCAAGTAGAAAATACGTGGCAACAACAACATAGAAGTTCATCAAACATTTTGGATACATTCTCACAACATTTTCAATCACCCTTGTGCAAAGTAGACATAAGCTAGAATTACCAACACTTGAATGGTATTGGCACCAATACTTTGTAATATAGTTTTGTAGCACCCTATCAATGATACAACATGGAGATTCTCTTAGTAGAGCGTAGGAAATAAAAATCCAAGCACAAGCACATAAGACCAACTCAAGTTGAAGTTGGAAAAATAATGTGAAATGAGCACAATCAACATACTTGGCCACCATTTGCAGCATAAGTGTTTCCCATTGGCTATGCCAATCACTTTACAATACTTCTCAAGCCCTTTTCAAATTGTGTTGCCTCGTTCATTGGATATATCTTCCCATTGTACAATGCTCAAACACAACCCTAATTTCCTTCGTGCAATACAATATAAGAATTCTTAGCATCGATTCAATGTGTGCAATGTTGATGTTTCCCTTATTTTGAGCCAACCATTAGCCTTCAATTCCATGTTGGAAAACAATTCAAATACATTTGATGAGTTTGTTCCCATTCCTTGGTACTTGGTACCCACTCTCATCCTTCCATACCATCTAAACAATTATTTCTACCTACCTCTTTTTGAGAACTTACACCCAGGCTTAAAGGTTCTTGCTCAAACAAATCATTTTTAAGTAGAGACATAGTTTACATCAAAAGGATACCTTTGATTTATTTTATATGTCCAATATCTTTCCTTTTATACTGCTTCCCTTTGATTGGAATGAGTTGTACACCTGGGGCTATTCGTCTATATACTTCTTTACTAGCCAATATGTTCTTGACAACTTTCCATTTTCCCTCAAATGGATTTTTGAAAGAAAACAGTGCCTTATTTCAAACCTAGGTCATGGCTACAAAACAAAACTTATGCATCCACATAATCAAGAATTGTAAATAGTTTAAGTCTATATAAAAGATTTTCTTTCTCAGTATCATGTAGCTATTGAGACAACCAAGCAGGATTAAAAAGTGTTGTGGCTTTTTCCCATGGTGATTGAAGTGAAATGCCACCCTCTTAAGAGACTTAACATGCTTAAGGATTTTTTAATTTACTATTGTTTACTATTTCTACAACCTTAACTAAACTATTTCCTTTACAACATACAATAAATTAATTAATTTTTTAGCATGGAGAAACTTCTATTCTAGCAAAATAATCTTTGGTGACCATTTAATGCTATCATAGAAGGTTAGCTTTGGAGCTACTGCCTGGATTTCAATGATAAAGTTGTACACTACAATATGTTGGAATATGGTTTTGTGAGATGGTTTGTGGCTTCTAATGTTGTCATTGATGGAAACTAAGGTAATCTCCATGGTCCACAGATCTCTATCTAGTCATACTAGTAGACGAAGTAGAATACTATGTTTTATCGACAAAATACTTGTGGAATAGTGTATCCAGTTAGTTAGCTTCACATGATCATTGTTTTGTGCTATGGATCTCTGGAATTACCTATTGAGCATGTGGATCATCATTTCATTGAGTTTTTGGGTATTGTATTAGTTGCTATACAAGTTTGGAGGTCTGATAGGACATTTTCTGTTTATTTGCTTGATAGAGCTGACTTAGTGTAAGTGGTACATTGTGGATGTATAAAAGTGAAATTATTTAAGTTGTTTTCAAATTCAAATGCCTAGTTATTAGTCCTAGCTCCTTTCTAGCTGACTTGTTTAGATATGCAATGAAATTGTTCATGATTTGGGACGACAAGTTGTAAATATTATTAATTGTTGAGCCGACCTATGGTGATTAAATCCTTAGTCGTGGATATATTTAGATGATTGGGTATATCATTGTGGAGTAATAGAAGGAGAATGGATGCATGTTGTGAATGAAAAAAGAGAGTTTGAGTGATATCATGTGCATTTTCACTTGCGCATAAAGATTTTTGTGTGTGAACTTGAGAAAAAAAGGGTAGAAGTTTGGTATCAGTCATTAGGATAGTAAGTCCAATTTTGAGCAGTGAGCCTAAATGCAAGTGCATTCTCATTTTGTAATATTTATTTTGAGTATACTCAGAACTTATTGTGGATTGGTCATCCATCGTGGTTTTTCCCTTGAAAAGGTTTCCACGCAAAAAATCCTTGTGTTATAGTTGTGTGGTTTCTTCTTTTCAGTTTCTACTTATTTATTTTAATTAAATGTTTTAAGTGGATCAAAGATCAAAAGAAAAGGATCAATTTTTTTAGAACACTGATTCACCCCCCCTCTCAGTGTTGCTTGTTTCCAACAATTGGTATCAAAGCTCATTCCTCGAAAGAATTCTAATAGCTTGGAGAGATCTTGGAAAGTGTTCTCAATGGATACTAGCAATCTTCAACAACAACTCATGGTGGCCTTGAGTGATCTTGACCAGTGAAAATCTAAGATCTGGGAACTACAAGAAAATCTTGAAAATGCAAAAAAATTCATCTAGTCATTGAAAGACAAGATTAATGAATCAAGGGAGAAAAGAAAGGAACTATGTAGCCAGCTTAAGCAAAAGAACAAAATCAGTGAAGATGAAAAACTCAGTCAAGCCCTGAAAGAGAAAATAAAAGAATGTGAAAAGTTTTCCCAAGAAAATGTTGCTTTGAAGCATGAGACAAAATCCATCATGATGAAGATGACCAAGGAGTTTGAGGAAAAAAGGAAGAATGAAGAAAAGCTTGCACAATCACTAAAAGAAAAATCTAAAAAATGTAGTTAATTAGAAAATGAATTGGAGCAATCCAAGAACAATGAAGAGGAGCTTGAAAAATAGCTTGATGATTTCAGAGATGAACTTGCTACTGCAAATGAGTTCAAGGAGAAATTCAAAGCAAGTTCAGCCAAACTTGATGAATTAATCAAGGGACAAAGAACTAATGGTGACATACAAGGTCTTGGATATGAAGAAGGAGAAATATCTGGATCTAGACAAAGAAACTCTGAATAGAGGTCTTCTAGACAAATAAAATTGAGTCAAGGAAACCAGATGAATGAACCCAAAAGTAATCCTGTAAGGAAACCTAATGCTCAAATATTTAATGGTTATTGCTATACTTGCAACAAATTTGGTCATATGGATTCTTAGTATAGGAGTTGGGTGAACATAAGTAGACCATCATTCTCAGGTCAGTGTTTTAATTGTCATAAATATGGTCATAAGTCAAGTGAATGCAAAATTGAGATGCACAACTTTCATAGAAATGTTAGATTTTATGCATGCAATAGATTTGGACACATTGCTAATCAATACAGATCAATACAAAGTTAGTGGAATGTTTGGCCTAGACAGAGAAGTGTTGTGTGCTATAGTTGCAACAAATTTGGTCACACCTTTAGCTTTTTTGGAACAAAAGAGGTCCAGTAAGACAAAACAAGCAACTAGATGTTAAGGGAAAAGGAAAAATCACTACTGATGAGATCAAGAAGTAGATGCAGAAGAAATGGGTGAAGAAGAATTCCTCTACAAAAGGAAGTAGATCATCACCAGAAGTCACTTATGTTAATACCTTTGGAAATTAATTTTTAGTCTCTGCCTTAGGGGGATCTATCAAGGAAATTTATCAAACCCCCTACAAGTGATTGATACTAGAATTTGGAAGAGTCTAGTGGGAAATTGGATATTCTTCAGACGTTGTGAAATGAATCTGAGGCATCAATGGAGAAAATTGTAAATCCACACAAGAGTTATCTACCCTAGAATATAAAAGACAAAGAACTAGTTGAAATAGGGAAAGGGAATTTATTGCAAAAGTAAGGAGTTAGGTTCAATGACAATAAAAGTGGTTTTCACTTTCATTTTTCATATTGCTTTCAGACGAAAGAATTTTGGAGTGCTCTGAGGTGATCTTTGCCAAATAGAGGAGGGATCCAAGTAAAGAGGAGAATCTGTGATCGGTCTTTGTTTAGTCTCCAAAAGGTATTTATTGCAAAACTTGTAAATTTGTTTGCTCACAATTATGTCTACCCCTCTTTTGGTTGAAGTCAAGGATAGGCCATGACCAAAGTTCAAATGGCATCTATATAAGTTTGTAGACACATAACCCCTAGGAGCATTTTCATCAGTTTTGTATGGAGTTCTTCATATAGAAGATATTAGGGCATATGTGCACGCTAATATTGAAGATTTGGGTAGTGCACAACTATTGGAATTGTACTCTAATCACATAGTTCAAGAGGATTTATCTGTGAAACCTAAATTTCAAACCCTAGTAGACAAGAAACTTGTGCAATTTGTGGAATTTCCTATATTTGAGGATGAGTGGGTTCAATACATACTGGGGTATGTGCAAGATCATCATGGAAAAAATAAGCCCTTAAGTGGCAAAAAATTCAAATTAATTAGAGTTAGGCAACTTGACATAAAAATTTGAATAAGTTATCTATATTATTTAAAAAATATGTAAGAATAGAATCTATAGAAAATTGAATGTAATTTCTAAACTACTAGGATTATTTAAAAAAAGGAAAAATATATTTGGTGAAAATTTGAAATTAATGAAGTAGTACTTCAATTTCAAGGAAAAAAGAAGAAGTAAGTTTCTGTTTGACCACCCTCAACACAATAAAATGATAATATTTTTTTATAAGATTTTATATATAAGTAGAGGACTCATGTTCAGATGTGATGCATTTTTTTATAATTTTTTCCAAGTAAATAATTAATTATGATTTTTTTATTACAACTTTTAAAAAATATAAAAAATCATATGTCTAACCACCTTAACTTGGTCAAAACTTCATGAAATTCATTTTTTTTTTTAATCCTATAGTATGCAAAGCATAGAATGTGATGCATATTTCATATTCAAAAATGTGATATCATTTGAAAGCTATAGATGTTTTTCAATCAGCCTATCAATTAGGACTTTAGTCATAATTCAAATAGAAAATGAATAATAATTATTTATTAGATTCAAAGTATAACATAATTTATATTGGTGGAAAAATGAGAATCTCCTTTAAAAACCCTTTTTGTTTCATCAATTTTGGGTAAGAAAAAAGTTGTCAGCCACATACCCTACACATACCCATCTTATCGCCACTTTTTCACCCATCATGATCCTTCACATACCCACCAAGTTGTGTGTCTGATGAATTCATGTGGCTAGACGTGGCATTCAAAACTACTAAGGAATCTATCTATGCAGTCACATGCTTGAATTCCTTTGGGAGACTTCTTGTATTAAAGTTGGTAAAGAATGATGAGATTACTAAAGCGACTGGCTCGCATTGGGACAAAAGGGAAATAATATAGAACATATTTCTGAGGTTGATATAAAATTTTCATCTATGGTCATAGGGTACAAACTTTATCACTTGAGTCAGGAAAATTCTGTATCCGACACTGCCATCTATACATCATATGAAATGATAAAAAAAAATGTAGATTATGATCTATGTGAATTACTCAAAGGTCAACTATTGGAGAATCTGAAAAAGATCATGAAGGACAAGAAGAATGTATTCAAGTTTAGAAACTTGTTAATCTGTCTGTATTTCTATTTCTTAGGTGAGGTATCAGGAATTGGTAAAGCTCATTGGTGAAAACAATCCAATAGCCAATCAAATCTAGGATATGGGGATCGAAAAACTCACAACGCAAACATGTGGGATCATTTTAAAAGCTTTCAAAATCAAATGCATGCCAGATAGATAATTCTTCAACCTTAGTGGAATAGTATAAAGACTCAATATGCTTTATGGTAAACATTGACCAATGTCACATGGAAGTAGTTGATCCTAGAACTATTTGGATCCTGCCTATGGGATATGAAGTGGTTGAAAACAAATTTTGAGGATATATGTAGAACATCTACTAAATTCACCACTAGATCCTAGTGAAGAAAGTTTTGGCACCTATGCAGAGAAAATCTTACAAGTCCACTCAAACTTGAGAAAGCCCATGTCAATCAGAAAAGTGAGAAAGGAAACAAAAGTCCTTGTAGAGAAAATGGGTCTTCTAGTTGAAAAACTGAAAGAAATAAGGAGACAAAGAGATGAAGCTAAAGTAGCCAAAGAGAAGGAAAAGAAAACTCTAGCTGGTCTAGGAACATATTCTACTAGAAAAGCTAGGAGTTCCCTTGCAACACAACCAAATCAAGTCAAAGCCTCTGGAAGAAGAAAGAAGAATAAAAGTTCAAGAACATACAAAGCTGCATTTGCAAATGAAGAAGAAGAGACAAACTCAAAAGAAATTGTTAAGGAAATAAAGGTGAATATGAGTCATGCTGTAAAACTTAATAAGAGAAAGCCTTCTGGAAAAGATGAAGAAGCAAAGAAAAAGACCAAAATTGATAAGCGTAGTATGTCTGTGGAAGAAGTTGTGAATGCAATAGTACAAGACAAAAATCTCAAGCCACTTTGTGACCTATATGAGACTTTTGATGAATCTAGTAAGATGATTCTTGAAAAAGCAACAATCAAGTACTTAAATGTTTTCAATAAAACTTTGATTGAAATCATGTCTTGCTTGCCTACAAGCCTATATGAAGCTTTGGAATCCAGAAGAGAAAATGCCAGAACCAAGGAAGAAAACATGAGGAAAAGAGTTCTTGCTAACTTGTGCTCAGAAATGGAAATTGAAGAAATGGATACACTTCTTCATAAAGCTAAAAAGGATTTTGGAAGCAAGTATAGAATAAACAAACTCATGATTGGTGACACTGATGCTGTTATCAGTGAGACTAAAATAATTCTAGAAGAATACATGTCAAAGAAAAAGGTAAATATTGAAGAAATCAATACTGAACATGTTGGAGGTCATGAGGAAGCAAATGTAGAAGTGAATAAGTCAGAAGAAGGAAATGAAAATGAGGAAGACATAAATGTATCTAATCCTCCAGTTTTTGAGGACATTCTAACTTCCCCCAATGTTGAAAACACTGAGATACCAATGGAGACTAAAGTCCAAATTAAAGTGACTGTTGAAGAGAAATATGTGCTTGATGAAGGAAAGGAAATACCAAAAGTTATTTCAGAAACTCAATCTAAGATTGATAAGGGAAAAAATTAGGAGTTTAACTCAAAAGGGGCAAAAGAATCCTTATTGGAGCAAAAAAAAGAATCATATTTTGAGCTTGATGTGAGTTCAATCAACTTATTAACTTTGTCCCCAATCTAGATGCTAAAAGTTTCCAAAATAGCTCAAGATAAAGCCAATGAGAAAATACTGCAATCTCACATTGAAGATAGTGAACTACTAAATCTCACTTTTGGAGTTCTATAGAAACTGATGCCCACCCATGTAATGGACCCAGTAGGATCTTCCTCTAGTGAGCTGAAAAGATTAATAAACTCTGTAGATTCTCATTTCAAATCTTTTGATGATTTTGCTCTAGTTAAAGTGAAAAAGGAATTTAAGGTGGTAAGAATTGGTAGCCTAAAAGAACTGATTGCCAAGGATAAAGCTTTGTTGAGTACTTACATAGAGAATGTCCAAGGTGTTGTAACTGTAGGAGGAAATGCATACAAATCCTGCCTAATCCTATCAAAATTTATTGAGGAAAATGAGAAGAAGATAAAATATATTGAGCAATAGTTGGTTATTATTTCCAACACCTTTGATCCATTGGGCGGAAATGTTTGTCATCAAGATGGTCAGGTAATGTCTCTATTCGACCAAATAAAAAATCTAATGTCTAAAAATGAAAGAGTTATTAGCAAAGTGAACTTAGGGGGCATATAAGTCCAAAAATTAAGATATTGGTGAATGCCTTGAAAGAAACAAAAGGTGTTGTGATCACTCTTGATCTGGTAAGTATGGAAGCTACATAAACATTGTCTTATCTTCTCTGTGGTCATATTACCATTTTGGAAAGTTTGAAAAGTATGTGGGACTCAATTATAAATGGATTGAAGAATGTCTTTGCAGACATCTTCAAATTTTTGTAAGTCTCCGAACATACTTGTACAATTTTGCAATATTCGGTTTCCCTAATTTTGTCATTGATGTCAAAGAGGGAGAGAGTTGAGTGAAAAATGACTTGATATCCTTAGGGGGAGTAATATTTTGTAGTGGAGTTGTATGCAGTATTTTGAATTTTGGCAATGTGCTTATTAGTTTGACACTTAGTAATTTTTCTCTAAGTGTTGTCATCAATGCCAAATGGGGAGATTGTAGGCATATGGTTTTGTGAGATGGTTTTTGGCTTCTAATGTTACCATTGATTGCAACTAAGGTCATCTCCATGGTCCATAGATTTCTATCCAGCCATACTGGTAGATGAAGTAGAATACTATGTTTTACCGACAAAATACTTATGGAATAAGGTATCTAGTTAGTTAGGTTCATCAGATCATTGTTTTGTGTTGTGGATCTCTGGACTTACTTGTTGAGCATGTGGATCATACATTTTATTGAGTTTTGGGGTATTGTATTAGTTGTTATACGAGTTTGGAGGTTCGGTAGGACATTTTATGTTTATTTGCTTGATAGAGCCAACTTAGTGTAAGTGGTACATTGTGGATGTATAAAAGTGAACTTATTTAAGTTGTTTTCAAATTCAAATACCTAATTATTAGTCCTAGCTACTTTCTAACTAACTTGTTTAGATACACAATGAAATTATTCATGATTTGGGATGACAAGTTGCAAATATTATTAAGTTTTGTTGAGCTGACATGTGGCGATTAAATCCTTAGTCACATATATATTTAGATGATTGGGTATATCATTGTGGAGTAATAGAAGGTGAATGGATGCATGTTGTTAATGAAAAAAGATAGTTTGAGCTATATCATGCGTATTTTCATTTGCGAATAAAGACTTTTGTGTGCAAACTTGAGCAAAAAAGGGCAGAAGTTCAGTATCAGTCATTAGGACAAAAGTTCATCATCAAAGCTTAACCAGAAATGGAATCAAGAATTGGTAGATGTTATTTAGTCAGTTCAATCCTTTTGGATCTAATCCAAACTATTGTAAGGACAGTGAGTCCAATTTTGAGCAGTGAGCTCTAGGCAGTGAGCCTAAATGCAAGTGCATTCTCATTTTGTAATATTTCTTTTGAGTAGACTTAGAACTTATTGTGGATTGGCCATCCACCATGGTTTTTCCCTTGATAGGGTTTCCACATAAAAAATCCTTGTATTATGCTTGTGTGGTTTCTTTTTTTTCAGTTTCTACTTATTGATTTTAATTAAATGTTTTAAGTGGATCAAAGATCAAAAGAAAAGTATCAATTTTTGTAGAACATTGATTCACCCCTCCTCTTAGTATTGCTTGTTTCCAACACATTATAATCACTTCCATGTTTCTATGAAATAAGTGACGAATGTTGGAATTCATCGTTTGTAGCTTCATAACTAGAATAATTTTCTTCTTGGCTATCTTTGCTATGAATATCCAATGTAACACCATCTTTTGTAGAGGCACAATAACTACTATTGTTGCTCAAATACATGCACTCTCTAGGTTATAAATCATTCCTAATTTTTATATTCTTGGAATGAAGCCCTTTTCTATAGCCAACTTTTATGAACCTGGAAGAATCTTAAACAATGGTTTCCTTTAAAATGGTTCTCCTTAATCAAGCAATTTTTTTTTCCCACAACCATCATATGTAAACTAATCCACATCATAGGCATTTGCAACAACATTTTCACCTTCACATATGTAAAGCATGTTGGGTCCCCATGTGGGCTTGGCTAAAAAAAAATTCATTTCAAAAAAGGTTTTCAATCAAAATTGATTTGAGGCTGCTTCTAGATTCTCTTGGCATAAAAATTTGAAGTGGGTTGTCACTAAAATTTTCTATTTTGCATATTTGCACAATAATTAAAACTAGCCAAGTGGGCTTTGGAATCACTTCGGAAAACTAGTCAAACGACCTTGTGAAGTTATAAAAATGCATAGGCATGCAAAAATTTAACCCAAAAATTTAGTGCAACAAACAAATTTTTAAAATTCATATTGAGGTGCAAGATATTCAATGCCAAAGTGGCTCACTCAGGCTTTTCTACAATTGCACCTGTCCAAAACCAATTAAGGCTCACCAAGTCACCTTCTTGAAACAATATCAAATCACCTCCTGGGAAACTACCATTGTAAACATTAGATCATTTGGGTTCAATTGAGTATGTGTGTAAGAGGGATTTCCTTGAATCATCATTCTTCATGGAATATTCGGGGTCAAAGTTGACCACCTTGAAACATTCTGAAAATGCAGATGTAAAAATAGAATTGCATTTTATTTTGATCTCAAGAAAATATCAATTTTGATCATGAGCTCTAAAAATGGACCAAGATGCATATGAATGTGGAGGTAATATAGGGAAACAATCTATTTGTCATGACAATCATCCAGTTGTGATATATCAACTTGAATTAGGAGGCCACTTCGTAGGATTGCAAGTTTGCAAACAACATAACAATCCTAGAACCCTCCAGCTTTGCTTTTCAAAACCTTATCAAAACTCATATTAGGAAGGTTAAAACATAAAAAAATGTTAACATATGTCACATGAGTACACCCACCAAAGGATTTGACATGAAAATCAACTAGCTCAGAATTATGATCCTCTAAAGTAGGTCACTAGGGCAGATTTTTCAAGTGCACTTTTGAGTGTGTAGATCAAAATTTTCAACATGGGCACTCAAAATTTGAAATTTTTTAAAGGTGCCATTAGAGTGGAAACAAGATTCTAGAACTATTAGATCAAGATCTAAAAAAAATACCTAAAAATAGGTATACTAGGACTCATACGACACAAGTGGCATGTCTGTCTTGTTTTGTTGTGAAGTGTCCTAGGAGAAAAAATCTAAAGCAAAACTTTGTGAGCTTCTGAAGATGGATTAAATAAGCCTTTTCCCACTAGTTTCATGTAGATAGGTTGGATATCTTGCTCTAGATCTAAGTTTTCAAGAGCCTTAAAAACTTTACATGAAAACTTTTACAACTTTACAATCTTGATACTTTTGAAAATTTCAAATCCACTTTGTCTCAACCTATAAAACTAAAATCACACAAAGAGAGATAAAAGGTGTTGTTTTTATTAGGGAATAGGCATTTAGGTAATTAAACCAGATGATGAAACAATGAAATGAGGACATGAAATGATGATACCTTGGATGATGTCTTGGAATGTAAATATGTAATCTATCATGAAGTGGCCACGAAGAATGTAGATCTTGATCTCAAATTGGATGTGAAATAATTCTTGCAAATGGATCTTGAATTACTACAACAAATGATGAAGAAATATGCCCTTGAATGGCTTATAAATGCTCTTGAATGCTCTTGTGAAGTCTTGCAAACTCTTGTAATCATAAACTTCCTATTAGGAATGCTCTCTTGAAATTCTTAGGTGAAAATGAGTGAAATAGCCTTGTATTTTTACCTTTTTATGCCAAATTTCCTAAAATTACAACACTACAAGATGACATCAGATCTAGGAGAATAAAATACTACCAAGAATTTAAATTTAATTTAATTTTAAGCCACTAGGGACTCATACGCTAGAAGTGGTATACGAGTCCCATTAGGCTAGGCCGTGAGACACATTTTTCAAGAAATGTTTAGATTGATGTGAAATATAGACCAGGGATTGAAAACTTAGGTGGGACTCATACGCCCAAGGTGGAATATAAGTCCCATATCACTAAATCTAGGTCGTACAATCCAAAAACATTAATTTTTCATTGGTTATTTGATGTATGTTAAGAAAATCCTCAAAAAGATGCATTAATTAAGGCTTGTGGATGCAAAATAAGGCCAAATAAGGCAGAAAGAAGTCTAATTTATTAATGAATTCCTAAATTAGTGTGAAAGTGTAAAGTTACACCTTAAAAAACCCTAAATAAGACATAATTAAGTTCATTTAGTTTACAAGGGCTCAAAACTTAATGTGAGGGTGTAAATAAATACACTTTACAACACTAAATTAGGGAAAAATTATGTCTACTTAGCTTAAAAGGGCCCTAAATCTAATGTGAATGTGTAAAGCACATTAGAACACTAGATCAAGGTGACACTGAGTCCATTTTAATGTTAACCACTCCCAAATCAAGTGCAAAAGTGTAGAGAGATACTTTTTAATTGCCACAACATGCTCAAACTACCTCAACTAGCCTCTAATATCAAAAACTTTGAGAAAAGAGGAAGAAATCCTTCTTTGGTTAACATTAGGTCAAATACTTGATTTTTATTATTGATTATAATGACATACATGTAAACCATATGAAGGTGAAATACCTAAAACATTGACCTATACTTCGTAGATATAGTACAAATATGAAGAGATTTAATGATATTTTCTTTGTATCTAAGATAATATCTCCAATAAATTTTTTTCTTAATATCAACCACTTCCTACTCACTCTTAACCTTAGATGGACCTATCTATATGGATTTTATTGCTAGGTTTCATACTACCTAAATACATCATGATTGTACATTTACTTTAGTGCCTTAGTTTATGAAAAGGCTATCTTAATTCCTTGTAGGAAAATAGTTAGTGCTCCGTTGGTTTCAAACTTACTTTTCAATAATGTATGGTGTTATTTTAGCTTACTTCTTTCTATTATTATTAATCATGATCCCAAATTTTAAGTCACTTTTGGAATACGCTTTGAAGATGTCTTTTGGGTATGAAATCTTGTATTCCACAAATTTTAATCTATAAATATATGGACAAAATAAAGCTCTTAATCAAATTTTAGTTCATTCTCTTTTAGTATACTATAGTAGAAATAAACACTATGATGGCTAGATGTTTTACAAAATAACTATAATAGGGATACATATATCTCTACTAACCATTCTCCTTTGGAGGAATCTTATGGATATCAAACTCTTTCTCTATAATTCTTCTTTCTCTTCCTTTGGATTCTTATTTCATTCCAAACATGGAAAATATTTATTGAAAAGTGTAGGTAGTTCTTCAAACTTCTTAGGTTAAATATAAGGAGATCCAAGATAAGCATAAAATTCTTATAAACTTCTAGTTTGGGAGTAAATTCTAGTTTATATAGATAAGAAATGTTCTAAGAGTCATCAATACCATAAGCTCAAAATTATTTGATATGAAGCACATATACTAATAATCAATGGATAATAGATAATTCCTTCAAACTTGACCTCCCATCCCAAATCAGTATTCACAAATTTTTCAATTTTAACTAGTTGAAATGTGATTAGATACCTGACTTGAAAGAAAAAGTTTCACTCTCTTTTGTTGAGTATAATATTATTAATTTTGAGTCTCCTTTTATTGTAAACACCACTGTTGATGTTCAAATACACCCTACTAGGAAATAGACTTTGGCTACATACTTGGTTGATCATTAATATAATGCCATAAGAACCATATTCCCTCAACTTACATATTAAAAATTGGAAATAATATAAGGTATGGTACATTTATGAGTTAATATATGAAATTTGAAACAAATTTTAGTATCTTATAATAATATAATTTTTATTTGAATATGTTGTACTGTTTAATCAATTGTTTATACATTAGTAAATACTAAACTTTATAGTTATCATACTTCAAAAAAAAAAAAAATCCATTTAAGTTATTTTTTAAGTTAGATTAAACTTGAATGAGTCATAATTAAAATAAAACTTGAAATATAATTTCATTTGTAATCATGAAACAATTAACATCAAATTAAAACAAATGCAAAACATTAGAATGAGAAAATAAAAATACGTTTCTATCATACTAATCTTGTATTTACATATAAATCTTAATTAAATTATATCATTGATACCAAAAAAATAAAAAATAAAAATAAAAATATTATTTAAAAAATAAAGACTATTACCGTACATTTTCAAACATCCCACGTATTTTACATATTCAGTAATGAATTTATGCAGATGCTTTATAATTGAAACTCTTCTATATATCCTTTTGAACATTTCTAAAACAAATACAGTTTAAAACATTTTTGTGAGTTTTATAGCACATGTGCTCAAAACATTGTGTAAAACTTGGAGCGTACCACACATACAGATGTACATCACTACCAAGCAACTCAGCAATCAGTGACCGAAATCGGGCTTTATTTTATACTTCCTACTTAACACTATATCTAAACTATTTCTGCTGTCGGTCTATACCCAACCAGAGCCCCTCAGTTACCATGGCCAGGAGGACCACCGCCACCACCTCCTCCACGACCACCGCCTCCTCGACCACCACCACCACCACCTCGGCCACCACCACGTCCTGACCACCTTCAGCAAGTCCACGTCCTTCACCACCATGTCCTGGACCGCCACCACCGCGTCCACCCCCTTCACCACCACCGCCCCGCCCCGCTCTCCACCACCACGTTCTCCACCACCACGCTCTTCCGCCACCGCAGCCTCAAGCAGGGTGGACGCAAAGATAAGGCCCAACAGAATATAGCATATTATCTTCGTACGGGATGCCATTTCTCACTCTAAAACATTCACAGATAAACAGACAGCTTTGAGAAGTTCAAGTATGGCATTCCCTATTTATAGCTTTTTCCTACACACTATTCAAACAGATAACAATGTGCGCTCTGCGTAGGATGTTTCCGAGTTCCACTAGGCGCCTATTCCCATTACAAATATCTCTAGTTTTTCTATTTTTTAAACATGAAAAAACGTTTCACGTAAGTGAGGAAGTGAGCTGGCCATCAACTATGTAGTAGTTTTTCTTGAAGATATTGACATATGCTTTTCAATAGTTGTTTACTATAATATGTAGACGCTAGAAGCCGTAGTTTTTTGACATTGAAGGACATTTACTATTATCCTAATCCACAGTTTACTACTTTTTTATATTGAGTTGAGCTAAAATGATTACAGAAAAGGCAAGCTATACACGTTTTTGCGAACGTCTCACTTCACCAAATCTGAACAGGCTGGATGCACAATGGATAACAATATACTAAATAATAATAAATTATCTGTCCCTTTCACGCCCACAAATTGCACAATACAAAGGCCAGATATACCCAGCAAATACACTATACTGCGATGTCCGGGGCTATATGGCTGTGTGGTATCTAGCATATACCAACCTCAATTATAAATATATGGCTTTCCGATCCAAATCTTTTAGTCTTTTAATCTTTCAAATTGAAACAATTTGTTTGTATCTCGAATTAATTGAGAGTAATTAAATGAGTATACATATAAATTAATTTAAATAAATAAAAGATAATGGAAAAGATAAAAATATATAAATTAAATTTATTTTAGAAAATAAATGTAGATGATAGTGAATTTATTTTATAAAATGTTAATGAAAAAATAATTTCATATTATGTACAATATATGTGTTCATTGTTTGGAACTTTGATTTTATGGGTCATTATGTATCTCTGGATTGATTTTGTATTCTATATATTTGGTCTTTGATGCATGCTTCTAACCTAGCACATCACATATTTATGTAATTTGATTCATTGTGATATTTTCCTTTTAATCATTGTCGAGTAATAGTAAATTGTTGGGTTACTAGGGTTAAGATTTCCTAGGTCAGCTCCCTTTAGTGAGTAACTTTTATAGCCTTGAACAAACATTGGTAGAAAAGAAAATGATGTAACGCTCTAGATGAGAATTTTAATTCAATTAAAACTCTTTTGAATGCTCTAAGTCAAAATGTTCCCATTGAATGGTCCTTGAAGTATTAGGATTTCAAATGACTCTATGATGTCAATTGCTCTTACATGCCACATGACTAAACTAGGACATGGAAGTGTGAATCTCAAAGCAAGAAATGAACATATAGAAGTTTGGGCTGCAATTAATGATGCAAGAACATCAATCAACAACCATAAAAAATCAGGGGAAATTTTGTCCCAAACACCATTGGAGAAGATCAAATTGAACAAGCACTCAAAATTCCTTTATCTTTTCCTCAAAATCATGTCTTTTCTTTCAAGAATCACAAGGCACCTATTAGGCCAAATCATGCCCTCAACATTCCACTTCATTTTCAGACTCAAAAACATCTTTCCCATCATAAAAATGACTGATAAAAATCAATAACCTGATTAGAATCTCTGGAAACAATCCATACTTGCAGCATGCATCAAATTACTCATCTTTTCAACTTATTCCACAAGGAAAAATATCAACAACCCAAGTATTCTTGCTTCAAATCTTTACCAGACCTTAGTACACTTTATTCATTTTTATTTTGATAGGAACAAAGCTAAAAAACCTTCTTACAACATTGTTTAATCAAATTTCTCATTGCTTGCACTAGAAGACCAAGGTTGCTTGTAAGTGCGAAAACACTAAATCGGGTGTATCTTGCAAACCACATTGAATATCTATAGGATAAATACATTTTTTGGAACCCATTTCAGCCTTATTAAACATACTTCAACAATAGGTGCTAGTGTTTTCAAAAGAATCAACAAAAAAATGATTGTCCCATTTCATTTAGGCTTCAAAAAGGCCTACTTAACAAAGCAAGTACCATATAATCAACTCCAAATAATTAAATCATCCTAAATAGTCTTGAATCAAGTGTAGAAACATCAAAATCCAGAAGATTTTAATTCCTTAAGCCTTTCTTGAGGTTACAAACACAAACCCTTGTTTCTAGCACAAAACAAACTCTACAAATGGGGGTTTATTAGAAAATCATACTCCAAACTTCTTGCCACTTAAAAAATGCTTCAAACATGTTTGAAGAGGTTTGCACATGAAAATTACATCGTTCACTGACCTTTCCCAATCTCTTTACCTCATTTCATCAGTTGTAGGCACCATTTTTGCTTGAAAAATATAGTATTTCTATGAGGGCAGTAATCTTGGCTCTGTATTTTCCTCTTCCTACAACAAGATACTTACATACACAAAAAATAAAATGTAAACACACTTCCTAATACCCCATTCCACTAATCTATTACACCTACATCGGTGGAATGGTAGGTTAGATCAAACCCTTGTTGAGGGTTTCTATCAGATTTCTTTATTTGGTCTCTAAACAAACTTAAAATCCAATGCTAGCCCTTCAAATTGAGTTTAAGTAAATTCCAAAATACTATCCTATATGATACAATGAAAAATCAAGGCCCTGTATTGCTGTGGAGGCAATACAAGTTTAAAAATAAGAGAGAAAAGTACAAAAAATTGCAAAATAGTGAGTTTTATTTCAAAATTTGTTTCTAAAATTACAAGATACTTTTCTTAATCACCCACACAATGCTTTAATAGATGTTTCCAAATTCATAATTTAATTTTTAACTTCCTCCATCGACTCATTCTTTCATTTCCTTCAAAAGACTCTTCATATTCTTGTTTTTTGCATGTTTGCTTTGTACAAAATTGGCAACTTTAGCATTTTTTTCAAATTTTGTTTTTTCTATCTTTTTGACCTCCTAGAATGACTCAAATACATTGAATATGACTAATTAATGACCTCTTACAAATATTTACATGCTTTTACATTGGAGAATTCAAATTTTGAAATTTTTCCTATTGAAGGTATTTAGAGAGCAAGGTGCTCCTGCACCAATAAAGCATATGTATGAGGATGAGTATAAATAGGTTAGGGATAAGATCCAATGTCTAGAAATTTATGATAGAGAGAATTAAGCATAGCACAAGAGTGTGTTACAATTTTTCTATATAATCATATTAATGCAATTCTTCAAAATGGACACAAAAATAAATAGGAATTGACATGGGTTTGCAAATTTCACCATTGCATGAACAATTGATGATCATTCAACTATAGGTATTTAAATATTTTGTTTATTTTTCTAATCCTAGTTCATTTTTCTCACTTTCTGGGAGTTTAGCGATCAATCTTTTCTATAAATACATAATTAGTTTCTTATCTTCCTAAAATCTATTTTTGTCTATGTGACATGGATGTTGATATAAATGTTGTAGACATAGATTATAATTGATCCATATACTATGGAAGCACACCTTCCTTACCTATTGGAACTATTATTTTCTAATTAGTCCTATTCTTGTGGTGTTCTCATCCTTTAGAATACATGGCTAATAATATATGCATGAATTCTTACAGTTCCAATATGAAGATTAAGTTATTTTGTTTAAATCATGGATACATTAAAAATAATTTTGAACCAATATATCATCTTACTAAAAGTCATTCTACTAAATAAAATTTATTCCAATAGTTTGAACATGGTAAGAGTGAAATATTTTAGCTTTCTATATTATTGTGACCCTCAAATAAATTGCAATTAGTTTATGTTTTTGGCATATTTTAAAATTAATTTCCTTGAAAGGATGGTGCATAATACCAACATTAATATTTCTTGTGAATTTTTTTTATTCAAGGGGTAAATGTTTTTGAACCGAAGCTATGAACTGGAATACAACCACTCAACAATACCACCCCAATAGAGTTTGAACCTTGGTGGAAAGAACAACAATGCCACCTTTAAACCATCACACCATGCCAATATCAACATATTTCTTGTGAGGTTTGGGGCTTTGTTGGTTATGAGATTTTACTCATCATGAATTTTACATTAGATACATTAACCTATGATAAGAACTACTTGCGCTAATCAATCAAAAATTTATTTTATATATTTTATAATCATTTAATGATAGAGCTCATTTTTTGTAAGCTAATGAATATTAGGTTATGGCCTTTTCTTAATCTTCTTAAAATCATCATTGTTACAAGTTTTAATGTTTCTTTTCTATAGAGAAAGTGTATTAATTATGGTAAATACATCCTTTGCACTTATCTAATGGATAGATATCATTCTTAATTTGGCCACTTAGGGATATGTGGTGTTGAAATTTGTTACCCTTGATAATTTCACATTAGGTTTTGCTACCCCCTATGTGCATGAACCTAATTATGTATTTATTGCTATTTTTTTATAAACACTCTAAAAAATGAAACATGGGAATTCAAAATAGGCATTTAATATTTTTCCTCGATACTTTGAATCCCTAAAAAAGTAGGAATATAGTCTAGGGTGTTGTGTTCCTTAGACTACCTATTTTGGCACCAAATTTCAATATGCCAATGTTAGTAATTTATTATTTAAAATTCAAATTTTAATTATTGCCTATCAGGATTAAATTTTTGGAAATTAGAAAAATTATATATAAATACATAGTATTTTCACCATTTGAATGTACAAGCAATTTTCAGGAGCAATTATTGCACTTCAAAAATAAATTCAAGAACAGTGAAGAGGAGAATTTTCTCGATTATTGCAACATTTTTTCATTCAAGCATCATGTCAAGTTTTATGTGATTTTTGTTCTTATTTTTCTTGTGTTTTTTTTTAAGCACTAACAGTTGTAGGTATTTAAATCAATTCAATTCAAGAAACATTTGATCCTTGAAGGTGATTAGTATGACTTCAGTCCATCAAGGATATCATATCAAAGTGGTGAGTTGCAACAAGTTCTCAATTCATTACTTGTTTATAAATTAGCCTCTATCCTTCCAAGGATAATCTCTCGTTTATCAGATCAACTTTTCCATTGTGGAGGTAGAAATACCAACACAAGGTTTGACTTAGGTAGGCCCCTATATGGTACAACCCTTCCCCTCTTTTGATGTGCTCAGGTTGCAGATCTAAAGTGAATTGGAGGATGATTGAAGGCTATTTATTCATTATTGTACTCAAATCCTACAAGTTGTCAAGTCACAAAATCTTCATTTTTTATCAATAGATGAAACTTTGACAAAAAATATAGGAGGAAAGAACCTACACACTAGGAGCCTCAGAACTGTGAAACCAGATCTCAAAAAATAGGTGCCAAATGTAGGTGCACCATGCCCTAGACTAGATTTTTCAATCTCAAATTTTAATATTAGGTTCTTTTGTGTCTGCCTTCTACATTTCTACATTTTTAGATTCATTTTTTGTCTTTATGCATTCAAATTCTTAGAATTAATGATAGAACACTACAATTTTAAATTATCCTTAGTTACATCATTACATCATATCAAAATCAAACTATCTAAGCATTCCAACCATCACCAAACAAAGGGATTAGAACCCTAATCCCCCATTCTAGGTCTTCCTACAAGGTTTGTAGCCAAGTAGGGTTTTTTTATCATTTTTATTGACTTCCATTCAAGTTTGGGAAGAGTGTGATTTATATCCTAGATACCTTTTCCCAACCAAACATTTTGGTGAACCTAATTGATTTTCCCTATATACTTTTTTGAAATTTGAAGCAAATGATCTTATATCCAAATTTAATCTTAGTTTGTTTTGCATTCATGATTTAGACATCCATCATTTTTATTAAGAGCCATTAAAAAAATGTATAAAATTTTGCATTCAAAGTTCAAATAGGGTTAAGTTAATTGGTTAGGTTCACATCATAATTGCATTTACAAATCTGCATTAGGTTATATTAAATCTAAAATCAAATCTGAAAGTGGTTAAAGCATTCATTTAGGCATATTCATATAGTGAAAAAGTGTATTGTTCTTGTTTTGAAAAAGATATAAATTTCAATTTCCAGATGTCATACATTAGGATCAACAAGCTTCTTCATTTTAAATCTGAAAAGTTGCATCTTAAATTGCATTTTGTGGTTGAACATTTTTGAAAATTTCAATGCATGGTTGTCTTTCATATTGTAAAATCATAATTTTGTTATATTCTAGAAAATTATTCACTATAAGATCTACACTTGACCATGTAGTTGGTCATTTAAACTCTGTAGAACACATCCAAAATTTGAATTTAGTAAAAGAAAATTTTTAGTCTAGGGCATAGTATGCCTTAGACTAGCCAATGTTATCTCAAATTTGGAGCACATACCTATTTTTGTGTCCTCTACATGGCTTTACTTTTTGATTTTGCACTCTATCTTATTTTCTATGATTGTCTTGTACCTTCCCCAATATAGTAGGACTACCTAAGCATTTTAAAACTCATATAATTTTCATGACTTGGTTCCATACTGCTAATAGCCTTATGAGATGAAGTTGTAGACTTATGGCATCTTGCACTGTAAATACATCCATTATGGAGCTTAATTCCTCTAACTCTTTCACACATGGTATGGCTTAAAACCCAATCTATTTTTATTTCTATTCCTCACCACACATTACCCATGACCACATCAGAAATTAATATTTATGTGGACTTAGAGACAATTATTGCCCATGTTCTTAAGGATAAACTAAAATAATTAGAATACAATTTAGGACTTGAAGATTACTTAAGTGGTGAATATTTAACAAGTGAAATAGTGCCTATTGTGGACAACCTTAGGAAGCTAATAAGTGATGCTCAAGGAATATAAGTATTGCATAGTCTAGCTCATTAGCAGATGCTAACATCCCTACGACAACTAGTTGTTCTCACATGTTCACAAATTCTCAAAACCAAGGAGGAAAACTAGTTTCCTCTTCCACAACCATACCTTCATGTTCCCATATTCACCCCTCCAACCATAACATCATCCATCAAATATACCAATGGCCTCAATCTAACCTTACGGTTTCTTATTGAGAATACTTATAGTTTTTAAGATCACCCCTAACACCTCCATATTCATCACCCCTCATAAGCACGGAAAATAGTAACCCACTAGTCACTTAACTTCACCATATTCCAAAAAATCTCAAATCATGTTAAACAATGATCCAGTCATAAGCCAAATTTTGTAAAATGTGACATCACTTCAATAACAAATATTGATATTAAATAAAAATAAAAAATGGTAAACCTCAATAATACTTTACATAAAACCAATTATCAATATCCATCCTAAAAAAACTTATACCTCAAAACATTGAAATACCATTATTTAAGAAGTACAATTGTAAAGGAGATCCTAACAACCATGTATCAACTTCTATCGTATTGCATAGCGACTTCATTTTCAAAGATAAGCTCCTAGCTAAACTCTTTTCTAGATCATTAAAATATTTGACCTTATAATGGTTTTTATCATTGTTGAATAACTCCATAAAATCATTCACCCAACTTTTTAGTACATTTCTCAAACATTTTCAATCAAACATCTATCTTCAAGTAACATTAAATAACTTAGTGCATTGTAAACAAGGGCCCAAGGAAAAGGTAGCATACTTTATAGGATGATGCCAATTAATTTACTCAAAAATGTCCTATAATCTTCCTAATGCTGTTATTCAATTGGTGTTTATAGGAAATTAGCAACCTAATATTTGAGATAAAATATTATTAATGAAGTACATCCATCCTTTCAACTCTTCTGTACAACTCTTCATGATTATTAGATATCCGTTATTAGATGTGAGGGTACATATTCATCAAATCCTAATGACTAGTCTAAATATATACCTCAAAATATTTACCCATCATTTAAAAAGAAAAAGACAAGAATTTCATTAAGATAAATGCTCTTGAAGCCATTAATAGCATTGAAACACATGTCACTGCTACAAATACAACTCTTTATCAATTTAGGCAGAGAGACAGATAATTTACACAATTTCTTGAATATCTTTATGTGATAAGACTATAATTTAAAAAAAAGAACTTAATCTAATTATCTCAAATTAGGCTCATGGATACAATTAAATCTTTCCCTCCAAACTTCAACAAAAAAGTATTTTATCAAGATCATCGTACACCTGGACATGATACAAAATAATTCATGCATCTTAAACATCAAGTTGAAGACCTCATTAATTCTAATAATATCTAGTTGGTCGATATTAATGATAAGGGAAACAAGTTTGTAGCTCCACCTAACAAGAATTTTTAAAGTTTTACAAATCCAATGCCAAATCATGCATCCAACTTTGTCCAAAATAATGATTACACACATGATGATGATCTATCCACTATTGTTAATGTAGTAGAAATTTAACCTCATAAGGTTTGAACCACTTGGTTACTTGACATTACTTTTATGCACATTGATGCATCCATACATGCACCTAATGGTCCTCTCTATATCACCAACTGTATTAATGATAAACCTACACTAGGAATACTCATCGATCCTATGTCTATAGAGAATCTGATAACCAAAGAATTTGTATTCATGCATTAACTTTATAAAGATTAATATGAACAATCAAAAATATGGCTAAAGACTCATGATGGTTTCTTTCACCCTATAATAGGCTTGATAAGTCTTCCACTCAAAGTTGGACCAAAATAATTAGATGTTTCATTTACCATCATCCCAATATCAGATCAATTTTATATGAAGCTATGTTATCGATGGCTACACTCAATGAATTTTATCCCATTGATAATATAGAAATGCATAATGTTTCCATTTGAAGATAATATATATATATATATTTGACCATAGTGGGTTTAAACCTTTGGTATCCTATAGAAAAATTTCACTAGATTATTTTTTAGTCTCAACCTATGGAACTCGTTAAGCCTCATGATGATTTATTTTTCAAATCATACTAAAATATTAAAGATAAATGCTTTGTCAAGTTATCCCTTAGTAACATCCCACCCAAGGACAATTGGTCTACTATGACTTCCGTGGTTGTTCCTTGGACCCCATAAGTTTTGGATGCACTCATGTCCAAATTGAATATCCTCCTACATACACCATACATGCATGTTGTATTTTGAACTTTGATATCAGATAAATGACCAATAGATAACAATATAATTAATTTTGTGCCTCCAAATAAAAAAATTATGTACCTATAAATATAGTTGTTTCCCAACACATGGTGGACCCTTCAGTTCCTCCTCCAAAGGAAGAAAAGAGATCAATGGTGGAGAAACTCTCCCTCACCCCTTCGCAAGAGGAAACCAATGAAAGAATAAGTGCTAAAGAGCATTAATGTAGATTTCATACCATTTCTTACCATTTTACTAAAAAGAATAAAAAAATACCTAATTACCAACCACCTATCTAAACAAACTCTGATAAATCACCTCCCGCTAATCCATCCTCATCATCACCCGAATCCACCTCACCACCCTTACCAAACCATGTAATTGAACCTTAGATGTCTCAACCTAAATAAATAATGAAAAGTGAGCATATGACTGATATTATCATTAAACCACCTATTATGATAAATTTCTATAGTGAAGATGAGGAAGCTAAAATCAATGAATAAGTACATATGAATTATATTTGTTGTTTTCCTAATCTATGGATTTAGAAGGGAGAAATCATGATGATCTTCTTGAAATGATTGATTCATGGCTTGTTGCACACCTTGTGATACTGATTGTACGACACTTACTATAGTCCCTTTAGAATATTTATCTTCATGTATTTATGATTATAAATATTGAGATGTGGATAATTTTTTTTTAGATGGGCTCACATATGTAGTACCCATTGTGTATGTTTTGTGTAATTTTTTTTGTTTTCTTACACATGATGTGACCTCTCATGTTGTGCTACTTGATATGTTTAAATATTTTTTAGTTTTCTTTGGATGATCCTTATTTTTCTCATTGGCACAAAGATACAAAGAAAATGAATTTTTCATAAACATAAATCTATTTGTATCTCCATTATTCTTTATGCCATAAAAAATAATTGTTTTATTATGTATTTATTTTGGGGAAGATGCAAGGAGTGGATACATTTAGATGTATTTCTTGTTGACCCAGAAGGTTTTTTTGTTCATCTATATGTGTCTTTCTTCCATTAGATTCATAATTCCATAAGTATTTGGGGGAATGATAATTCCTACCATAATCATATTACATATTATCAAAGGTCTATACTAATCTCAAATCTATGGATCCCTTATGTGACATATTTGTCTTGTTTGTGGTTTTGTCTTGGGGGAAACCCCTTGTAATGTGTTGGCTCTATTGGGAACATATCACTAGCACAGGGCTTTCTAAAATGCTATCATGACCTTCTTTTCTTCATATTACATTTATCATTTTGTTTTACCTTAAAGCAATTTCTCATAGATTGGTGTTTAGATTTTACTTTAAGTTGGGGGCATGAATTCCATTATGTTCTTCAATTTTTTCACACATGTTGGAATTAGTGATGCATTGGATTAGAATATTTATTATTATGTACCATCTTATTAGAGTTTTTCAGACTATAATTCCTTGTATGGTTGGAATAGGAGTACACCTAGTTCAAAACTAGTGCTCATTAGTGCTTGTGTTTTTCTTATTTGCTATTTTTTAGAAGACTCACCTAGTGAATACAAGACTTCACTATCATGTGATGCCTTGGTTCACGTGTCAACTAGAAAATACAAGAAATTTTTAGCTTGTGAATCATGAATACCTTGGTTATGGATCCTAGTAGTATTTCCATGGAGCTTTCTAGTCCATGATTGTCATACCCACCTTTTGCATGTTTATATTTTGTTTACATTTTTTGTTGTTGTTTTAGTTGTCTTTTTGTTATGTTCTATGTATTTTTTGTGTATGTTTCATAGTCTTCATGTTGCACTACATCTCATACATGTGTGTTCCTTTATCCTCATATTGTCATGCCATAGGATCTTGAATTCTAGGGGCTGGCACATACCCTAGATTCAACACCATCCTATATGATCAATATTTAGATAATTGAATCCCTCTTGACATATTATTAATTTAGTGTGATTTTGAACATAAGTTCATACTCTCACTAAAGTGTGGGCTAAATGTAGTGTCAAAAATTGTCACCCTTCATAATTTCACACTAGGTTTTGCTCCCCCTATGTGCTTTGACCTAATTATGCATTAATTCCTCAGTTTTATAAACACACTTAGAAAATAAAACAAGGGAATTAAAATTGGGAATTCCCTCTCTCTCTCTTGCTCCCCCTATCTCACACACACACTCTCTCTCCCTATTTAATAGGTCTCTTAATGCCACCCCTCTCTCTCTCTCAGGTCTCTCCTTGTGACACCCTACCTACATGTCTCTATGTCTCTCTATCCCATCCACCCTACCTAGATATGTCCCTCTCACACCAACCCCTCTCTACCACTCCCTCTCTCTCTCTCTCTCCCTATCTCTCAGGTCTATCTCTCCCACACCTTCTCTCTCTTAGGTCTCCCTTACTCCAACCCCCTATCTACCACTATCTCTCTCTCTCTCCCCTATTTAAGGTCTCTCCCTCCCACCCCCTCTTTTCCACTCTCTCTCTAGGTCTCTCCCTCCCAACACCTCTCCCTCTATCTCTCTACCATCCCTCTATATCCCACTCCCTCTCTCTCTCCCACTCCTCTCTCCCTCCCACCCTATCTATTTGTCTCAGGTCTCTCCATAAGGTACCCTACCTACATAACTATATAACTCTCTCTATCTCTCTCCCTCCCTCCCTCCCCCATCTCTCTCTCTCCCTCTCTTATCTCTCCTCCTCTCCCCTCTATCCTCTCTCTCTCTCTCTGTCTCTTCCCTCTCTCTCTCACTCACTTCCTCTCATCTCTCAAATCTCTCCTTCCCACCCCCTCTCTTTCTCTCCCTCTCCCTCTCTCTCTCTCTCTCTCTCTCTCTCTCTCTCTCTCTCTCTCTCCCCCCCCCTCTCTCTATCCCTCCTACCCTAGCTATAGAAGTCTCTATCACTCCAACCCCCGCTCTCTTCCACCCTATCAGGTCTCTCACTCCCACATCCTCTCTCTTTCTCTCCCTCTCTCTCTCACTCCATTTATCTCTCTCCCACTCCCTCTCTCTCACTCCTCTCTCCCACTCCCTCTCTCTTGCACTCCATTTCTCTCCCTATCTCTCAAGTGTCTCCTTCCCACCCCTTGGGTATGTGCATGATCGTGATGGGCCAAAACTAGTCATATGATGGGTATGTTTAGGGTATGTGGTTGATGACTTTTGTTTTACCCAAAATTAATGAAATGAAAATGGTTTTTAAAGGAGATTTTTGAATTTCCACCAATATAAAATATTCTTTACTTTGAATTTAATAAATAATTATTATTCATTTTCTATTTAAATGATTACTAAAGTCCTGATTGATAGGCTGATTGAGAAAAATCTATACTTTTCAAACCATATCACATTTTTTGAATCTGAAATGTGTGTCACATTCTATGCTTTACATACTATAAGATTAAAAAATAAAATTAATTTCATGAAGTTTTGACTAAGTTAAGGTGGTCAGATATGCAAGTTTTTATATTTTTAAAAAAATTTAATAAAAAAATCATAATTAATTATTTACTTGGAAAAAATTACAAAAAAATATGCATCACATCAAGACATAGTCCTCTACTTATATCTATAATATTATAAAAAAATATTATCATGTTATTGTGGTTAGAGTGGTCAGATAGACACCTACTTCTTACTTTTCCCTAAAATTTAAGTACTACTTCATTGAAATTTCAAATTTTCACCAAATATATATATTTTAAATAAACCTAGTAGTTTAGAAACTACATTCAATTTTCTATAGATTCGATTCTTACATATTGTTGAAATAATATAGATAACTTCTTCAAATTTTTACGTCAAGTTTCCTAACTCTAATTTTTCTAATTTTTTTCCACTTAAGGGCCTATTTTTTCCATGATTATCTTGCACATACCCCTCTCTCTCTTGCAAGTCTCCCTCTCTACCAACCTACCTAGATAACTCTCTCTTTCTCTCTCCCTTTCTCTCTCTCTCTCCCCCTCTCTTATTCTCTCTCTCCCACCCCACTCTCTATCTTAGTTTCTCTCCCTCTATCCCTCCCACCCAACCTAGATAAGTCCCTCTCACTCCAACCCCTTATCTCCCACTCCCTCTCTTTCAGGTCTCCCACTCTCTCATGTTTCTCTCTCACTACCTCTCTACCTCTCTCTTTCTTAGGTCTCTCCCTTCCCCTCTCCTTCCCACCCTACCTAGACAACTCTCTCTCTCTCTCTTAAAATTCTACCTCCCTCCAAATATACACATAGAAACATACATATAAGAAGACATACATACATACAACCATACATACATACTTACATACATACATGTTGGTGTCATCCACCTCCTAGGAGCACCTTTTGCAACAAAATACCTTCATGAAATAGAGAGAAGAAAATATTCCATTTCATAAGAAAAGAGTGAATAGATTGAGATACATAAAATACATATTGTATAGGCTTTTAAAGATGTGAAAATATAAAAAAAAATAGAAAACTACCCTGTGGGAAAAATCCACTTAGAGTTATTTACCCTAAGATAAACTTAATACACTAACAACCCCCCCTTAAGTGAAAACTTAGGGAGAATTATTATGCAAAATGAGGATAAAATATGGGTTTGGACTACAAAACCATGTTAGGTACCCATTTACAACTGGCAAAAGAAATCTCTCACAACTAGAGAGAAGGATAAAAACCATGTGGGAAACAACCCTCTCTAAAAGAGAGAAAAAAAAATGATGCATGGATGGCGACTCAATCACACCCCCCAAGGACTACATACATCATGTATATATAATCAATGAACACCCCATAAGATTGAAAGAGAGAGACTTTATAGCCCCCCCCCCCATAGTGTGTAATCACTTGCAAAAAAATCACTTTAGAAGAAATGAAATCCAAAGAATCATGACCTCTAAACAAAAATCCAAACACAACCTTCAATGATTGAATAGGTCTGTAGATAGTAAACAAAATAAATCAATCCTCTTAATAGAGAATTAGGCCCAAAAAACTTTAATCATAGCCTCAACAACAAGAAAATCATACCCTCCAAGTAATTGAAATGTGGCTTGGTGCACTCCTTTTTGGGGAAGTTGCATGTAGTCTGTTTCTAATTTCGTTCCAAAACATCCAACTCTGAGCATAATACAACTAAGTAAGATGCCAATGAAGAGCAAGGTTTCTTCAATGCACAATAAATTACCTTTCCTCCACACACAAATAGAAAATAACACCTTTCAACAAGTACAAAGAAATTTTGTTGCCAATGCAAAAGAGAATTGATGATTTGCAAAATCAAAAAATTGACCTCTTTTACAAGATTTGAGGTCTTCTAAATAGAAAATTGTCCCTTCCAATATAAAAAATGATTCCTTGCAGAATTGTGCCCTTCAAATTGTCCTGGAACAAGAAAATCACTGCCAACAATGAAGAAATTAGGTCTCCAAATCACCAGCTACTAGAAAAAATAGAAATAGGAAACTTTGAAATTTGAAAAGTTTCAAATGCTAGAAGAAAAAATATCTCAAGCACTTAGATGAAAAATATCAAGGGAAGGAACAATAATGGTTGGCTCTAATACCATGGTGGTGTCAACCACCTCCCAGAAGCACCATCCATAACAATGTACCTTCACAAAATAGAGAGAAGCAAATATACTATTTCATCAAAAAAGAATGAATAGATTGAGATACACAAATATATATACAAGCTTTTGAAGCCATCAAAATATCAAATGGATGAGAAAAATACCCTATGGGAAAAAACCACTTGGAGTTATTTACCCTAAGATAAACTTAAAGATAACTCTCTCTCTCTCTTAAAATTCTCCCTCCCTCTAAATACACACATAGAAACATACATATAAGTAGACATACATACATGCAACCATACATACATACAAGCATACATACATATGTACATACAATTATGCATACATACATACATATAATGGTACATACATACATACATACATACAGGCATACATACAAACATACATGCATGCATACATACATGCATACATGTCATACAAGCACACACACATACATACAAATATATGCATACATTTAATAGAGTAGCATTTAACAAAAAAAAGACATAATGCAAGTGCATTATAACATGCTCACATTATGTCTTGCTTAGGAAACTCTTGAGCACAAATGCAAAAAATATGTCAAAACTGGGTATGTGAAGGATCATCATGGAAAAAATAGGCCCTTAAGTGGCGAAAAATTCAGAAAAATTAGAGTTACGCAACTTGACGTAAAAAATTGAATAAGTTATCTATATTATTTCAAAAATATGTAAGAATAGAATCTATAGAAAATTAAATTTAGTTTCTAAACTACTAGGTTTATTTAAAAAAAAGTCTATTTGGTGAAAATTTGAAATTTCAATGCAATAGTACTTAGATTTTAGGGAAATATAAGAAGCAGGTGTCTGTCTGACCACCCTAACCACAATAAAATGATAATATTTTTTCTAATATTTTAGATATAAGTAGAGAACTCATATCCTAATGTGATGCATATTTTTTTGTAATTTTTTTCCATGTAAATAATTAATTATTAATTTTTTATTACAACTTTTAAAAAATATTAAAAAACCATATGTCTGACCAACTTAACTTGGTCCAAACTTCATGAAATTCAATTTTATTTTTAATCTTATAGTATGCAAAACACAGAATGTGATGCATGTTTCAAATTAAAAATATGTGATACCATTTGAATGCTATAGATGTTTTTCAATCAACCTATCAATCAGGACTTTAGTCATAATTCAAAGAGAAAATGAATAATAATTATTTATTAAAGTCAAAGTAAAGCATAATTTATATTGGTGGAAAGCTGAGAATATCCTTTAAAAACCCTTTTTGATTCATCAATTTTTGGTAAAAAAATAGTTGTCAACCACATACCCTACATATACCCATCATATCACCAGTTTTTGGCTCATCATGATCCTGCACATACCAAACCATGAAATAATGTGACCACATTATAACACACTTGCATTATTTATTTCTTTTAAAATCCCCAAGCCTTAGGCTTGGTATTTTCTTTGGATTACCAATCCAAAGGCTTGGAGTGCCTTCCCAATGTCCAAAGACATGTTTGTTGCATAATCTACAAGATTTCACATAATCACGATTGTGTTCACCATCAAGTTTGGACATCTTTCAAGGTCAAACAAATCAAACACCTGGGTATTGTTAGGCTCTCTCTTATTTACTTAACGACGTAATTTTTTTCACATTTTTATAATGTTAAGCCTTTCATCTTTAATAGCTTTTGTTTGTGTGTTCATTTTTGGAAAAAACCCCAGTTTCAAATCTTTTCATTATAAATTAACAATTCATTGAAATTTCAAATAAATTACATTTTTAAAACCTAGACTCCATTCTACACATATTAAAAAAAAGTGATTTTCAATTAGATTTCAAAATTTATATAGGGGTACCATGGCCAAAATTGTGTTTTTCAAAATGTGTCCACTTTGAAAATTAGTAAAAAATCAAACATTCATTAAAAAATATCAAAAAAATCAGGCATAAACTACATGCTCAAAGTTAATTTCTCATAGAAGTGATTTTGATAATACCTATGGTGATTGAAAAAGTAACCCTTCTACTTTTTCTAACTCATTTGGGCCCTCCTTGTGATTTTGTCTTAATATTGCCTTGATTTAATGTTGTAGTGTGGATAACACATTCACATTAGATCTTGGGCCCTTGTGAAGTAGAAGGATTCAAATGGTACATTACTTAAGTGTTGTAACACACTTTCACACTTTCCTAGATTTTTCATTAATAATTGGGCTTTCCTATGCTTTAATTGGCCCCATTTTACATCCACAGGCCTTACTTATGTGTATTTTTGAGGATAATCTTGAAAAATCTTAATTAAAATATTAAAATCTCAAAACCCACCTTAAAATCCTAAGTTGGGACTCATTCACCATTATGGGCGAATGAGTCCCCTTAGGTGGAACCCATTCGCCCACGATAGTGAATGAGTCCCCTTTAACTCAAAATTGAAATTTTATTTAAAATTTTGGTGGGTTTTTGTTCTCCAAATGTAAGGTTGGCCTTTGGTGTTGTAATTTCGGTAATTATTGCATAATTGAGTATAGATACAAGCTTCTTTCTCTCATTTTCATACCTAGCAAGTTTGATCAAGCATTCAAGAGTTCACAAAAGAATTTGAGAATTCATAATAGAATTCAAGGCATTTCAAGGGTAGATTATCAAGCAATCAAGAGCTTCTTCAAGTGTCATTAATCATGTCAAATATTGCTTGCATCATGTTCTTTTAGAGCTAATAATTGTTATGTAGGACTGTGTGATTCAAGCAAGCATTGTGTTCAAGATCTATCAACAACAAGCTAGATTCCAAGTCCACATCCATTGGATCCAATACTTACATGTTTGTAGCACCTTATTGCTAGGGTTTGGTGAGTTGAAACATCATTATTTGTTCATTCATCATCATCCTTTCATATTTGGTTTCATTTCGAGGTTTAATTACAAACAAGGGGTTTGACCAAGGCAAACCCCTATTCACTAACCCCAGAACATTTTTCCCTCTCCTTGCATGTGATTTGTAGGTCTAGGTTGTAGATTTGTCAAAGAGAAAGACTGGAAAAGTTTTCATCAAGATTTCAAAGTAATTCAAAGTTGTCAAGAGTTCAAACAAGCCTTGGAGAAGGACTATAGACTGAATTTTGCAATTTTGGATTTGGAAACCATCTAGGAAGAGCAAATCAGATTGAGAGCTATAGAATCCACTTAAGAATTTCTAGAAAAGAAAAAGTGGAATGATTTTCCACTAATGGCCATTTCCCAGGCGTAAACATGATTTTTGTAGATCTAAGTACCCTTTTTGCTAAAACCTTTTCCAACACATTTTTCTCAAAACTGGACTGATTCACACAACTTGGTGTATGAGTCCCAACCAACATCAACAACAAGTTTTTCATGATTCTAGAGCTCCATTCCATCTCCAACAAGTTTCCAGGTGAATATTTCCAGTTTTATAATTTTTTGTTACATTCTACTTGCATTTTTAGGTCTTTTTGCATATCACACTATGTTTTCAAACATTTTGTATTTTCCAAGTTTACACTTGGTCGTGAACCCCTTTCTTGTCTCATTCATCTGCAAGGATTCCTTACAGTCATATCTCTCACATCCTCCATTGGGTTGAAATCTCTAAGGTGTCCTTGCATATGGATATTGTGAAATTGGATCTATCTCCTTGTATCCATTCTATGGACAAGGAAGTGAATCATCCATTTTCCGTGTCCACATTTTGGTGAACCTAAATTTTGAGCATCATAATTATGATTTTGAGTACACATTACATCCTAGATTTAGCTTGCATTAACATTGAATTGCATTTTGCATAATTAGTTAATTTGCATTTTAGGGTTTCAAATTTGCATTAGTGAAAAGATCATTTAGCTTCTATTATTTCATTTAATCTCATTAAAAATTAGTAAAATTTTGCATTTGCATCTCAGATTAGTATCATAAAACATAAAAAGCATAAAATTCATTTAAAAAATTCTAATTTAAAAAAAAAAAATCAGTACGAGACTCACTCACCACCTTGGATGAATCAGTCCCTTTGCACATTTTGTAGTGCATTTTCTAGAATTTAATCTTCATTTTCTGAGTTTTTGTTTGTTGTTCTAGCATTTCTATTTTACTTTCTAGAATTTTTGTTTCAAGCAATTTCTTCTTGTTAGCTTACATTGCATTTGCATTCACCCTACATTTAGTAGCCTTTGCATGAGTGTTTGGTGTCTTATTGCTAATACCTTAGTGAAAAGAAGTTCAAGAGTCATGGAATCCTACGATAGCACAATCATTGTGGATCTTGGGTTATATAGATCTTCCACTCCTAGTATTGAACCTAGTACACTAGGCATGGATAATACCCTTAGCAACTCTTTTCCTTCAAGTAGCATGCAAGTTGAACCAAGGGATGATGATATCCTGAAAGAGAAAATAATTCAAATTCATGAGGACTTAGTAAACTTGCAACATCAAATAAGCCTTAGAAACATTTCAACTACTACAATTCCCACCATAGAAAACATTCACCACATGCTTTAAAGTGAGGATGGCCTTGACCAAGTTGTGGAAAACATATGTACTTTAGATCTTTCCAAGGAAAACATCTTCCTTCAACCTCTAGTGCTCCTATACCAAAAAACAATGTTGCAAGCCAAGGAGGAACTCAAATTCCTCCTCCCTCAACAATAGCATCAATACCTACCTATACCACTCCTCAAGTCACAACAACAATGAAACAAGAACTAGTAATTTGATTCCTTCCTTGGGTATTCCTACTAGCATCCCTAGTTCCTATGTGGCATCACATGTTCTATCTTCTATCACATTACCACCTATAAGCATTCCATTCACTTGTCCTACTAATACATACACTCCACTAATTTCACTTCTGTCTCATGCCACTTGTAATGATCCTATCATAACATAGCTTTTCCAAACTGTTTAATCCATGCAAAACAAAATCTCCACCATAAACCAAAATTAGAATGGCCCACCCACATATTATGTCAAAATTATCCCATTGTCCTTGGAGATACTATGAACACCAATTTCACAAGGTGTATAGGTGCCTATATTTGAGAAATATGGAGGGAAGGAAGATCCTTCTAACCATGTTACTACCTACACTGCCTTATGTAGTGACTTTTTCCTTAATGATGAACTATTGGAAAAAAAATTCATAGATCCTTAAAAGATACTTCCTTGGAATGGTTTTCTTCCTTACCGAACAATTCAATTTGTTCATTTAATGAACTTGTTTATGCATTTCTAAACCATTTCCAAGTGCATATGACTCCCAAGAAGACCTTGGCTGATTTGATGAGATGCAAGAAAAGTGATGAAGAAAAGATAATTGATTTTTACTAATGCTATCAATCACTTTATTCCCAAATCGTTGTCAAGATCCCTTACCCATATGTTCAAAATATTTTCATAGAAAACTTGCAAACTAAAATTTAGGACAAGCTCACTATGATGAAGTTCCCATCCTTCACACACTTGTGTACCACCCTTTGTGATTATCAAAATTTGGTTAGTAGTCAAGATACAAGGTCCACTTCTAGCCAAATTGAGAGATCTGAGCTAGCCAACCAAAATAATTCCCAAACTTTTAGAAAAGAAAATAAAGGGTTCTTGCAATTCAACCCCATTGAACAACCAACTCAAAACATCAACAACCAAGTAGCCACTATCAAAAACTTGGTACCCTTTAGTTATGGAGATCCGAAAAAACAATTTAGACCTTTACTCGACACCCTTCATAAGAGAATGTCCCAATTTTCACATGTTCAACAAATGATTACCTTGCCTCCCATTGAAACACTCAACCCTAATAAGCCTTTACCCCCAAGCTTTAAATCAAATGCTTATGGCCACTATCATTGAAGAAATGGACATGACATAGAACATTGTGTCTTAAACATCTAGTGCAAGATCTCATTGATTCCAACCATTTATCCATTGGAGGTGTTAGTGATCAAGGTAATAAGTTTGTTGCCCCTCTAAACCAAAACTTGCAAATTTTCACTAATCCAATGCCCAAGCATAATATTTCAGTTTTCAAAGCCAATGAAACTACAAAGAATGATGTGATGAATGTTGATACAGATGATGAAAATAATGATCCTATTCCAAATTCTATCAATTTTAATCCTATGGATGAAATGGTAGGAGCGATATACATCATCCATCATAAGGGCCGACTTAAGAGTGCTCTTGATATTACTTTCTCCTTTAAGGATTTAATTAAACATGCACTTGCTGGTCCTCTCTACATAGCTAACCATATCTATGACAAGCCCACTAATGGGATATAATAGATCCTGCCTATGGAGAGAATGTGATCACTAAAGAGTTTTTACTCCAGCATGAACCTTATCAAGATTACTATGATAAATCAAAAACAATGATCAAGACACACAATGGTTTTTCTAACCCTATGATTGGATTGATCACCTTTCCATTACAAAGAGGACCAAAAACATTAGATATCACATTCTCCATCATCCCACAGTTAGACCAATTTCATTTAAGGCTAGGCCATCCATGGCTTCTGTCAATGAAATCCATCCCTTGATTTTGGATAAATGCTTAAAGTTTCCATTTGATAATGAAATATTCACCATTCACCATAGTGGCTTTAACCCATTGTCTTCCAAAGGAAAATTTTCCTTAGAATCCTTTTTCCTCGAGCCCATGGAACCTATCAACCAATGAGAAGACTTCTTTTTCTTATCTTACCAAATATCAAAGCAAATAAAATAGTTGAACTATCCCTTCGAAACATGCCCCCCTCTACTTATGCACCTCCCATCCTTGATAAAACCATGCTTGAACCTAAACAAGAAAAAAACAACCAAGACCAACCAAAGATAGAAAATTCATCTACAACATCCAAAACACCAAGAGACAATGAAAGCAACCCTGTCACACCTCCTAGAATAAAACAGGTTTAAAAAGCAAAAGAGAAAGTGGATGAACAACCTCCTATGGTTCCTTCTATTCCTCCCCTTAGGGAACAAAATAAACCTATGGTTGATCAACCCATTCCTCCCCTTAGGGTTTGGTGAGTTGCAACATCATTATTTGTTCTTTCATCACCCTCCCTTTATATTTTCTTTCATTTCGAGGTTTAATTACCAACAAGGGGTTTGACCCAGGAAAACCCCTATTCACTAACCCCACAAAATTTTTCCCTCTCTTTGGATGTGATTTGTAGGTCTAGGTCTTAGATTTGTTAAAGAGAAAGGTTGGAAAAGTTTTCATCAAGATGTAAAAGTAATTTAAATTTGTTAAAGTTGCAAACAAGCCTTGGAGAAGGACTACAAGCTGAATTTTGTAGTTTTGAATCCAGAAACCAGTCAGGAAGAGTGGAGCAGACCATGAGCTACATAATCCGCTTCAAAATTTATGAAAAAGCATAAGTGGAATGATTCACAAATATTGGTGAATGAGTCCCACTACCCAGACCTAAACATGATTTTTGCAGATCTGAGTACCCTTGTGGCAGAAAACTTATTCTGACACATTTTTCCCAAAACTAGATCGATTTGCCTAGCTTGGCTTATGAATCCTAGTCAACGTCAACAACAAGTTTTTTAGGATTCCATAGCTCCATTGCATCTCCAACAAGTTTCTAGGTGCACATTTCCAGTTTCATAACTTTAAGTTACATTCTACTTGCATTTTTAGGTCTTTTTGCATATCACACCGTGTTTTCAAAAAAATTGTATTTTCCAAGTTTACACTTGGTGGTGAACTCCTTTCTTGTATGAATCATCTCAAATGATTCCTTACAATTATATCTCTCACATCCTCCATTATGTTGAGATCTCTAAGGTGTCCTTGAATGTGAATATTGTGAAATTGGATCCCTCTCCTTATATCCATTCTATAGATAAGTGAAGCATCCATTTCTAGTGTCCACAATAAACCTTTTGAGAGAGCCACAAAATTTGTTATGTTATTTTTTTTAAAAAAAACAACACCAATTTTTTTGGCTTCCTCTTTTGAATGCCTTAATATCTACCATTTAAAAAAATATATTTTAGAAAGTAGACTAGGGGCACTACGATGCTTGTTTTTGTTGCATCTAATTTTTTTTCTAATATAATTATCCTCAATTTCACATCCAAGGTTAGTATTTCTTGATTTCAAAAAATAATCACCACTTAAGAGCCCTTTTTGGCCCCCATATTTTTGCACTTACCCTTGCACATGAGCATTAGCATAGGAGAAAGGCTCTAGCCGCTGAACAAGATACCTTAAAGGAGGATAAAGGAGAGCCAATAACTCCTACTTCAACACCTCCTATTGTTCCTCATCTCTTTGTTCCTTCTACTTCATTTCCACTCACCTTAGTTCTTCTTCCAGCTCCCCTAGTGGGTGTTAATGATCCTCACCCTAAAGGGGTGCAAGTTTTCATCGATCCTTCTCTGGATCCTCTGCTTCTGATGTCCCTTCTAGAAATCCCTCCATTTTCTCGACCCATAGGCAAGAAAAACATAATAGTGGTATATGTCGCACCTCTGTCTTCTTGCTCCTCCACCTCCACTTCTTCTATGGGGGTCCAACATCATCTACTAAAGTGCAAGTTGAAGGAAGACCTCACTTCGAGTGGTGTTTGGAAGAAGGGTTCACCTTCTTCATTAGTAAGTTATGCTTTGGATTGCATTGTTATTCTAATGGAGGTGACCCTAATGTCCCCTGAGTTTGTCACTTCCCCACTCAATGAATTCGATAGTGGATCTCAAGCACCTCCTTCTTCTCTCACCTAATTAACAAATTTCACTCCAGTGAAGTGCATGTTTAGCTTAGTGGATGATTTCCTGGATTCATTTCACACACACACCATCCTAAGGGGTGCTACCATAATTATTTTATTTTCAATAAGGTGAATTCAATGGGTAATGAATCCCTTAGTGAAAATATTTCATTTTTTAAAAAATGCATTCTTCAACAAGAATCCCCTTAGTGATTTTTTCTTTTCTTCCAGAAACAAATTCGTAGCAAAAGAGTACCTTTTCTAATGAAAAAATATAAAAAAAATTTCCTTTAAGAAGGAGCACTCTTTTATCATGTTGGTGATTTTTTAGGCAAAGCCTTGAAATCCTCTAAAGGGTAGCCAACCCTTATGGTTAAGAAACTTCAAGGCTAGTGGCCAACACAATGAGTAAAGGATTTTGAGATCTTTACTCCTTCACTTCAAGCCATGTGGGACCTAGAAGGGTGTTCCTTATTGTGTTCAAATGAGGTATATCTTGTTGGTAACACATTCATACATAGATTGATTCCTATTTATTGCAAATAAACACACTTCACTAAAGATTTAGCAAACCTTTTGAGCAAATGATTATCTATTTTCTGAGAATCAAGGGTTTTTCAAACCCATAATTTATATTCGAAAATAATTTTTTAATGAATTTTTTTTCTCATTTGAAATCCATGAAATCACATTTTAATAGCTCAATGCTTCATCAATTGGGACAATGGAGTCAAATATGCAAGAACTAGTAATATATAAGCTATTTAATCTAGAAATTGGTGGACTATTTCCATAGTGCTTTACAGTATGAAAACTCACAATTCCTGAAACAATAAATTCTTACCAAATCCTATGAAATTCCTTACAAATATATAACCATATTCAAGAATTTAATAACTCTTTAAGTTAAAGCTAAAATAGAGTCATACATTCAATGGAACAACTGAAGATAAATGAGAACACCATTGATATTTTCATTTATAACTTGTAAGAAAAATATATAGGAGAGTATTTGGTTTTGATCTAAGATTTGTTTCTATAGACATGCAAAATTGGCATCATGCATTTAATTAATTCATAAATTAATTTTATTTGATTAATCTCTAAAGTCCTCCATTTAAATAAATTCATCTTTAACACTAACATCATCCCCTTTAGCTAAATAAATCAAAATATTTATTTAACTAAGTCTAAATAATTTTCCTTCTCCTTTTAATTTATTTGAATCTATAAATCTAAATCAAATAGGTAAAATCACCTAACCTCATCTTATTTAATCAAATAATGATTAAGGCTAAATCTAATGCATGTCACATCCTCTAGCTTTTCCCACTTGCACAAATAAATCAATTTATTGGTTTATTAAATTCTCCATTTTCTCTCAACAAGGCATCTTCAGGGAATATTCCTCCAATTTGAATTTTTCCTCGCATGTCTTGTCCTCCAACATAGCGTTAACTCCTCTTACATTGTCTCTTACATGTCTCCCAATTGGCATTTAAGACTTTTCTTCTCCCTCCAACAAGCCATCTTTTGAATTTCATATCTCCCCCTCTTTGGCACATTGACCAAAATGTGCTCATTCCTCAGCCTCTCACAAGTTGACAAGTGGCATCTTGTCATTGGTGGGTCTTTAGTCCCACGTCCTCCATGTTTGACATTCTTCTATACTTCTTGGTTATAAATAGAGGCCTCCTCTATTGTATTACTCCTCCACAACTCCAAAATCTTTAGATAATTTTTGTATCATTTTCATCATTTAGCTTAGCAAGGATTGGGAAAGGGATTCTTTCCACATCAAATAAGCACCAATCCACTATGAGATAGAGTTTGATTCTTTCTTTCTTATGCTTTCAATTAGTTCATTTGATAGCTCACTTCTTTGTTTGCATAGGTAGCATGATCTAATATTTCATAGGGATGCTCTATTTGATTTTCTTAAGTTTACTAAAAATGCTAATGGCTATTTTTTTTGAGAAAATGCAGAAAAAGGTATCCACATAATGGTGCTAGAAGGGGGGAAACTATGATAGAGAAAAGTTTTCACAATTTTATTGCTAAAATTTTCCTGCCATTGGAAATTCTATCACTATGATGTTCTTAGTAATCTTATTTCTATGATGTTTAGTGGTCTTGGTAATCTGAAATTCATGCTTTCTCATTCATTCATTTGAGTATGAGAATGAATTGAGCTAAACATTACTTGTCCTTAGATAATCAATATCTCTGTGACAGATGTTTTCATGAGTCTGAAATTGGGTACACACTCCTATTGTCTTCAATTAAGTCAACCCTTCTGAGGTTAGGTTGAATGGACACTTTGTTTCTATCTTTATTTGTTCCTTCCACACAGTTTTGGTCCATTACAGAAATGTCTTCCCTTTTATGACTGATCAGATTGTTCCTCACATCACTCCAAGCATATTTTAGTGGGTATGCACCCACAAGCATGTTGGAAGGATTTTCTTTTATTGGTTTCTAATTTATCTTGCTACTCGGGGGTCATTTGATTACTAGATTTTTAGTTTTCTCTTCACCATTTTTTCCTTCTTTCACTCATCGCAAGCTCAGGTTCACGAAGCTTATGTGCATACAGTGTTAAGGTAAGTTGATGTCATTCCATTTTCCCTAACAAAAAGGCATGCTCTTCATAAAGAGAATCAAGTGGAAGACATTTCAATAAGAGCTCAACATTATAACCAGATTTTTTCTCTAGAGCAAAGGAAAATACGATGTTGGAACAGTTGTGGGATTTGGCTTTACAACTGGTGATTGCATTCTCTTGGAAGCTTATATTTTTTGTTGCTTGTTGCTTGTGTAAGCTGCCTTAAATGATAACTGGTACATTGTGCCCATTGTATTGTTAGTTTTTTGCAAGGAAGGTACATTTTGAGTATATGTTATTTGCAAGGGCGAATACATTGTTGAAGGGGTTGTCTCTTCAAATAGACTGCTCACTTTAAAGCACTCAATCCAGTGCCTAATCTAATCAATTTATTCCTTTGATTTTATTGATGTTATTGTTAGTCACCATGATTTCATTGCTTTATTTCAAATTTCTTGAAAGATATGGCTTTAATTTGTGTCTATCAGATGGAGACAATATGGATTTAATAATCCCATTGATTGCAATTTGTTCATGGCTGATAATTATTTATATTACATGTTTGTCTTATGTATCAAGGAGGCACCACTTCTAATCATGCATCATCGTTTAAGCCTTCATCCTACAAGCTTGACATAGCACAGCCTTGCAGAATAAATCTTCCATTGTATTTCACATATTAAAGGCATTCAATTTTGTTAAGAAAATTGCTCATGGGTAGGTAGCAAATCTAATCAATCTCTTCTCAGCCACGACTGTCTATTCATATCATTTGGGCCTCCTTACCACATCAACTACATGGTTATCATCAAAGTTTCTTTATTTAAAGGTCGAAGGCACTAACAACTCTTGTGCACCATTACTTGAGAGTTCTCTACTTTCTATTTTGTAAGTCTCATTCACACTCACAATTGAAGCTACCATAGGAAAATGTAATCTATTGACATTTAATTGTTGTTAATGTAACTACTAGTGCGATTCCTTTTTGACAGAAGTCTACTAACATTTCATTGCATCAATATATGTAGTGCATTGTTAACAGACTAGAAAATTTTATTAAATGCATTCTCCTTATTGGTTAAGTATCCTATCGATAGAATCTCTCAGTTGTCATTGGTTAAGTGGCATCTTGTCAAAAGGTCTTCTTGTCCTCTCTATGCTTGCATTTTAGGCACATGCTAAAAATTCACGGGTGAAGATTGTGGTAGCTGGCCTTACACCTACACAATTACACTTGTTGGAAAGTCTTTAAAAGCCTTAAAGGTTGTGAAGAATTTGGGGCCATACATTCTCAGCTAAAGAACATGACTGTTCCCTGTTATAAAAGTTAATTTTTGACATGGGAAAATAATGACATCATTTGCATATTGGCACCATGGTAAGTTTTCCACCATATGCCTCCCACAAGAGTAGTTGATCACTGGCCACATAATGTTGTTAGTCAAAACACAACACAATCTACTCTCCTATTAGCAAATCCTTCCCCCCCATACGTATGGCTATTTCTATGTGATCTTGCACCACACGCTAGCAATATAATTAATGGAGTTCTTTATCAATAGATACCTATAAAATATTAGTCATCCTCTCTATGTATGGATGTTGCAAACAAGGTTTCCAAAATTTTAAAAGAAAGATCCCTATTATAGGAAAACAACCTTGTAGGAATATCACTACAGATGACTAATGCCAGATGATTTGTCTAATATCACTATTGTGTAAGGGTGGACAGGGATGGCTATAAATGCAAGAGTTGCCTTGCATTCTATCGTAAGAATAGATGGAAATTTGAATTGATTTGAGGGGACAATCTTTCTTGAGCCCATGGTTAAAGACCTCTCGGATCTCTACGTAACTAGCTTATACTTGATTTGAATCCCTTTTGGCAGTTTCCACACATTGGTTTCTTGCCAAACTCCTTGAGTAGAAACAAAGGGGGATCTAAGCTTGATACAAGGGGCTTTTAAATACTACAATTTGGCCACCATACTTTACATTTGGAAAAGGGAAATAATAATTTTCTATTTTAATTTAAATAAATTTGTTGACCTAGGTATGTGTAGGATCATGATGGGCCAAAAAGTGGCGATATGATGGGTATTTGTAGTGTATGCAGCTGATGACTTTTTTTAAACCCAAAATTGATGAAACAAAAAGGGTTTTTAAAGGAGATTCTTAGCTTTCCACCAATGTAAATTATGCTTTACTTTGAATTTAATAAATAATTATTATTTATTTTCTATTTGAATTACGAGTAATGTCCCTATTGATAGGATGATTGAAAAACATCTATAGCTTTCAAATGTTATCAAAGTTTTTGAACCTAAAACATGTGTCACATTCTATGCTTTGCATACTATAGGATTAAAAAAAGAATGAAATTTCATGAAGTTTTGACCAAGTTAAGGTGGTGAGACATACAAGTTCTTATATTTTTCAAAAGTTGTACTAAAAAATTCATAATTAATGATTTACTTGAAAAAATTACAAGAAAATATGCATCATATTGGGACATGAGTCCTCTACTTATATCTAAAATCTTATAAAACAATATTATCATTTTATTGTGGTTAGGGTGGTTAGACAGACACCTACTTCTTATTTTTTCCTTGAAATTTAAGTACTACTACATTGAAATTTCAAATTTTCACCAAATATTATTTTTTCTTTTTAAAATAAACCTAGTAGTTTAGAAACTACATTCAATTTTCTATAGATTCTATTCTTACATATTTTTGAAATAATATAGATAACTTATTCAAATTTTTATGTCAAGTTGCCTAACTCTGATTTTTTTGAATTTTTTGCCATTTAAGGGTCCATTTTTTCTATGATGATCCTGGACATACCCACCTGTGATTCATTTTTATTTTCTAATTAACTTAAGGTGGTTGTGTGCAGATTGCTGAGGTGGAGTCTATCTATTAAATTTGATCAATTCTTCATGCTTAACTATAAACTTGATCTACTTCACATCATGATGGATCAATCAAAGTAGATTTGAGTTAAGGAAAATTGAGCATTGAAATTGAAATTGATAAAGCATTTTTAAATGCCTAGAGCATCCATTGGTTGCTTTTATTTTCTATTTTAGGCCAACTATATCATTTTTGGGGTTTGAAATTAATCATTGTTTTGATTTTTTTCAAAGTTGGGCTAAAATTGAACATACAAACATACTAAATGTTGCTTTTTGTGGCTAAATTTGAACAAAAAAACTTCACATTTGATTTTTGATGGTTAAAATGAACTCATCATTACTTTGAGGCTAAAATGAACAAGTGCTTGATTTGTATGATCTCATCTTTTGTTCATTTTGAGTGCATATCCTCTCCCCTTGCACTTCGTGTGATCTAGGGTGCAAGACAAACACTCAAAATGAATTTTATTGCTTTGAGTCTCCTTTAAGAGAGGGATTACTATGAGAAACACCTCACAACAAGAAATTAATAGCCAAGTTCTTGCAAGCACATTTATTAGTGAGCTATATCGAAGGGTGTGAAATTGTGAGAAATTAGCACCAATTTGTGTCGACAATAGATTGTACCTAATCCCATGCCTTAAGTCGAACAAGAATGGTTGAAGAGCCTTAAGTGGCCAAGCAGGTTAGTGTTGGTTCTGGTGTTCAAGGTTTGTTGTCATTAAGAACCTTGTTTTAGTAGCCAACCAGTCTATCCAACGAGTTTATCAAAGTGGTGCATTGGAACTTAGATTCCAAGAAGTTACTTGCCATGTCTAATCTTGGTTAAAATATGAAGGTTAAGACTTCATTCTTAACATACCTTTATATTTTTTCCATGGTTGCATGTAAAATCATCTCTTCTACTACAAAGGGCATGAGGAAAGCCCACCAAGAAAAATGTACCAATTGAGCTAGGATGTTATATTGCTTGTGAGTTAGTTGAAAACATAGTGCTTGGATCCAAAATAGTGAAACAAACATTGAACAAGGTCATCAAATTTCAAACCCTTTGGGAGGAACAAATACCTTTGAAAATTCCATGTGTTACTGCTTGTCCCTAGGGGTTCTTATCCCTACAAGGCTTCTAAACACTAAGACCTATATCTTGATTTGTTCATTACAAAGTCAACAATAGGAAACTATGCTCTTGAAACCTTGATTTTGACATAATGGACCTTGTGGAATGAGAAGGAATTAAGACATTAGACATCTAGTTTCAAAATATAAACAAGAAGTGTGGATGTGGTAAAAGTAATTCATTAACCAATATTAAATCAATTGAACCCCACATAAGTTATTTTTTATCTTTTTATCATCTTTCGAGCAAACATTGGTCTTTTGGTTTGAACTACTCTTAGAAAAAAGCATGTTCTTCAATATCTTGGTCTAGTAAACAAAGTCTCTCTAAGTCTCTTACGATCAAAATCAAACACTCCATCCATTCCAAACATCTATCATCTCCATCTCACAAACAACTTTATAACTTTGGAAACATCATTCTAGACTTGGGTAAATCATCAAAATCAAAATCACCTTGTTTAGTTAGGTGTATGGGAATGCATCCTTTCTCATAAATTTAATTGAATTAGCAATCCTTTGAACAAGTTCATCCTAAGATCACATCTAACATCTTAGGGTTTACAAGTCCATTATACAAATCCAATCAAACCAATCAAAATCAAAACCTAAGTCTGGCATTGATCCAAAGTTCCTAAAAATTCAAACACCCATACCATTCACCCTTTTCATCCTTCATCTCATCATTGGTCCTAAATTCCTTAGAGGTCAACAAGGTCAAAACACAAGAATAACATGGAATACAAACTTGCTCCATACATCATGAGTAATTCAAATCAACCAAACTATCAAAGCCTTACAAAACCAAGGGATTATAAAAAATCACATTTATACAATCCATACATAGGGTCATTATCTCCTACAAACCTCAATGACACAACAAATGTGAGTATTCCTAGTCAAAATTTTGGAACACCTTTCCTGATGGTAGATTTAAATATAATTCCAAACCTACAAATCTATCAACCAAACACCCAATGCATGAGTCTTCCACAAAAAAACATCATCCCACCAAATCCATACATACCAAATGTGAATACATCAGGTATACCAAGCATGAAAATTTTAAATCCACACTTGGTAAACTTTGGCATAGATACATTTATGAATCACACCAATGTTGTTCAGAGTCCAAGAAATATGTTAACAAATCCATGTATTGATCCAAGTCAAGGTAACACCATGAAAAATCAAAGTTACCTAAAGCAAGGTAATGTGATTCTTAACCATAAGAATGTTCAATTCCAAACTATCATGCCAAATCTAAACATCATCCCAAATTAGAACATTGTCCAGAATCAACTTTTCCATGATCCCATACAAACACCACAAGTACAGATTCCAAATCTGCTTGAGAAAAAGAATCAACTATATCAAGTGAGTCAAAATCAAAATTGGGATCAAATTTTACAAGATCAAATTGTTTCACTTGTCAAAATAATTGACTCATTTCTCCAAGACACATCTTCACTCCAAAATCAATACACTCTTCCATTGGTTAAACCATGTCATCAAAGCGTTGAGTTGTGTCCACAACCACATCAAGAACAATATCTCCAATGTTAAGAGGTTGGATATCAAGATCAACAACATGAACACAAACCCAATCACCACAAGGTCAAATCTCACAAGGTAACAAATAGAAATACACACCACTTGAGAAACCAATCAGATTAGTCCTGCAACAATTGGTACAAGAAAATCTCATCAAGCTTCTCGTCTATGGGAACTATCAAGAACCTCTAGTTAAACCACCAAGGTATAACGAGGAGAACCATTGTGATTTTCACAAAACAAAGGGACATGCAACATCAAGTTGTATTCGACTCAAAAATCTCATCCAAGACCCCAATGATCAAAATATAATCACTATTGGGGATAATGATGAATATGAAACCACTAGTGATAGCAATGAAAATCTCCCCACTACAATTGTTGAAAACAATGATCAAGATCTATCCATCAAAGAGAACATTGAAGATTTTTTTATCTCATCTGAAGATCAAATCAACATATATCAAGAGTCACTTTTCAATCATTATCAAAATCCACCAACAATACCAAACAATTATTTGATTCAAGAATTGTCAACATCACTTGACCCTATGGTTGAAGACATTGAGAATCTCTCTACCACAATTGTTGAAAACATTGTTCAAGATCTCTCCATTAATGAGCACATTGAATTTGTTTCTACCCAATTTGATGATCAACTCACCATACATCAAGAACCACTTTTTAGTGATCTATTTCAAGGAGTGTTGGAATAATTTGATTCCATTGACATAATCTGTGATCCATCGACCAATGAGCATGTTGAAAATGTCTCTACATTTTCTTATGAGTTAGAGCACATATCTCAAGAATTTATTCCAAATAATGATCAAAATACTTTACCAGGGTCTAGAAATGGTCCTTTCTAAGACATGTCAACCCACTTTGACCTCATGGTTACAGATACTGAAGGAATCCACAACTCAACACTTGATCAAAGTCCACCCAAAGATCAAGAGGATATTGAGTCATTTCCCATGCCTAAAGAAGACATCCAAGAACCCTTTGTAAGTAGTCCATCCTTTGAAACTAATCCATGTCAAGAACTTGATCCAAAACATGTCGAAAGCAACTTTGAAATCATTCAAGATCAAGAATTCGTATCTACAAGATACTAAAGTGATCTAATGGATACTCTCCTATCTATACAAGATGATCATATCCACATAGAACATACTCCTCCATCTACCCATGAGATGCTTTCTTTGGATGGGAACATAGATTCAATCTTTATTCAAAACAGGATTGCTTTACTCCTGACATTACTACACAAAAAAAGTAGAATATTAATTCCTACAGTCAAACTGAGTTGTCAACATCAGGATCAGATATATCTAAAATTCAGACTAAGCACATCATGTATGATGATATCTAGCATTATCCACTCAAGGAAGTAGATCAAATAAAACAAGATATTCTGGAGTTAGTAGAGAAACAAATTGAAATAACATCATTTGTAGTGGTCATTTATCAGAGAATGTGTTCTAAATAGGAGCTCTCAAAATAGGCACAATCAAAGCATGAAAGTGCTACTACCACCATACTAGGGGCAACTATGTCTTAAGTAAACATCAACATAGGGAGCATGAAGAATCCTTATGATGAATCTGATGCTAATACTACAACCAACCACGTCATGAATCTTCATCCACCCATCACCCCATCCATGAATTTGGACCAATGTCAAAATAAATATTTGAATCAAAGTACAAAGAACATCATCAAAGAAAAAGAAACTAAGAAGCATATCATAAAAATCAAATACAAATGGATACCAAAGAATACAAAGAAAGATTATCCCTATCAAACTCCAATAGTCAAAGAAACTATGGGGAAAAATAAGGAAGTTAAGAGTATCCATCAAAGATTTCTACACAAGAAAAAGTAGGCTTCCCAAGTGACGTACAAAGTATATCAAGTAGTTGGTCCAAATTTCATGTACACTTGGACCGTATCCACCCATCAATGCTCATCTTCCCATGTTTGGAGAGTCAAAGGTTCCAAACTTTCAACCAATCCATCTTTTATCCCTCAACACACTCTATCCACGCTTCTACGTATGATATCAAATTATCACATTGACCATGTATTGGTAGTGACCCTTCATCATAAGAATTCAGAAGGCACTCTATCATGATGTGCACAAAAAGATAGAGTTAACTCTGGTATCAACAAAGCAGATCAGGAATCCCAAAATTAGTATTCAAGTGCACGTATCTTGGTAAAGCAACTTCTTCAAGCCAGATATCAATGGAACATTATGATAGAAACATCTACGTTGACACCACCAGATGGTTCAACATGAGCTTAAATTTTTTTAGAAAATCAAAAAAATCAAAAAATAAGAAAATCCAAAAAAAATTAGAAAAAGGATAAAAAATAGTATAGAGAAAATTTGTCCTCTAGTGAAAACCACTACAATGGTGCTTTGGATAAGTATCATGATGAAAACCTGGAAAACATGCATCGTGTGTAGAATTAAGCATCTTCATGTGTTAACTCAGGTGGAAGCATCTCATCCCATCCATAATAAATTCATTCATCCATTAAGAATTTATCCAATCCATTTTCATCCATCTACATCCACCTTCCACATTATCTTGATCTTGGTAAAATTTTGGCGTACACTTTACACTTGCTTATGGAAAACATCTTGACATGGGTCATTTTCATTGACCCTATTCTACCCAACGCTATTTGAGCCATGAAGCACTATCTAAATGAGAATTCTTTATTCAAACACGTTATCTTAGAGCAAGATAATCCATATCTATCCATCCATAAATTTAACCAAGCATCCATCCATGACATTCCATACATTGCTAGACACTAGGGGCAGATATTTACATCTTTCTTTGGGAATTAATCTTGACATATATTCTCCAACTTATGTGGTGATCCAAACATTGGAAAATGTGAAATCAAATTGGTCAAACCACTTGTGAGCAAGAATCCAAATCACTGACCCATGGCATATTTTGACAAGATGTTCTTTATTAAGCTTTATCTTTCATCGAACATCAACACAAACAATCAATATCAGTTGCATCTAACATCAAATCATTCAAACAATTTTGTTCCAAAACCAAGCTTCATTAATCTTGATCAAATCAAATCCAATAAATCCATCATCTTGCGATATCCTTCCCAATCCTTGTGTTGCTTAACATGATCCTTGCATTGTTGTGTATCCTCAACAATGTTATCATCATCAATCCCTCATCATCTTGGGATATCCTTCCCATTCCTTGTGTTTCTTAACATTATACTTGCATTGTTGTGTATCCTCAACAATGTTATCATCATCAATCCCTCATCATCTTGGGATATCCTTCCCATTCCTTGTGTTTCTTAACATTATACTTGCATTGTTGTGTATTCTCAACAATGTTATCATCATTGAATCAATCCATCGATCCGATCAATCAACCTTAGCTTGGTTTTCAACAAAATCCAAAAATAGAGCACTGATATCATCATGCATATTTGTATCCAAATCATCAAAATCATGTGAAAATCCAAAAACATTCAAATCATATCAAAATCCAAAAAAATTCAAAAAACCAAGAAAATCCCAAAAAAAATCAAAAAAACCAAGAAAATCCCAAAAACATTCATAAAAATAGAAAACATCAAAAACATGGAGTCCAAACTACATCGTCTCTGAGCTTAAACATAGGCAAGGAAAGTCTTTGATTAGCCCCCGAGACATCAAAATCCCAAAAACATTCATAAAATCTCAAAAAACCCCAAAACATTCAAAAATTGAAAAATCAAAATATTTGTAACATCTTGAAAAAGCCAAAAACAACCTCAAAAAATTCCAAAAAACTCCAAAAACATCCAAATATCTGAAAAAAATCCATCCATCTTGTTTCACAATCACCCACAATAATCAATCATCCATAATAAAACAATCATCACCTTCATCCTTTGGTAATAAACAACCACAACAATCAACAAAAGCAAACTTCAAACAAAAAATCAAAATCAAAACAACAAATCTTTTAACGCAAAATCAAACTCTTGATCATTCACAAACATGTCAATTAACCTTATATCAGGGCATGTGCAAGATCATCATGGAAAAACAGACCCTTAAGTGGCAAAAAATTTAGAAAAATCAGTGTTAGACAACTTGACATAAAAATTTGAATATGATATCTATATTATTTCAAAAATGTGTAAGAATAGAATCTGTAGCAAATTGAATGCAGTTTCTAAACTACTAGGTTTATTTAAAAAAAAAAATCTATTTCCAGTGAAAATTTGAAATTTCAATGCCGTAGTACTTAAATTTTAGGGAAAAAATAAGTAGGAGTCTGTCTGACCACCCTAACCACATTAAAATATATTTTTATAATATTTTAGATATAGGTAGAGGACTCATGTCCTGATTTGATGCATATTTTTTGGTAACTTTTTTCCAAATAAATAGTTAATTATGAATTTTTTATTATAACTTTTAAAAAATATAAAAACTCATATGTCTGACCACCTTAGCTTGGTCAAAACTTCATGAAATTCAACTTTTCTTGTTTTAATCCTATAGTGTATGAAGCATAGAATGTGACACATGTTTCAGATTCAAAAAATGTGATACCATTTGAAAGCTATAGATGTTTTTCAATCAATCTATCAATTAGTACTTTAGTCATAATTCAAATAGAAAATAAATAATAATTATTTATTAAATTCAAAATAAAACATAATTTATATTGGTGGAAAGTTAATAATCTCTTTTAAAAACACTTTTTGTTTCATCAATTTTAGGTAAAAAAAATGTCGTCAACCACATACCCTATATATAACCATCATATTTCCACTTTTTAGCCCATCATGATCCTGCATATACCCATCAAAATCCTATCAAACAACTTATCAACCCAGCATCATCCTATACAATGCATGTCCTAGGATACATCATTCCGATAATGGGAATCATTTTGGAAAAAACTTTGGATAAACAAAACGATGTGCCACCATCCACTAACATGTGCTAGGATGTATCCTTCCTACAATGGGCATTATCTATTGGCAATCGTTTCAATTCTTATCCTAAACAAAACAAATCCCTTTGGCTAGAGGTATAAAGAACATTGACTTGTTTTTGTGTTCGATCTTTTCTTTTCAATTTATCTTATTGCGCTAATTCCAATGACCTCTCAATGATGTCTAAGCAAAGCAATCTAGAGAGAAAGGAATGGGGCATCGATCATTATGTTTTTGTCTATTGTGCTTGTTGGATGTTCTTGTAATATAACTTGGCAATACTTGCTTTGTTAGGTGCATCCTAGCAAGTTTTTCGTATGTCAAGTGTGAACAAGAATACTCCTATCTATTTGTTGAGTCAAAGTCCATCACACTAGGTACAATGCCATCCTAGTTCTTTATACCTTAATGCATCATATTTATCTGTGTTATCAAACATAAGGTAAGTAGCCCTTTTAAAGTCCCAATTCCTGATAAGCAAATCATCCATCTCTCATCATCATCTTTTTTAAAGTTTGCTTATTGAATCCTCTTGTCATCATCTCATTTCTTTTTTTCCGTGCTAACATCATGTCATGTCAGTTAATCATTATCACCAATGCATCCATCCTACATCAAAAAATCATTAGCATACATAAATATCATAATCATAGCATATCACATCATCCATATCATCCATCTCACATGCATTACATCATCATTTAAGTTGTTATGATTCTAAGAATCTTAAAATCATTTCATTTACATCATCATCATAACCATCCATGCATCCATCTTGAACCTCTTTATCACAAGATCAACCCTCAAATAGAATCTTTTCACTCGATCTCTCAAGGAGGCAATGTACTAGTATACTTCTTTCCACTTGAGCATTTGAAAAAAATTAGAAATTTTTTGAATCTTGAACATGGAAAGTTTATTCTTTGAACCAATGCAACAAGTACATTGCTTCAAAGAGGGGCAAAATGTACACATGCAAAATTGGCATCATGCATTTAATTAATTCATAAATCATGTTTGTTTGATTAATCTCTAAAGTTATCCATTTAAATAAATTCATCTTTAACACTAACATCATCTCCTTTAGCTAAATAAATCAAAATATTTATTTAATTAAGTCTAAATCATTTTCCATCTCCGTTTGATTTATTTGAATCTATAAATATAAATCAAATAGGTAAAATCACGTAACCTCATCTTATTTAATCAAATCATGATTAAGGCTAAATCTAATGCATGTGATATCATCTAGCTTTTCCCACTTGCATAGATAAATCAATTTATTGATTTATTAAATTCTCCATTTTCTCTCAACAAGGAATCTTTAGGGAATATTCCTCCAATTTGAATTTTCCCTCTCACATGTCTTTTCCTCCAACATAGTATTAACTCCTCTTACATTGTCTCTTACATGTCTCCCACTTGGAATTTAGGACTTTTCCTCTCCCTCCAACAAGCCGTCTTTTGAATTTCAAATCTCTCCCTCTTTGGCACATTGACCAAAATGTGGTCATTCCTCAACCTCTCACAAGTTGATAAGTGGCATCTTGTCATTGGTGGATCTTTATTCCAACATCCTCCATGTTTGGCATTCTTCTATTCTTCTTGGTTATAAATAGAGGCCTCCTCTATTGTATTACTCCTCCACAACTCCAAAATCTTCATAGCATTTTCATATCATTTTCATCATTTAGCTTAGGAAGGATTGGGAAGGGGCTTCTTTCCACATCAAAGAAGCACCAATCCACTATGAGATAGAGTTTGATTCTTTCTTTCTTATGATTTCACTTAGTTCATTTGATAGCTCACTTTTTTATCCTCTAGCTTTTCCCACTTGCAAAAATAAATCAATTTATTGATTTATTAAATTCTCCATTTTCTCTTAACAAGGAATATTTAGGGAATATTCTTCCAATTTGAATTTTTCTTCTCACATGTCTTATGCTCCAAAATAGAATTAAATCCTCTTACATTGTCTCTTACATGTCTCCCACTTGGCATTTAAGAATTTTCTTCTACCTCCAACAAGCCATCTTTTGAATTTCAAATCTCCCCCTCTTTGGCATATTGACCAAAATGTGCTCATTACTCAACCTCTCACAAGTTGACAAGTGGCATCTTGTCATTGTTGTATATTTAGTCCCACATGCTCCATGTTTGGCATTCTTCTGTCCTTCTTGGTTATAAATAGAGACCTCCTCTATTGTATTACTCCTCCACAACTCCAAAATGTTAATAGCATTTTCATATCATTTTCATCATTTAGCTTAGCAAGAATTGGGAACTTAGGGCTCTTTCCACATCAAAGAAGCACCAATCCACTATGAGAGAGTTTTATTCTTTCTTTCTTATGATTTCACTTAGTTCATTTGACAGCTCACTTCTTTGTTTGCATAGGTAGCATGCTCTAATGTTTCATATGGATGCTCTATTTGATTTGCTTAAGTTTACTAACAATGTTAATGGCTATTTTTTTTTTGAGAAAATGTAGAAATAGGTATCCATTTCACTTTCATTTCAAAATGAATTTCACCAAAATTTGACATGTTCCTTAATTAGTTACAAGTAATCATTGTAGAATATGGAAGAGTAAAAGACCAAACTCCACATTCTTTGAATGAAGACCTACTAGCTTCTTAGAAGGAAATTTTTTTTCTTGTAGTATCATTGAATCACCTTCTCCTTGATGACTAAATGGTATGTGTAGGATCATCATGGAAAAAATAGGCCCTTAAGTGGTGATTAAATTCAGAAAAATAAACGTTAGGCAACTTGACGTAAAAATTTGAATAATTTATCTATATTGTTTCAAAAATATGTAAGAATAAAATCTATAGCAAATTGAATGTAGTTTCTAAACTACTAGGTTTATTTAAAAATATATATATTTGGTGAAATTTGAAATTTCAATGTAGTAGCACTTAAATTTCAGGGAAAAAATAAGAATTAGGTGTCTATTTGACCACCCTAACCACAATAAAATGATAATATTATTTTATAAGATTTTAGATATAAGTAGAGGACTCATGTATCGATGTGATGCATATTTTTTCATAATTTTTTTCCAAGTAAATAATTAATTGTGAATTTTTTATTAAAAATTTTAAAAAATGTAAAAACTCGTATGTCTGACCACCTTAACTTGGTCAAAACTTCATGAAATTCATTTTTTTTAATACTATAGTATGTGAAGCATAGAATGTGACACATGTTTTAGATTCAAAATATGTGATACCATTTGAAAGAAATAGATGTTTTTGATTTAACCTATCAATCAGGACTTTAGTCATAATTCAAATAGAAAATGAATAATAATTATTTATTAAATTCAAATTAAAACATAATTTATATCGGTGGAAAGTTGAGAATCTCCTTAAAAAACCCTTTTGCATTTCATCAATTTTGGGTAAAAGAAAATTCGCCAGCCACATACCCATCATATGGCCACTTTTTGGCCCATCATGATCCTACACATGCCCCAAAGAAGATTCTTCGTTCATAGCCTAAGCAAAATTTTGTATACCTCCAGGAAAAAACATACCTACCATTAAACCTAGGAAGTTTGACACTTCTCCAGCACACTAGCTCGAGAAATTTCCATATCAGCACTAAAAACAAAAATCCACAAACATGTTGAAGAGGATGATCCTAACAAGATGGCTATGGTGTCATAAAAAAATAAATTAGGAAGAGCCATCACTAAGAGTCTTCAGTATCAAAATATGCTCACCCACGTCTTGTTCATGGTGGAATTTTTGGAACCATCACCACTTTCTCATCAGAGTCTTTAGAAGGTACTAGGGAAAGGGGATAATGGTTACACTTCGGATCAGTGTCACCTCCACTATTTGAAGGGTTTAGAAACCACAATGGGAGAATTATGTCTCCCTCCATAATCCTTATGATACTTGCACCCTTTCTTTTCCTTCTTTTCATATTCAACCAGCTCTTTCCCCTTAAACTTGACTAGTTCTTCTAAAATGGTCTGGCTTCTTAGGCGATAATTACTCCTTACACTATATTTCTTGAATTTCCTACATGCCCTTCTCCCATTCGGTGTTTTAGAAGCTCCCTATGTCTCAATTTCCTCCATGGAGAATTTTCCTTAGATTCAAGCAAACTCAATCTCTTAGACCTTCAAACCAACATAATAGACTTGCCTGACTTATTCATCTTCTCAAGAACTAGAACAAGAAGACTTAGAAAATCCTCACCAATTCTACACTAAAACTCAATTGTCAATCTTCTGAATGTAAATGCTAAATGAAAAATATGGCCATTATATCAATCCATACAAGCGTTCCAACCATTAATACTAAAGAAAAAGCTTATGCACACTAGCCGACAATACTCTACTATGATTTTTTAAAATCTCAACCGTTTATCATGTTTTTAAAAATAAATCAATACATAGTTATCATCAATGCAGGGTGATCCCATAATAGTGGTTTACAATTTTTGGCCAAACTGGACACTGAAATTATTATTTTTAACTAAATCTTCACATTCGGGAACCTATAGCGGCTAAACTATGAGGAATTTGAAGATGGTGCAAACTAGAGTCTCATCAAATTTTGTCTGTAGATTCTAAAAATATTTTTTTCAAAATTTTTGGAATCAAATTGCACTCTTTTTTCCATCTCCCACGAAAATAGATTTTTTCAGAAACAACATTTTTAAAAAGTGACAACCGTGATATGTATAACTTTTTTTCCATGAAGGATAAAATTCTAATTCTTTCAAATTTAGATTTGTAACTTTGATATCTAGTGCTTCCACTTGGTTAGATAGTTTTTTATTGAATATTTTTTCCTTAATCAAGTTTCAAAGTCAAACGAATTATAATTAAAACATAGCTGATTGTATAACGCGTAACTTTTTTTGTATATGTCAAAATTTTATTTTTTTTTTTGTTGGATCAAGGACTTCAATATCTGGTGCACTCATATTTTTCAAATTTTTTTTTGATAATCTTCTATTTTTCCACATGTGAAGAACAAATAAATTCATTTTCGATGAAAAACCTATGTTTAATAAAACTTAAAAAACAAATACATAACAAAACCAAAACATATTAAAATTATATTCATTGATAGATTGTTCTGAGGAATACCATAATAATTTGAAATAAATTTTAAATGAATTCATTTGATCCCCCAAAATCTAAATCAAAAGTGATTTTTTATCAGCATTTTGATAGGTGTAAAGGAGACGCATTTATAGGTATGGTTTAAAACTAGTGAGGTTCTATCCAAGGGGGGTTTGATCTAAGGTGATTTGATCAAACCCTCTTCAATTGGAATCCTTAAAATAGAAATTTCTAAAGATTAATTCATTATATTTTCTAAAAATATGTGATTTCAGCTAAAATTCGTTCCTCTCAAGAATTGTAAACCACTATTATGACAGCACAGTGCAACTAATCATGAAAAAGATTAATTGCATGCTATTAATTCTTTTTCCGAATCAAAAAATCCCCAAGTAGATATACATCCACTTTGTATACATATTTCAACCACATACTTAGCATCAATTAAAACCTATTGTGCCATAGTTACCCACTCACTTGTGGGAATTAATACACTTATACATCGTCATAGCAGGACAATGGGGAGTGATCCTGATTCGATCTCAGAATATCATCTCATACCCTGTCTTGCTTTATTTTCACCTTCCCACATATACCAATAACTATTAGAATTAACAATCAAAATCCTAAACATGTTCCTGAAAGAATAATCTAAAAAATGGCATCTTTTTTTATCACAATGCCATCTTGGCTAGATTTAGCAGGATTCCAACTCCACTAGATTCCATCAAATCATTTAGAATATTCAACATGGCACTCGCCCACTTGCCTGCTAAAAATATAAGACAAAATGGGGCCATTCACCAGATGCTAGGGAATGTTCAAGATTGACCCATGTCATCCACCATCAACCATCGATCTCCTATATTATGAATAAATCATCATCTTCAAAGTCTAGTGGGTCTCTCCTTGAAGTGATAAATGTCATCATGTCTGCTAGCCCATGTGATTATCTCTCCTTAATGCATAAGATGCATGGGGATGCACAAAACAATCCTGATGAAGACATGTGTTGCTACACTAGTCATTTGATCCTTCCCAAAGCTATTCCCATTGGCCTTTTGGAAGCACTGGTCCAATTGCTAGACATGACATTAGACCATCACTCACTAGCCCATATATTTTAAAATAATATGAAATACAACATGGACACATGGGGAGTTCCCAAGATGTGGCCATGTTACTTAATAACTATCCTTGATCTTCCTCTAATGGTGCTAGCTATCTTTACCAAAGAGAATGGGCCCACGAATGCAGCAGGCACAAGGTTGAAGCTCGACAATCCATGTGAATAAAATAATAATGAATAAAACAACATGGGCACATGAGGAATGGTGGTGATTAACCCTTGATGATCAAACGACCAACATGAAAACCTAATTTTGCAAATGTTGCAAAAGTTAATTTAAAATGGGGGGCACTTCTAGGATGACAAGAACTTGACCCTTAGGAACAAAGGATTAAGATTTAAGTCGTTAAGTATGAAAATAAAGCCTGACCATAGGAAATTTGAACATTGAAAAGGATTAAGGTGACTGACAAACCTAACCCAGGGGCTGGTGAACACAATGGTTTCAATGGCATAAGAGTAAACTTGAATTACCAAATATTGAGAGTAAGAAGTGAATGAAAAATTAGAACGGTCAAGGGTTTTTTGGACTTAAAGGTGAATTTTGAAAGGTTTTAGCAACAAAAACCCTAAAATAATGATGAGGAACATAATGCTAAGCCGAAAATGAGGGTCTTAGCCAAGTATTTCAAAATTTAAAATGTAATCTAGAGAATTTTTTGAGGGGTTCCATTAGCGGGTCATGTTAGGGACACATGTCTCTTGCATGCATAGTGAGATCCCAAAATCACAGGTGAAACAAACCAAGCACAAAAGACAAAACCAAGAAAATCAACATATTTACCTTTTTTACATAGGTCAAAAGGACCTAAACCAAGATATTCAATCTCCACTTGTTTGAAGCCTTCATCTAAGGTGAAAAATTTTAGTATACACCTTTCAATTTAACTAGGTATCAATTCTATTTGGTGGCACTAGGCCATTAAACTTAGGGTTGATTCTTGTCTCTATAAAAAACCAACCTATTGAAAAAACTAATTTTCCTCCATCCACTTTTACCTTTGTCGTACCATTGCAATATGTATAACCCTCCTCTTTTAAGCAGAAATATGTGGTTATCCTTAAAATCTACCTATTTACAAACATTTCCATCAACATATTTCACAATTTTTCTAAGCATACCATTGCTAATGTAATCTCTATCATTCTATATTGTATAATTAGGCATAAACTAAATTTTTTTCATTATCACATGACATACATGTGTTATATTCATCACATGAAACCTATTCATACTAAAAATAACATTCCTTGTTATCCATCTCATTGTCATGCACTATCAAAATACCTCCCTATTCAACTTGAAATTGAAAGTGTTCATACTCTTCCAAGTAACTGGCATCATAATATTCAAGCTTATCTGCAACATTTGTATCAAATGTAAAATATTCATATTGAATTCCCTCAAGGAGCTCATCAATGTGTTGCTTTGTTTTCTTAAGTGCACATTCTAACCCGATATCAGATGGATCATCAAAGTTCTCAACAAAGACTGGATTATCTTTACACCAATAAGGATCATCATTTCTCATTTCTAGTGAAGATGGAGGCTCATCAAACAAGGGGTTTTCTATTATATTTTTTTTTTTTATAAAAGCCTTGGCTTCCTTATCATGAGGATCTAAATCTTGCATATCATCCTTGTATTTAGAATCATCATAATCTATAGAAGAACATACAGATCTAGATTTTTAACTTCATTCAAATAATCTATAATTAAGATTTCTAAAACAAACTTTGAAAAATATTCATAGAAATAAATTTCTCCTTCTCAAAAAACCATATGTTTCCATCATTATCATCATATTTCCCATTTTCAACAAAGGATTCCATCTCTTCCTCATTAGGAAAGTCATGACCATCATCATTACTAAAGCAAGAGGACTTATCTATATTGCAACTATGTTAAGAAATTTTAGATTGAATACTTAGTCTTATGTCTTCCATAGGAGTGCAAGTATTAGAATCTTCAAAAAAATTGAAACCAAACATTTCATTTTCTTCACTGAGGCATGATTTTTCAACCTTTCCTCTACTCTCTTTTTCTTTATGTCGTATCTCACTTCTTAACTCATGTGGAGAAACAATATCATTATCATCATAGGTTGAAAACATGATAGTATCTTGATGATCATATCTAGTCTTCTCAAAATGAGAAGAGTATTCACACACTCGGTCAAGCTCAACAAGTTTCAACTCCTTTTCCAGATCACTCAAACTTGGTTCATATAATTCATAAAACAAATCAATGCATTCTGAATTTTTAGGTATGTGACATTCAAGAATTGAAGACAAAGTACGCATTAACCTTGCATAGATATCATATGATGATTCTCCTTCATGTCTTATTATGCAAGAAAGGGCTTGAATAGAGACTATAGGACAAAAAAATGTATTCAACTTCTTGATTATTTGTTTGGGCCTCTATATGATCCACATTATGAAATGATGTGCAAGGTGAAACAAGGGTATGTGGAGGATCACGATGGGCCAAAAGTGGCAATATGATGGTTATGTGGCTAATGACTATCTTTTTACCCAAAATTTATGAAATGAAAAAGATTTTTAAAGGAGATTCTCAGCTTTCCACTGATATAAATTATGCTTTACTTTGAATTTAATAAGTAATTATTATTCATTTTTTATTCAAATTACAACTAAAGACCTGATTGATAGGCTGATTGAAAAGCATTTATAACTTTCAAACGGTATCACATTTTTTGAATCCAAAAAATGTGTCACATTCTATGCTTTGCATACTATAGGATTAAAAAATGAAAAAATAAATTTCATGAAATTTTGACCAAGGAGGTCAGACATACAAGTTGTTATATTTTTAAAAAATTTGTAATAAAAAATTCATAATTAATTATTTACTTGGAAATAAATTATAAAAATCTATGCATCACATCGGGGCATGAGTCCTCTACTTATATTTAAAATTTTGTAAAAATATATTATCATTTTATTGTGGTTAGGGTGGTCAAACATACACCTACTTCTTATTTTTTCCCTAAAATTTAAGTACCATTGCATTGAAATTTCAAAATTTCATCAAATGGATTTAAAAAAAAAAAAAAAACCTAGTACTTTAGAAACTACATTCAATTTTCTACATATTCTATTCTTACATATTTTTGAAATAATATAGATAACTTATTCAAATTTTTATGTCAAGTTGCCTAACTCTGATTTTTCTAAATTTTATGCCATTAAGGGCTAATTTTTTCCATGATGATCCTGCACATACCCACAATAGGAGTGTAGGTGCTTCAACGACATTCATATTTAATTTCTTCCTTACAACTTTCATCAAAATTTGGTATCTTAGGGCAGCAAACACTTGTATTCAAATCACTCCTTTGCATCCCATACTTTTGGTTGTTTTCAATGTTCATGGCTATAACATAGGCCTGATACAAATTTCTAGGATCCTTATCTCTTAGAAAATAGCTCATCTTACTATGAAAGGATCTCAAATAAATAACTAGACATACTACATCACTTAGTCTCAAAACCTCAAGAATATCCCTTAATGTTTTAGAAAATATTTGGTTGAATTCTGGAACCAACTTGTTCTCTTCTTTCTTAATGTTCATAAAATTATTGATCATGGCACTATCATTGATACTTTCACCAAATTTATTTATGAACACTACTTTGAACTCACTCCACGAATAAACAAAGCATACTGATAAATCGAAGAACCAATCCCTTATGTCTCCATTCAAAGATTGAACAAATAGTCTCATAATTATATCCTCATGATCTACCTCATAGTCATCCACTAAATTATTGAATTCTTGCAAATGCTTATTTGTTGACTCACTCCTTGTACCACTGAATTTTGGTAGCTTATTTCTAATTTCAGGTGGAATAGCATTAGGGTAACCATTAATTTGATTAAAATTGATGGCTCTATATTTTTCAAAGTTAAAACTTCTATTACGACCTGACTAGAGCTGATTACAAACTATCGTTTCACTAGGAACCATACAAGGATGGATATATTGATGATATACTTTCTTACAACCTTCAGCATTGTAGTTACAAAGGGTACTTCAAAGTTCTTTTATAAGATAATCTTAAGCTTTTATAATGCAGATTTCAATATATCATTTTGCTTAAGACCTTCTTAATGGGAAAAGTTTAAAGATAAACATACTTCTTCACCATAATAAAAAAACTTCAAATTGCACCTTAGAAGTATATAAATCTACTACTACCATTTCCCTTTCTTACTGCTTATTCACTAAATAGAGAAACAAATTTTTCATGACTTTCAAATATGGTTTTCATATACAAATGTATCCTTATTGAGAACCAAAAATGAAAATACCTGGATATGTTGCAACTACTATAAATTTTTTCTTCTTGAGTGGAAATATTATAGATCAAAAACTCTCTTCACATCTTCAGTAGATTCTTTAGACAAAGTCACCACCTCTATTTAGAGAGGACTAAACTTCAAGTAGTATGAAGCTCCTTCAAAATGAATTTCCTTTTGGGTCTTTTCCCACAATAGAGTCACATAAATTCTTTAAAATTTTGTTGCACAACAAACTCACTTCTAGGTTTGAAAACTTCTCAATATTTGAACTAGATGTTCATATTCACCAAATTCTTGACTCTATGATGTAATATTCTACAACTAGAGATTCAAAATTTCTCCCCAACAGAGTCACCATTTATGTTGGTGACTCAGATGGGAAAATATGATTTCAAAATTTCAATCTCTAGTTACAAATTGCTTTGAAACTTCAATGACTCTTTAAGGAAAGATTTTATTTTATTATAATTTTCTCAAATTCTTCCCTAGTGGTGTCACCATTTCTATTGGTGATTTTTCTAGTAGAACCTTGAATTCCTTTAAAGTGTAGCCAACCCTTACGGTTAAGAAACTTCAATGCTAGTGGCCAACACAACGAGTAAAGGATTTTGAGATCTTTACTCCTTCCCTTTAGGATTTGTGTGACCTAGGAGGGTGTTTCTTATTATGTCCAAATTAGGTATACCTAGTTGGTAACACATTCATACATAGATTGATTCCTATTTATATCAAATAAATGCATTTCACTGAAGATTTGGTAGACCTTTTGAGCAAATGATTATCTATTTGCTAAGAATCAAGGGCATTTCAAACCCATACTTTATATTCAAAAAGGATTTTTAAATGAATGTTGTTCTCATTTTAAATCCATGACCAGACATTCTAATAGCTCATTTTCATGCAAGATTAACAAATAAACTAGTGATTCATCAATTGGGATAATGGAGTCAAATATGCAATAACTAGTAATATATAAGCTATTTAATCAAGAAATTGGTGGACTATTTCCATAGTGATTTAGAGTATGAAAACTCACAATGCCTGAAACAATAACTTCTTACCAAATCCTATGTAATTTCTTACAAATATATAACCATATTAAAGCATTTAATCAACTCTTTATGTTAAAGCTAAAACAGACTCATACATTCAATAGAACAACTAAAGATAAATGAGAACACAACTTATATTTTCATTTATAACTTGTAAGAAAAATACATAGGAGATTATTTTTTTCTAAACTTCAATTTGTTTCAATATCAGTAACTTCTATAAAACCAATTTAAGACTATTACATACAAAACTCACACCCAAGAGAATATACTATTCTATTCATTCATATTTTCTATAAAATTCCTCTTTTGAACTTAGATTTTCACCTAGACCATCTTAAGACCTAAAATTCTAACCATTGTAATGAGCCCTAAAATCCATTTTATAGAATAAGGGAGAAACAAGCATCAAGATCAATTACATTTACATTTCACTTTCATTTCAAAATGAATTTCACTAGAATTTGAGACATTCCTCAGTTAGTTACATGTAATCATTGTAGAATATTGAAGATTAAAAGACCAAACTCCACATTCTTTGAATGAAGACTTGCCAGCTTCTCAAAAGGAAAAGTTTGTTGTTGTAGTAGCATTGAATCACCTTTTCCTTGTTGACCACAGTAGATTCTCCATTCATAGCTTGAGAAAATTTTTGTATACCTCTCAAAAAAAATATACCTTCCATTAAAGCTAAGAAGTATGGCACTTCCCCAACACACCAGCCAAAAAATTTTTCACATCAACACTAAAAGCAAAAAACCACAAACATGCTGAAGAGGAGGATCTTGAAAATATGGCTACTTAATATGGTGTCATCAAAAACAAAAATGGGGTAGGGAGATCACTTTGAGTCATCAGTATTAGAGTATGCTCGCCCACATCTTGTTTGTGATAGAATTTGAGGAACCGTCACCACTTCTTCATTATAGTCTTTAGAAGGTACCAAGGAAAGGGGATAATGATCACACTTCGGATCAGTCTCACATCTACTATCTAAAGGTATATCAGAAACCTCAATGGGAGAATTATGTCTCCTTAGATAAGCCTTACAATACTTTGCCCCTTTCTTTACCTCTTTTTCATATTCAACCAACTCTTTTCGATTAAACTTGACCAGTTCTTCTGAAATGGACTGACTTCTCAAGCAATGATTACTCCTTACACCATATTTCTTTAATTTCTTATGTGCCCTTCTCCCATTTTTTTTTTAAGGATCTCCATGTGTCTCAATTTCATCCTTAGGATTATTTTCCTTAGATTCAAGCAAGCTCAATCTCCTAGACCTTCAGATCGGCTTAACAAACTCACCTGACTTATTCATCTTCTCAAGAACCAAAACAAGAAGACTCAGAAAATCCTCACCAATTATGCTCTAAAACTCAATTGTCAATCTTTTGAATGAAAAATATGACCATTATATCAAGCCATGCAAGCGTGGTTACCATTAATGCTCAAGAAAAGCTTATGCGTGCGAGTCGACAACACTATGCTATGATTTTTTTAAATCTCAACCATTTATCTTGTTTTTAAAAATAAATCAATGGATAGTATCATTGATGCAAATAATCATGACAAAGCTTAATTACATGCTATTAATTCCTTTTCCTAATTAGAAAATCCCCAAGTAGATATACATCCACTCTATATACATATTTCAACCACATACTTAGCATCAATTAAAACTTGTCATGCCATAGTTACCCACTCATGCATGGGAATTAATACACTTGTAGTTCATCACAATAGGACAGAAAGGAGTGATCTTAATTTTATCTTAGAATATTAGCCTGTACCCTATCTTGCTTTATTTTCACCTTCATGTTGCATGTATGAGTAAGTTTGGTTGTGTTGTCATTGATTTTGTCATTGATGTCAACATAGTACAAGATGTTGTAGATTGTGCATGTATAGTTGAGATGCTAATGAGATGTTGTGAGTACATGAAACTATCTTTATGATGCTATAGGTGTGCTGATATGATGGGTTACCAAGTGATTTTTAGAAAATTAATAAGTAGTGAAGAGAGAGTTGAGTGTGTGTTTCTAATGTGCTTTGGTTTGTGCTCCACATTTCTTCTATGTTGATCCTATGCTTGTGTGGATTTGAAGTGTTTTTTATAAGAATATTGTGGCAATATTTCATAGTTTGTAGCTTCTGGTTTGATGGAGAATGAATGTTGCATTCATCAGTGTGTGAATTGGTCTAGCAGAGTTGTTTGTCTATGACTGGGAGAAATGTTTCTGCTCTACAGTCCTCTACAATTTTGTTTCAGATCTCACAGATCTAGACGATGTATTTTAATGGTGCTCTCTATATTTTGGAAAAGGTGCTCATAGTTTGGTGCTTCAGAAGTTGAGTTTTAGAGTTGTTGTATGTGTCTGTACAGTTTGGATGGACAAGTGAGAAGTGTTGTGAGTTTGAAGGTTGTTGCAATTGATTCAAATGTATCTATAGGTATCTAAGATGTGTTCCAGTGTATGGTGAAGCCTATTGTGTTGTTTGCATGTTATTTTATTTTTGTGGAAGGGGTGTGTGCAAGATCATCATGGAAAAAATAGGCCCTTAAGTGGTGAAAAATTTAGAAAAATTAGAGTTAGGAAACTTGACATATAAATTTGAATAAGTTGTTTATATTATTTCAAAAATATGTAAGAATAGAATTTGTAGCAAATTGAATGTAGTTTCTAAGCTACTAGGTTTATTTAAAAATATATATATATCTTTGGTGAAAAATTGAAATTTCAATGCAATAGCATGTAAATTTTAGGGAAAAAATAAGTAGGTGTTTGCCTGACCACCCTAACCACAATAGTATGATAATATTTTTTTATAATATTTTAGATATTAGCAGAGGACTCATGTCTTGATGTGATGCATATTTTTTTGTAATTTTTTTCCAAGTAAATAATTAATTATGAATTTTTTATTACAACTTTAAAAAAATATAAAAAACTCGTATGTTTGACCACCTTAACTTGGTCAAAACTTCATGAAATTCAGTTTTTCTTTTTTTAATCCTATAGTAGGCAAAGCAGAGAATGTGACACATGGTTTGGATGTAAAAATTGTGAGATTGTTTGAAAGCTATAGATGTTTTTTCAATCATCCTATCAATTAGGACATTCGTCATAATTCAAATAGAAAATGAATAATAATTATTTATTAATTTCAAAGTAAAGCATAATTTATATTGGTGAAAAGCTAAGAATCCTCACATAAACTTTAAAAATACTTTTCGTTTCATCAATTTTGGGTAAAAAAAAGTCATTAGCCACATACCCTACACATACCCATCATATCACCACTTTTTGGTCCATCGTGATCCTACACATACCCAAAGCATGTACTTCAAAGTTCATTTGTGTTTTCATTAGGTTTGGTCAACTTGGTGTTTAGAACTCATGTGAAGGATCAAGAATCAATTGAGGAAGTGTGTGATTGATCTAAGATGTTGTTTTGGGTCTTGCTTAAGTATTGGTGTGGTCCACTCCCATTCCTTTCCGACACGGGAATGTTGAGTTGCTGACCTAATTTGAATTTGTAAAATGTATCATGTGTAGTTGAGCTTGGAGAAAATTTATAAGGTTGAAGATGGTATAAATACAAGTTAAGATGTTATGAATTGATTGATCGAGCCACAAGTTTGCAAAGCAGAGTTGTACAAAATTGAAGTGAGGCAACAATACTTTAATGTGTTAGATTCCTGAAAGCAGTGAGTTGACGGTGTCTACAATTCATCTAATCAAGGCTACAAATGTGTGTAATTTGTTGTGGTGGATTTTTTTCTATAATATTTTGTATCTGTAGGTAGTGATCGCCTATATTGGATAGTGAGTCCTTTCTGTAGGCAGTGAGCCTTGTATCCAAGCAGTGAGTGCTTTGGCAGTGAGCCTCTTTGTAATTGGTTTTCTTATTACTTTATATTGCGAGCTAATTGTTACCATGTTTTCTCCCTTATTGGGTTTTCCATGTAAATTTGGTGTTTCTTGCATTGATATTGCTTTATATTATTTTCATTTCATGTTCATACTTAATAATAGAATTAAGTGGATTTGAAGTTGAGAAGTGTTTGAGTTTTGAAGATTGAATTTGGTGACAACTAATTCACCCCCCCTCTCAGCTGTCTTGTGCCTTTCAAAAATTGGTATCAAATCCAAATGTGTCAGGTTTGAATCCACTCAGGTAATGCTAAGGGGGAGTTTGTTGGTAGATGGTCAGCGCTCACCTCAAGATTTGTGACATGGAATAACAACCTCCCGTGGATCCGTTAACTCTGGTAGTTGTATCAGGCATTAACAGGTTGATCTTTTGGTGCAATGGGAATTGTGGTCCAACACTTCCCACATATACCAATAACAATCAAAATTGATGGCCAAAATCCTAAACACATGCCTTAAAGAATAATCTCAAAAATGGCATCATTTTTATTATAGTGCCATCTTGGCTAGATTTAGCAACATTCCAACTCCACTAGAGTTCATCAAAGCCTTTTGAATATTCCACATAGCACTTCCTTGCTTGCTCATTGTAAATATAAGACAAAATGGGGCCCTTCATGAGATGGTAGTGAGTGGTCAGGATTAACCCACACCATCCACCATCAACCATTGATCTCCAATCTTATCAATCAATCACCGTCTTCAAAGTCTAGTGGGTTCCTCCATGAAGTGACATATGTCCTCATTCTTGCTACCATGTGTGATTATCTCTCCTTAATGTGTAAGATGTACGAGCGCATGGGGAATAATACTAATGAATACACATGTTGCTACACTGGTTATTTGATCCTTTCGAAAGCTATGCCTGTTGGCTTTTTGGAAGCACTAGTCCCACTGCCAGACATGACTCACAACCATTGTCCACTGGCTCATATGTTTTAAAATGATATGAAATACAACAACATAGGAATGTGTGGAGTGGCCAAGATGTGGCCACATTACTTAATGAATGTCGTTGATCTTCCCCTAGTGGCACCAACTATCTATACCAAGGAGAATGGGCCCACCAATGCACCAGGTGCATGGTTGAAGCCCGATAGCTTATGCGAATAAAATAATGACTAAAAAAAAATGACATATAGGGAATGGTGGTGATGAGCCCTTGAAGATTAAATGAACAGAATGAAAACCTAATGTTGTACATGCTGAAAAAAGTTAAATTAGAAAGGGGTCACTTCTAGGTCATGGGGAACTTGACCCTTAGGAAAGAAGGATTAAGACTTAAGTTGTTAAGTATGAAAAGCAAGCTTGACCATACAAAAATTTGAATTCTGAAAAGGATTAAGGTGAGTGAAAAACCTAACCTAGGGGCCGATGAACACAACAGTTTCAATGGCATAAGAGAAAACTTTAATGACCAGAGACTGAGAGCAACAAGTCAATGCAAAATTAGAGCGACCAAGTGTTTTTTAGACTCAAAGGTCAATTTTGAAATGTTTTAGCAATGCAAACCCTAAAATAATGATGAGGAAGATAACCCTGAGCCAAAAATGAGGGTCCCAACCAAGTATTGCAAAATTTAAAATGGAATCTGGACAGATAATTTTTTGAGGGGTTCCATTAGATCAGATTCCTTAACGAAAGAGATCTTTCAAAAGGATTCCTTGATGATAGAATCATTTGTGAAATGTGTCATGCTTTTCAAGTGGAGTGTCCCTTTCTATGGGCACCTTGCTATCTTGAAGGGTTCTCAAGGGGACCCCTTTGAAAAATTCTCCTTCAATTGCTTGTTTTGTGATATGTCTTCTTGTCTTGGTTTTTTTACCTAACATGTTTTTTCTGTAGCTTAACATGTTGCTTTGCAAGATCGAGCACTTGGAAAGTTGCTTTTACTATCAAGCTTTTCTAACACAATTGAGCATGTCATCAAGCTTGTCTTGGAGGATCAAGCACCTATAAGGTCCTTTCACATAAAACTCTTCAAGATCAAACACCTATAGATTCCTTCTAGATGTCAAGCCTTGTAGGATCAATAACCTATTGCACTCCCTTTGCAGGATTGAAAACCTATGAAGCTCCTTCTTTCTATAGGACTAAGAACTTGTAGAGCTGTTGTTCAACTTATGTAGAACTGTGAACCCATGTATCCATTTCCATAGTATCAAGTACATGTGGACCCATCTCTCTCTCTCTCTCTCTCTCTTTCACATCAAGCTTTCCCTACAAGACGGAGGACCTATATAGCTACCTCTTGCACATCCAAGTGTGCCAGATTGGAGATCTACTTCCTTGACAATTAAGGTATATTATATTAAACCTATTTCTACTTTACCTAACATTCTCACTAACACACATGCTCACTTTAAATTAGGGGAAAAATGTAATGGAGTGAATTTTCATCCCTAGGAAAATTCTCCATTTCATCACCCCTACCTAGGAAATGTAAACCTAATGATGCAATTTCATTGTCACCACCTCACTCTTTACACCTGGCTACATCATTTTGTGTCAGTAGAGGAATCTTGTCAGGGACATGAGTGCATCGTGTGAATGTCTACTCACCACACTACCATCTTGATAGGATTCCTGACCTTAGATTTCACAAAAATGTTATGTTTCTTATTGGGTACGAAGTGGGATGTCTCCTACCTACTTGAATAATTATTTTCAACCCTTCTATCACCATTTTCTAGTTCAAATGTTCTAACTTTAGTTCCTTCATTCTCTAGACACTCACTCTTCTATTCTAACTCATTTTATCTCTTCCATTCTTGCTTCCACACCATCTCTTCTTGGATACAAGCTCCTCACTTGGCTCTAGCATTGCATTCTCATTACAACACCATTGCCATTGAAGAATTATATCAAACTTCATCTTCTTTATGTGGTGGAGATGCTTCCTTGCTTCTACTATTGGCCTTGAGAGCTCATAATTGAGGAGGCAATACTATACATTTTTGTTAACTTTACATCATTTTTTTTAGTAGATAGCATATTGTTGTCTTTTCTCTAATTTATTTCTACTTCCATTATCGCTTTCTACACTTTGTGGCTATCTGGCTATCCATGGAGGTGGGAACACCAAAATGGGGGACTAACTAAGGCAGTCCTCTAAAATAGCCCAAATATTTTTCCCATTTCCATGTGTGTAGGTGTTTTTCAGTGGAGCTACTTGAAGAATCATGAAAAGGTACATTCTTTCACTCTCCTTGCCATTTCTAGCATAGTTCTTCTTAGTGTTCTTTTAATTATATTTGTTATTTTTGTGCTTCTTATTCTTTTTCAAAGCATAAAACATCACATAGTCAGGTAGTTAGAAGGTTTCTTTTTGTTATTGCCTATTTTTTGGACCCCTATCTATATGGATGCTAGCGCGTCCTTAAGACACCAATGTGTCACATTGGAGTGGATCTGCATTGTCATTCTCAGACAATGAGTTGTTTGAGCAGTAGGCTAAACATTTGAAACCGGCTATTCTAACACTATGAGCATTTTGTTTTAGCATAAGGAAAGTGGTAAACTGTTTTCCCTTCCTTTTTAGCCTTAGTACCTTGTCCTTTTCAAACTATTTAGCAAACACTAGGAAGTTTAGGGAAGCCCATTCCTTGGGGCTCTCCCATGACCTGGAGTCCTAGGCGTGAGGAGTCCCCCTTCTCTACACTTCTTTGGTATAAAAATTTTTAGATTAAAGTCTGATTTACTAGTTACTGAAATTACCATTGACCATTTGACCTTTGAACTAGTGCATATTAAGTATAACCATTTACTTGTACTTAACAATAAATTTATGATGGATTACATTAGATATGTAATGTTTCCAATGATGATTACAAAAAATACATAAATGCATTACTTTCATGTAATTTTTTTTATGTGAATGGCAATCTTATAGACACCATGCCATAGGCGTGGTAATTATAAATATTAGCATTAAATATTATAAAAAGACCTATTTGAATAAAATATATGCTCTAGAAATCTCATCTTAGATATTTTTATTTCTCTTTTCTAATGAAACCTTATGATGTACATTTCTTAGTTAAGGTATATATATCAAAACTCTATATAAACATAAATAATCAGCTTTAGGAAAATTCATCACCAGCAATTCATTGACGGAAAATTTACCGCCAGCAATTCAATGATGGAAAATTCACTGTCTAATTCAATGACGGAAAATTCATTGTCTGCAATTCTCTGTGGTGGAAAATTCACTGAAGTAAAATTCACCACCAAGTAAAATTCAGTGTGGGCAATTCATTGTGGTGGAAAACTTTGATTTTATTAAAAATATTAATGCAGTTAATTTTCTGCCATGGTGAATTGCTAGCGATGAATTTTACTTGGCAGTGAATTTTCCTTCGATTAATTTTCCCACCACATTGAATTGTTGATGGTGAATTTTCTATCCATGAATTAGTGACGGTGAATTTATCGTATGTCAAATAATCAAATATATTTTTTTAGTTTGATCTTTCAGATCTGAACTACTTCAATACTAGAAGAAGGGTCATTTGATTGATCCATAAGGACCTATAGAGGAATGTTCTTCAACAACATGAAGTTTTCTTAAAGTGTTCAACAACAAAACGTACTTGGTTTGAATAACAAAGTGAAACTGAAGCTTCCAAAAATGATGGTTATAAATTTGCGGGTTCCATACCTCCACCTCCACCTCCACCTCCTCAACCTCTGCCCGGTTCTCCACCTCCTCGACCACCGCGCTGTCAAACTCGAAAACATCCACACATAAACAATGTGTATTGTGCGCTCCGCGTAGGATATTCCCGAATCCCACTAACCTCTTGTCCCATCAGATATATCTCTCTCACTTGCTCGAGATTACCTTCTCTTTTTATACATGGAAAAGCGTTTCACTGAAATGATCTACATTACCGTCCCTATCTGTTCTACTTTCTAAATTCTGCAGCTGGCAAAAAAATCATCTTGTTGGCCATGAACTATTTGGTAATTTGATGCGGATGGTTCGAAATGTGCTTTTGATACGTTGTATAGTAAAAGCTATTGAAGATAGTTTAAAGTACGCAGGCCTAGATTTTTAATAATGGTGGACCTTTGGAAATTGCTGTTATCCTCATACATATTTTACTGTTTCTTTTAGAACACCTTCATCTTCATCTAACACCATTATCTTTACCATCAAAGCGTGTGCGCCGACCTCTGCACCGCATAAACAAATCGTCAGTAAAATATCGCATAAATAAAGAATAAATTCTCACGTGATTATTTACATGAATTAGATGTGCGTCATGACTCACCATCTGCGGAAAACAACAAGTGTAGTTGTATTTAATTAATAATCTTACCCATTGTCTATCCCTTACGCGCCGACAAATTGCAGAATCCATATATCAAATATCTATTCACTACTGACATTGAACGTACCAATTATCAATCCCTTTCCCATCTTTTGTTCTCTCAGTCTTGCTAACTGTAAAGGAAAGTAATATTTTCCACAAGTTAATTTGGGCTAATTAAGTGAATTAATATGATTAAGCATAGATCAATTTATTTTAGTAAATGAGAATTTGGAATGATAAAAAGTATATAGATCAATATTTTGGGTAATTAACTGTAGATGATAAGGTGCTTATTTTAAAAGCGTGATGATGAAATAAATTTATAATGTGTAGAACACAGTTGTTAGGTATATAAAAGTAAGATGACATGATGTGTTTGTATTTTAGAATTTTATTTACTTTTGAGTTGATTATGCGTTCCAGATTAATATTGCATTGCATAGATTTCTTCTTTAATAGTTTTTAGATCTAGTACAATATAGACTACTATAATCTAATTTACTCTAGTCTTTCAATGTATTTGTTAGTAAATGATTGGCAAAGGATTAGTAGTATTTAAAAATATCTTTGTGAAATTGTTAGATCATTTGGATCAAATTCTTCAATGTCAACTCCATTTGATGATTGACTTCTTTAGTCTTTGATTTTGGATGCTTCACCAAGCAATATCCATGCAGTAATGCCAAAAACATTTTTATGCATTTTATTAATAGTGGAATACTTCTCTAATCTATTTTACACCAAAGAACCTCTTAAATGCTCATGGGAAAACAAAAACCAATTATCCATCTCTAGCAATTGTTGCATGTACTCTAATAGTAGTGCAAAACAATTTTCACATGGTTAAAAACCTTTGTATTAATCGTACTTCATCCAAATATTTTTAATCATACTTCATCTAAATACTTTTTTAGTTTCTATTATGGCTTTAGTAAGGTCTAGTAAACCTCCAAGCCAAACTTAAAGTCCAATTCAATTTTTTTATTGCACAATTTTTAGGATTCACTTTGTAGATTATAGATCATGTGGTTTATGTGGTAGCCTTTAAATTAGAACTAATAAGGGATGTGTTGCATTAAGCCATCCACCAACACATTAGAGATGCACAAATAATTAGTTCATATCTCCAACCATTAGGAGATGTAGAGTCAAACATAGGAGATAGTTCCAATTCCCAAGTGAATACTTTAGCTTCCTTGTGATGCTTGGATTGCAAGGCATAAATATTTATAATCTATATATACATTTGCAACATATCTTGTGAGAACCATTTAGATATTCACACAAGAAAACACATAGATTATGAGATAAAATTTATACAAATTTCTCAAGGGTGACCTATGGATGGGTAAAAGCACAAAGTTGTGTCACACTTTCAGCCAACTTATCAGTACAACTGAATTTAAGTATTTCTAACTAAAATCAATTTTGGTCAAACATATGATCTAGTAAGACTCATTCTAGCTAAGTTAGATACTTCAAAAACTTTTTCAACTAAAATTGTTTGCTAAATATATATGGAGCACCACTTTGAGTCCAATTTACCCAAAAAAAATAATAATTTGAAAAACTTGAAGTTTCAATAACTCTTGCTAATGTAAATAACATTTTTAAAAAAATATAAAAATACCTTTTTGTAGATCCATAAGTATAATTTTCAAAAATATATTTATTTTAACAGTTTAATTATTTTTTATATTTTATATTTTATTTTTACTAAAAGTAGGTTATCAGCACAAAATATTGGGTTGATTACTATGTCAAGGAAAAATACTAAAATTTATTAAAAAAATTTGAAAAAAATATGATGCACTAGGTAAAAAAATCTATTTTAAGATGGTATAATTTTTTTTCTATTTTAGATAAATATTTGATAAGAAAGTTGATGTCCAATCAAAATAGCTATTTTTTGATTCACACACATTTTAATATTTATTTAAAAATATATATTTATCAAAATTGGAAAAAAAAAAAATCTAAGCACTAAAATTTCAGGTTATAAATACACACAAAAAAATTGAAAGAAAAATAATAAAATCTACTATAAAAAGTTTGACGTCCCATCCAACTTCATTTTTCAGCATTTTATCAGCAACAAAATTTTAGTTTTAATTTATTAAAAAATAATTTAAAATATTTTTATAATTTTTTTTAAAAAATACAAACATAAAATATACTAAAAAATACATATTTTACTATTTTACATCATTTCAAAATTCAAAACATATATGCCACTTTTTAGTGATCCTAGTTTACAAATTCAATTAGCACTGGCCATTTCCTTTATAAAGTGTGAAACAACTTTGTGCTTTTACCCATATAAAATTCATAATTAGATATTTAATATTTACTATTTTAATTCTATATATATAGATATATTTCTCCTTTATCTATTCTATATAATAAGTCTTCCACAAGTACCTACAAATTCATCTAGATCCTCATGTAAATATTTTTCCACCAAGATTCATGAACAGACCCAAGATTACCGGTACTAGATTCTTTTTTCTTCATCTTGCATGTGTTATTGAACATGATTAGAGTACCTAATCCCTAGCATTAAGCCCATGATTGATGACAATAATATGTAATACATTTTAATATAATAATAACAGCCTATTTCTCCTCCTTATAGGTGTCAAACCTTTTAGTTCACAATCAAGCAGACTATTCTATTGTATCAAATCTACTTCTTTCTCTCATAAAAATTCATTGGCTAAACCAATGTAAGAGGAGATAAATATAAGATAAAAATTGAAATTAAAGATGGATGTATGTGCCGATAGAAATTCATGTTGAATTATTTTGTTGAGGTCTTATTATAGATGGTTTTTCTAGTCTCATCATTAGGTAGAAATTTTAGTAGTCAATTCCCCCATAGGCTTCAAGTAATCCTTCTTATGTTTGAGCGTGATATCAATGCTAAAGTTGTAGATAAATAGGTAAATAATATTAAATATTAATTTTCCATGAATGTATTGTTTGATGAAGAGAATATTAATGCTTTGATATTGATTTTTTTTACTTGTATAGTGGCAAGGGTAATTCAATGCACTTTGGGACGAGGACAAAATATTGGGAAATTTTAAGCTATCCAAGGATCAATTATAAGAAGCATTCAAGGATGAGTTTTATCTTGAATATTTTTATGCCAAATACATGCTCACAATTATGGTAGGAAGGTGATTTGTTAGCCTAATCCCAAAATAATACCTTTCTTGAGCTCTATCTAAGACTTGACACATTTAAGTTAGAGGAAAATTTAGTCCTTAGGAGGCATAGAAATATTTGATGAATAATCTAGTCCAGATTAAAAATGATCAACATAAAAATATTTGGAGAGGCCTATAAGTATACCAAAAACTATAATAGAACATTTTAAGTTTATTGGCAAGCAGGAGACAACTGATGTGACTAAGAAGGTACCACCTTCAAGAAAGATGAAACTATCCAATAATAGTATATGATTTGATAGGCCTAATAATTATTTAGCATTGAGTGTCATGTATGTTGGTGTGAATGAGGTTTTACCTAACCAATCTCCCTTTTGGGTCCTTTTCACATCTAGTTAGTTAAGTTAACTTAGGTAATTTACCTTTTCTTGTCTCAAGCCATAAGATTATGTCACTTTCCATAATATTATGTCATCCTATGTCTCATCCATGGATATATATACAAGGTTTCTTATGAACATTTCATTAGATTACATTGTATACTATTGAATGAGAATTGACATCATATAATTTTTATTGCATTTCTCTTGTATGGAAGGTTGTTTTGGTGTTGTAACTAACTATTGTTCTATATAGTCCTTTTCATGACTTTAACATAGTATCAACTCTTTAAGCTTACAAGACCGTTCTTTTTTTATATATATTTTTATAATTGTGCCATAAAAAAATGGCCCCTTGTCATTTGCATGGCCTTTTAGGTCTTGTTTCATGGTGTTTGAACCATTTTTCTCTAATTTTATGTTGTAACATGGCTTGAATATGCATATTTAGGTACTAAAATTCAAACAATGACGTCTTGTGAAGGTGTTGTAAAGTGTTGTAAGACATTTATTTATTCTTCTAGACTCTATTCATTACCATTCACCTAAAAAACACCTTTTTACAACTAAACAAGTCCTATTTTGAAGTATTGTAAAGTCTTGTAACAAGCTTTCATGTTTTTCTAGGCATATCTTCACTATTTATCCCTTTCTCATGCTTTATTTGGTCCCTTTATGCCTTCATATGACTTAGTTAAGTGTATGTTTGAATATTATCCTAAAAAACAATATTAAATACAACATATTTCTTGACACACATTTTCAGGTCTTGGGTGGGACCCATTTTCCATGGGTGGGGAATGAGTCCCCCTTGGCTCCAAATTCAAAAAATTTAAATTTTCCTTTCACATTTTTATTCAAAAACACTTGATGTTGGCCTGTGATGAGGTATGAATGGGTAAATAAGGCACAAGATTGTATAAATAAGTGATTTTCACCTCATTTCAACCCCCATTCATTCAAGCATTCAATCACACATCACATTCAAGTATTCAAGCATTTTACAACATCTTTTCAATCACTATTCAAGCACTTGAAGCATCCATTGACATTACTTCGGACTTGCATCATCAAGGGTTTGGTAAGTTGATAGAAATTGCATGTTATTAGTTTATCTTTCTCTTGCATTTCATTATTTTATTAAGGGTTTAATTACCAAAAGTTGGGTTTGACCAAGGAAAACCCCTATTTGCAAACCCTCAACCATTTTTCCCCTTTTGCATGTGTGTTTGCAAAATTTTGTGTACAGATTTAACAAGCTTTTTGGTGTTAAAGATTGGTTTACAAGTAAACTAGGTGCTTCAAGTCAACTCAAGTCTATTTCAAGCTTGGAGAAGGCTTTCTGTCTGTTTTCTGCATAATTGACTTCGACAACCCCACAATTAGTGATTTCCAGATCTAGTGTTGTAGAGTTGTCTCTTGATTTTTTAAAAATTTGGGAGAGGACTAATTTTCCACCAGTGGTGAATGTGTCCCACCTTAGGACTAAAAATCTGAATTTTGTCAGATTCTAGATCACGGCAGTCAAAAACCTATTTCTGACACTTTTTCACTAGGAAGATGACTGATTCGCCACCCTGGGCGAATGAGTCCCACTGTCAAAATTCAATGATTTCAACTAGCATCCACAACATTCCAGAATTATCAAACATTGCCCAGTTGCACTCAAATTCATCTTATTTCTTTCTATTTTGCATGTTCTCTTCATTTACTTCATTGTTTGCATATCACATCATGTTTTGAAATATAGCTTACATATTAGTCTTGCATTCATATTTAGTCATTTAGATCATTCAATTACATTTAGTTTACTTCATTTAGCTTAGAAAAAATTTCACACAACATAATTTGAATGAATCATTAGCATTTTTTCTCCTTCTCTCTCCTTTTAGGTGAAAAACCCTACAAGAGTTAGACAGTCCATAGGAAGCCAAAAATCTATGGTTCATTTTGGTGAACCTAATTGTTGAAATTTTTTCATTTTTTATTTAATTCACATATTGCATCTTAGTTTATGTTTGCATTAAAATTCAATTAGGACATTGTTTTGTTTTTACATTCTAGGACTTTTCATATTGCATTAGTGAAAATTCATTTAGATTTCATTTTTGCATTGCATCTCATTGAAAAATTAAAAATCTACATTTTGCATCTTTCATATATAGAGCATTAAAATTATCTAAAAATTTATGAAAAAAACACAAAAATATCATACTGGACTCATTCGCTACCCAGGGCGAATTAGTCCCTCTACAACTTTTTAACATTATTTCTAGCATTTTTCTGACATTTGTCTACATTTATATTTTTTGTAGTTAGATCTCTATTACAATTAGTAGGATTTATGTTATTGGAATTTTAGAGCTCTTAGATTAGCTTGCATTTGCATTTACCCATCCGTTGTGGTACTTGTATGAGTGTTTGGTGCGCCGTTGATAATACATTAGTGAGAAGAAGTTCTAGACTCATGGCTTCCCACAATGGCACTTTTGTTGTGGACCTTGGGATCTCACGAGCTCCTACTCCTAGTATGGACAATGGTGCATTAGGCACTGAAAATACCACTTCTATGCCTTCACCTTTCCATCCAATGAATGTTGACACTCAAAACAACTCCCTCTCGGAAGAAAAGTCATTAATATTCATGAGGATTTTGCACATTTATAACAAGACTTGTCACTAGAAAACATTTCCACCACTTCCATAGCTGCTATTGACAATCTTCATCATTTGATTGAAAGTGATGATGACTTACAAATGATGAAGAGAATTACTAAGATTTACAATAAACATGCCTCTTCTAATACTCAATCCACAAACACTCCTATAAGCCAAGGAGGACCTCAAGTTCCTCCCCCTTCAACAATAGCATCCATACCAACTTATACCAATCCACAAGTCCACACAACTATACATCAAGTTAATTATGTGGCTACCTCTTTCCCAATTGCAACTAGCATTCCTACTTCACTTGGGGCATTGCAAGACCCTTTCCCCACCTTCACACCCCTTCATATTCCTTTCACTTCCCCTAACATCACTTAAACTCGATCACCATTTTCTCTTCCACCTCAACCCACTTACCCCGATCCTATTCTTACACAACTCCTTAATACTGTTTCATCCATGCAACACCAACTTTCCACCATTAGCCAAGGTCAAATTGCTCCACCCACATATCATGTCCGTAGCAGCCCCTTATCCTTAGAAATCTTATGTACCCCAATGCCACAAGGGATAGAAATGCCTCGGTTTGAGAAATACAAAGGAAAAGGAGACCCTATCAACCATGATAATGCTTATATAATTTTGTGTAGTGACTTTTTCCTTGATAAAATTTTAGCTAAAATTTTCCCAAGGACCTTGAAAGATACTACATTAGAATTTTTTTCCAACTTGCCTAATCATTCCATCCATTCTTTCAATGAATTGGTGGATGCTTTCATAAGTCACTTTCAATTTCACATGACAACTAAAAAGAAAATGGCTAACCTCATGCAATGTAGATAAAACATAGATGAAAAAGTCACGAATTTTATCTCATGATACCAATCCTTGTACGCTCAAATTGGTGTCAAGATTCTTGATGCACATTTGAAAAATATTTTTATCGAAAACTTGCACACCAACCTTCAGGATAAACTAACTATGATGAAATTCCCTTCATTCATGCATATATGCACAACCTTGTGTGAATACCATAACTCGGTTTCAAGTCATGATCCTAAATCCACTTCTAACCAAGTTGAAAATCTCTAACACAACAATCAAAACCAAAATAAAACACAAAAATTTTGCAAACCAAATAGAGGATTTTTATAGTTCAATCTGCCTCCTCAACCACAATTGCAACCACCAACCCCACCCATTCCAAATCAAGTGGTAGCTGTTAAAGTAGTGGTGCCTTATACCTATGGGGATCTAAAGAGACAATTTACACCCCTACCCAGTACCCTCCATAACACTATGAACCAATTCATTCAACAACGCATGCTCACTTTTCCACCCGTTATACCACTTGATCCAAATTAGCCATTACCACCCACCTTCAAACCTAACACTTATTTTCATTTTCACTGCCAAAATGGACATGATATTGAACACTACAAGTGTTTAAAACATCTAGTTCAAGACCTCATTGATTCAGGTCATTTTTCCATTGCGGGTGTTAATGATCAAGGCAATAAGTCCATTGCACCCCCTAACCAAAAATTGCAAATATTCAGCAATCCCATGCCTAAACACACTACCTCATTTTGCAAAGGCTAGCAAACCTTCAAACAATGATGTAATGACTATTGATACAAAAAATGAGCATCATGATATACCTCCACCTATTACTAAAGATAGTCCTATGGATCAACTTGTAGCTATGATAGAAATTATCCCTCATAAGGGCCAAACCACTAAATCTATTGATATCAATTTTTCTTCTAAATACATACTACAAAAGCTTCCTGATGGTCCTCTCTACATAGCTGGAAGAATCTATGATAAGCCCACTAATGGGATATTATTAGATCTCGCTTGTGGTGAGAATGTGATCATGGAGGAGTTTCTAGTATTACATGATCTTTATCAAGATGATTATAATAAACCAACTGCATGGATTAAAAAACATACTGGTTTTGCATGCCCTACAATTGGATCAATCATACACCCCTTACAAATAGGACCTAATAATTTGGAGGTAACATTTTTAGTTATTTCATAATCTGATCAATTTCGTTTTTAGCTAGGTCACCCTTGGCTTAGGTCAATGAAAGCATTCTCATCAGTTGTTTATAAGTGTTTGAAGTTTCCACATGATAATGAGATATTCACCATACACCATAGTGGATTTAATACATTATTTTCCAGAGGTAATTTTTCATTAGAAGCATTTTGGCCTTAACCCATGGAGCCCATCACCCCTTGAAAGGACTTCTTTTTCATATTTTATCAAATGTTTAAAGCCAAAAAGATAGCCAAAATATCTCTTTGTAACACATCCCCATCAACTTCCACACCTCCTATCATTGATGAAACCATGCTTCAACTTGAGTTTGACATTGAGAAAAATATACAACCTCCTGAGCAACCACCCTTAGACACTTCCCAACCATAATTTAAATGACCAAGGGAACATGAAACAAACTCTTTCCTGCCTCCTCGCATTAAAAAAATATATAAAGCAAAAGAGAAAGTGATTGACCCCTCTTCTTCGGTTTCTAGACCCTATGATGACTCAATCCACTCTTACACTGCAAAAAATCCAAAATAGAATTAAATGAAACTGTGGTGCTAGGGAACGTAGGCATCGTCATCATCTCCTTGCTCATCAATTTTTCCTAGAAGAAAATAAAAAAAATCAACCTCCACCTTTGACAAAAGTAATAGATGACCACCCTCCTTCTCTTGACCTACCACAAGATAGTCCAGTGCAACTTTCACAACAAAATCCCTAGTTTTTACTACATCCATCCTTAGAAATCACCCTTCTTCCTCCCATCGTCATTAATCTTGATGATGATGATGATGATGTAGAGATTTACAAAATAGATGAAGATGTGCATAACAACCTTTAAAATTATTTATTTTCATCTACAATGAGCTTAACAGATAAATCGTCTCCACCAAGTGAAGACCCTAGTAGGAGTCCTAGTTTGGTGCTCGCAATTATTCCTTTGGACAGTCAACCACCCTCATATTACACTGAACATGATTGGGAGGCAGATGACTTGTTAGATGGTTGACTTGCATTCACCTAGCTAGCCCTTTTTCTTTTATCTTTCTCCTTTTTGATTTTCTTTTCATGTGCGTATTGTGTTCCCCCATATCATGTGTTTGATGTTTCCTCTCTTTGTACACTTCTTCTTTTTGTATCTCTATTCTTCTATTTGTTGTGTATTGTCTTTTTCATTTTTTTTTGTGTTCTCCTTTTGGAGATGACACAAAGTGTAGAGATGCCCTTTGTCTCTTCCATGTTGACCCAAAAGGTCTTTTTATTTTTCTCTTTTTTTGTGTTTTTCTTTTGGGGATGATGCAAGGCATTGAGATTGAAATGTCTCCTTCATGTTGACCCAAAATATTTCTCATTTTCTTTCATATTTTCATTTTCATTTTTTTTTCCTTTTGGGGATGATGCAAGGAATCAAGACCAAAATGTCTCATTCATGTTGACCCAAAATATTTTTCATTGTCTTTTGTCTTTTCATTTTCTTTCTTTTCTCTTGTGTTTTTTCTCTTAGGGATGATGCAAGGTGTTTAGATCGTGATGCCTCTTCCATGTTGACCCAAAACGAAAAAAAAAATCTTTTTTGTTCGCTCTCTCCATGTCATTCTTCTAGTTCTATGTGCTTTGGGGAATGATGATAGTTCTGAGCTCATTCATAAAAATATTGCAGCAATGAGCATACTGATCCCAAATCCATAGATCCTTTATGTGTTTGGTGTGCTTTATTTTTTTGGGGGAAACTCCCTTTCTTTTGTTTTTATTTTCCTTGACATGATGTAGCCTAACTTCAAAACATATGACTTAGCATAGGGCTTTCCAAATTGGCTCTCATGTCTTGTTTTCTTTTGCATTTTTCCTTTTCTACTTTAAAGAAATTGCTCACTAAACGATGTGTAGCAATTCCATTAAAGTGGGAGGCATACATTACCATAAATTCATTCTTGGTTCCTAGTGTAGCCTTGTCAATTATGTGATGCATTTGTCACTTTGTTGATGACATTGCGTGTGATGTCCTTCATAAGTGTGATCTATCTTAGCATATTACATTCCTCTTGGTGGCCTGATGCGACACATTGCATCCCCTAAGTTGTGAATATACTATTCTTTGATTGGTCCTCTCTTTGAGACATTAGAAACAATGTTCCTAAGTGACTGACCTTGCATGAACTAAACAAGACTCCTTTGAACATCTTTTACATTTTTTACATTTTTGCATTTTTATATTTTGCATTTTTGCCACCTTGGATAACACAACTTACATGACTATGGTACCTTTCTTTTTGTTCATGACATTTTTCCTTATGGTGCCTTGTTAAAGTTATCAACAGGTATAACTTTAATATGGTTGAGTAGGAAGCCCATCTAGCAGCATGACTTTTCCCCATAGCCACCTTTTTGCTTGTGAGTGCATACCAACTAGCGTATGTATCTTACCTTTTTGGGCTTTCTCACCCTGCAGACAACTAGTTATGTGGCCCCAGAGTGAGTACATTTGGGCCTTCTCACCTAGTGCACCGTCATGAGTTTTGTTGCCCCAGAGTGAGTAAACATTCTTTTTTCAAACAATCAACCTAGATCTAATCCACAACTAGTTGGATTGATGATCAAAGCTTCATCCGATTCATTTCAACGCTTGTGTGTTCCTTTGTTCTTATGCTTAGTTTTCCATGGGATCTCCATACTAGGGGCTTGATCATCCCTCTTGATCGTTGTCATTCCATCTTGCTAATATAAGTACATTTGAACCCTCCTCTCGATGTTCATGGCTACTTTAGTGTGAGTTTGAAGCAACTTAATCCTCTCACTAAAGTGGGGGCTAAATGTGTCGTAGAAAAATGGCCCCTTGTCATTTTAATGGCCTTTTGGGTCTTGTTTCATGGTGTTTGAACTATTTTTCTTGGATTTTATGCTGTAACATGGCTTGAACATGCATATTTAGGTACTAAAATTCAAAGAGTGATGCCTTGTGAAGGTGTTGTGAAGTGTTGTAAGACATTTCTACATTCTTCTAGACTCTATTCATTACAATATACCTTAAAACCACCTTTTCACAACTAAACAAGTCCTATTTTGAAGTGTTGTAAAGTCTTATAACAAGCTTTCATGCTTTTCTAGGCATATCTTCATTATTTATCCCTTTATCATGCTTTATTTGGTCCCTTTATGCCCTCATATGACTTAATTAAGTGTATTTTTTAATATTATCCCAGTAAATAACATTAAATACAACATATTTCCCAACACAAATTTTCAAGTCCTAGGCGGAACCCATTCTCCATGGGTGGCGAATGAGTCCCCCTTGGCTCCAAATTCAAAAATTTTAAATTTTTCTTTTGGGTTTTTATTTATAAGCACTTGATGTAGGCCTGTGATGAGGTATGAATAGGTAACAAAGGCACAAGATTGTATGAATAAGTGACCTTTTCACCTCATTTCAACCCTGATTCATTCAAGCATTCAATCACACATCACATTCATGTATTCAAGCATTTTACAACATATTTTCAAGCACTATTCAAGCACTTTGAAGCATCCATTGACATTACTTCAGAATTGCATCATCAAGGGTTTGGTAAGTTGATAGCAATTTCATATTATTAGTTTATATTTCTCTTGCATTTCATTATTTCATTAAGGGTTTAGTTACCAAAAGTGGGGTTTGACCAAGGAAAACCCCTATTTCTAACCCTCAACCATTTTTCCCCTATTGCATGTGTTTGCAGACTTTTGTGTGCAGATTTAACAAGATTTTTGGTGTTGAAGATTGGTTTACAAGTCAACTAGTTGCTTCAAGTCAACTCAAGTCTATTTCAAGCTTGCAGAAGGATTTCTATCTATTTCCTATAGAATTGACTTCGACAACCCGACAATCAGTGATTTCTAGATTTGGTGTTGCAGAGTTGTCTCCTAATTTTTTAGAAATTTGGGAGAGGACTAATTCGCCACCAATGACAAATAAGTCAAACCTTAGGACTAAAAATCTAAATTTTATCAAATTCTAGAACCCAATAGTTAGAAACCTATTTCCGACACTTTTTCACCAAGAGGAGGACTGATTCGCCACCCTAGGCGAATGAGTCCCGCTGTGAAAATTCAGTGATTTCAACCAGCATCCACAACATTCTAGAATTATCAAACATTTCCCAGGTGCACTCAAATTCATCTTATTTATTTCTATTTTCCATGTTCTCTTCATTTACTTCATTGTTTTCATATCACATCGTGTTTTCAAACATAGCTTACATATTAGTCTTGGATTCATATTTAGTCATTTAGATCATTCAATTGCATTTAGTTTACTTCATTTAGCTTAGACAACATTGTAGAAAACATAATTTGAATGAGCCATTAGCATTTTTTCTCGTATCTCTCTACTTTTAGGTGAAAAACCCAATAAGAGTTAGAGTCCATAGGAAGCCAAAAATATACAGTTCAATAATATTTTGATAAAATTCATTGAATCTAAGCCTATGGTTGAAGCTAGAATGTCCAAATTAGTATGGGTTGATAGTTCACTTGATAGGGTTAAAAGTAGTTATAATTCTGTCTATTTTAAAGGGTAGTGAAATCTATAGTGTTGTGTGATATGCATGTCTATATAGTCTAAACAACCTCTATGTAGTTATTGGCACTATTATTTGTTAGATTTGTAAGACATTCTTTCTTGTAGAAAAGCATCACACTAGTATGATGTACATAGCTATTTTGTAATTTATATAACTTATTTGGTAGGTTGTACTATAGGCACATATCCATATAATGTCACCCCTACATTAAATTTTTACATCCATTTACATAGGTTCATGACTCAATGAATGACTTTTTCTTAGAGTAATTTACCGATAGGCTATTTGTGTTAACTTTGGTTAAAATTTTTGTCAATGGTCTTGGTTTTTGAGCTTTCTGGTGCTGGGGAAAAGGTGGCAGATTGTTTTTTTGTCTTTGTGAACTTTGGTTGGAATTTTCGTTAGCCTTCCTAGTTTTTGAGCTCTTTAGTGCAAGGGAAAAGGTGGATTTTTTTTTTTGATTTTTAAATAAAAATAAAAATAAAAAGCATTTGGAACAATGTTAGAGAAGTCCAGTGAAATGGAATCAACATTAATTGGTGTATGGTTTTTGTGTAGTGGTGATGGCTGTAAGTAGCATCTATCTTTAAAGTCCTTAGAAAACAAAATGAATGTCTATGCAATTTTTGATAATGCATTGTTGGGTGTCATTCTTTGTGTTTACCTTATTGTTGAAGATAGCTATGAGTGAGGAGGGAAAGCTTCTGTGAAGGTGCAAGTGTAATCATCGGCTGTGGAATTTTTGTGAAGGTGGTTGGAGGTTATTTTATGTTTTTTGCATGGGTTGATGGTTGCAAAAGCAGTACAAAAGTGTCAGTTGTGATAATTTTTTTCCCATTTCTTGCAAGTAGTGGACAAAGAATGGAGCACAGAGAAAGCAAGTGGGAAGAGGTGTATTTGAAGGAAGAAGGAAGAGGTGCATATAGAAAAAACTATTTCTCGAGTATTACTAAAATAGTGCATGTTATTTTCCAAAGGGCATTGTGGATTGTTGTTCTATGGCTTAGTCTAATTTTTTTCGTTTATGGTTCCATGTAGCCACCATGAGTGGAAGGCAATATTGTTTGTTTTTGCATTGGTTTGTTACTATGAATTCTTGTGTTTATTGTAGGTTTTTCCATTTTGGTCACCGTTGTAACCAATATTGTTTATCCATGTAGTCGTGATGGGGGGAAGGTAATATTGTTTGTTTGTGCGCTAGTTTGTTACTATGAATTCATGTGTTTTTTGTGGGATTTTTCATCTAGGTTACTCTTGAAAGCAATATTGTTTCATTGTGTCAATTTTCGTTATCTAGCTTAGGCTATTTCCTTTCATTTTGGATAAGGCTCTATTGGGAATAGACTATATAGTTTGTTGAAACAAATTTTTTTTGATTTATGGTTCAACTTTTACGGGGATGGTTTTGCATGGGTTTCATGCTGATTTTTTTTGTGTTTTGTGGGTTTTGGCATCTAGGTGACTCATTTTGTGGGTATGGTTGCAACTCTCTAGCTTAGGCTATATTGTTTCATTTATGGCTTCTATTTTGTGTGAATGGTTGCAAAATAGTTAATTTGGTGTGCTTTTTGTGAATTTTTCCATCTGGGTTGCTGTTGAAACCAATATTGATTCATTTATGGTTCACATTTTGTGGTGAAGGTTTTGAATAGGTCTCCTACTATGAGCTTTCTATGTTTTGTGGTTTTTTCATGTGGGTCACTATTTAAAGCCATATTTTTATGGCAATGATTGCAACACAATGAAATAGTTAATGTTATATAGGTTGTGTTGTTTTCTACAAGGCAGTGTTGATTGTTGTCCTTTGGCTTAGGGTATATTGTTACCTTTTTGATAAGGTTCTATTGAAAAAAGACTATATAGTTTGTTCACACTAATATTGTTTGACTTATGGTTCAAATTTTATGGGGATGGTCTTGTATGGATTTGTTACAATGATTTTAGTGTTTTGTAGGTTTCCCCATCTAGGTGACTATTGATAACAATATTGTTTCATTTATGGCTTTTGTCTTGTGGTGATGGTTGCAATGGAATAAAATAGTTAATTTTATGTAGTTCATGTTGTTTTTCATAAGGAATTGTTCACTGTTGTTGTCTACCTTAGGCTATATTGTTTCATTTATGGCTTCTATTTAGCGTAGTCAGGGAAAAGGTGGTAGATTGTTTTTTTATTTTTAAATGAAAGAGTTTGGCGCACTGATAGAGAAGGGTAGTAAAATGGCATCAACATTAATTGTTGTATGGTTTCTGTGTAGTGGAGATGGTTGTAAGCAATAGCTTCCTTTTAAAGTTTTGGAAAACATAGCAAATTTTAGAGAGTGCATTGCCCTATGGCTATATACTCTTCTGTAGAGTGCAATCAATAATACGTATATATGTCCATCTAACTTTAGAAATTTATATATATATGTATGTATATATATTTAATGAGAAACCCACAAAGATTCATAGTAACAAACCAAAGTAAAAATGTACTCATTTTTCAACAAAACCTTATAAAAAATTGAAACAATATAGCCTTCTCAACATAACCTTCTCAAAAATTAATAGTGACAAACCCATCCAAAAATATACTCCTTTCTAAACAAAACCTTCTAAAAAATTGAAACAATAGCCTTTTCAACAACACCTTATTGAAAATGAAACAATATAGCCTAAGCCAGAGAACAATAATCAACAATAGTTAATGTAACCAAACATAAGTGCACAAAATTAACTATTTTATTATGTTCCAACCATAACCATAAATAGAAGCCATACATCAAACAAAATTGGTTTCAACAGTGACCCAAATGGAGAAACCCACAAAACCGTGGCCACCAAAGCCATGTAGAACGATAGCCCTATAATGCAAACATAAACAAAACAATATTTCTTTTAACAAACAATATTGTCTTTTCTCAATAGCACCTTTTTGAAAATTGAAACAATATATCCTTTTGAATAGAACCTTATCCAAAATGATACAATATAGGCTAAGCTATACATGTTGAACAACAATCGACAAAAGCTAGATAACGTCAACGATTTTTTCTCGTTGCCAACATAGCCACAAAATGTAAACCATAAAGAGAAACCCATAGAAAATTGACATATATATAAATATATGTATATATATACATATATATACATATATATATATACACACACACATATATATACATATATATTAATATTAAAATATACTCTTTGTTGAATGGAACCTTATCAAAAATTGAAAGAATCTAGGCTTTTCAACAACACCCTACCAAAAATTGAAATAATATAGCCTCTTCAGTAGTACCTAATAAAAAATATAACAATATAGTCTAAGCTAGAGAATGATAATCAACAATGCATAATGGAATCAAACATAGACTAGATAACATCAACGAATTGTTGATTGCACAAAGCACAAAAGAATGCACAGTAGCAAACCAATGCAAAAATATAATTGAAGCTAGCATAGTCTTTTCTCAATAGTGCCTCAATGAGAATTGAAACACTTCTTAGCAGGTCCTTTTCAAAAATGAAATAGTATAGCCCAAGATACACAACAACAACCAACAAAAATTGCATAATGTTAACAATTTTATTTTGTTCCAAACATAGCCACAATATGGAAGCAATAAAGAGAAACCCACAAAGATTGATAGTAACAAACCAAAGTAAAAGTATACTCATTTATCAACAAAAGCTTATCAAAAATTGAGACAATATAGCCTTCTTAGTAGCATGCTCTAAAAAATTAATAGTGACAAACCCATCCAAAAATATACTCCTGTATGTTAATCTAACTTCAAACATGTATATATCTGTATATATGTATATATATAGTTTCATTTATGGTTTCCATGTAGTTGCACTAGGTGGAAGGAAATATTGTTTGTTTTTACATTGGTTTGCTATTGTGAATTTGTGTGTTTTTGGTAGGTTTTCCATCTGGGTCACTATTGTAACAAATATTGTTTGTTTTTGCATTGCATTGTTGCTGTGTGTTTATGTGGACTGTTTCATTGGTTTGCAACTATCACCACTACATGGAAATCATAAATGAAATAATATGTTCAAAGCTATTCAACAACAATCAACAATGTGTGTATATGTGTACCCAACATCATATATATATATGTATGTATGTATATATATAAGTATGTGTGTATGTATGTATATATATATGTATGTGTGTGTGTATGTGTATCTATGTATACATGTATATATATAGTCTCTTTTCAACAAAACCCTAAATATATATATATGGATATATGTATGTATGTGTGTATATATATATGTAGATTTATGTATGTATATATGTATATATGTATATATATATATGTGTGTGTGTGTGTGTAGATTTATGTATGTCTATATGTCTATATGTATATATATATATATATATATATATATATATATATATATATATATATATATATATATATATATATGTATGTATGTGTATATATGTATACATGTATATATATACTCTTTTTTCAATAGAACCTTATCAAAAAATGAAACAATATAGCCTAGGCTAGAGAAGAATAATGAACAATGCTTGATGGAATCAAGAATATGCTATATAATATTAAGTATTTTTCTATGCTGCAACCCATTTCCACAAAACTGAGGCCATAAAAAAATAGCATTGGTTGCAGCAATGGCCCAGGTGGGAAAACCCACAAAAACACAAAAAAATCACAGTTACATATAGCGATAGAATGAGACCCAAAAATGCCTTATTGAAAATTTCGTAGGCATTTGCTATGTTTCCTGAGGTTTTAAATGGAACGTGTTGTTAGAAAAATCACCAGTACATGGAAAGCATTGCAACAATTAATGTTGATGTGAGCCAATGTTTACTTCTGGCAACATTCTCTATCCACATGCTAGGAAATCTGCCACCCTATTCCCAGGGCACACCAATAACTGCCTCCACTGCTTTTCAATGATTGTTTGTGACTCCTTTTACTATGTTTCCTAGGGTGTAGAATAGAAAGTGTAATTACAACCATCACCACAATATGGATACCATACAACAGTTAATTTCATTACTTTTTTCATAATTTGAATCTTGTTAAGTGTGAGTTTTTGTAGGCATGAGACTTGTTTCAGACTCAAATCTCACATTACATATAGTCTATTGACTAATTATATCTTTCAAAATATTCTAAATTAATAATTTTTTTATAATAAATTTATGGGGCTTTGATGTTTGTATATTTCCAAACAATAAATTTTGAGATATGCATCCAATGCATGATGTTGGATTGTATTTTTATGTGTCTATGTAAAATTAGATGCAAACAACATTTATACACACATCAATGTCTACATCAAGTATAATAAAAAGAAAGATGCATGTTTCATCTCACACTTAATATACAAACTGTTAGTCTAACAAATCCTTATTAAGTCCTAGACAAATAAGAACCATCCTTAAACACATAGGAAAATAACTAAGAATGCCTTATCGAGAAGAACATGAACTAATTTATTACTTTGCAACCATTGGCACTACACATAAACCATAAATAAAATTATTTATTCAAGGCCACAGAAGAATAGTCAACAATGGCCTATGCAAAATAGAATAAAGTGTTTTATTACTTCAACAAGTATTAAATGTTGCACCTTTGAGCCATTCTATTTTCTAATAATTTTGAATTTTGAACATATTATTATAAGAAAAACTACCAAGATCATCTTCATTGAACCTTAACGTCTTTATTATGAGATTCCACAACTAAATATTTGATTTTGAGCACCTTCTTATGCTAATTAAGAATCATATGAACCATGAATTTCCCCATTTGGGTGACTGTTGATAACAATATTGTTTCATTTATGGCTTTCATTTTGTGGCGATGGTTGCAATGCAATAAAATAGTTAATGTTATTCAGTTCATGTTGTTTTGCATAGGGAATTGTTCATTGTTGTTGTGTACCTTAAGCTATATTGTTTCATTTATGGCTTCCATTTAGCGTGGTTGGCGAAAAGGTGGTAGATTATATTTTTATTTTTACATGAAAAGTGTTTGGTGCATCGGTAGAGAAGGCCAGTGAAATGACATCAACATTAATTATTGTATATACAAAACAAGGCCTGCTTTTCACCCTAACATATTGGGTCATGAAGCTTCACGGGCTCAGCAAACCCCTAAGCAAGAAAATACATTGTCGACCACTTTTATCAATGGTGAAATCGATCTTTATTATCACATTTAAGATACAACCTATCATTCCAATAAGTCCTTCTTGAGCCTGGGAGAAATAATAACTAAAAAGCTTTTGTGAAGGTGGTTGGAGGTTATTTTGGTTTCTTTGCATGGGGTGATGGTTGGAAAATCAATACATGCAATCCATAGTTCAAACAATATTCATATTAGCAAACAATACAACCATTTCTAAATAAAACCTTATCTAAAATTAACACAATATAGCCTTCTCAACAACACCTTATTGAAAATGATATGATGTAGCCTAGGCTGGAGTATAACAATCAAGAATTCCTTATGGAAATCAATATAAATTGTATAATGTATACTATTTTTTAGCATTGTAACCATTGTGACAAAACGAAGGGCATTAATAAGAAATTCTTTGCCTTGTACCACCCCTTGTGGATAATGAAATAATATAGCCAAGGCTAGAGGAAAATAAACACCAATGCCTTGTTGAAATGAAGAAAAAATGTATAAGATTAACTATTTTATTGTGTTGTAGCCATCAGTGTAAAATAATGGTACACACATTTTTTCATGTAGGGAATGATAGGTTGTATTTTAAATGTTAAGGGAAGAGTAATGTCACAATCGATTGGAGTGATGGACAATGCCTTGTTTTCTTGTGTTTCACTTTATTTCTCCTATGTGTAGATATGTTTGTATACCATTATAGATGCAAACAATATTGCTACATACTTAGGCATCCTTCAAATGATAATCTATATTTTAAGTGTTGTATGGAACATTAATGGCTGCATTGATTGCAGTGATGGAAAATATTTCTCCCCTATGTGTAGATATGTATGTATGTCATAGTGGATGCAAACAACATTGATACATAGTGATTGCTATGCTAATTTTTTTTGGGAGGTTCTTGGAATGATAAGTTGTATTTTTGCTATTATATGGAACATTGATGCCACCATTGATTGCCCTAATAGACTATGTATGGTCTAGGTTGGTTGTTTTAGAAGAAAATAGATTGTTTTTGAAATCATTTATGAAGAGTTCTATAAATGTGCCCTTTTTATATTATTTATTTTCATTCATATTCTAAATGTCCCAATAGGAAATTTGAAATATAAAAAGTTTGAAATTTAAAAATTGGGAATGGAGCTCGTTAGCCCTTGTTGGTTTAATTGAATCTTTGGTTGTTTTGTTGTTGTCACAATAGAGCTTGTGGCCAGCCACTGGCATTGCAGCTCTATCCTTTTCAAAGAGAAACACCAACAATGTTGGTGGACTCTAGCTCTCCCCAGGCTACTCGACAACCCTTAGGCACTAATCCCGTAAGTCTGTTCCTCTTTTACTTTTTGTTGCTAACACTTGTATTGGATATTTTCCATGTGCATTAAATGAAATGAAAACATGCTTTTCTTGCATTTGCAGCCCTTCTTTTGTATAGTTTGACTTATTTATCTTTGAGGTATTTATGTGGCCTTCACATTTTTGTTTGCTAGCTATTTGGGAGTAGTCTATGTGTAGCTATTTATGTGTCTTCCATTTTAGTAGACTTGCATATAAATCTATTTTTGTTGTAATATTTCTTATGCGACGTCCAGTGATAATTATCGTGACCTACATTTTGCACAATACTTTTGTGATTTACCTTGAGCCTAGCTACACACATATACATCTAGATGTATAATTTTTGATAGACGTAATTGCATTTAATACTATACAAATATATATATATATATATTTGTACTTGCATTATAAAGTATAGATGTGGGTAACTATGTATGTTGTGCACTGAATTAATTGAAAATAACCTAAAGCACTAAATTAATGTGCTAATTTTTCAATGCAACCTATTATTCCACTGACTAACAAAATATGCAGCCCATAGATGAACCAATGTTGTCATCACAAGTTGTGCCAAGTGATGCTTATTTCATTTTCCCAAGAAAAAACCATATGTCTAGATTTAAACTTATCTATATTTGTTCTGGCACCTATTGATAGGTCACTATTGGAAAAATTATTTTCTAGACCCGTCTTTGCTGAAATCATCATTGTTTCATTCAAGGCTTTTGTTTTGTGTTAATGGTTGCAACACTATACCGTTTATGTTGTTTTCTACAAGGTATTATTGACTTTTGTTTTAATATAGCTTCTCAATGTGTGCTAACCACCTCCTTCACCTTTTCCATGGGTTTTGGAAGTCCTGAAATATGGGAGGGCTACTAGCTAGCCATGAGGCTACCATTTTATATTGTTTTCTACAAGGCGTTGTTGACTATTGTTCTCTATATTTGGCAATAAGTTGAAGCTACAGAATAACAATCAACAATGCCTTTTTATAAATGGCATAAGTTGTTTAGTTGCTTTGGTGACTTTAGAATGCTAAATATTCTTGTGGCCATATATGTTGACTATTATATTGCTTATTGTGTGTGTTTATGTTGATTGTTTGATTGCTTTGCAACTTTTGTCACTACATGGAAACCATAAATTAAATAATATGTTTAAAGCTATTCTAAAACAATCAAGAATGTGTATATATTTGCATCTAACATTAGATTTTTATATATCGATGTGGCTTTTATTTTCGAGCTGCATATATATGCATTGAATGCGTTGGATCCATGTGTAGCATTTTGTTGCTTACAAATATATAAACACAAAAAAAATTGTGTTTGTTTTGTTGTGTTTTTGTGCCATAGAAAAATGGCCCCTTGTCATTTTCATGGCCTTTTAGGTCTTTTTTCATGATGTTTGGTTTATTTTTCTTTGATTTTAAGTTGAAATGTGGCTTGAACATGCATATTTAGGTACTAAAACTCAAATAATGACATCTTGTAAAGGTGTTGTGAAGTGTTGTAAAACATTTATACACTCTTCTACACTCTATTCATTACAATTCACCTAAAAATCACCCTTTCATCACTTATCAAGTCCTATTTTGAAGTGTTGTAAAGTCTTGTAACAAGATTTCACACTTTTCTAGTCATAATTTCACTATTTACACCATTCTTATGCTTTATTTGACCCCTTTATGCCCTTATAAGCTTTAATTAAGTGTATTTTTGAATGTAAACCTAGCAAATAACATTAAATGAGAATTAATTCCCAAAACCCATTTTTAGGTCCTAGGTGGGACCCATTCACCATGGGTGGAGAATGTGTCCCCCTTGGCTCCAAATTCAAAATATTTCAAATTTTCTTTAGGGTTTTTATTCAAAATCACTTGATGTCGGCCTATGATGAGGTATCAATGGGTTACTAAGGCACAAGAATGTATAAATAAGTGTTTTTACATCCATTTCAACCCCCATTCATTCAAGCATTCATCAAGCTCACTTATTCACTCTTTCAAGAACTTTTCATCACTTAATCAAGCATTTTGAAGCATCCATTAACACAAATTCAAATTTTCTTCAGCAAGGTTTTGGTAAGTTGATAACATTTGCATGTTATTTATTTATCATTCTCTTTCATTTCATTATTTCATTAAAGGTTTTATTACCAAAGTGGGGTTTGACCAAGGAAAACCCCTATTTGCTAACCCTCAACCATTTTTCCCCTCTTGCATGTGTGTTTGCAGACTTTTGTATGCAAATTTAATAAGTATTTAGGTGTTGAAAAGTGTTCAACAAGTCAACAAGGTGTTTCAAGTAAAATCAACAACATTTCAAGCTTGGAGAAGGTGTTCTATCTATTTCCTACAGAATTAACTTTGGCAACCCGACAAGCAGACATCCTTAGATCTAGTGTTGTAGGGTTGTCTCCTGATTTCTCAAAATTTTGGGAGAGGACTAATTCACCACTAGTGGTGAATGAGTCCCACCTTAAGGCTAGAAATCTATTTTTTTTTTAGATTCTGGATCTCGACACTCAGAAACCTATTCTTGACATTTTTCATCAAAAGCAGGATTGATTCACCACCCTGGGCGAATGAGTCCCACTGGTGACTTTTTGCAATTCCAGACATCATCCAAAACACTCTAGAATATTCATTAGACCTCCAGGTGTACACTTATTCAACTCATTTCTTTATGTTTTTCATTTATTCATTCATTTCTCTTTGTTCACCTATCACATTGTGTTTTCCAACATAGCATAAATATTAAGTTTTTCATACATAATTAGTCATTTAGATCACTTAATTGCATTTAGATCATTTCATTTAGGCATAATAACATCCTAGATTTCATAATTTGAATGAACCTAGCTAGTATTTTTGGCCTACCTCTCTCCTTTAAGGTGCAAAACCCTAGAAGAGTTAGAGTCTTGTGGTGCCAAAAATCTACAGTTCATTTTGGTGAACATGCATTTTGAACACTTTACATTTCCAATTTCAATTTCATCTTGCATCTTAAGCTTCATTTTTGTCAACATTTAATTAGTGTATTATTTTGTTTATGTATCATAGGGATTATAAACTTGCATTAGTGAAAGACTCATTTAGAGTTCTTTTTTGCATCAAGCATAATCATTGAAAAGACTCAAAATTTGCATCTACATCCTTCATTGGTATTTGAAAAGCATTAGAAGCACATTAATTTTTTTGAAAAACACAAAAAAATCTCATACTAGGACTCATTCGCCACCCTGGGTGAATGAGTCCACTTGCACATTCTGCATAGTATTTTCAGACATTTTCTGGGTATTTCCTACATCATAGATTGTTATAGAACTTACTTTTTGTTTTAATTTCCAAAATATTTGTCTTCAACCATTTTAGTTTACTTGCATCATGGCATTTTCTTTTAATAAGTTTTGGAATTCATTAAAATCCTTGGTAGACATGTCCAATTGTGTCTTTGGTTGTGATCCTAATGATCTTGAGCTACCTCATGCTCCTTCAACTCCTCACGATGGTCCTCCTTGTGACGTACAAATCATTGGAGAAGATGATGATAGCATATACAGGTTCTATAATGATTTCCTTGATAACCTAGAAGCCAATGCAACCTTTTATCTGTCCATGAAGTCACAAGATCTTCCTGCTATTGCACCTCATGATCATTTTGCATACTTACATACTAAAATCAATGAAGGACCTAAAGTTCCTCCATCAAGTGGGCCTAGTTCCTCTCAACCAACATATCCTCATGCATTTTATGATCACAAAGTCACAAACACTCTCATAAACCTTGAAGAAACATATGGCAAAGACTTTACTATCCTATGTAAACAAGGTAGTGACATAAAACATGAACATGACATTCACCAACTTCTTGAGCAAAAACAAATAGAAGAAAACACAAAAAGACTAGGATATCAAGATCCTCCTCATCCTAATAAACCTTCTTTTAAATATTGCAAACTTTGAGATGATGGTATAGTGATCTTTGATTCTCCTCCTAACTTAAACATTCTCCTTCCATGTGAACAACCATTACTTGATTCTAATGGCAATGATGCTAGGATCCCCATGGGTCCTTCTCCTCTTTCCATTCACAAAAAAGGAGAGTCTAGAAAATGAAAATGAACTTATAAATTAAAGAAACTCAAATTCCCTACACATCCTCCATGTAAATGTGAGAGGAGACTTCAGTTGCTTTTGAACAAAGGTCTTATAATCTTACCACCTATGAATAGGTTGGCCATTCATCCTAAAGATTCTAACATACCATTTTGCAAATATCATCATATTCTTGGACATCAATCTAAAGAATGTCAAACATTGAAAGACATAATAGATAAGTATCATTTCATTGATATAGATTGCTTTCCTATTATCCCATAACAACTCACTCCCTTTTTCATGCCATGGTTGTAGAATTTACTATTCTCACTATTTCCCATCACCCACCTCGGCTCACTCTTTCCTTTACACTTTGTGAGGGAGGCATGAAGTTGTTAGCCCTACTATTGTAATGCAATTGTCTTTGTCTCTTAACTATGTTATTCCTTTTTTGTTTCACTATGTAGATTGTGAAACCAATAACCTAGTTAATGGATGACTTACATTTTCATTACTAGCTCCTTTTCATTTTTCTTTTATGTGTGTATCATGTTCCCTTGTATTGTGTGTTTGATTTTTTCTCTCTCATCGTACACTTCTTCTATTTGTACCTCTCTTCTTCAATATGTCGTAAATTTCCTTTTTCGATTTTTGTTTTGTGTTTTCCTTTTGGGGATGACACAAAGCATAAAGACACCCTATGTCTCTTCCATGTTGACCCAAAAGGTCCTTGCCATTTTCAATTTTTTTTACATTTTTCTTTTGGGGATGACATAAAGCGTTAAGATGCCTTATGTTTCTTCCAAGTTGACCCAAACAAACCTTTTTCCTTTTGATCTTTTTCTTGTGTTTTTCCTTTTGGGGATGATGCAAGGCATTGAGACTGAAATGTATCCTTCATGTTGACCCAAAATCTTTTCATTTTATTTTACCTTTTCATTTTTGTATTCACTTGTGTTTCTCATTTTGGGGATGATTCAAAGCATTGAGACCGCAATGTATCTTCCATGTTGACCCAAAAAAAACTTTCTTTTTATTTTGTTTTTGCTCTTTGTGTGTCATTCTTCTTGAGTTCTGTGTGCTTTGGGGAATGATGACAACTCCAAGCTCCTTACAAAACATTGCAGCAATGAATATATTGACCCCAAATCCATAGATCCCTTATGTGTTTGGTGTTCTCTTTTCTGGGGGGCAACTCCTTTTTTTTTTTTTACATGACATAGCCTAACTTTGAAACACATGACTTTGCAAATGGGCTTTCCGAGTTGGCTCTCATGTCTTGTTTTCCTTTTTCATTTTTCCTTTGCTACTTTAAAGTAATTTCTCATAGAACAATGTGTAGCAATTCCTTTAAAGTGGTGGGCATACATTATCATTATTTAATTTGCATTCTTGGTTCCTAGTGTAGCCTTGTTGTTCACATGATACGATCATCACTTTGTGGATGAGATTGGGTGTGATGTCCTTCATAAGTGTGATCTATCTTAGCATATTGCATTCCTCTTGGCATCCTAATGTGATGCATTGCATCCCCTAAGTTGTGAATATTTTATTCTTTGATTGGTCCTCTCTTGGAGACATTAGACATAATGTTCTCTCAGTGAAAAACCTTGCATGATGTTAACAAGACTCCTTTGAACATCCTTTTACATTTTACACTTTCATATTTTACATTTTATATTTCTGCCAACTTGCATAACACAACTTGCATACCTATGGTAACTTCCTTTTTGTTCATGATTTTTAAGCATAAAAAGCTTTTCTTCTTTCATAAAGCATGCACCAACATTTTCCTTTGTTGCACCTTGTTAAAATTTTCAGGAGGTATAACTTTGATATGGTTGAGCGGGAAGCCCAACCAATGACATGAATTTCCCCATAGCCACCTTTTTGTTTGTGAGTGCATACCAACTAGCGTATGTATCTTACCTTTTGGGCTTCCTCACCTGGTGGACCACCATGAGTTCTATTGCCCCAGAGTGAGTATACATTCTCTTTTTCAAACAACCAGCCTAGATCTAATCCACAACTAGATGGAAAAATGATCGAAGCTTCATCTAATTCTCTCATTTCAACACTTGTGTGCTCCTTTGTCCTTATACTTAGTTTTCCATGGGATCTTCATCCTAAGGGCTTGATCATCACTCTTGATTTTTTTCATTCATATTGCTAATGTAAGAGCATTTGAACCCTTCTCTCAGTGTGCATGGCTACTTTAGTGTGAGTTTGAAGCAAGTTCATCCTCTCACTAAAGTGGGGAATAAATGTGCCATAGAAAAATATCCCCTTGTCATTTTCATGGCCTTTTAGGACTCATTTCATGATGTTTGGTCTATTTTTCTTTGATTTTATTTTGTAATGTGGCTTGAGCATGCATATTTAGGTACTAAAATTCAAATAATGATGTCTTGTGAAGGTGTTGTGAAGTGTTGTAAAAAATTTTTACACTCTTATAGACTCTATTCATTACAATTCACCTAAAAATCACCCTTTACTCATTTATCAAGTCTGATTTTGAAGAGTTGTAAAGTCTTGTAACAATATTTCACACTTTTCTAGGAATAATTTCACTACTTACACATTCTTATGCTTTATTTGACCCCTTTATGCCCTTATAATCTTTAATTAAGTGTAGTTTTGAATGTAAACCCAACAAATAACATTAAATGTGACTTAATTCTCGACACCCATTTTCAGGTCCTAGGTGGGACCCATTCGCCATGGGTGGCGAATGATTCCCCCTTGGCTCCAAATTCAAAATATTTCAAATTTTCTTTCAAGTTTTTACTCAAAATCACTTGATGTAGGCCTGTGATGAGGTATCAACAGGTTACTAAGGCACAAGAATGTATAAATAAGTGTTTTTACATCCATTTCAACCTCCATTCATTCAAGAATTCATCAAGTTCACTCATTCACTCATTCAAGCACTTTTCATCACCTAATCAAGTATTCATCAAGTATTTTGAAGCATCCATTGACACAACTTTATATTTTCTTCAGCAAGGGTTTGGTAAGTTGATAGCATAATTTAAATGTTATTTTTTTATGATTCTCTTTCATTTCATTATTTCATTAAGGGTTTGATTACCAAAGTGGGATTTGACCAAGGAAAACCCCTATTTGCTAACCCTCAACCATTTTTCCCCTCTTGCATGTGTGTTTGCAGACTTTTGTATGTAGATTTAACAAGCATTTAGGTGTTGAAGAGTGGTGAACAATTCAAAAAGGTGTTTCAAGTCAAATCAACAAAATTTCAAGCTTGAAGAAGGTATTCTATCCATTTCCTATAGAATTGACTTTGACAACCCAACAAGTAGGCATCCTCAAATTTGGTGTTGCAAAGTTGTCCCCTGATTTCTCAAAATTTTGGGAGAGCACTAATTCTCTACTAGTGGTGAATGAATCCCACCTTAAGGCTTAAAATCTAAGTTTTTTCAATTCTTAGATCCCAACACTCGAAAACCTATTATTGACAGTTTTCATTAGAAGCAAGATTGATTCGCCACCATGGGCGAATGAGTCCCACTAGTGATTTTCTATAATTCCAGAAAACATTCAGAACATTCCAAAATCTTCATGATACCTCCAAGTGCACACTAACTCAGCTCATTTCTTTCTATTCAACATTTATTCATTCACAACTCTTTGTTCACATATCACATTGTGTTTTCCAGCATAGCATAAATATTTTTTTTTCATACATAATCAATCATTTAGATCACTTAATTGCATTGAGATCATTTCATTTAGGCATAATAACATCCTACATTGCATAATTTGAATGAACCTAGCTAGCATTTTTGGTCTACATCTCTCCTTTTAGGTAAAAACCCTAGAAGAGTTAGAGAGTCTTGTGGTGCCAAAAATATATGGTTCAATTTCATTTCTTTTTGCTTGGTGTAGATATGTATGTATGTGAAATTAGATGTAGGAAAAGTTGATAGATGTTGCTCGCCATGTTTATTGTTTGGGGAATTTTTATGGCAACATCATTTCATGTATGGGCTCCAACCTTGCATTTAAAACTTACCAAAGTAATTGAGTAGTTTATGTTATTTGGAATAAGGAATTTTTCATTGCTAGATTGTAGATTGCACTGCACAACATACAAAAAAAACATTGTAGCCATAAGTTGTATAGTAAGTCTAATAAGGCACATTGATTTCACCATTGATTAGACTGGTGGACGATGTATGTTCTTGCTTGGGGCTTTGGTGAGAGTCGATAGGGCTCCATGACCCAATATGGTAGGGTGGACAACAAGCCTCATTTTGTTGTGTTTCATTTCATATTTTGTATGCATAGATTTGTGTGTTTTTGACATTTGATGCAAACAATATTCATATGTTTGAGGTCCACCTATGGATATATATGTGTGTTGTCTACATATAGCTTTGAATACATATATATCTGTATATATTTTCCTTTCAAAGCATATATGTAGACTTTTTTATTTCTTTCCACCCATTCCCACTACATGCAAATCATAGATGAAATAATATTTTTGCATCTATTCAACAACAATCAACAATGTGTATATATGTGCAATTAATTTGATGTGGATTTTATTTTGCAACTTCAAATATATGTATTGCATTTTTTGGATGTATATGTACGAATTTTTTGCTTGGAAATATATACATGGAAAAAAGTATGTGTCTTTTGTAGTTTTTTATTCTTCTTTACTCTGCTATAGATATGCCTGTATGTAAAATTAGATGTATAAAAAATTTGTATATATTCATTGCTATGCTTATTATTTTCATAAGATAGGGTGGATAGCAGGCCTTCTTTTGTTCTTGCTCATTTTACTTAGGCTATGTACTAATTTTTATGTTTGTGAAATTAGAGACACACAACATGCATCCTTGTGTGCAGACATGTATCTATGTGAAATAAGATGTAGACAACATTCATATATACTACTTGATATGCTTATTATTTTCATAGGTTAATTATGATTTCTATTTGATCTATGGTTTATTTCCACTGGGAATGGTTACAAAGTGATAAAATAGTCTATGTTCTTCACAATGAGTTGTTGATGGTTGTTTTTGTATCACTTCAAGTATGGTTGTTATTTTTCTAGGCCTCAATAGCAATTTGACCAATGCTTCATCTCAGACTTGATATACAACCTTCCATTGTAAAAAACCCTTATTGAGGTCTAGATAGTTAACAACTATGCTTCAACAAGAACATTGAGTATTTTATTACTTTACAAACATTGTGACCACATTGGAACCATACACCACTTAATGTTGATGTGAACTAGTGTTTAATTTTGTTGGCCTTTTCTATCAACACATCAAATTATTTTAAATTAAAAATCAAGAAATATGCACAAGCTTTATCCCAACCAGACCCCCCCCTCAGATGCCAGAAGGCTCAAAAGATGGGAAGGCTAACAAAAATTTTGACCAGAGTTCACACAAATAGTGGGTGGCATCATTATTGCATCTAATACTTAAAATATACCTTGTCATTTGAAAAATGTAGCAATATAATAAACATAGTGATCAATGTGTATGAATATTGTCGACATCCACTATGACATATATACATATCTACACGTAGGGAAAATATATTCTCCACCATTGTAATCAATGGTGGCATCTAACAAAAAATCACAGTAAGAAACCTATGCCTAGTTCCCAATCAAATCAAACATAAACTATATAAAATTAACTATTTTATTTCCTTGTAACCATAACTGCAGAATGATTGCATAAATCAAACAATCTTGGTTTGATCATCTACCCAAAAAGGGAAACCTGCAAAACACAAAAAATTATAGTTACAAAATAATGCAAAACCATAGCCACAAAATGAAAACCTTACACCAAACAATATTCAATTTCACAAACAGTATAGTCTTCCCTCAACAAAACCTTATCAAAATTTCAAACACTGGTGTAGGAGCACTTGTTTGATTTCTTGCCTCCATGAGGCCATTTGTAAATAGTTCTGTGTGTGTGAAAATCGAGTGTAAGAATTAAAATCAGTTCAAACACACCAATAGAACATTATAACAAAAACAAAACTATAAAAGAGTAGAAATGTGCAAACTCAGTATCCTGTTCCTGTTGTCGTCCTATCGTCCTCTATCTTTAGTGTTTTTGTAGATTCCAGCCTTGTGTTCTCAGATTAAGGGCTAGGCTCAACAAATTGTCTTCCTAAAGAACTAGATTTTGCTATGATATGAATGGATGATGAAGCTATGATAATGATTTTAGCTAAGAAACTTGAAATAAGCAAGATGCTATGATAAATGAATACTAAATGAATTAAATGCATAAACTCTACTTAATTGCCTATTTGCCTATTATCAATGTTTGGATTCACACAAGTATTTATAGGCTTTCTGACTGATTCTGATTGGCTGTCTCGATTGACGATTGTGATAATTCCTGACAGATCAAACGGTTGAAGAAAGATGAAACTGAAGGATAAGATAGAAGAACCCTAGAAACAGATTTTTCTATTTTATTATGAAAGAGGAAAAAGAAGAGAAGATAAGAATAAAAGAAAGATTAAAAGCTGATAAATAATTAATTAAAAAAATCAATTATTTATTTGTGGAGCACATTCAGCTTTTCTCAATTAAATAAAATATTTAATTAAGCTTTTAAAAGCAGAAGAAAACTTGTGGTGAGAAAAGAGCTTTAATCAGTTTTATTGAAAAAAAGCAGAATATCTCATAATTAAATAAAATATTTAATTATGATATGAGAAGATTGCACAATTAGGTTAAAATACCTAATTTTGAATTTAGAAAGAAATCATAAGATATTTTTAATTAAATAAGATCTATTTAATTAAATCACTTTTATGAAATTAATTAAATGAAACATTTAATTAATTAGAAGAAGAATTAAAATAGAAGAAAGGGGAAATATTTAAACTTAAATTAAATCAAAAGATTTAATTTAAATTCAAACAGTGATAATTAATTTAAATAAATAGAATGTATTTATTTAATTAATTAAGTGGACGTATGAAAATAATTAAATAAAGTAAATTTATTTAATTATAAAAGAAGAATAAGATGAATGAACAATATAATTAAATTAATTAAATTTAATCATATGTAGAGGACTTTAGAAGAAATTAATTAAATAATAAATATTTAATTAATTGCCAGGATTATAGAGATGACCATTTTTATGCGTATACATTTTGCCCCTCTTTGAAGTGATGTGTGAAACATATTACTTCAAAGAAAATAAAAAATTTTGCCCCTGATATGTTTCCGATTTTTGATGTTGATGATGCCCCCTCGGGAGATAAATCACGGAAAAAGAAATTGATGAGGAACAGTGATTTAGCTCCTGATAGATAATGTGGTTGATGCCCCAGTGAAAAAGAGGATGAAAAATGGAAAAAATGCCACCACTACCCCTCCTGAAAAGACCCTTATAAGGTAAAAGGGGTAAAATGAGGTGTCATTTTCACCCTGCAGCTACAGTGAATTTTGAGCTCTGACAGTGACTTGGCGAAATGGTGATCCCTTTGCACAGACATAGGTTCGAGCGAGCGCGACAGTATCAGAGACCAGCAGCGTATGGGCCACCGGTGAGTGATTCGAAACCTCTAAGTTGTTAAATTTCGCATTTGTGATCGATTATGGATTGATTTCCAGTCGGACTGCAATTTTTTGGAACGTTTTAGTGCATAAAGGTAGAGTTTTAGCGCATTCGACAAATAGTTTAGCGCATTTAGGGTTTTCCGTAGCGCATTTAGGCACATGTCAAAAACTAATTTTTTAGTGCACCCGACAGATAAAGTTGCACATATAGGTCAAAGCAGGCTAGGTCGGAGATTTAGCGCATCTAGGGCACAGAACGACGCTTTTAGGATTTGGTCAAAAAATGCTAGAGTTGTGCATTTGATAGATAGAATAGCGCATACGAGGTACAGAGTTGCGCATTTGAAGTTTTAGCGCATTTAGGAAACAGTGTTGCGCTTTTGACAAAAACTATGGCGCATATGGGTTTTTAGCGCATATGAGCAACAGAGTTGCGCATTTAGGAAATTTTTCCCAGAATGGCCATTTGCTGAAAAAGAATGATGAAAATTGCTTCTTTAGTCAATAGATAGATAAATTGTCGGATCATCATGTTGATAGGATAGAAAATCGAATAGAGAACTGATAACTTTGATTTCCGTGATTGAAAATCAAAGAGTAGATTTTGCTTTCTGCGATAGAAAACAAATAGTAGATGTGAGATTGACTGATTTGAATTTTGATAACTTTGCTTCTCGCGATTGAAAAACAAAGAGTAGATTTTGCTTTCTGCGATAGAAAACAAATAGTAGATGAGAGATTGACTGATTTGAATTTTGATAACTTTGCTTCTCGCGATTGAAAAACAAAGAGTAGATTTTTGCTTTCTGCGATAGAAAACAAATAGTAGATGAGAGATTGACTGATTTGATAACTTTGCTTCTCGCGATTGAAAAACAAAGAGTAGATTTTTGCTTTCTGCGATAGAAAACAAATGGCAAAATAGAGATTTAAATTTGCATTCATGATTGAAATACAAACAGAAAAGAATATGTGTTGATTAATTTGCGTTCCTGAAAAGAAAAACAAATAGTAAATGATGGTAGAGTAGATTGATTAGACCTGTTGATAGATTGATGTAGCATTTGATATAGATTATTGATATGTTGATGTTTGTGATGTTGTTTGGACCAAATAGGAGGCTTTCAAAAGCCTCCAGATCAGAGAGCGGTTTCCCTTGTGCTGGGAGCGGATAGGTGAGCTGACACCGGCCGAGTTACAGGTGATTTCAGATTGTGGATTGGGGTCACTGTTAACCATGCCGCGAGGCATTCGGGCCAATAGGGGGCTGTTGACGGCCTTGGCCGAGAGATGGCATTCCGAGCATAACACCTTCCACCTGCCGACGGGTGAGATGAGTGTGACACCGGAGGACGTGTACCAGATTTTGGGGATCCCGGTGGTTGGAGCCCTTGTGGTTTATGACCACAAGGAGGTCGGTGGGACAGAGGCCTTACAACGGATATGTGGCGATCCTGGTATCTATGGGTACTGGATAGACTGGGATGACAGATGACTATGCTTAGTACTTTCATACGCATCCTTTTAAATGATTTACAGTGCCAGATGAGGCACGAGCCATCAGAGCAGTCCCACAGCCAGGAGCAGGGATACCGGGAGGTGCGACAGGTGGAGAGCAGGCTATGGGTGGAGGGGAGGAGGCAATGGGTGGAGAGGAGGAGGGAGAGGAGAGCGAGGAGAGTGGAGCTGAGGAGGAGGAGAGCAGCTCAGATGACGGAGATGATGGAGATGACGAGGATGGGCAGAGACAGCAGATATTAGATAGTCTCGGCAGAGTACAGATTCCTCGGCGGTCCAGATCCGGTACCAAGCCACAGACTGTGATCAGGGTGACATCCTCGTCCCAACAGGCACAGATAGATGCGTTGCAGGGTCAGGTGTAGACCTTTCAGGGGTAGCAGGCACAGCTTCAGAGTCAGTTGGTGCAGGCACAGAGTATGATAGTGCAGTTACAGGCACAGCTTGCACAGGCACAGGCTCAGGCACAGGCTCAGGCACAGGCTCCGGCACAAGTACAGGTTCAGATGCCTGCCCCAGATCCTCAGGTGGCACAGTTAGTAGCGGAGAGGAATGCCTTTAGACGGCGGGAACAGGAGGCTGAGGGTGTAGCGCAGAGATTGATGGGTACTGTGGAGAGTACATCCCTACGGGAGGCCATTGCAGAGGGATTTGAGGCAGCCAGAGAGGCAGAGTACTACAGAGTTCGATATGAGGAGCTATGCCCTCCTGAGCAGCGAGAGCCCTATCCCAGGTCACATAGCCGGACGAGGACCCGATCCTGGACATCGACACACGGCAGAGAGGTTACCGGGCCTCGACAGGATCCTGATGCAGGGACCAGCGGCAGACCACCTCCTTCTGGACCTGCTCCGTCAGGGGCATCGACTAGTTAGCCATTTTTTGGGGCAAAATGTATACTGAGTTTTGATCATGTATGATGTATTGACCTTTTATGAGTTTCATTGGATATTTGGACATTTGTATTATTTTGATGAGTGATGATATGTAGTGGCGGTATTTCTGATGATGTTTATGTTCATGCATTTATGATATGATATGGATATGACATTTATGCATGTATGTTATGAGATGGATTTTGATATGCTTTTATTACATGTGCGGACTAATCCCTATGATGCAGGATGATCTATCGATTATGATGTGTATGCAATGATTTTGTGATGATGTATATATGTGAGATGGTAATTTCTTTTTGAATTTTCCATGTATGAAATGCATCGTGATATTGCAGAAGATGAATGTGGTATGAATGGTAATATGGTAAAATGATAACATGATATCAAATTATTGAATGTGTATGGAAATGCAACGGTAGATGATAATAAATGAATGATAAATAATAGATGAATGATGAAATGATAAATGATAAGATGATGAAATGATAAATGAATGATAATGAATGAAAAGATGAATGATAAATGAATGATAATGGATAATGAAACATTAATGGTTTAGATATGAAATGGTAAAAATGAATAATGAATGACAAATGATAATGAAAGGATAAATGATAAATGGAATGATGAAATGATATGAAATGAAATGAATTAAATGTCCAAATGTCCTCCACGAAAAGGTCAAAACTTAATAACAACCATTTGAAAACCCTCATTCAGCCCTTCAAAATACGAATATGAATCCAATATGCAGATATATATAATGAGCTAATGAACATGCAACTATATGAAACTAACCAGTTTGTTGAGCCTGTTATAAGCCTTCTTGAATCATCATAGAACATTTAAAATGTTGGAAGTATGTACAAGCATCAGAGGGGAAATCAGCGCCAATGATGACCAGAGTACAACTTTCATGGATTTTGATATAGCAAGCGAACACAAGCATCGAGGTATAATTGAACTGAGATGACCTGAGCATTTCTTGCATAAACAGACAAAGATTAACCACCGTTCTGATGCAAATGTGGAACTCTCATCAATGATATTTGCTTTGAGCGTCATGTCCTTTGACATATTTGCATCAGATTGGGCTGTTAACCTCAAGACAGCAGACAAAGAAAAATCATTCTCGTTCCTTGCTACTCTAGTGCAGTACATCATTGAGTATGCTCCCGAGTAATGATATCGAAAATCAAACAACTTTTAATCAAACATGTGATACTGTTAATGCCTACATTATTCAGATTATTTGGATCATCCAATAGACAAGTGACATGATAGCTTGCTGAAAAATGTGTCATGAGCGGATAACATTAACAAAGGAGTTTGTTGTTTTGTTGGCATGCTCGTATTGCGATGTCATGGTCTAGCTATTTTAGTATGCTCTGAAAGTTAAGTGCCCCCAGTTGGGTTTTTGCCTTGTTGATTGACACAACTTGCGGAAAGGAATATGTACAAATGATCAAGCCATGGTAAGATGTTTTAACTCTCTAGGCAAATGACGGCAGGGTGGTGCGATTAATGACCTCAAGATGCGGAAAAAGAGATGCAGAAAAAAGGAAAGCTTTTGAAAAGGTAAAGTGCAAAACAGGAACTAATAGATGGAGAGGTACAGATAGCGTCTGTTTGCTAGATTTTCACTATCTGTATTTATTGCATTTTTTTTTATTTTTTTGGATTTTTCTGTCAATAGACTGCCTGTTTGCCAGGTTTTCACCCTATGACATTCTCTTTGATTTTTTTGTATTGTGTGATGTTTTGATTTTTTGATTTTTTTTTCGATTGTTTCTTTTTCGGATTTATTTCGTGACTTTTTCTCATTTTATTTCTTCGTGACTTTTTCTCATGTATTTCTTCGGACTTTTTCTGCTTTTTGTATTTCTTCAGGACTTTTTCATTGTTTTTGTATTTCTTCAGACTTTTTCTGACTTAAACATAATACTTCTTAAGATGTATACTGTTGATGGGTTCATCTAATAGGTCTCCTTCTGGCGTTGATAACTTGTATGCTCCCGATCCGTAGACTGCAATAACCACATAAGGGCCTAACCAATTTGGTTCAATCTTTCCTTTCTTTTCTCTGTCTTGTTGATTGCGCGGGTTCTCTTTCAGAACTAGATCACCCACCTGAAAGGTACGTGGCTTGACTTTGTGATTATAACTGCGAGCCATCATCTGTTGATATGCTTTTAAGTGGTCTGCTGCTCTCTGTCTCTTTTCATCTAAAAGTTCTAACTCTTGGAGTCAAGAAACTCTGTAATCCTCATCTGTTATGAGACCTTTCAGTGATACTGATCTGTATAGGATCTAGACTAGATTGCAGTATTTAAATGCTTAAATTTTACAAAGCTTTTACAATGATTATTTCAAGTCAATTAAATTGAAATTAACTTAAGGAAATAACATAATGAAAGTAATATCAAGGTGATCATAACAGAAAGGAAGGAAATGAGAGACAGAAAGTGAGAGAAGAAGAGAAGTGAAAACAACGCTTGATAACGGAGTTCATCACGAAAGTGACTACGTCTCCGGGTCCACTCCAATAGAGAGACCGATCCGATTAACTCCAAAATCGATTACAATAGCACCACCATTCTTCAAGCAATTCGGCAGCGTAACGATGCTCTGATATGCAAGAATGATCTGAAAACTCTTCAACAAGACCTCTCTTTGATTATCTCCACAGCTTCAAGACTTCGTCACCTGAAAGAAAACTTGATTACAACTCTCACCTTAAGCCCCCTTTTTATACAAAGAATTTGCTCTATTTGGCTTTTAACCAATTGATTTGGAGATATTCACCTTATCTCTCCAAAATACAAATCAAATATTTGAAAACTTCCATATTCCCCAAAAAAAACTACATCTCCCATTTACACATAAAAATCTTAAAAAAATATCCCTAATAATCTCTTAAATCAATTTAAGCCCCTTTTAATTATTCACTCCCGGGCTTATTGTTTGGGAGGTTGTTTTTAAATCCTCTAAAAAGGATCTTTGTTTGTTTACTTTTTATATTAGGGAGTTTGTTTTCATTTTGATAAGGAATTCGGTTTAGGACTGTTGATAAAACAAATCGATGCCAATTCTATTTTGAACTCGTCGGATGGCTTACCGGTAGCCTTACCTTTTTCTAGCCGGCCGGTTCGGGGTTCCAAACCCGCCGGCTGGCTTTTAAATAGCTATTAGCTAATTTTTCCATAACAAAAATAACCACTGCTTATATATGGTAATGCGGACTCTGCTTGGTCCAACGGCCGCGCGGTTATCACGGACGTGGGAGGTCGTCGGTTCGAGTCTCCCCGACAACAGTTGCAATTTTGGTTATACAAACAACTAGCATCCACAGCGGACAGAGAGGTAATGTAGTTGCCACATGTCGCACCAGGAGGGTGCCATGTGGCAAGCTCCAATATGCCGAGACAGCTGACGTGTATGCCAATCCAGCTGATGACGTGTACGCTAACTGGCCTGCCAACTGTTCCGCCACGTAGACACTGACTGTACTGATGAATACGGAGATGCCACGTCATCCGTACGGATGGACACGTGGCAGATTTTGATTGGTTTCGTACGGTGACTGTACCGCCATGTGTCATGCCCAAATTTTCCTGTTGTATTCCGTACAGTACAGACTAACTGCTGACATCAGCATCCGTACGGTCCACCTTCACAAGTCAACTGCAAACTTTGGCCGCTGATAAGTTGAGCATACAATGTCGGTTTTCGATGAAACGAACACCGTCAGAATCGTCTCGACGAGCTCTTTGCGATGACGCCGGTTTCATTGATTTTTGACGATGCCATTTTTTCCGCTTTCTGGATGCCCTCTGATTCCACTTTGACCAAAGGTTTGACTGGCCATAACTCGTGCAAACGGACTCCTTTTCACTCCGTTCGAGTTGCGTTGGAACCAGGACGCTGAGCTCTTTCTGATGGTGTAGATTTTGGAGAAAAATTAGACACTTCAATTTCCACTGAAAAATGTCCACCGGATCAGGCCTCCCCACTGAAGACCTTTTGGACCTCCAAAAGTGACATTTACTCTGACAATAAGTGAGGACTTGGCCTCCCCACTTGTCCTGTATCCTCTGTACATCTGAAAACCTGGCTCACAAGCACAATGAAGATTGCAACAATGTTGTTGAACATAAACATTACTTTATCACTTCCATAAGCATCTACATCAAATGTCGTAGCCACTAACCAACAAAAATTGACTAGCATCAAGCTGAACAATAATGCAGAAATGAAAGAAAGTAAGTCAACAACATATCGATCCTTCACAACAGGAACATTATTACCCAAGGATCCATCAATGCTTTCAAGCATCTTTTTCTCATGTTGAACTGCAAGTGCATCCTGCAACTTCTGACCCTTGTTAGCTACTCCAAGTTCAAGTGTAGAACCACCTGTACTGACAGACATAAGAGTTAACTCTTTACTCGCATTAATTACCCTCTTTAACTGCCCTGTGTTTGCAAAAGATTTATCATTCTTAATCTTGCGAGAATGTACAATATACTGAATGCCATCCTTAAACAAGTGATAATGATTCTTTTCCCTGTAAAAGATTGCTTTTCTGAAATAAAGATAAGGGCTACCAAGCACTATCCCACAGATATCCAATGGAACTACATCAAACTGAACTTCATCCACAAATTTACTAGTGATTGTGAACCTTAAGGTGCATTGTTTTGTTACTTGTAGCTTATCATTTTCACAAATCCAACCTAGTGGATAAGGTTTCTTATGTGGTGTAGTTCTTAATCCCAAGTTATTTACAACACTTTCTGAAATTAAATTCACCTGAGATCCACTATCTATGAGTGCATCAATTTTACTGTTCTTAGCCATAACCCTTAAATGAAACAACTCATTCCTTTTTGCATCTTCAGAGAAATCATTAACTGTAGAAGAAGAAGCACAACTTGCAACAGAAACACCAGAAATAGAGGCTTTACCTTTTAGACCCATCGCTGTTATCTTAGTCTCATCATCTGAATCTGAACCAAGATCCATAACAACATTCATGGATTTATCCTTACCTTTCTGTTTCTGATTACGTCTTTGAGCCCACTTAGGCCTCAATTCGGGATGTAACTTCCAGCAGTGATTTTCATCATGACCTTCCTTGTCACAATGAGTGCAAGAAAGTTTCTCATCCTTCTTGACTGTAGCTGCCTTCTTTCCTTTCCCTGTCTCTGCATTCTTAGAAGATTTCTTTACATCATTATCAATAAAAGATCCTTTACCCCTTGACTCTAAGTGTGTTGCTTGAACAGACACTTCATCCAAATTACAAGGGTTCAATACCAAAATAGAATGCCTAAGGTAGGAATGTAGACCTCCTATGTATTTCAACAACGTGTCCTGGGTATACAAAGGAACATTCAAAGCAATTGCCCTTTTCCTAAATTCATTGGTGTACTCTTGGACAGTTTGACCTTTCCCTTGCCTAAACATTTGCCAATCCATCATTAATTGCTGCATATGTCCTAAGGGATAAAACTGCTTCTTAAGAGCATTAATAAATTCTGCCCAAGTTAAACTGACTCTACCATGTTGTGAAACTTCTGCCTTAGAATTACTCTCCCACCAGGTTAATGCTGTACCTCCTAAACGAAGAGTAGCTAATTGGATCCTATCAATATCATCTAATAGGTTCTGGACTCTACAGTAGACCTCTATTTGTTGAATCCAATCATCCAATTTTTCAGCATTAAGTTCTCCAAAATATTTAGGTAAATCAAAATTTACATCCAGTTTTATTTTAGGTTTATACCCACTTTTGAAAGGATTAGAAGAAATAGAATGAGGAGAAGATGGAGAAGAAGGAGAAGGAGAAGAGGGAGGGGTGATTTGTTTTCTTGCCACCATCTCCATGTTGTTCCTCTTTCTTGTCTTTGCGATCTTCTTGCTTTGACAAACCTTCTTCGCGTACCTTCCGTTCTTGTCTCTCCTAAAAAAGTATGTCCACCTTTGCCTTCATCTCAAGGAATGCTCTTCGAAACTCCTGCTCACTAATCTCTTCAGGAACCTCCATTCCAGAAACTGACATCTTTGACAATGTTTTACGCTTTCCAATCTCAGGATTAAAGTCTTCGAGCTTGCCTTCACCCTTTTGAATCCTGGATCTCGTTAGCATTCAAAAAACAAAATAACTGCAATAATAGTCAACCAAAAGCTCTGATACCAACTTGATCTGTGTAGGATCTAGACTAGATTGCAGTATTTAAATGCTTTTACAATGATTATTTCAAGTCAATTAAATTGAAATTAACTTAAGGAAATAACATAATGAAAGTAATATCAAGGTGATATTAACAGAAAGGAAGGAAATGAGAGACAGAAAGAGAGAGAAGAAGAGAAGTGCAAACAATGCTTGATGATAACGGAGTTCGTCACGAATGTGACTACGTCTCCGGGTCCACTCCAATAGAGAGACCAATCCGATTAACTCCAAAATTGATTACAATAGCACCACCATTCTTCAAGCAATTCGGCAGCGTAACGATGCTCTGATATGCAAGAATGATCTGAAAACACTTCAACAAGACCTCTCTTTGATTATCTCCACAGCTTCAAGACTTCGTCACCTGAAAGAAAACTTGATTACAACTCTCACCTCAAGCCCCCTTTTTATACAAAGAATTTGCTCTATTTGGCCTTTAACCAATTGATTTGGAGATATTCACCTTATCTCTCCAAAATAAAAATCAAATATTTGAAAACTTCCATATTCCCCAAAAAAAACAACTACATCTCCCATTTACACATAAAAATCTTAAAAAAATATCCCTAATAATCTCTTAAATCAATTTAAGCCCCTTTTAATTATTCACTCCCGGGCTTATTGTTTGGGAGGTTGTTTTTAAATCCTCTAAAAAGGATCTTTGTTTGTTTACTTTTTATATTAGGGAGTTTGTTTTCATTTTGATAAGGCATTCGGTTTAGGACTGTTGAAAAAACGAATCGATGCCGATTCTATTTTGAACCCGTCGCATGGCTTACCGGTAGCCTTACCTTTTTCTAACCGGCCGGTTCGGGGTTCCAAACCCGCCGGCTGGCTTTTAAATAGCTATTAGCCAATTTTTCCATAACAAAAATAACCGCCGCTTATATATGGTAATGCAGACTCTGCTTGGTCCAACGGCCGCGCGGTTATCACGGACGTGGGAGGTCGTCGGTTCGAGTCTCCCCGACAACAGTTGCAATTTGTTTTTATACAAACAACCAGCATCCACCGCGGACAGAGAGGTAATGTAGTTGCCACATGTCGCACCAGGAGGGTGCCATGTGGCAAGCTCCAATACGCCGAGATAGATGACATGTATGCCAATCCAGCTGATGACGTGTACGCTAACTGGCCTGCCAACTGTTCCGCCACGTAGACGCTGACTGTACTGATGAATACGGAGATGCCAAGTCATCCGTACGGATGGACACGTGGCAGATTTTGATTGGTTCCGTACGGTGACTGTACCGCCATGTGTCACGCCAAAATTTGCCTGTTGTATTCTGTATAGTACGGACTGACAGTTGACGTCAGCATCCGTACGGTCCACCTTCACAAGTCAACTGCAAACTTTGACCGCTGATAAGTTGAGCATAGGATGTCGGTTTTCGACGAAACGAACAACGTCAGAATCGTCTCGACGAGCTCTTCGCGATGACGCTGGTTTCATTGATTTTTGATGATGCCATTTTTTCCGCTTTCTGGATGCCCTCTGATTCTAGTTTGACCAAAGGTTTGACTGGCCATAACTCGTGCAAACGGACTCCTTTTCGCTCCGTTCGAGTTGCATTGGAACCAGGACGCTGAGCTCTTTCTGATGGTGCATATTTTGGAGAAAAATTAGACACTTCAATTTCCACTGAGAAATGTCCACCGGATCAGATACTCTTAAGGAAGGTATTTCTACCTCTAAAGGTAGTATGGATTCTGCTCCATAGACGAGGGCAAAAGGTGTTGCTCCTGTTGGCGTTCGGATACTAGTTCTGTAAGCCCACAAGGCAGGATTGAGTTGAACATGCCAATCCTTCCCTGAATCATTGACAATCTTCTTCAAAATCTTTAGTATGGTTTTGTTTGAGGCCTCTGCTTGGCCATTACCTTGAGGATAGTAAGGCATGGAATATCTGTGCTGAATATGGAATCTTTGACAAAGTTCATCAACATTGTGATTTTTGAATGGTCGACCATTATCTGTAATAATGGCATTAGGAATACCATATCGACAAATAATGTAATTGAGAATGAAGGATGAGATCTATTTTCCAGTGACTTTAGAAAGAGGTACTGCCTCAATCCACTTAGTGAAATATTCCATTGCTGTGATGATGAACTTATGCCCATTTGAAGAAGAAGGATGAATTTTTCCCACTAGATCTAACCCCCATTGAGAGAACGGCCAGGTGGGTGTAAACGAATGAAGTTCTTGTGCAGGAGCATGAATAAGATTCCCATGAATCTGACATTGTGAGCATGTTTTAGCAAAGGTAAATGATTCCCTTTCCATTGTAGGCCAGTAGTAACCCATTCTAATCAATTTTTTGGATAAGGTTAGTCCACTCGAATGAGTACCACAAATGCCCCCATGAACTTCCTGTAAAGCTTTGTCGGATTCGTCACGTTCAAGACATTGAAGTAAAGTACCATCAAGACCATGGCGATAAAGGGTATCAGCAATAAGGGTATATTGAGAGGATTGTCGGATAAAGTTACATTTTTGGTTGCGGGATAAGTCAGGTGGTAATATATCATCTTTTAGGTATGCATAAATCTTGCCATACCAGGGTGAATCGGATCCTACTAGGTGGCAGATAATTTGGCTTTCAGGTGTGTCATAGGCAGGCGTAAATAATTGTTCCACCAGAAATTCATAGCGAGTCTGTTTGTCTGGGAGTTGTATCAATGAGGCGATCGTAGCCATAGCATCGGCTGCTTTGTTGTCAATCCTCAGAATTTGTGTGAACTGAATGTCCACAAAATACTTCTTGAAGTCATCAATCATCTTCTTATATGGTAACAACTTGTCATCTTTAGTCTGATAATCATCATTGATTTGATTAATGACTAATTGTGAGTCACCATAGACTTGTAGCTCGGTAATCCTCCATTCCAATGCTGTTTTCAGTCCAGTGATCAGTGCTTCATATTCGGCTATGTTATTGGTGCATGGAAACATTAGCCTATAGGACCTAGGAATGGTATGCCCTTGAGGGGTAACGAAAAGGATGCCTGCCCCCGAGCCATGTTGGGTAAAAGAACCATCAAAGTATAAGGACCATGGCTGCTTAAAGTCTGCTGTGAAGACATCGGCATCTGGAAATTCAATGTGTAAAGGGTGCTCTGTTTGGAGAGGAGCGTCTGCTAGTTGATCCGCGATAACTTGTCCTTTGATTGCTTTGCGATCAACATAGTGGATGTCGAACTCACTCAAAATCATGATCCATTTTGCTAACCTTCCTGTTAGTGATGCTTTACTTAGCAGATACTTGAGTGGATCAATTTTGGAAACAAGCTTAATTGTATGAGCTAGCATGTAATGTCGGAATTTCTGGGAAGCGAAGACGACTGCCAAACAAGCCTTCTCAATGAAAGTGTAACTAAGCTCATGTCTTGTCAATGTTCTGCTGATGTAGTAAATTGCCCGTTCTTTCCCTTCATGGTCTTCTTGTGCTAATAATGCTCCCAAAGACGTCTCGGTTGCAGCAATATACAGAATCAATGGTTTGTCTGGAGTCGGTGGTACAAGAACTGGTGGATTCATCAGGTATTGCTTGATTTGTTGAAATGCCATTTCACATTTATCATCCCATCTAAAAGGAACATTCTTATGTAGGAGATATGTGAATGGTAGACTTTTGTCAGCCAATTGTGCAATGAATCTGCGGATAGACTGGAGTCGCCCTTGTAAGGATCTCAACTGACTAATGTTCTTTGGGGGAGGCATCTCCATGATTGCACGAACTTTAGCAGGATCTACTTCAATTCCCTTTTCTGAAACAATATATCCTAACAGTTTTCCAGATGTGACCCCAAAAACACATTTCTTAGGGTTTAAGCGAACTTTGAATTTCTCCAATCTAGTGAATATTTTAGATAGTATCTCCAAGTGTCCTTCTCTGGTGTGTGATTTTTCCAATATGTCATCTACATAATCTTCCATGAATGTGTGCATCATGTCGTGAAAGATCGTAGTCATAGCTCTTTGATAAGTAGCTCCAGCATTTTTCAAGCCGAAAGGCATGACATTCCAACAATATGTCCCCCACGGACAAGTGAAAGCTGTTTTCTCTTGGTCTTCTGGTGCAATCTTGATTTGGTTATAACCCGAGAAACCATCCATTAATGAGTACATGGCATGGCCTGCTGTTAGATCAACTATAGTGTCGATACTTGGAAGCGGAAAGTCATCCTTTGGACAAGCTTTGTTAAGATCTCTGAAGTCAGTGCATACTCTTACACGTTTGTCTGGCTTTGCTACTGGTACAATATTGGAAATCCATTCAGCATAGTCAATTGATCTTATAAAACCTGCATCGAGGAGCTTCTTGAGTTCTTCTTTAACCAATAGTGCAATATGAGGATTCATCTTTCTGAGTTTTTGTTTTACTGGTTTGGCTCCTGATTTGATAGATAAATGATGCATAATAAGATCAGGATCAAGGCCGGGCATATCTGCATATGACCATGCAAAATTGACTTGATTTTTCTTGAGAAAATTCATGAACTCTGGGATTTCTTTAGCTGTCATAGATTCAGCTATCTGTAGGATCCTTGGATTATCTGCAGTTGCAATGTTGATTTCCTTTGTAGGCTCAGTCAAGATGGATGATCGCTCATGATAATGCTCTGGGAGAGTGTCAAGAGTCCCATCAGATGGTGCCTCAAAAAGGTTTTCACCCTCTGATACGCTCTTTATTTTGTCTTTTGCTTGATCTAGTACTGCCAGATTCTGGTTTTCACCACTAGACCGTTTATCCTTATTTTCATTTTTGCAGCTAGGAGACTTGACACTCTCCTGATTACAGACTTTATACCGAAAATTGCTAGTGGAACAATTATTTACATCTTCAGCGGAAAGGAAGTTTATGATAGCTTCATCGTTTGGAAAAATAGGTATATCCATAGGTTCGGTAAGATCCCAGTCAATGAGATCAGGATGAATTAATGGTAGGACGTCGTCTGGTTGTGTAAAATTGGCGATGGTTAGGGTCAAGACAGAGTTATCGGTAGGATCCGTGGTATGAGATAGGTCAATGATGGGACTATTCTCCTGATAATCTTGTTCGTTAAAATCTGACTCAGTATCACTAGACTCATAGTTACTTTGTGGTTCAGATTCTTGTGGTTGGGATCCTGAACCTTCTCCTTTGATCAAAGCGGGCGTATATTTTTGTATGACATCTACCTCTTTGTCTCTCCAAAATTTGTTATCATGGATGGTATCCCATTCATATTCAGCAGAATCTGTGTCAGAGTTATTTTCAATGTAATTCAGGACTGATACCAAACATGTTTCATTCTTATCGGAACCTTTTTGCAGTGTACAAACATTACCTTGGGATTGTTTAGATTGGGTAGCTTCATAGCCTATTCCAGTTTTATCATATGCCGCAAGTCCTGGAAGATGGATAGGCTCAACTACGCCTTCTTTTCTCTTTCCAAGAGGACCATTATCATATCCCATCTTTTGCATGATAGAATATCCTTTCCCATATTGTTCTGTTGGTAAGGTGACGTTTAGAATTGTGTCCTCTTCATCTTTATAGAGCCAATCTAGAATTGCTGTGTCCTCAGGATCTCCCATGGGAAATTTTTCTTTGATAAATTGTCCATTGAACTTGGTAGTGGGCTCTGTTTGTACCTGTGCTGATGTTGATGCTGCTGATATCTGTTGTGGTGTAATAGAAGGTTTCCCATGTGATCGAGGAGACGTAGGTAGATTAGCAAGACAAAGGGAATATTCCCCAACTCCACTTTCCTTGAACTGTAGTTTCTTGTCAAAACTTTTAGTTAACTGACTGATGTGTGTAGCATGTTGAGAAGAAGTATCAGCAAGTGCTTCTCGATTATTCGGAACCAAAGTATCTTGATGAGCTTTGACATTGGCACAAGTTTGGGCGTTTGAGTTATCAGCTGGTATAGTAATTTCCTGTCCATCATATGGAAACTTAAGACATTGGTGGTAAGTGGACGGAACAGCTTGCATCTCATGGATCCAAGGACGACCCAACAAGATATTGTATGCAAGATCTCGCTCTAAAACTTGGCAAAAGGTATTTTTGATAACAGGTCCCACTCTGATTGGTAGCATGATTAGACCTTTAGACGTTCTCTCCTCATCATCATAGGCTTTAATGGTAATCTTCCTTCTAGGATCAATGGAATCTTCGGCAAATCCTAATGCTTGAATCACCTTCAAAGTACATATGTTTAGACCAGCCCCTCCATCTATTAGAACACGTTTGACACGGAATTTGTGGATCATGACCTCTAAGTATAATGATGAATTGTGGGGATGAGTTAGGGAAACATCATCTTTGTCTGAGAATGAAAGGCATGTGGGAGAGGACAAATGTCCTACCATGGTTTGAAATCGATTCACATCCAAATCCGTAGATACAGTCGTTTCAACGAGGGTTTTATCCAAAATCTCCCTATGTGCAGGGGAAATCTTTAGAAGTTCAAAAATGGAGATTTGGGCTGGAGTTTTTCGAAGTTGGTTAACTAAGTCGTATTGGTGTTGAGGAGAGGTCTCATTGGATTTTGAGGAGGTACCTTTCAAAACAACCTTAGCTTGTGCTCTTGTTGTGACGTTTACTTGCCCATTGTCTACTTTCTCTTTGATTTTGATGACATTGACTCGCTCATCGTCCGTATAGAGGTGACGGATTACATTATCATCAATTTGGTTCACAGTTTTGTCAGAAGATTCTCCCTTTTGATAATTTGGTAGAGGATTTCGAAATGCTTGGTGATCTTCGTTGGATTTTTGTTGTCCTTCTACTGTGATAATACCCTTGTCAATGAGATCTTGAATAGCGTGTTTCAAACCTTGACAGCTGTTTGTATGATGACCTCTGCACCTATGGTAATCGCAAAAATAAGCTTCGTTCCATGATGGAGGTTTTACATTAGGTTCGTAATTGCGTTGTGGGGGTAACATAAGGACGTTCTTTGCCATGACCTCTTTAAAAGCCGATTCTAAGGATTGTCCTAGTGGAGTAAAAGCTCTTCTATTGGAGAAGAATGGAAAGCGTTGTGGTTTCGTGCTTGAGGTATTCCCTGTAGTGTTGTTGTTGTTGTTGTTCCAGTGGTTTTGGTTGTTGGTAGTCCCTTGATTGTAGTTCGTTGGAGGGGGATGATTGTTTCCTTGATTTGCGACTGAATTGACATGGTTGTAATTATTGTTACGAGGAGTGTTCAGGATAAATGGCTTAGTCGTGACATGATTTGCATCTACAACTCCATCATTTACAACATTCTTGTTGCGGGTCCAAAACTTGGACTTGTCCTGATTGTTGTAATGGTTAGATGAGGCAGGACTATCCCTATCAAGTTTTATGGTCCCTCTTTTGACCAAAGCACTTTCGATGGTGAGGGCATCTTCAATCAGTTTCTCAAAGGAAGGTGGACAATGTAGATTTAAACGATAACTCATTTCTGAGTTGAGGCTATTGATGAAAGTAACCATTTTCTCCTTTTCAGGGACATGACGGGGGTACCTAGCAAACATTCTCCTCCATCTTTGAAGAAAGGTAGTGAAAGATTCCCCAGGTTTTTGCGTAACTTTGCAAAGATCAATCATGGTGATCTGATGTTGAACGTTGTAGGAGTATTGTTTTATGAATAAATTCATCAGTTCTTCAAATGTTCGAATAGGAGGTGTAATCTTAGATAACCATTCCATAGAGTTGACTCCAAGGCTTCGAGGAAATAATCGCAATAAATATGTATCTTCATGGGCAAATTCCAATGTCATGTTTCGAAAGTCTCTAATATGGTCAACTGGGTCCGATTTTCCATTATAACGATCAAATCTGGGGATTTCACAGTGTTTAGGAAATGGAATCATGTTGAGACTTCTATCAAAAGGGTAAGGACATATGTCATCCAAAGTGTACTGCTTGGTTGTGGTTCCTCCTTCTAACTCTTTGATTTTTTTCTGTATCTCTCTAAACTCTTTTTTTAAGGAGGCATATTCAGGTGGGGATGGCTCTTCCTCGGTGGTTTTTAATTTCTCAGTATCAAAGTCTTTAGGCAATTTAGCTCCTTGATCTGCTAGAAAAAGAAAGTATTTCTCTTTGTCACGTTGTATAATCTTTTCAAGGGCTTTAAGAAACTTGGGATTTTGTTCTGCCTCTCTAAGTTCAAGTTCGTCGTCTTGTTCATCATCACTACCTATAGGAGTTTTGTTCATGTTTTTGCTCTTAAGTATTGAACTCTCCTCTCCGTCAGCCATATTGTTGTTACTGAAAAGGGGATTGCGACTTACACTAAAAAGAGGACTACCTCGTTCACCCTCTTTTTGAGGTGTTTCTCCTGCTTTGTTGTGTTGAGATCTCATAAAAATAGGCATATGTAAGAAATCCTTGAATATGGTCACTGAAGGATCTGATTGGGACGCGTTGAATATTCAATTGAAGGTTGTGGTATGTTCTCAAACTCAAGAGGTTGATTCAAATTATGACGTTGAGATAACGCTAATCTTTGATAATAAGCTTGGGTAGCCAACGGTTCTACAGCATAATCGTCGGTGAATCTTCTAATGTAGTCTTGGTATCTATGGAGGAATGTGCGATAATGGAGCAAGACGTCTCGACTCTTATACAGGAATTTTCTGCGATCTAAAGTCTTCTTGTAACTGAAATTTGTTTTGGGCTTCTTGATCCTATTGAAAACTGATTTCTTGGTGAACTTGGTTGATTTCCACTTTCTTAACATGGGAGTAAAATCTTAGAAAGTCGGGTCGGTGACAAAAACCTAAAAGTGCTACTCTGTTTCTCAAATGCGCTACAGAAATAGTCAAATGCGCTGCAGAGAATATCATATGCACAGAAACAGAGAACAAATGCACAGCAGAAAATCCTAAATGCGCCGAAATAGAACACAGATGCGCTAGAACAGAGCTTAAATGCGCTGGAGTTTTCCCCTAGGTGTGCTAAAGCAGTTTATTTCTAGGACAGTTTTGACCAATTTTTAGCTAAAATTTGTCATGTTCATTTTTGGATGATCCATTATTTGAATTAATGTTTGGAAAGCACAGCAAACAGTCTGATTTAAGTTGATTCGTAACCAAGCACATAATAAGACAAGCACACAACCTAGGTTAGTCCAGGACAATATCCGCTAGACTCCACATGGGTTTCCCCAACCGCATATCAGTAGCGTGTGAATCCAGAAGCTTGGCTGCATGGGCTCCCCCTTACAGTGCACTCTCTTCTCAGGCCAACCAAGCTTCCAACCCCCATGAAACTCCCATGGCGAGCTGATCACCTCTACTATTGATTGCGAAAGTGTGGAAGGCTTCACACCGACCGGTGCTGGACTAGAAAATAGAAGGTTTTTGGCTTTCTAAACAATGGTATTTAGTTCGGGACCCCCGTTCGAGTGGCCATACATGGGGCAAGAGATTAATCACCATTAAGATGGCACTCCAGCCTGAAGAGGTTAAGCTCAACAGGGTTTATGGGAGTAAACTCCGTCCGTATGACACATCCGCACAAGCAACCTTAGGTTTTCCCTTAAGATTTACATTTATATACCGGTTGGGGGTAGCTTGGCCTTAGCTCCGTTGCCGGTTTGAGTCATCCCTTAAGGTGAGTACTTTTTCCCTTAAGGAAGGCCCAATTTCTAGAGTCAATAACCGTTTCTCTTGCACCCAGGATCGCACAAGTGCGCAAGGGGAGAGGATACTTCGATTATCAAATCAGGGTTACACAGGGAAAAGTGGGTCTGGTTTTCTGATCACCTAGTTTGCACAGGGTGAGAGCATAATCACCTACCACCTTCAAGCACAGTCAATAAGAGTCGACAGATTCATTTTATGTGCACCAAAATCAAATGTGATTTAATCTAGGTGAAGATGTTGCTTCACAACAGACATGGGGTTCGTTTTAACTGCATGATAAAAGATGTCGTGGCTACCCTAGGTTGATTCATTTTAAACCCAACATAAAATAAAAGAAATTCTGTTTGCGGAAGGTGTCAGACTCAGAATCTCTGTTACAGTTCCAGATGTGAAGCTCTGTCTCCCGAATGCGCAGAAACAGAGACTAGAAGCACAACTCTGTTACATAAATGCGCTAAAACAGAAACCAAATGTGCAATTCTGCTACCCAGATGCGCGAAAACAGAGACTATATGCGCTATTCTAAATGCATAGATTTTTTTTTTAATTTTCTGATACAATTTTAAATGCGCTAAAGAAAATCCTAAATGCGCTAACTAAATGTCTATATGCGCTGCCGAAAGTGACGAATGCGCCACTCTGTTTCCCAGATGCGCCGAAACAGAGCCCAGATGCGCCGAAGTACCTGCAAATAAAAATTTCCCGAATCTTCCGAAACGCGCTGCCGAATGCCAGAAAACCTATAAGCAAACCTGCAAGAAAACCTACAAGAAAGAAGTCTAAAATCGGGGCATAGGCCCCACGGTGGGCGCCATTTAATGTGTGTGTGAAAATCGAGTGTAAGAATTAAAATCAGTTCAAACACACCAATAGAACATTATAACAAAAACAAAACTATAAAAGGAGTAGAAATGTGCAAACTCAGTATCTTGTTCCTGTTGTCGTCCTATCGTCCTCTATCTTTAGTGTTTTTGTAGATTCCAGCCTTGTGTTCTCAGATTAAGGGCTAGGCTCAACAAACTGTCTTCCTAAAGAACGAGATTTTGCTATGATATGAATGCATGATTAAGCTATGATAATGATTTTAGCTAAGAAACTTGAAATAAGCAAGATGCTATGATAAATGAATACTAAATGAATTAAATGCATAAACTCTACTTAATTGCCTATTTGCCTATTATCAATGTTTGGATTCACACAAGTATTTATAGGGCTTTCTGACTGATTCTGATTGGCTGTCTCGATTGACGATTGTGATAATTCCTGACAGATCAAACGGTTGAAGAAAGATGAAACTGAAGGATAAGATAGAAGAACCCTAGAAACAGATTTTTCTATTTTATTATGAAAGAGGAAAAAGAAGAGAAGATAAGAATAAAAGAAAGATTAAAAGCTGATAAATAATTAATTAAAAAAATCAATTATTTATTTGTGGAGCACATTCAGCTTTTCTCAATTAAATAAAATATTTAATTAAGCTTTTAAAAGCAGAAGAAAACTTGTGGTGAGAAAAGAGCTTTAATCAGTTTTATTGAAAAAAAGCAGAATATCTCATAATTAAATAAAATATTTAATTATGATATGAGAAGATTGCACAATTAGGTTAAAATACCTAATTTTGAATTTAGAAAGAAATCATAAGATATTTTTAATTAAATAAGATCTATTTAATTAAATCACTTTTATGAAATTAATTAAATGAAACATTTAATTAATTAGAAGAAGAATTAAAATAGAAGAAAGGGGAAATATTTAAACTTAAATTAAATCAAAAGATTTAATTTAAATTCAAACAGTGATAATTAATTTAAATAAATAGAATGTATTTATTTAATTAATTAAGTGGACGTATGAAAATAATTAAATAAAGTAAATTTATTTAATTATAAAAGAAGAATAAGATGAATGAACAATATAATTAAATTAATTAAATTTAATCATATGTAGAGGACTTTAGAAGAAATTAATTAAATAATAAATATTTAATTAATTGCCAGGATTATAGACATGACCATTTTTATGCGTATACAAGTTCCTCTATTTGTGTATTGGGTCTTATAATAAGGTTTATCAAACCATTTTAGAGGTGTTTTAGTCTTAGGAAGTTATATTTTAAGTCATTTTTCAAATAATGTTTAAAGTTGTTCCATATTGTAAAAATTGTAAAAGTTACTCAAGCAAGTTGTCAAGTAACTTGTCAAAAAGTGACATTAAGGTGTTTTGTCAACAAAATAATCAAAAGGTAGTTGAAAATGGTTGATTTTGGCTGGAAATGTATAAATACACAGTCAAAAACTCTAATTTAGGGTTTTGGAGACATTATTTTTGAAGTTTGATGAGTGGCAACCTAAAATTTTGTGTGCATTTTTTTATTTTTACATTGTTTCTAGTCTGAAGTTGTGCATTGTACAGCCTGGTATGTACTAAAATAATGTAGTATCATATATGGATGGAAATATCTATGTTTCTAATTTCCAATTATTTTTGTCTCATTGAATTTTATTGAGTTTTGTGGGAGATATGACTATTTTGGTGAGACTGCCCTATTCTAACAATATTGTACATAATTTTTGGTCTGAAAAATGTGATGGTAAGGATTGTAAATTCTATAATTTGGATCTCAAACCAATAGTATTTTTTTTCCATGTGAATATACTTTCATTTTCTTCAAGTCTCATCAAATTTTATTAAGATTTGAATAAGTTATGACCATTTTAGTGAGGGCAGGTCTGAACCCTACCTAGGGTTTGCAGTTTTGGGAAAAATGTAATAACTTTCTTTTCCACCGTTGGATCTTCATAAAAAATTGGATGAAAGTTCTATAGTTATGTTTTATTCAATCTCACTAGAGATATTGGCTTCACTATTTTTTTTTTGAAAGATATTAATGACTGTTCATTGCATTAAATTGTGGGCTGCCATGACAATGTTTCCAATGTGATCTGGAATACTTAATAGCATGTGTTATGCACAGATTGTTTTAAGATATTGTTGAAGGTTTTGTGAGACATTTTTTGAATCCTCCTAGCTTTGCATCAAATTTTTATTAGAGCCTAATAAGGTCTAGGTAGAGGAAGATTTTGTGGTTATGGTTGTGGTTGTGGTTGTGTGTTGTGTTGTTCAGGTTGAGGAAAGAACCTGATTGACTAGGTGAGGAAAAGTGAAGAGGAAGAAAGGAGAGAATTTATTCTGGAAATGGATTTGTTGAGAAGATGTTTTTAGGCAGAGGAGGAAAGGGAGAGACAAGAGATAGCTCAGTTAAAGTAAGAGATGAGGAGAATGGAAGCAAAGTTCAATGATTTTTATGTAGAGTCCATGATGAAGATGGAATAATGGATCAAACAAGCAAAAAGTTGGAACTTGAACATGAAAAAGAAAGTTGAACGGCCCATACAAAATATTATTCAAAGAAGGAAAAAACAAGAAAGGACAACAACACATGAGGTAGAGATAAACTCTCTTGGCCAAAGTGATATTCCAATTGTGTTTGAAGATGAAAAAACGTCTTTGTTTGTTGATGAACATATTGATGTTGAGATGAATGATATAGTTTTTGGTAATCAAGTAGTTGATGAAAATGTTGATGAACAAGTAGATAAGGTTGTTGAGGTTGTTGATAAGGTTGATACTGATCCTCAAGATGTTGATAATAAGGTTGATAATGACAATGTTGCATATTTGTTTGATAATGAGATATATGCAGATTTTCAAGGATATGATGTAGGTTATATATGGTACTCTAATGATGAGAATGAAGATATAGATGATGCTACTGATGTTTATACACAAGAATTGGAGTTTTGGATCCTAGAAGTTGAGAAGATGATGGAGAAGAGATGGTATAAGAAGAAGAGGAAGAAAGGACCAAAGAAGGTTAAAAAGACAAAGGAAAAAGTGCAAAAGAACTAGAAGGTCAAGAAGAAGACAATTCAAAGGAGCTTGAATTCTTTTTTCCCCGGGAGTTTGGTGCAGGAGCACATGTTTGATTTCTTGCCTCCATGAGGCCATTTGTAAATAGTTTCTCTATTTTGTGTATTGCATCTTATAATAAGGTTTATCTAACCATTTTAGAGGTTTTAAAGTCTTCAGAAGTCATATTTTAAGTAATTTTTCAAATAATGTTTAAAGTTGTTCCATATTGTAAAAAATGTAAGAGTTGCTCAAGAAAGTTGTCAAGCAACTTGTCAAAAAGTGTCATCAAGGTGTTTTTTCAAAAAACTAATCAAAAGGTAGTTGAAAATGGTTGGTTTTGGTTGTAAATGTATAAATACACCATAAAAAACTTGAATTGGGGGTTTTGGAGATATTATTTTTAAAGTTTGATGAATGGCAACATCAAATTTTATGTGCATTTTTTAATTATTTCATTGTTTCTAGTCTGAAGTTGTGCATTGTATGGCCTGGTATGGACTCAAATAATGGATTATTATATATGGATGAAAATATCTCTATTTCTAGTTTCCAATGTTTTTTGTCTCATTGAATTTTATTAAGTTTTGTGGGAGATATGACTATTTTGGTGAGACTTCCCTTTTCTAACAATATTGTGCAAAACTTTTAGTCTAAAAAACATGATGGTACAGATTGTAATGTCTATATGTTGGATTTGTAACCAATTGGATTTTTTTTCCATGTGAATATACTTTCATTTGATTCAAGTCTATAATTATGTTTTCTTCAATCTCACCAGAGTGATTGGCTTCACTATTTGTTTTTTGGAAGTTATTAATGACTATTTGTTGCATTAAATTATGGGCTGTCATGATAATGATTCCAATATGATCTAGAATACTTAATAGCATGTGTTACGCAAAGATTTTTTTAAGATCTTGTTGAAGTTTTTGTGAGACATGTTTTGAATCCTCCTAGCTATTCATCAAACATCCAACAGTACCTTATCACAAATCAAACAAAATAGTCTGCCATAGACTACAACCCACAAATGAAACAATGTAGCAAAGGGTTTTTTTCATATGAACCTCTTCCTGATTGCTTCAAAAAAACTTCTTCCCGTTGGCTTCCTATACACTGTCTTGTTTCTCAAAGTTTGCAAGAAACTGCATAGCCTAATTCGTTTATTTTCATTGCAAACATAGCCAAGAAACGAAAGCCATAAAAATAAACCCACAAAAATTCACATTAATAAACCCATGCAAAACCATAGCCACACAATGTGAGCCTTGAACAATACAATATTTTTTTCCACAAATAATATACATTTTTTCTCAACAATATCTTATCAAAATTTGAAACAACCAACAATACCTTATCAAAAATTGAACAATATTGGCTACCACAAACCACAAACCAAAAACCACAAATGAAATAATATTGCAGAGTGTTTTTTGATATGCACTTCTTCCTACTTGCTTCAAACACACCTCTTCCTACTAGCTTCCTTGCGTAAAATGGGAAAAAAAATATCGTCTAGGCAAAACTTTTCTTTTTCTTTTGCAACCATTCCTCCATGGAAGAAACACAAAATAGCCTACTACCAACTTTGTAGAAGCTACATAAGTCTTGATTGGACTTGCACCCTCATAGAAGCTTTCCCTCCTTGCTCACTACTTTGATAGAAGGTATAGCAACAAAATGACACCTAACAATACCTTATTCAAATATAGCCTTTTCAATAGCCTTTTTGTGAAAATGAAACAATGTAGCCTAAGCCAGAGAACAATAATTAACAATGCTTGATAGATTCAAACATAAAACCCATGTAGAACAATATCCACAAAACACCAACCATAAATGAAACAATATTGCTTTTAAGAAACAATATAGGATTTCCTCAACAATGCCTTGATGAAAATTCAAACAATGCTTCCTTTTCCACAAAACTTTATTGAAAACAAGAAAATGTACCCCAAGCTAGAAAACAATAATCAACAAAGCCTTAATAGTGTTAAAAATCTAGTTCCTTTGCAAACATAGCCACAAAACATAAGTGATAAACAAAAACCCATCAAAAAAAAACTTGTAGTGGCAAAGCCATGCAAAAATATATTGTTTTTCTCAATAGAACCTTATCAAAAATTCAAACAATATGGCCTTCTCAACAACAAATTTTTGAAAATAAAACAATATAGCCTAAGGTAGAGAGCAGTAATCAACAATTCCTAATGCAATCAAACATAAATTGCATAACATTAACTATTTTACTCCATTGCAACCATACCCACAAACCAAAATCCATAAATCAAACACTATTTGTTTCAACAATGAGCCAAATGGGAAAAGCCATGAAACAAAAAGATTCATAGTAACATACCCTTGCAAAACCATAGCCATAATACGTGAACCATAGAAGAAACAATATTTGTTTTTACGAACAATATAGTCTTTTCTCAACAACACCTTATCAAAATTTGAAACAATCCACAGTGCATTATCAGAGATCAAACAATATAGCCTACAACAACCCACAAACCACAAATAAAACAATATCACGTCTTTGTGGTTCCTTCACATATATAGATATTTGTACATATGGCACATACATTGTGCATCACTTTTATTAATGTTGCCATTTCCAACACTTTTGTATTGCTTTTGGACTCATTGGCCCATGCAAAAAATAGAAAATATGCTCCAACCACCTTCACAGAAATTTCACAACGGGTGGTTGGACTTGCACCTTCACAAAATCTTTCCCTTTTGACATCACCATTTACTATTCTATGGTGTTCGTATAGTAGCAATGGTTTTGCCAACACCTACTATTCAAAATGTAAGCAGAGATGGCGAAAGTCTTTGCAATGTTTAATAAGGCATTGTTGGGTGTTCTTCTATGGCTTTACCTCCTTTCACAGTTGCAAGCTAGGATTGCGAGCTTCTTTGAAGGTTGAAGTCTGAATGGCCTTTCCAACAAATGTATCAATATGTATCTATATCTATAAGTTTCCATTCATCTATATATGTATATTGTCTACATCTAATTCCATGCACATACATTTCTACATGTACTTTTTTAGTCTGTATACTTCCAAAAAGAGAATTCTTACATATACATATAATGCATGATGTTGGATTGTAAGTATTTTTTGGCATATTTGTTATGTGTACCTTTTTAGTTATTATTTCTCCTAGGCTCAAAAAGGACTTGTTGGAATGATAGGCTATATCTTAAGTGTGATAAGAAATATTGGTTTCACTATTAATCAAAGTGGTGGGCAATATATGTTCTTGCTCGGGGGTTTAGTGAGAGCCCGTGGGGCTCCATGACCCAATACGGTAGGGTGGAGAGCAGGCCTTGTTTTGTTGTATTGCTTTTCATTTTTGTTTAGCTACACTATACGTATTTATGTTGGTGTTAGATAGGAAAGATCTTTTCACATGGAAAGCACTACAAAGAAAGGAAAGAAAATAGATTCCAGTCAATAGAAATTAAAAGAAAAATCCAAAGTAACAATTAGTCATGGGTGTTTGGCATTCAAGCCAACATGAAAAATATGTCTGGAGAGTCTTGCATGGTAGGGAAATTGCATATAGATCTAATAGTAACAATTTGCACTTACCTTCAAAGTTAATTCTTGGAACTTTGACTATTGTAATTTTAACCCTTGTTTCTAAATTATAGGTGTGAGATTTAATAAGAATAGTGAAATAAAATATATGAATATTGTCTATATCTAATGTCATGTACATAGATTTCTACATTTACTTCTTTGGTATGTATATTTCCAAACAACAAATTCCTACCTATGCATCCAATGCATGATGTTGGATTGTATTTGTTGGAATATTTGTTAAGTGTACCTTTTAGGTTATTATTTCTTTCATCCTAAAAAAAGGAGTCATTGGAATGATTGGATGCATGTTATGTGTGATAAGAAAGATTGATTCTAGCATTGATCAAAGTGGTGGACAATCTATGTTCTTTCTCAAGGGTTTGATGAGAGCCCATGGGGCTCCATGACCCAATATGGTAGGGTGGAGAGTAGGCCTTGTTTTGTTGTTTTTCATTTCATATTTTCTATTCGCTATTTAGTTGTGTTGTGGGTCTTAATTTTGGTGTTTTCAAGCACTTTATTGTCTTTATCATAATGTATGCATATGTATATGTATATGTATATATGCATGTACAATCAAAAAACTGTAGTCCCAATATGGTAGGGTGGAGAGCACATCTTGTTTTGTTTTGTTTGGGTGTTTGCAAGCACATTTTTGTCTTCATCATAATATATGTATATGCATATGTATATGTACATGTATATATGCATGTGCAATGAAAAACGTGAAGTTTTATAGATGGAGATTGGAATGAAGGAAGGCATAATTCCCAACCATAGGAGCAGTAGTGTTATAGTCTTCTTTAAAGTGTACATTGTACCTTATGTATATGTACATGTATATATGCATGTGCAATGGAAAATGTGAAATTTTTATAGATGGAGATTGGAATGAAGGCATGATTCCCAACCATAGGAGCAATAGTGTTACACTCTTCTTTAAAGTTTACACTATACCTTCCATTCATTACAGTCTCCATTGAAAATACATTTACATATACATATTCTTTGGTTATTTTCGATAAATCAAGTCTATTGGGAAAAGTATTTCTGTATATGCATGTTTTTAATTTTTTAATTTTTTACTTTTGCACCATCTTTTATATTTCCAACTAGAAAATCCCTAGATATGCATCCAATGCGCCATCTTGATTGTGATGTATTAGCAATAATTTTTAGTATGAAAGGTTCTATATTGGGCATAATAAGTGGCGTTGGTTTCACCATTGATCATACTGGTGGACAATGTATGTTCTTTCTCGAGGGTTTTGTGAGAGCCCATGGGGTTCCATGACCCAATATGGTAGGGTTGAGAGCAAGTGTTTTTTTGGTCTTTTTCATTTTGTATTACCTATCTGTTGATTGGTTGCATTGTTTCTTTTTTAGTTGGCATACATATCCTTTTATATTTCCAAGTAGCAAAACCATGCATATGCATTCAATGTATGATGCTGGTTGTGGTAGCTTGGCTATTATTCCTTTCAACCTCAAAAAGGGATTTTTCAGAGTGATAGGTTCTATATTTACTGTGATAAGAAACATTGATCTCATCATTGATCATAGTGGTGGAAAATGTGTGTTCTTGCTCGGGGGTTTGGTGAGAGCCCATGGGACTCCATGACCCAATACGGTAGTGTGGTGAGCACACCTTATTTTGTTGTGTTTCATTTTATATTTGCTATTTGTTGCTTAACTGCACTGTGAGTTGTTGAGTTGGTGTTTGCAAACAAATTATTTTCTTCATCATACTATATGTATATATGCATGTCCAATTAAAAACATGAAGTTATTTTAGATGGAGAGTGTAATGAAGGAAGGCACGATGCACAACCATAGGTAGCAGCAGTAGTGCACTCTTCTTTAAAGAGTGCATTGTACCTTACATTCATGACACTCTCCATCAAAAACACATTGCATATGCATACATACATTTGAAAATAAATTTCCATATATGTTTTCTTTGGTTATTGTCAATAATTCACTATAGGAAAAAGTATTTTTTGACGTGCGGGTTTTTTATTTTCTAAATTTTGCCTCCCCCATGCCATGGTTTTATATTTGCAAGTAGAAAATCCATATATATGCATGCAATGCATGATGCCAATTATGATTCTTGGCTATTATTCCTTCTCAGCTCAAAAAATAACTATTAGAATGAAAGGTTCTATATTGGGAGTAAGAAGAATCATTCATTTCACCATTGATCATAGAGCAGAAATTTGTGGACACACTGGAGCTCAGAGCATTGAAGAGACTTCTTTTTAAGAATAGCATTTAAGTATTAAACTATGTATCATTATACTTGAAAAATTACTAGTATATGTGACATGGTTTAACACTAAAAATACTTTTTTGAAAAGAAGTCTCATCAATGCATAGTGTTACCATTAATTTTTGTTCATAGGAAAGTTCAATATTGTAATCAATGCATTTTCTTTTGAATTAGCTACTTCTCCAATGAGATTATTTTCGTAGGGCTTCGTGACCCAATATGGTGGGGTGGAGACTAGGCATTCCTTTCGTTTGTTTCATTTTGTATTACCTATTTGTTCATTGGTTGCATTCTTTCTTTTTTAGTTAGAGTTTGGAAGCACTTTTAAATTAATTGCATATGGATAGATGCATTTACATATACATATGCATACATGTATGCTTTGGTTGTTTTCCATAAGGAATTGTTGAAAAAAAGAATTTTAGCGTGTGTGGGTTTTCCTTCCTTTGTGCATGGCTTTATTATTATGGATTCTTTTTTTTGTGAGTTTTCCATTTAGGCCATTGTTCAAACAAAAATTGTTTCATTTATGGATTTCGTTTTGCGTTAATGGTTGGAACACAATAAAATAGTTCATGTTATATTGTTTAAATTGCTTTCCATAGGGTATTATTGAGTGTTGCTATCTACCATTGCTTACTTTGTTGCATATTCAATTAGCTTGACCCCTTTACATATGCCATTTCTATTTAAGTTGGTGGTTGCAACAATTTTATTGTTTTCTTAATATTATTTTTGTAGGCTTCTTATCCTTCTTTAAGTTCCAATGCTACAACAAGTGTGGATCATAAAAAGGTAACAAAATGCCAAAGAAACCAACTTTATTATGCATTCCATAGAGACTATATTTGCTCAGGCCAGCGAGCCAAGTACTTGCAACAAAGAGGCATTCTAGACCCACCTAGCTTGGCCCCGCATGCCCAGGTAGGCACACCACAATTGCAAGTAGGATTGTTGGAAAAACTTGCTGGCTATTGCACCCCTACAACCCCCATCCCTTCATAGCTCCTACAACCATACATGATAAAACCCCTCCCACAATGATACTTGGCTATACACCATCCACAAATCCATTTGTTGTCCATGGTTGCCATGCACGCGCATCATTAGCCACCCACCACTCAAGCACCATGTTTGGTGAAACTTTCTACACTGCAATGTAGTTCTTCCGTCGGCACATTGATGCTTTGTCTGAATTGAAACTTTGTGTTGTTTGCAAGGAGAGCTATGCTAGCATGAGAGTCCAAGCATCCAACACAGGCATCATGTGTTTGTGTTGTGCTTCTGAAAAAGGTGTCCATAGATTTAGTCTAATGAACAAGATGGATCCAGGGCCACAACCAGCCATCCTTGTAAAGCTTACTCAAGTCAAAGAAATGCTTATAGCTAGAGTTGCTACAATTTTGTAGGTAACCCATGCTAGAGGAGGCCAATACAAATATAGTGGCCATAATATAAGCTTCCCTCAAGACATAATGACCATTGCAACTTTGTTATCACGTCATCCACATGGTCTTGAAGTCATGATTGTGCAAAGAAATAATGTTCAGGGGAAAAACTATGATTGCTATGTTGAAAAACATAATGTCATGGCTGCATTAATATATAAATTTGAGAATGACCCATACTATAGTGATGTTGCAATAGATTGTGATGATTTAAATTTGTTGCCTTCTATAAGTATTGACATCTTTGATCTTCTGCACACAATGAAAGAATCAACACATCACACAATTGAACTAATGGAAACTCCAGAAAGTGTTGTTGATGAGGAAGTTGAACTTGAGGACTAATCATTTATTCCATTTCAATGCCCAACCCTCCTTAGGAATTGTAGGAAATTAGAGATGCCTTACAAATTAAAGACACTAGTCAAAATTCTTTTCCTTGGCTTGAGATAAATGCTAGCCGTATCAATGAATATAATACAAAAGGGTTATTAAGCATGGCTTTTCCAGTATTGTTCCCCTTTGGAATGGCAATGCCCCTACAATCAAGAACCATACAAATTCACTTCAATGAATATGCCTTGCACTTGATGAGATGCTATGATAATAGATTTGGGAGTGATGTTAGATTTAGATATTACCTTTATAATTTGATAATGAGACATCGAAGCCGACAATCAACTTTAGTTTTTTATTAAAAAAACTTGGAGGAAAGGACCCCAAAGTCCATTCTTGCTTTGCGACAATTACTTTGGGAGGCACTGGACACCCAGATAGAAAACCAGCTTGTTTGTTTTGGTGCATCCTTATGAGGAACATGCTCATATTAGGCCAAGTGTCATCAAGAGCTTGCGACAATGATCGACCGGCTTTGTACATCAACTATTTTCTTCACTTTGAGCTTTGTATAGACAAAATGGCTTGATCTGCATAGAGTAATTGAACCTCATGCCTAGTTGCATATGCCATACTCCTGAATATGCTTCATAGAGAATATTGTACAAAACCCACACATAACAGCCTTGTACATGCACTTGTGAATCGCCATTTTTTTTGCGAAGAGGTTATTGAGAGACTTTTCCACACAAAGGACTACTGGTATAGGTATGAGTGGCAACATCATGGATTAGCACATCTCCATAGTTTATTGTGGCTACAAAATTCCTCGAACATGGACATGCTTGATTCATCCAACCCACATGAGCTTCAATCGGAAAAAAACTTCTTTGACCACTATGTTTTAGCATGGAACCCTCATCCCCTAAAGTAGCTAATATCAAGGGTCCACCACTCAGCTTTGGAGGACCGATGCTTGCTTAATACTACACAAATATCTTGTATGGATCTAATGGTGGATTGTGAATAGTTGTTGAACATGGTGCAAAGGCATACCAAGTGTACTCAATATACTTTCCTTAGGAAAAAAGGGCACCAATTACAATGTTAGTACAAAGCTCCATGGAATTCACAACCGTCATCGACATTTGTAATTGGTAGTGAATTGAACAAATCATATAAGCCAACAAAAAATGATGAGTGTGTTAATATCCACAACCTTGAGATACTTGCAATTTGGCAATCAAATTTTGATTGCCAGCTAGTATTATCTAGAAAAATTGTGATAAACTACATTTTGAAATATGCATCAAAGTTTGAAAAAAAATATAAAAGCTATATTAATATCTTGCAAAGGCTTGCAAATACAAATTCATCTGGGGATAAATTGTTTCTTTCCTACCAAAAATTCACGATGCATTTGGTTACAGATCGTGACATTGGTGCACAAGAAACATTCCATATGCTGGAAAAGTTTCCCCTTGTCATCTCAAGTCGACATTTCTTGTCTTTGAATGTTAGCAGGCAGACATTTCACCATTTCAAAATAGTTGACAATGGTGATGAGCTTTCTAGTGGTTATATTCATTCCTACATGCAACGACTAGCTGAAATGGAGACAATATTCTTTATTCAATTTGCACAACTGCATACATATCGAAAAAATTACAAAGGTGTAGCTTGGCGTGCCCAACCACAACCTGCTATCATCATTTTCTACTCATATTTCAAGACCACCCCACCAGAACAAAGTGATTCCTTTGAAACATTTTGTTGGTTAGAATTGCTACTATGCAAACCTTTATGAAATGTTGAGGCTGACATAGGCCTTACGAGAGAAAGAATAACACAAAGTTGGAGGCTATTTTATGTTGTTGGGTATGAAACTTGGCATGTCAGTAGAGTTATTGCCCCCCCTGCTAATGGAGAGGATGGTGATAGTGATATCGATAGCATGAATTCTCCACCCCATGCAAATGAATACGAATGTGAGTTGCTTTCTCAAATTAGTGGCACAAATAATGTTTTTTTTACCAGCTTCAACTCTTAGGTAGATGGGACTTTGATCTACATCATAGATGGGATACACACTATGTTCTAGAGAATTTGCACAACATTGTTGAATATTTTATTTCAACAAGTAAATTTCATACAACTGAAGACACTCTTTTCTTGTCTGTAGTGCCTACACTTTTTCATTAGCTATCTCCTAGGAAAAACTTTTTCTAAATATCATTGAACAACACCATCTTGGCCCATCTTCATCACCACCATTGCATATGATAATTCAAGGAATTTCTAGCATTGGTAAATCATTCCTCATTGACAAGATCTGAAGAGAACTAAATACAATGTTGAATCAGAGAATGAATCCTTTGCTTTCTCTAGCACTGACAAGTGTTACTCCTTACAATATTCATTCCTCCCTAGTGCATACAAATATTCAAATACCAATTAGAGATATGAATTCATTAAAAGGACAACCATTGACCATATTTCAAGAGGGTTTCAAACATATTAAGTACATCTTAATTGATGAAATGAGCTTCTTGGGTCGTAAGATGTTGCTTAAAATGGATAGTCCATTGCTACAAGCATTCCCTAGTAGACATATGTAGTGGTGTCTCTATTATACTTGTGGGTGACCTATCACAACTGCCTCTTGTTATGGATAGGCCTATCTACGATTCTGAGTCCATAGCGTTAGCACTTTGGAACGCTTTCAATATTGTTGTCACACTTGATACTAGCTTTCACCAGCATGGAGAATCCAATTCATATCGAAAATTTCATACGATCCTTATGAATATTAGAAATTGCTAGGCATCCCAGTTTGACGAGAAAATTTTAATGAATCAAACAAAAGTCATGCATACAACTAAGAAAAACCAAGAGTTTGATGAGACTATAAACTTATTCCAAACAAATAGGTTGGTTGCTTTGCACAATAGGAAAATGCTACAACAATTAAATGTTCCAATTGCAATTAGTGTTGCTGAAAGTTCCCAGCAAAACAAACTTTATTATGGTGATGATGAGAAGCTTAAATTAGAGCTCTTGCTTGCAGTTGGCCAACAAGTAATGTTGACAACAAATATTTTGGTGGCATCTAGCCTAGGTTATGGATCGTTGGGTTTAGTGAAGGCTATTGTATATGATAGGGGTGCTAGACCACCTCAATTGCCTGAATATTTTGTTGTCGACTTCCAAAACTACATTGGGCCAGCATGGGATCAAGACAATCTAAGATTCATCCTGATTAACCCAATCATGCAAGGTTGTCAAAGGTAGCTCCCCTTTACAATGACTTGGGTGATAACAATTAATAAATCTCAAGGCTTGACACTAGAGAGAGCTATTATAGATATTGGAACTAAAGAAAGGAAAGGGCTAACTCTCACAACTCTCTCTCATGTTAAATCAATAATAGGAATACACATAGATCCACCTTTCTCTTTTGATAGGTACTCTAGGCTGCATTCCAACAAATACAACACACTTCAAATAAAAGAGGAGGATTACCTCTAACAATTTTCTGCATTCCCATCATGATGAAATGTTTTTGTTCTTGATGGTAACTATACCATTTCTACTTTTCCTTTTCATTTAAATGCTTTCACAATTCACATGATCCCTAATATTTCTTCTTTCTTGTTCGATCCATAGTGCACTTGCAATTACTTCTGCCAAAATCCACAAGGTTTTAATTCTACAGTGATTGCTAAGAGAAGTTTCTATTCAACTATTGCCATGTGTTTCCCCTTGCCTCCAACAACATACCCTGATTCATTCATATTCCCCACTTTCCCAAACTATTATCTATATTTAATTTTTCTCTCAATACATTCCTCACCTTTACCCAATAATGTTGCTTCCACATCTATGCCCTTTGAATCATTTCTTTCTAACTATATCAGATTCTAACAAATTTAGATTGCAAACATTTTTTAGCTATTACTACATAACTTCATAATTCTTAATAGCTTCATGCTCACAAGTTTTCTATGGTGTCCAAGTTTCAACTATATTCCATTTGTATAAAAGTGAAGGCTATATCTCATTCTTTCCATCTCTTCTTTTGAACCTACATCCAAAATTATTTGTCACAAATGCTACAACTGTATATATTTTAAAAAATAGATAGCACTGATTTCAGCTCAATAAAATTGCCAAGTGCTAGAAGACAATTATATGCAATTGTCCACATATTGTGTCCTGGTCTTTGCAAAAGGTATGTTTGCATCTTGTTTATATGATCTCTTCTATTTCAGATACATTAGATATTATTTGTTATAGAGTTGTTTATATTTCTTCATTTAGATATTGTACTAATCACACATGTTCGCTACACTAAACTTCAAACATTCCTTCTATCTAACTATATTTCATTGAAACCATTTTAGATTGCAAGCGTACGTACTGAAGTATGGATGCACATCTCTGCAATACTAAATAGCTTTGAAATCACATGTTTGGCATGGTCTACAAATTGTGACTACATTCTATTTAGATAGAAGTTAAGGCTACATGTCTTTTATTCCATCTCTTTTCCCACAACTACATGTCAAATTGTTTGTCATAAACAACACAACTATATATATTCTTCAAAATGCAAAAGACTTATTGCAACTAAATGAAATTTGTAGGTTAATGCTATGATATTTCCACAATCCATAATGCTTTGGATTTGTTGTTATTGGATATTTGATTATGTTTTTGCTTATGGATGGAAAAACTCACACACAATCAAATATCCAGAAACAACACAAATTCAACAAAAATTATCAAGTGTTGAAACATTTGTTCCACCATTGATAATAGTGGTCCGAAATGTATGTCCTTGCTTAGGGGTTTGGTGACAGCCCATGCAGCTGCAAGACCCAATATGGTAGGGTGGAGAGAAAGGCTTCTTTCCTTCTTTTCATGGTACATCCCGTTGCACCCACAAGGTATTCCTACATCTTATTTATTTAATACCTTTTATTGGAGATGCATTGAATATTACTTTGTTATAAATTATAGAACTCTTTATTTTTTCTACTTTACATATTGTCTACCAATAACACATATTCATTGCACTAAACTTCACATTTCCTTTCGATTTTTTGTAGAAGATATTCAAAAAAAAATAAAAATAAAATAGCATAGTACTATCCTAGTGAATGATCTTTTATCTCAGCTTATATTCATCAGTATTGTGGATCTTTTCATAAGATTAGATCTCCTATGAGGCCACCCTTTCCACAGGTTCATTTTTTCAAATTACATTATGGGAATTTTGAGGAAGTAATGTTTTGTAAATGACCTTTGAGAATGATTAGAAATAAAATTAAAAAATATAGTTTCAAATTTTTGTATCAAACCTCAACAGGATTGTGTGGATGCAATTATTTCTTTATTCTTAATGTTCTACATTTCTCATGTAAATACACTTATTTGACATTTCATTTACACTCTAATCTTTAACATAATTGTATTACCTTTTTGGGATAAAATAATCTCCATTCCTTTGATCAATGGTCACATCAATGTTCCATGTAATACTTATAATAAAACTTTTATATGGTCTTCTCACTGTAAATTTTGGTTTGTTATTGTCCATTTTTTTTATGCTTTGTGCAATTAATAATGTGTCAATGTTATACAGTTTATGTTTGATTCCATTATGCATTGTTGATTATTGTTCTCTAGCTTAGGCTATATTGTTTTATTTTCAATAAGGTGCTGCTGAAGATGCTATTTTATTTCAATGTTTGATAGGGTGCTTTTGAAAAGGGTAGATTCTTTCAATATTTGATAAGGTTTTATTTAGAAAAGAGTATATTTTCATTGTTTAAACTAATACTACTTGATTTATGACTTTCGTTTTGTGTCTATGGTTGTATTGTAGTAAAATAGTTAATGTTATACAATTTATGTTAATATACTATTGCATTGTCAATTTGGTGCTCTTGAACAATGTACATTTTCCCATATGTTTGTTACTATGGATCTTTCTCTTTTATGAATATTGTTACTAAAACAAATATTCTTTCATTTATGGATTCTTTTGTCTAGGTATGCCTACAATGTAATGAAATAGTTAGTGTTATATAGTTTATCTTTCTCTCTGTAAGGAATTCCTCATTGTCACTCTCTACCTTAGGCTATATTGTTTCATTTTTAGAAAATATGATGTTCAAATTTTTGTATTGTTTCAATCTTCTATAACGTGTATTGTTTGTTGCATGAACCCTATTGCATGTAATGTTCTATACAAAAAGTATTCACCACTATGTATCAATCATGTTTGTATCTATTATAACATACATACATATTTGGACATAGGGGAGATACATTTTCCACCACTACATACAATGTATCAATATGTAACTATGTTGTCTGCATCTGCTACGACATATACCCAACGCTACACATGGGTATGTGCAGGATCATGATGGGCCAAAAAGTGGCAATATGATGGGTATGTGGCTAACGACTATCTTTTTACGGTCCAAAATTAATGAAATGAAAAGGGTTTTTAAAGAAGATTATCAGCTTTCCACCGATATAAATTAGGCTTTACTTTGAATTTAATAAGTAATTATTATTCATTTACTATTCAAATTACAACTAAAGTCCTGATTGATAAGTTGATTGAAAAACATCTATAGCTTTCAAACGATATCACATTTTTTGAATCCAAAACATGAGTCACATTCTATGCTTCACATACTATAGGATTAAAAAAAGAAAAATTGAATTTCATGAAGTTTTGACCAAGTTAAGGTGGTCAAACATACGAGTTTTTATATTTTTTTAAAAGTTGTAATAAAAAATTAATAATTAATTATTTACTAGGAAAAAACTACAAAAAAATATGCATCACATAGTGGCATGAATCCTCTACTAATATCTAAAATATTATAAAAAAATATTATCATTTTATTGTAGTTAGGGTGGTCAGACAAACACCTACTTATTTTTTCCCTGAAATTTAAGTACCACTGCATTGAAATTTCAAAATTTCACCAAATAGATTTTATTTTATTTAAAAGAAACCTAGTAGTTTACAAACTAAATTCAATTTTCTACAGATTCTATTGTTACATATTTTTGAAATAATATAGATAACTTATTCAAATTTTTACATCAAGTTTCCTAACTTTGATTTTTCTGAATTTTTTGCCACTTAAGGGCCTATTTTTTCCATGATGATCTTGTACATACCCACATGCCTTTAATAGTTACTACACCCACTCTTGGCATTGAAATTATAATCTTCTTCCACCCTTAGTGTCTGCATGTCACTTTCCTTTCATGTTCCTTTCCTCCTATCAGCTCATTATTGTGTGTTACTACACGAAACTGCTAGTTACATTAATGATAGGAAAGTTTCCCTACATTGTGACATCAATATGGCATTACTTATACCTGGGTAGCTAGCTGTTGATCATATTAGAGGATAAAAAATGGTTGCTCCTAGCCTATGGGGGTTTAATTTTTTTTTTAACTATGTTTTAAATGCAAGGATAATTATGTTTGAAATGATATAATTTTAACATATGGTGTTATATTTTCAACTTCTTCTATGAAACATAAATATTTTTTTCAAAAATTTATAGTGGTGTGGTGATTTTTATATATTCAACTATGGGTGACAATAATTTCTATTTGAGGATATTCTTACACTTATTTATGAAAAAAATAACTTTTTCTCATGGATTTCATTTTTTATTTACAAGAAAAGCATAAAAATATCACAATAAATATATGTAATCACCAATTTATTTTTGGGAAGCATTTAAAAAATATAAGCATCACCATGTATTATAAATGGTGGATCTAGTGTTTCCCATTATCATTTAACTATAGATAGGTTCATATTTTTTTTGGGGGGTTACAATTACATCTTTAATGCATTTGGAGTAGGGCTTGTAAGGAATAATTTAAGTTCCCATTATCTTTTTTATCTCTTTTTGTTTATAACTAGTTGTTATGAAGTAACTTGAACCAAGAGTAATTTAATATGAAATATACTATAAATAATTGATAATAATATGCCACTTTGTGGGGAAAACCTCATAATCCACTTAAAGGGGGATATCTCTAAAATAATGAAAATTGAGTGTTCCCACCCTTTAGGAGATGGACAACTTAGGGAACCCTATTTTTCTCTATTTCATTAAAGGAAAAAAAGAATCCTCAACCAATGCACTTGATTGAAGAATGGTCTAGGGTTAGGATGGTTCCTTGGGTGTGATTAAAAAAATGGGTTTCACCACTAAGCAAAGGATTAGAAAGAAGAAAATGCAAATGATATGCAAATATAACTATGTAACCTAGAATATGAAACTTCAAATTGGAATAATAAACTAAGAATGAACAAAGATGCACCTGGAAGATTGAAGAAGCACTAAACAAGGTCTGCAATCTCAAAATTCTAAAGTTCTTTTGATGCACACTAGGACTCATATACCAGCCTGGGTGATTTAGTCCCAATATAGGGTTTTGGATTAAATCTGGAATCTAGAACTACTAAATTAAGATCTATAGAAAATGGTTGAAAAGTGGTATATTGGGACTCATACCCCATAAGTGGCAATTTAGTCCCAGTATTAGGGTTGATCTAAAACTCTAATATCCTGTAGTGATCTTATGTAGCTTCTCTTTCTTTTGATCTCTAAGTTTGAAACTTTGAATTCTGCCCTATAGGAAACTTTCTGTGAAGATGACAACTTCTTGACAACTTTGACAAATTTTCTTCAATTTTACAACTTTTTATTCAAAAGATCTTCAAGCTCAAAACACCTAGATCTACAATTAGACACGTAAGGGGATAAAAATGTTATTTTTTTAGTGGATAAGTGTTTTCCTTGGTCAAACCCCATTTTGAATTGAATGCTTGCTTGAATCATGAAAACCTACATCACAAATGTTAGCTCAAAAATGCAAATGATGCATGATGACTTTGACATGGTGCTTGAATCTTGAATTGATGCTTCAAAATGCTTGATAATCAAATCTGAATGATCTTGAATACTCTTGTATGCTTTATCGATCATAAATTTTCTAGGATACTTGAACACTTGAATTCCTAGGAGAAAATATGTGAAATAACCTTTTATTTATACTTGTTTGTGCCAAATTTCTCAAAATTACAAAACTACAAGCCAACATTAGATATAGCATAGTAAAATTCTACCAAGAATTAAATTCAAATAGGTCCAAGCTAAGGTGAGACTCATACTCCAATTAGGGTGTATGAGTCCCAATAGCCTAGGCTTGGGATACAAATTTGAAGAAATGTTAAGTTCTATGTTAAATTTAGGTTCATGCCCCAAAACTTAGGTGGGACCCATATGCCCAAGGGGGTGTATGAGTCCTAGATCATTAAATCTAGGATAGAAAACCCAAAAACATTAAACTAAGATAGGTCATTAGTTATGTGTTAAGATTATCCTTAGAAAGATGCATTAAATAAGGCTTGTGGATGTAAAATTGAGCTAAATAAGACATAAAGAAGCCCAATTTTAGCAAGGATGGCCCAAACAAGTGTGAAAATATAAAGGGACACATTTTTATACACTCAAATCTATAATATTATTCAATAAGAACACAATACTCAACATGATGATAATAACCTACCTATACCTCATATATAAAGTATACTTATTCCTAGGATATCACCTAGGACAACCTAGATAACTCTATATAAGCCTTTGACTAACCTAAATAACTAAATAATAATATATTAATGATAATATTGCTTAATTAAGCCTTAAGGTAGTCACAAGATGACTACTCATAACATTTCCCTCCTCTTTACAAAAGCATTGTCCTTAATGCTAACTTTTTCTTTCTCTTCTTCTTTATCTCCTTTTTTACTTCTGCTTCTTTTTCTACTACTAGTTCTTGTTCCTAATATTGTCTTGCTCTTGCTATTGTTCTTGTTCTTGTTCTTTCTCTTTCTCCTTTTTACTTCCACTTCTTCTTCTACTACTACACCTTACTCTTCTTCTTATTGTTTGTAGGCTTGTCTTTCTCTTGTTCTTGCTCTTTCTCTTTCACTTTCTCTTTCTCTTACTCATGTTCATGTTCTTTTTCTTTTTCTTTTTCTTCTTTTTTGAGGCTAATTTTTATTGTGAAGAAGCTCTAGAAGGATAATTTTGCAATAAATCAAACATATAAATTAAAAATACTCTATTTTTTTTTTAACTTACCAAGGCCTAGGTTGTATTTTTTGAGAATTTTTTCCCAAAAATTTGATTGTTTTGAACCTTGAGAGAAAATTTTTTGGAAACCCTAAATATGCAATAAATCACTTATTTCTTCTTTAAATGTTCTAAAATTTGGATTTTAGACATCTTTATTACTTCTCCAAAATCCCACAAAATTAGGAACCAATTCAAAAGGGTTTGGGATATATGCACTTTTCTATTAAATTGGGTAGAAACCCTAATTCTATAATAAATTGGTCCATTCAACTCTAATTCCTCTAGTCAATTAATGTCATAGGTAGATTGTCTCATCCTTTCCTATATAAGCAAGGACTTGTACTAATTACATTTGAGTTGACTAAATACAATCTTTGATATTGTGTTTCATGTTGGGAATAGGATGCCATTCAATTGCAATCTTGAACATATTTCATGTATCTCCTAAATCCTTGGAAAGTGTTCCCCAACACTAGAATTAGAAAGAGATTAAATTCGAATGAAATGAACATGTAAATTGACATTTGTAATTAATTCTAAATGATAGAAACATGTGGGGATGCCCAAGAAGAGCTCCTACAAAATAAGAGCAAATGGGGTGCCCACATGGAAGGTGGAACCTACCTTGCTTAAGTTAATTGTTTGGAGGATAGATAACACTTCATTAATGCATGTAAAGATCCTACAAATTAGGGATTGATATTTACATGAGTGGAATTTAGTTTAGTTCAGTTCAATTTAGTATCAGTTTAGTTTAGTTTAGTTTAGTTTAGTTCAATTATGGTTTAGTTATCTTCAGTTGCATGTAGTTAGTTTGAGTTGAATGCTAGTTGACTTCATTTGACTTGACTTACATGACTAATGATTTCAGTTGCATGATAGACAATAGGACGATACATTCAGTCAAGTGGGGATGATCAATCTGCATAATGTTTGCATGAATTGGTGGAGAGATGTGTTTTAGTTAACTAAGATTGACTTGGACCCACCTTTGGCGCCCAAGTTGGCATGTTTGAGTTAACACCTTTTGCATGAGAAGATATCTTGGGTGCCAACTTTTAGGAGGAGCTTGCAAGAAATTTTCTTGACCAATGTTCAGTTAATTGTTCAGTTTGGGGCACCTAAATTGAGGAATAACTTGGTTTAAAACTCTCATAAACTTTCTACAGCACAAGATATCCATGCATTCCATGTGACCAAGCATGAATCCACACATCCCATGCCATGCTTCAAACCCTCACACATGCACAAGCTCAATCTGATAACTTGTTGCAAACTCTGATGTACTTGCTATAATTAATAGACAAATATGAGCATTGTAAACTCCTAAGAGTTGTAAAAATAAAAGAATAAATCTCCTCACCAAAATCTATGCCCATATTGTGCAAGTAGAGTTCCAATGTGTAATCTGAGTTCAAACCAAATTCTTCCTCAATTTAGGTGCCCCAAATTGAACACTTAACTAAATGTTGGTCAAGAAAATATCTTGCAAGATCCTCCTCAAAGTTGGCACCAAAGAATGGGCCCAATTAACTGAGCCTTTTAAATATCTTCTCATGCAAAAGGTGTTAACTTAAAGATGCCAACTTGGGCACCCAAGGTGGGTCCAAGTCAATCTTAGTTAACTAAAACATATCTCTCCACCAATTCATGCAAAATATTATGCATGATTGATCATCCCCACTTAACTGAATGTATCCATCTGTTATCTATCATGCAACTAAAGTCATTAGTCATGAAACTCAAGTCAACTGAAGTCAACTAGAATTCAAATCAAACTAACTACATTCACCTGAACATAATTGAACCATAACTGAAATGAATTGAATTGAATCAAGAATTGAACTAAACTAATACTAAATTGAACTAAACTCCACTCATGTAAATATCAATCCCTAATTTTTAGGATTTTTACATGCACTACTAAAGTCTTATCTATCCCCTAAATAGTTAACTTAAGCAAGGTGGGTTCCACCTTCCATGTTGGCACCCCATGTTCTCCTATTTTGTAGGATATATTATTGGGTGTCCCCACATGTTTCTATCATTTATAATTAATTACAAATGTCAATTTACATGTTCATTTCATTTGAATTTAATCTCTTTTAAATCCTAGTATTGGGGAACACTTTCCAAGGATTTAGTAGATACGTGAAATATGTTTAGGATTGCAATTAAATAACCTCCTATTCCCAACATTCTCCCACTTGGAATTATACATTGCAATAATTCTAAAAAAGGAATCATTATTATAAATAAAGTACAGGACTAAAGGCCAATGGCCTTTCTGCACCGAGAACCAATACCTTTCCCAACTCTTTGTAACCATTTCTTCTATCACTAAAACTTGCATCAATCTACTCATGAATAGAACCATCAAATTCAAATGATGACAAAATACTTTGAGTGACTACCACACTGATACAAAATTGGAATAGCAACCATAGGAAGTTGCTAGCTTATCCAAAAATATCATAGGTAGAACTTCATGTTATCAACATAGTAACCCAAATCTGCAAACAAGTCCCTATATATCCACCATCCTACAAAATAAGACTTGAAGGTAATAACACGTATAGATATGCAATAAAAAACCTTTGAAGTAACTCACTATAGTAAAGTTTAACAAATCCAAGAGAGGTTCCCCTCTTATACAAAACAAATATACCTTCTGGAACCCCCATTGCATAGGTAATGTCAAATTTGAAAACAAGATCATAACATTAACAATTCCTCCTATAGCACTTCACATAAAGGATGTGGCTATCTCCTCTATCATAGTTTCAAAGAAGCATATAATGATATGCAAAATACATCTCTCATAACACAAGAACATTCAAGACAAAGACTATTCCCACAAAGAGAGAACTTGTGAATCAAACCATGTTCTTATACCACACTAATATGTTCCTTACTATGTAAAGTAAGATTTTCTTCAACACTCCCAAACTAAAAGGATGTCAACATCTAACCATTCAACTTATAATGAAACATGGTAGAACTTAGATGTAAACCTCTCACTAAAAGTAGATCAAATTATCCAAACGTTCCCACAACAAAAAAGGAACATGCCAAAGCCACTAACTATCCCCCATATGTCTCCTACCAAAATCCTCAAAACTAACTCAAGTTAAAGATTGCAAGAAGAAAAATTGAAATACATAAAACCATGCATCTACTTCTCAACAATGCATAAGAGAAGTCAAAATACATCTTAATAATGCATATAATAATCAGGAAGGAAACAACTCTTAGATCATTTTACCTATTGAGTAGATGAAGGGTGGAATACAAGATTGTCTTGTGCATATAATAGATAGCCTTCTAATTAGGTCTATGATGGTCTCATATCCATTTCTAGGTGTAGGCTTCTCAGTCTTTACTATTGAAAAATATTTTCTTACAAGTAACCATTCCAACATATATCTCTTAACATAAGAAATATCTAGCCTAACACAAGTCTCTGTAGTGTCCATGAGCACCCACAAATCAATCCATGCCAACTTCAAATGCAACCTGCATAATCATGAAGCTCCAAGCAAATGATTAATACTCAAAACTAAAAAAAACCTACATCCTCTCCAAAGGAAGAACAATAACACCTTTACCAAAGACTCTAAGGGTCCTCCATGAAACAATATGTTGAAACCTCTTCAAATCACATGAAGATAACCATATCCTACCAAATCTCCCACTGAACTGTGATACCAAGCTATACATGGCAACAAGATAAACATCAAACACTCATTGTAAAAAAACTCCCACTGCAACATGTAACCAAGCTATCCATGAAATTGTGATAACCATCTCCTAAATGAAGATCATCCATACATGAAAAACCATGGGGTCAAAACCATGAGCTCCAAAACCATGGACTAGTTCAACTAGCACAAAACCATAGGTTAGTGACCACTAAAGGTTAATCCACTAACTCTAACCCAAGAACTAGTTTAACCCAACTTCCCTCCCCTTACCACGTAGGAGAACTCCTCTCTTACCAGGCCTTTCCTTTCAGGGATTGAGCAAGTCATACTAGGTCTTATAGCCATCAGGCCAAATACTTTGTAACATACTTCTTTTACAAATCTGCAATAACACAATAATAAAAGCTCCCATTACAACCAAAAAACCTTTAAACTTTTAAGAGAAAGGTGCCCCAAAATCTACCCAACCGTTAGCTCTGATACTAAATGTTGAAGATGGAGGTAATTATGTAGCTTAATACTTTGTAAGACTATGAGATTGTAGATATAATTAAGTGTTCTTTGTTACAATTTCTTTGTATATGTTTATCTATTTAGATTCATTTACCAATTGTAGAAAGAGATAGAAGATTGTAGAAGAATAAGACTAGAATATAGAAGTGACATAACATATACCATGGAAAAATATTACAATAATTCTTTATCAATCGTTGCTTGAGACACTTCTTTTTCCTTCAACATTTCTTCTTCACAACCTACAAAAAAATTTCACTGTGCTTTTATTTTATCTCCTAGATCTCCTAATTTCCCTTATGGTATCAAAGTAAGAGGAGATACTAGCAAGCCATAAGGTGAAAAGAAACCAAGTTTATTTTGTTTGACTCCATTCAAACTACTGTACTTGGTATTTAAATCTTAATCTTGATGTGAGCTTTGGCTTCTAATCTCTATGTGGCATGATTGTTTGTTGTTGTTAACACACAATTTATGTCTATGATGCATGCAGTGTAAGGAATTTTCTTTGTATCTGTAGAGTAGCTACCTTTGTTGGTATTTTTTATTTTTGTATCACAAATATTGATCTACATAACTTGGAGATTCATTGATTCTAGTAGAAATAGGTACATCATCTACAAAATTTACAACTTCAACATGCTTCAAGAGTTCTTCATCATCATGTTCCTATCATCAAGGGACATATTTCTAGGTCTTAAATCCTTCTAACTTCTCTTTTGGAGATGAGTTTTGTTCCGAGTTGGTTTTCTCCTTTAGTCCACTTTATGAGAATGCATTGTACATTGGTAGCTAACATGGCCTCTAATAAAGACCCATTTCTATCTAATTTCACTTTTATGATCTCCCCAAGTATAACTTAAGGGGGGTGTTAGTGTGACTAATTAATTTGTTCACTATACTTAAGTGTACTTAGGCATATGAGGTTAGACAAATTCTTGTCTAACCAAATGTGCAACAATTGAGGCCTTTAGAGCTTACCAAGTTATTTTGTTTTAACCTCATTCACATACCTTTTTGAGGTTGGAAGAATTTACATCTCACCTCAAAAGTCAATCAACACTTGACACACAAGGTTGATGACTTGGTCATGGAGGTTTTTTGTTTGCACACTCCAAGTGTTCCTTGTTAGTGTAATTAATATTTAATTACACTTGCATAACTTTACTTAGGTAATATTTTAATTCCTAGGTTAATTATTGTCATTTTTATCTTATTGAGCTATCTTGTTGCTCAAGATAAGATTAGGGTTATTTTGGAGTAACTTTCACTAAATCGGGTGTATTTTTTGCATACGATGTCTGTTTTTTACAAACTAGATACCATTGGAAAGCTGATTCTGACGCCGATCTAGTGGTGTAGGATTTTTTTTACCATATTTTGCTACAGATTTATTTTGCAGGTCCTTGAACTCAGATGAGGTTTTTTCACCTCAAAGGGCATATCTTTTGACTCGGTGATCTTTTTTTCGTCATTCTTGCGGCATTGGAAAGTTGATTCAGTCCTCTTCATAGATATGAGGTCAATTTTTATTTTATTTTTATGCATGTTAATCATTATATCCTTTTAAAATCATTGGGTTATTATAATAAATGAACTGAGATAAAGTTCCATCAGGGGGGTTTCTTGCATAATAATCTGATTAGAGTGTGCATGCACTTTGATCTCCATATTCATCTTGATTTGTTGGAAACTCGCATGGGTTATCTAGTTTCTTAGTTTCTTTTAGCAACATTTTTTCTCTTTCTTGACACATATTAGATTCACATTAGTTCACACTTTAGATTAAGAGTTTATGTTTCTTGATTCGCATTGGTTCAGATCCTTCTCTGTTTGAGGGCCATGTTTTTATGGTTTTAATGTTCCATAGTCTTTATGGTACTACTTTCCATGGAATATTTTTAGTCTTAGTTTGAAATTTCCATTGAGATACACAGTTTCCAGATTTTTTCATCATCTCATCTACTGTTGCTTCATAGATTCCAGGGTTGTTCTAGTTTGCGAGTTTTCCAGTGTTCCATGGCATCGAGTATGTTGTTGCATTATTATGATTCCACTTTAGTTTCTTGTAGATAGAAGTATATTTCCTTGGTTATCAGATTGTGGTTCCAATGTTACTCCATAGTGTTCTTCCAGTGATTTTCTACAGTAGTCATCTCATTCTAGGGGGGTTTTGTCCCACTGGGTTTTCCTTCTCTACTTCATTACTGCATTTGTACATGGGTACTTGATTAGGCCTTGTTTCTGCGACCCATTCATTCTTTCTTGCATTCATCTTAGTTTTAGATGCATGCTTTTTAGTCTCCCTAAGTTGCACTTATGGGGGGGCTGTTAGTGTAATTAATATTTAATTACACTTGCATAACTTTACTTAGGTAATATTTTAATTCCTAGGTAAATTATTGTCATCTTTATCTTATTGATATATCCTGTTGCTCAAGATAAGATTAAGGTTATGCATACTTTTCTTTTACAAAGAAAATCATCTCATATAATTATGAATTCCTGAATAATAATATTTTGCACATCTTTTGCAAAGCTTTGCCTTTTCTAATTTTCTCTTCTATGGAAGGCTTTTTTGGTTTGCATTTCAATCTTGGTTTCTAACATTCCTAAGGTTGATTCCTACAGGACACTTGTCATCTAATTTGTGGCACCTTTATGGAGCACTTGTAAATTCACCTCATTGGTGGATTTTCTCATCAATACTTATATAAGAAAGTCCTTATACTCATTACGAGTATGAGCAGGATCATGATGGGCCAAAAATTGGCAATATGATGGGTATTTGTAGGGTATGTGGCTAACGACTTTTTTTTTACCCAAAATTGATGAAATGAAAAGGGTTTTTAAAGGATATTCTTAACTTTCTACCAATATAAATTATGCTTTACTTTGAATTTAATAAATAATTATTATTCATTTTCTATTTGAATTATGACTAAAGTGTTGATTAATAGGTTGATTGAAAAATATTTATAGCTTTCAAACAGTATCACATTTTTTGAATCCTTGAAAACATGCATCACATTCTATGCTTCACATACTATAGGATTAAAAAGAGAAAAAAATAAATTTCATGAAGTTTTGACCAAGTTAAGGTGGTCAGGCATATGAGTTTTTATATTTTTTAAAAGTTGTAATAAAAAAATCATAATTAATTACTTGGAAAAAAATTACAAAAAAATATGCATCACATCCAAACATGAGTCCTCCACTTATGTCTAAAATATTATAAAATAATATTATCATTTTATTGTGGTTAGGGTGGTCATACAAACACATACAGGTCTCTTATTTTTTCCCTGAAATTTAAGTACTATTGCATTGAAATTTCAAATTTTCACCAAATAGATTTTTTTTTAAAATAAACCTAGTAGTTTAGAAACTACATTCAATTTGCTACAAATTCTATTATTACATATTTTTGAAATAATATATATAACTTATTCAAATTTTTATGTCAAGTTTCCTAACTCTAATTTTTCTGAATTTTTTTCCACTTAAGGGCCTATTTTTTCCATGATGATCCTGCACAGACCCTTACATTTGAGTCGACTAAATATAATATTTGATATTGTGTTCATTGTGCTTATATTTTATTTCCTATATCTCCTAATTTCTCATAAATTCATAAATAAAAGCATTATCAACTATTGATGTTGAGACCTTCATAGATCAATTCCATTACTTGTAAATGATTAGCATTACATTTTGCATTATATCTCTTTTCTGGGAGGATTTTTTTCCCAATATTTTTTCTCATTTTCTTTGTTTGTAAGAGATTGCATTTTAATATGTACATGGGTACCTAACATGTCCTAGTAGCTGGGACCCATCATATTGTATCATTTGCATCATAATTGCACTCCCTAGTTGCACTTATGGGGGGTGTTAGTGTGAATGGGGACATTTCCTAACTAGATATTAGTGAGGACCTATTTAAATCATTAATAAGTTTACTTAGGAGTTAGTTTCCTAGGTGGCATTCTAGAAACTAGTATTTAATGGGATCATATCTCATTAATAGGCATGTAGTTATCTAGGAATTTAATATTTCTCTCATGCATTTATAATTGTGCATTAGGCATTTAATAATTGCAACTAGTGTGTTTATCCAATTGCCTCTCACCTTGCCTATATAAGGAAGGTTCTTGTATGTATTTGTAAATTATTCTAGATCAATTCATCATAGATCAACATTTGATCAAGTTGTGTTCTTGCTCAACTTTCTGGTATGAGATGGATCTCCTATGGCCTAATCTATGATAGCATGTTGGAAATATGAACAATAAACTATGTGAAGTTGCACACACTTCAAAGGATCAACCAAGAAGAATACCATCCACATGAACAAGAAATAAGTACACTATGAGAAAGAATACAACTTGATCAAATGATGATCAATGATGAATTGATCTAGAATAATTTACAAATGTACAAGAGCCTTTCTTATATATTCAAGGTGACAGGTAGCTGGATAACCACCTTAGGTGCACTCATTAACTACCTAATGCACAATTATAAATGCATGAGAGAAAATTTAAATTCCTAGATACCTACATTCATATTAATGATATATAGTCCTATTAAATACTAGTTTCTAGAATTCCACCTAGGAAACTAACTCCTAAGTAAACTTATTAATGATGTGAATAGGTCCTCACTAATATCTAGTTAGGAAATATCCCCATTCACACTAACATAAACAACAAATAACATTTGTGTAGCATCGATAAACTTGTTGATTATATTAGGGGAGCATGATATTTGACTCATTATCATTGTCAATGCAATGATTAATGTACTATTCACTAAATTATATAAATCCTAAAATAAAATTATTTTCAAATAGAAATACACCTTTCCTAGAATCAAAGACCTTCCTAATCATATAAAGGGAGAATTATATTTGATAGAGATGGATCTAACTTTAGGCCAACATTATGTATGAATGGATCTTATTAACCACTAGAAAATTTATTTCACTAGAAAAATTATCTATCTCATTAATGGTACTTCAACCTCACCTATGATAATTCATCATTATAAATTTGAATGATATTCTTACGTATAAAAATAATTTGGAGGATAATATTTAGCATGCTCAAACTACCATAGATAGCCTACAATATCACAAACTTCAAGTAAAAAGGAACCCTTCTTTCATTAACATTATGTCAAGACATGATTGTTTTATTGATTAGGATGAGGTACATGTAAACCCTAACTAGGTGAAATACCTAAAATATTGACTTATTCCTAAATATATTACAAATATGAAGATTTTTAATGATGTTTTATTTATAGCCAAGCTAAGACCACTAATACAAATTTATTTTATATCATCCATATCCTATTCAATCTTAAAATAAAATGGACCTATCAATATGGATTTTATTACTAAGATTTGTACTACCTTCATTTATCATGATTGTGCTTTTATGGTGGTGCTTTAGTTTTTTTTAAATGGCTAGCTTAATCCCTTGTAAGAAAATGGGGTTATTTTCTACTTACCTCCTTTTATTATTTTTAATCATGATCCTAAATTCTAAGTCACATTTGGATGATGCTTTAGAGGTCTTTAGGGTATTTTAGTGTAGGAAAATGTATCCCTTTATATTTTCACACTTGTTTGGGCCCTTCCTGCTAAAATTTGACTTCTTTATGCCTTATTTGGTCCTAGTTTGCATCCACAAAACTTAATTAATGCATCTTTCTGAGGATGATCCTGACATATATCAAATGACCAATCATAAATTAGTGATTTTGAATTGTCTAGCCTAGATTTAGTGATTTGGGACTCATACGCCACCTTGGGCATATGGGTCCCACATAGGTTTCAGGGCATAGATATGAATTTAACATAAAATTGAACCTTTCTTGAAAATGTGTCCCAAGATTAGCCTATTGGGACTCATACACCATAGTTCACATATGAATCAAGTACATAGCTTGGACCTAATTTTGAACTCAATTCTTGGTGATATTTTATTCTCTTAGATCTGATATTGGCTTGTAGTGTTGTAATTTTGGGAAATTTGGCATAAACAAGTATAATACAAGGTTACTTCACTCATTTTTCTCCAAGCATATTAAATGAGCATTCGTAAGTAAAATTTATGATTACAAGAGCATTCAAGAGTTTACAATAGAATTCAAGATAATTCAAGATCTAATTATCAATTCTTTTGAAGCATTATTCAAGATTCAAGAATCATATCAAAGTCATCATGCATGATGTTTGTTTTGAGCTAACATTTGTCATGTAGGGTTCTTATAATTCAAGCAAGTATTCATGTCAAGATCCATATCATTCAAGCAAGATTCAAGATCTTGATTCATTCTAACCATTACATAAAATATTTTAGCCTTTTATTCAAGGGTTTAGTGAGTTGAAATGTTGCATATTTTTTCATTCATCATTCCTCTTTTCTATTTGATTTCATTTGAAGGTTTGATTACCAAAACAGGGTTTGACAAAGGAAAAATCCTCTCCACTAAAAAAACAAAATTTTCCCCTCTCTTTGATGTGTTATTTGGAGATTTAGGTTGAAGATCCATTGAAGAGCAATTTTGGAGAAAGTTGTCAAGTTGTCAAAGTTATCACCTATATTGAAAGATCATGGAAAGACACCTACAGGTTGCAATTTAGTGTTTCAAACTTTGCAATTTGATAGGATAGATGGTATAGAAAATCACTAGAGGACATAAGAGTTTCAAATCAACCCTAATACTGGGACTAAATCACCACTTGTGATGTATGAGTCCTAGTATACCTAATTTCAAATATTTCCAATAGATCCTGAGTTACTAGTTGTAGATTCTAGTTTATGTTAGAAACCCTAATCTTGGACTAAATCACCCAACTTGGTGTATGAGTCCTAGTATGCATTAAAAGTCAGTATTTCTATAATTTCAAACCCTCATTCAAGCCTCTTTAGTTTTTAGGTGCACCTCTATACTTTTTGAGTTTAATGTTCTGATTTGAATTCATTTTTAGGCCATTTACTTAAGTCTTGCATACCATTTACATTTCTTGTCTTTCCAAGCCATAGCTTGGTGGTGAACCCCCTTTATTCCTTCAATCACACTCTAGGACACCTTACTGTAGATCTCTTTCCCTCATTCCATCCTTGGATTGAGATCTCTAGGGTTTCCTTGCATGAAACTTGTAGGAAAGTGGTTGTTTTATGTCCTAAAACATATAAATGAAAACATTTTTTTGAGGTTTCATTTTGGTGAACCTTCCCTTTAGAAAAAAAATATTTTTTATTTGGAGTGTATCATTTTCCTAGATCTATCTTACATTAGCTTTACATTAGATTTTACATTAGTTAATTTTCATCTAGGGTTTCTAAATCTTGTAATAGCGAATGTGCATATAGGTTGCATTTTTACCTCTTTTTATCATTCAATTTCACTTAAAATTTGTAATTTCACTTAGTCTAGACATCATTCAAACTAGAAAAACCTAACATTCACGCAATTTTTTTTAAATTTGTGCAAAAACACTAATCTAGGACACATATGCCCCTCTGGGTGATTTAGTTCTAGTACAGGTGGTTTGGCCTAATTTTTTGGTATTCTATGTTGATTGTTTATTAGCATTTGAATCCATGAAAATACCTATCTAGCACTCATACACCCCTCTGGGAGATTTTGTCCCATGTCATCTATCTTAAACTACATTTTTTAGCAATAAAAACTCTCTTTTTGTGTTTCTATTTGTTATTGTTAGATTTTTGTTCTAGTTAGTAGAGCTTCTATTTCATTGCATCTATCTTAATTTCAAATTTTCATTTACAAATTTCATTATATGTTATTACATTACATTTTATCATGGATATGTGCTTTGGTAAGCTTTGTATGTCCTTGAAATTATTAGTGGATGTGTCAAACTATGATTTTGGAAATGACCCTAATGAAATTGAACTCGTGCTCACTTAATTCCTAATGCATGTCCTCCTTGTTATGTTGAAATAATTAGAGAAGGTGATGAAAAAATGAAAAACTTGAACATAAACAATTTCCTTAACAACCTAGAGACTAATGCATCCTTTTATCCTTCTATGAAACAACCAACACAACTTGAGAGGTTTGGCCTTTTACATCCTAAAATTGAGACACAAGTTGAGACTAAGTTCAATACAACAGATGAATCTAGGACCTCTAATCATGAAAACATTCAACCTTCCTATGTTAACAAAGTAACTAACACATCAATCAACCTAAAAGAGACATATGGAAAATGATTCACAATATTAAGTTACAAAAAATGATGCAATACAATAAGTGAACATGAAATTCATCAACTCTTAGAACAAATACCAACTAAAGATACCAAAGGAATAAGAGATCAAGATCCTTCTCTCAACATAAGTTTCCTCCTTCATAATGAACAAATAATTCCTCATAATGATGATAAGGATGATAGTATCATATTAGGTCCTTGTCCTCAACATCTAACTAAAGAAATTGGTGAATCTAGAAAGCAATGAAGGCCTTACAAACTAAAGAAACTAAAATTACCTTGTTCACCATTTGCAACTGAAAAAACTTTACATATACTTCTAAGCCAAGGAATTATCACATTACCAACCATAAGAGAAAATTGACATCCAAATCCTAAGAATACAAATACACCACATTGTAAATATCATAGAATTTTTGGACATAGTACTGATGAATGTTTTACTTCACAAAAAATATTTAAAAAGTTTGATATCATAGAAATAATAATTTAAAGCATGTTATTTTTCTCCTTTACATGTAATAGTTGTTGGATCCCAACATTCTCACTATTAAATTCTTTACAGTTATTGTAAACCATTTCAAAAATGAAAGGATCTCTTTCCAACTACCTATCTCAACTCATTCTTGTCTTAGACATAGTGGGGACAAAAATTAGGTAGGGCCTTATCCTAGTAGCGCATTTGCTATTGTCCCTTTTGCTAGGTTTCAGCCTTCCATATATGATGAACAAGATTGGGATGCAAACGACCTACTATAGGTGGAATCACATGTGCCTTACTAGTCTTTTGCATTATTTTCCTTTTCATGTTTTTTATGTGATTGCATGTGCATAATTTTATCACCCATGTTGTTCTAGTTGATGTGTCCCTCTCTCTTTCTCACATTACTCTATTTGTATCTACATTTTTGTCTATGTCATCAATAATTTTATGTGTCTTTTGTTTTCCTTTTGGAGATGATGCAAGGCATCAAGACATTTAGATCTATTCCATGTTGACCCAAAAGATTTTCCTTTATCTCTTTCTATGTCTTGGGGATGATGCAAGGCGTCGAGACATTTAGGTCTCTTCCATGTTGACCCAAAAGGTTTTTCTTTTCTTTTTCACTCTCCTTTTGTAATTATTCTTGTTCCATGAGTATTTGAGGAATGATGAAAGTTTTGAGATCTATAATAACATTGTAGCAAAGACATATTCACCCTGAATCTGTGGATCCCTTATGTGATTTTTAGATTTCATTTTGGGGGAAACCCCTCCCTTTTCATGACGTAGCTTTATCTGGAAACATAAGACTTGGAATAGGGATTTCCAAATAAGCTCTCATGTCCTCTTAATTTTTATCATTTATCATTTTCTACTTTAAAGTAATTTCTCATAGCATGGTATTTAGCAATTTATTTTAAGTGGGGGCATACATTCGCATCATTCTATTGTATTTTCATTTCATGTCTCATTGTGTAGCCTTCTTACTTCATGCGATGTGTCTTTTAGTTTTTGGTGACATTGGGTGTGATGTCCTTCAAGAGTGTGATCTCTCTTAGTATATTATATTCCTCTTAGTGGCTTGATGTGAAACAATGCATCCTCTAAGTTGTGAATCTTCTATTCTTTGGTTGGTCTTCTCTTGGAGAAATTAGGAACAATGTTCCCTAAGTTAATACCTTACAGGAACTAAGAAAAATTAATTTCAACGTACCTTTCACTATTCTACATTTACAATAGTTGTTATATGGCCACTTGCATAACACACTTTTCTTTCCTATGGAGCCATCTTGTTTTTCATTAGTATCATGCATACAAAGCTTTTATTTCCTCATGGAGCTTGAAGTTCACTATTTTGTGGTGCCTTATCAAAGTTATTGAGAGGTATAATTTTGGTATGTTTGTACATATGGGAGCTAAAATTAGGTGTAACTTCCCCATAGCCACTTGTTTGTCTATGTGAGCACATACTAGCTAGGTGCGTATGTGTCTCTAGGGGCTCAGATAGTGGATGGCCTAAGGTTCCACTAGCCCTTGTGAGAATGTGTTGGTTTGCATAGTGGACATCATGTTCCACTTGTAAACATTATGAACAAACAACTTAGATCTAATCCACATCATGCAAGACAAATAGTTGAAGCTTGATCAACCCCTTTTCTTTTTCTTTTCTTTCTTTTCATGTCTTTGGTAGTGCATGCTTGTGCCTTCTTGCTCCTTACATTATTTAAATGTGTGTTCTCTTGTGCCTATGTTGGTTTTCCGCAAGATCTTGATCCTGGGGGCTTGTGTAACCCTCTTGATTGTTGTCATCCTATTTGAGTAGCATTGTTATGCTTGGACCCCTCTTAGTACAAGTTTGTCTAATTTAGTGTGAGTTTGAAGAAATTTCCTCCTCTCACTAAAGTGGGGGATAAATATAGTGTAGGAAAATATATCCCTTTACATTTTAACACTTGATTGGGCCCTTCCTACTAAAATTGGTCTTCTTTATGCCTTATTTGGTCATATTTTTCATCAACAAGCCTTAATTAATGTATCTTTCTAAGGCTGATCCCAAAATAGATTAATTGACCAATCTTAATTTAGTGTTTTCAGATTGCATGACCTAGATTTCATGATTTGGGGCTCATACACCACCTTGGACATATGGGTCCTAGATAGTTTTCAAGGTCTAGAACTGAATTTAACATAAAATTAAACCTTTCTTAAAAAATGTGTCCTAAGCTTAGCCTACTAGGACTCATATGCCACAATTGGAATATGAGTCCTTTTTAGCTTGGACCTAATTTTGAACTCAATTCTTGGCAGGATTTATTCTCCTAGATCTATTGTTAGCTTGTAGTGTTGTAATTTCAAAAAAATGGCATAAAAAAGTATAACTACAAGGTTATAGTTTCACTTATTTTTCTCCTAACATATTAAATGAGCATTCGTAAGGAAAATTTATGATTATAAGAGCATTCAAGAGTTTACAAGAGCATTCAAGAGCTGATTATCAAGTGTTTTTAAGAATTATTCAAGATTCAAGCATCATGTCAAAGTCATTATGCATCATGTTTGTTTTTGAGCTAACCTTTGTGATCTAAGGTTCTTATGATTCAATCAAGTATTCAAGTCAAGATCTATATCATTCAAGAAAGTGTCAAGATCTACATTCATGATATCCATTACATACAAGATTTTAGCCTTTTATTCAAGGGTTTGGTGAGTTGCAATATTTCATATTTGTTCATTCATCATTCCTCCTTTCTATTTGATTTCATTTCAAGGTTTGATTAACAAAACAAGGTTTGACCAAGGCAAACCCCTATCCACTAACAAAACAATAATTTTCCCTCTCTTTGATATTGTGACCAATAGAATTGTACTCCCTTCTTGGAGAAAGTACAATCCTTGGTCTAATTTGGACCTATCTTGGGTACCCTTGCATTAATTATCCTTTAAATCATCATTTATAGGACCCTAAGACCCTTTATTTTGGATCTCAAGGCTCATTTAACTTAGAAATCCTATAAAATCACTCAAATCATTAAAAATCTCAACAACCCACCTCAAAAAGCTAAGGTGGGCTTGATTCGCCACCTTGGGTGAATGAGTCCCCTCAGGTGGGACCTATTCACCAAGGGTGGAAAATGAGTCCCATTTGGGGAATTTTTCAATTTTGAGCAAGAAATTCACCATTTTAATTCAAATTTTTGGTGTATATCATCCTTTGAGATTTAAATAACAAGCAAGTTTCTAAGCCATTTTTATCAATCTAAGAAATTTGAGCAAGCATTTTCAAGAGAAAATTCAAGATACAAGCATTAAGAGTCTTCAAGCAACAACAATCAAGTTTCAAAAGCAAGTAAAGTTGAAGTCATGGAGCAACATTAATTTTTTTTTATAGGTCTTCAAACTCACTTCAATTCAAGGTCTTGCATTATCAAGAGTTGACTATGGTTGTCTATGGTGAATCATGAAGAATTCTAGGTTGGGGAGATGCAACTAGCCATCAAGCCAAGCCTAAGGACTTGGTTTCTAAGTGATTCCATCCTCCATTTTCAATCTATTTTCCGCCTAAGGAAGGTTTATGCATCTTTGAGATTCATTTGAGGTGATTAGAGATCTCCTAGAGTGAGTATTGCATTATTCATGTTTTATCTATACATCTTGTTCTTGCACATTAGAATATGATTGCATCATGTTTTAGATTTATTAGTCTAAGATACACTTAAGGGTATGGTTTGCATGGATATTTCATTATATTCATCAATGTTTAGTTACCAAACTAGGGGTTTGACCAAGGAAAACCCCCCATTAGAAAATCAAGTTTATATTCTATTTTGCAGGTATTTTCACAAGTTCAGATCTGGAACTCAAGTTGGAAGGAAAAAGCAAGTGTTGAAATGTAGATTAGAACTTTTAATTCTTGAAAAAGTGGAGAAGGATAGATTCACCAATAGTGGTGAATGAGGCACACTATAGTTGTCTTTTAGACCAGTTTATAGATTTAGATTCCCTTTTCCTAAAACAGACTCCTGCGTAGAAACCCAAATCTGGGATTGATTCACCCAGGTTGGCGAATGAGTCCTAGTTGGTCAAAAAGTCAAAATTTCTAGTGTTTCATATTTGCAGATCCCCAAGTACACATTAATTATCTTACTACTTTTATGTGTTATTTTATTACAATTTTTAGGTCGTATTATGGGTTATTGCATTGAATTATGGTTTTGTATTACACTTTGCATTTCATTTTCTTTTTTCATCTTTAGGCTTAGTGGTGAACCTCTCATTAGATCATGTTCAACCCCTAGGACAACACTATTGTAAGATCTCTTATTTTTTGCATTGAGATCTCTAAGGTTATCCTTGAGTGGAATATCTTTGAAAGTGGGTGTGATAGCACTTGATATCCCTATCTCCCATTTTCCAAGGTTCCAAATGTGTGATTTACAGATTTAGGTTAAAGATCCATTCAAGGGCAAGTTTGGAGAAAGTTGTCAAGTTTTCAAAGTTGCCACCTATATTGCAAGATCACAAAAAGTCACCTATAGGTTGTAATTTCATATTTCAAACTTAGCGATTTGACAGGAGAGAAGCTACATAAAATCACTAAAGGACATCAAAGTTTTAGATCAACCCTGATACTTAGACTTAATTTCCACTTGTGGCATATGAGTCCTAATTACCTAATTTCATATATTTCAATAGATCCTAAGTTACTAGTTCCAAATTTCAGTTTTTGTGAGAAGCCCTAGTGTGGGACTAAATTGTTGAGCCTAGCGTATGAGCTTGAATATGCATTAAAAGTTAGTATTTACAGGATTTTTTACCCTCATTGAAGCCTCTTTAGTTTCCAAGTGCACCTCTATACTTTCTCAGTTTAGTATTCTGATTTGAATTCATTTTTAGATCATTTACTTAAGTCTTGCATATCACTTACCTTTCTTGTCTTTCCAAGCCCTAGCTTGGTGGTGAAACCCCTTTATACCATTAATCACACCCTAGGAACCTTATTATATAGGGTATGTGCAGGATCATGATGGGCCAAAAAGTAGCAATGAGGAAAAAATTAAGTCTTTCATCAACCCAAAAATGCGAAAATGCTGAGTTGAATTTTTTTTGGCTTGGGTTGTACACACCTCCAAAGCAATTAACAAACCTAGATTTCCATATCAGATATCCGATTTGAAGAAATTACATAGAAACAAATTTTAGGCCATCAAAATTATTTCACAGTCACAAACAACCCGCAGGCGCACAGTGAAGAGGTTCTTCGCATAACGAATATTCAATTTCATTAATACCTGATTTGAAAAGGTTAGATTTTAGATTTTTCTTTGCTTTGATTGAATTTTGAATTAGATTTGTATAATTTCAATTATTTTGTTGTCACAATAGTGGTTTACAATTCCTGAGAGGAACAAATTTTAGCTGAAATCACATATTTTTAGAAAATATAATGATTTAAGCCTTAAAAAGTTCCATTTTAAGGATTCCAATTGAAGAGGGTTTGATCAAATCACCTTAGATCAAACCCCCTTGGATAGAACCCTAGTTTTAAACCATACCTATAATGCATCTCCTTTACACCTATCAAAATGTTGATAGAAAATCACTTTTGATTTAGCTTTCATCAAATGAATTAATTTCAAATTTATTTCAAATGATTATGGTATTCATCGAATATATCCAATGAACGCTTGTTATTTTTGTTTTTTTAGTATTTTTTCAAAAATAAATTTTATTTATCCTTTTCACATGTGGAAAATAGAAGACACAAAAGAAATTAAAAATATGATGCAGTATTGAAGTCCTTGATCCAACAAAAAATAAAAGAAAATTTTGACATATACAAAAAAGTTATATATCTGCCTTATGTCGAATTGGTTTCTGATTCTCATTGATGATAAAATAAAAAAAAAAAACAAGTGGAACAGACATAAGAGTAAAGAAGAATATTTTATCCTTCATGTAAAAGTTATGTGTATATTACATATCAAAATGTTATTTCTAAAACCAATGGAGATGGAAAAATAAGTGCAATTTGATTCCAAAAAATTGAATTTTTTTAGATTTGATGATGACTCTAGTTTGCACCATCTTCAATTCCTCACAGCTTTAGCCGCTATAGGTGCCCGAATGTGAAGATTTAGTTAAAAATAATAATTTCAGTGTCCAGTTTGGCCAAAAAAAACATTCATTTTAATCAAAATCCATTCTAAACTCAAATTTTTTATAAAAATTCAATCAAAAGCCCTATTTTGAAAATTATAACTATGGTTTACAATTTTTGGCCAAACTAGACATTGAAATTATTATTTTTAACTAAATCTTCACATTCGGGCACCTATAACGGCTAAACTATGAGGAATTTGAAGATGGTGCAAACTAGAGTCTCATCAAATTTTGTCTGTAGATTCTAGAAATATTTTTTTTCAAATAAATCAAATTGCACTTATTTTTCCATCTCCCACGAAAATAGATTTTTTTCATAAAACAACATTTTTAAAAAGTGACGCACACCGTATAACAAATCTTTTTTTCCATGAAGGATAAAATTCTAATTCTTTCAAATTTAGATTTGCAACTCTAATATCTAGTGCTTCCACTTGGTTAGATAGTTTTTTATTGAATATTTTTTCCTTAATCAATTTTCAAAGTCGAATGAATTACAATTCATACACAGCGCGACAGTATAACACGTAACTTTTTATGTATATGTCAAAATTTAATTTAATTTTTTTTGTTGGATCAAGGACTTCAATATCTGGTGCACTCATATTTTTCAATTTTTTTTTTTGATAATCTTCTATTTTTCCACATGTGAAAAAAAAAGAAATTCATTTACGATGAAAAACCTATGTTTAATAAAACTTAAAAAACAAATACATAGCAAAACCAAAACATATTAAAATTATATTCATTGGATAGCTTGTTCTAAGGAATACCATAATCATTTGAAATGAATTTTAAATAAATTCATTTGATCCCCCAAAATCTAAATCAAAAGTGATTTTTTATCAGCATTTTGATAGGTGTAAAGGAGATGCATTTATAGGTATGGTTTAAAACTAGTGAGGTTCTATCCAAGGGGGTTTGATATAAGGTGATTTGATCAAACCCTCTTCAATTGGAATCCTTAAAATGGAACTCTTTAAGGCTTAAATCACTATATTTTCTAAAAATATGTGATTTCAGCTAAAATTCATTCCTCTTAGGAGTTGTAAACCACTATTATGACAACACCCTATGTCAACCACATTGACAGAAATAATTACAAATGTAGAAACCCTCTCCACCCAACATAACTCCTTTCATTCATGGCGAGAAACCATGAGGGAATATTATGCATGTGGATTGTCTTATGATAATGTGAAAAAATTCCAAATAACAAAAGCCCAAATAGCCTCTTTATTTATTAGCCCTTGCACTGGTTTTGTAGTTAATGTTAATAAACCAAAAATTTCTATAAAATGGTGCACACATAGGGGCATAGTAGATAAATTTTGGGATCGTTGGTGTATGGTTTTTGATAAACCACCCAACAATAATCTTGATGTACCTTTTTACTTTATTAAAAAATTATATGTTGGTTTTTGTTAGGGCATCATATCAATTACTTTGACATTAAACCATTCCAGGGTGTTGGTGGAGGTATGCCCCAAGATAGGCTAGGGGAAGTTAGAGTAGTCAAGCACCCACATGTTCCCTTTCCTCCCCTTCCTCTGCCACCTCTAGTACAACATCTAGAAATTACAAAGGATGCAGCCACATAGACTATCTAGGCCATTCAGTCTTTGAGTGGTCTTTTGGTTTCCCTTGCTTCTTCAATACCTTAGCCACATTTTGGTGATGTTGGTGATGGATCCAGTTTTGTTGCATCATCCTCCTCGGGTCCACATATTTTTATCCCACATATTTGCAATACGTGCCACCATATATGCTTGGGTCCTATTGTGCAACCCACTAATCATCCATTAGACAGTTCTGATTATGACATCTAGGATGTGGAGATTATAGGAGATCACACGCAGGGGAGTGTAGCACACCCTACAGAGTCCTCTCCTGCTAGAGAGGTGGACATTGGAATAGTTACATAGGTAACATTTAAGGTGTAAATTCATAACTTGTATTTTTTTTTTTCAAATGAATATTAATAAGAGATAGTATCAAGTACTGATATTTATTTACATGGTATATTTAATAGTTAATGTCTAAGGAGGATCTCACATGGGTGACTAATAGCACCCTTAGGGCCATTTCATTTGACCTTGACACACACACACAGAGTATGTATTTTCACACTCACTCATTTACATTTTTTTTACTGTATACTTGCTTGTCATTTGAATTGTCATTAATGAAATTATATATTAACTTATATGTTTATCTTATTCTCTACTTGTAGGAAACAACTAGTGTGAGTGAGGAGCAGTGCTTTCCAAACTTTGGAGGTGCAATGTTAGATAAGGGAAAAGTAATTGAACTCAAATTTGATTGAATTAAGATTATAAGATCTTTTATTGATTATGCATACATCAACATAGATTGGTAGTTTCAAATGTACTTTTCATTTTTATGTACAAGAGGTTGTGAGCTATACATAATTGTTGACAAGTGTCACAACACTTGAAGGAGTAGGTATTCGAACACCTGAAGGAGGAGGTGTTGAAACACCTGAAGGAGGAGGTGTAAAAACACCTAAAGGAGATAAAGAAAAAGATTAACCTAAAGAGGTATGTGTTTATTTTATTTTGTGCTTGGTAAATATGTTCCTATTACTGACAATTGTATGCTAACTTGGATCAATTTTATGTTTTTGTTCACATATATAGATTGACATTACAAAAGTTGGTCTGGCTAGTTCTTTGAGAGGGGAATATTCTAGAACCCTTGACCCTTCAAAGAGAAGTATATTTCAGGTAATCAAGATTTCAATTTTAGAGCTCAATTATAATTCTATGTATATTGATTTTTATGTTAATTATTCATTTTTAAATTATATATTATAACTAATCTCAATTGTGGTTTGAATTTTTCTTGTGTAGCTACCTTTAAAGCCAATGAGTGATTCAAAGAGGCTCCATTTTGATGATCCACCAATAGTTTAGGATGAGATAGACATTTTGGCATGTAATTTTTGAATAGATACTGAGATGGCATATGCCACATCTTGTAAAACTTTGATTGAGTTGGTGTTGATACCATTTTTATATGTGAACATATACTTGATTATTGGATAATTTGATAGATAGAATTTTGCAATCAAAATTTAATTTCCTCCTCATGTGCATGATTAAACTCTTTGAAAATTTAATCAAGTGAGAAATGGTTAAATATAAATGTACAATATAGCATAAAAAGAATGGCTATATTATGTAGTTTATATTCATATTGTTGATTACATTGCATTGTGCACATCTTTCAAACTCAAAGCATTAATTTATATTGCATAAGTAACAACTAGATGTCGATAGATGAAAAAAATTCAATTACAATATAGTTTTTACAAAGTCAACCTAAGCAGTTATGCAATTGCTTCACATTACATAACTAATAACTAGGTGCAACTATAAATTACATTATCTTGTCATGCAATTCTATGAGACCATAATTATTTGAGGAAAATTGGCACAAAACTCACAAGAAATGAAAAGAAAGCACTCAGAAAAACTTTAAAGGGGTTTGACAACTGCTGCCCCCTCATTCTGCATGCTATGTAGCCATTTTGAATAGATACCGAGATGGCATATGCCACATATTGTAAAAATTTGATTGAGTTGATGTTGATGAAATTTTTGTATATGGACATACACTTGATTATTGGATAATTTGATATATAGAATTTGGAAATCAAAATTTAATTTCCTCATGTGCATGATTAAACTCTTTGAAAATTTAATCAAGTGAGAAATGGTTAAATATCAATGTACAATATCATAATAAGAATGGTTATATTATGTAGTTTATATTCATATTGTTGATTAAATTGCATTGCACATCTTTCCAACTCAAAGCATTACTTCATATTGCATAAGTAACAACTAGATGTTGATAGATGAAAAAAATTCAATTACAATATAGTTTTTACAAAGTCAACCTAAGCAGTTATGCAATTGATTCACATTACATAACTAATAACTAGGAGAAAGTATCAATTACATTAGCTTGTCATGCAATTATATGAGACCACATTTCTTTGAGGAAACTTAGCACAAAACTCACAAAAAATGAAAAGAAATCACTCAAACAAGATTTAAAGGGGTCTCAGGCCTGTTTCCCCCTCATTCCACATGCTATGCAACCATTTACTTGTGGTGTAGGGGCCGAACAATGGAGAAAACATGTAAAAATTATATATATATATGTATATATATACATCTATATGTATATATATACATATATATACATATATATATATATATATATACATATATATATACATATATATATATATACATATATATATATATATATATATATATATGCAACCTAGAAGCATGAATTAGGATTACAATATCAAATAACATCATATAAACAAAAAAACCACCATAAACTTGAATGCCATTTAAAACATGCATGATAAATATTCATCGTTGATACATGAATTGTGGTTGCTTGATATACATAGTCTATTGATGCCAGGGTTCAATTTGTATGATATTGAAAAAAGAATCCAATTGAGTAGAGTTATCATCATTCTTCAGAAATCATAAGAATTTTTTTAGTACACTAGCCATTTCGATGTATTCTTGCAGTCTCAAACGTTATTTTGTATCATTGTTACATTGGTCTTGAGAGTGGTATCTTAATATAGGTCCACAATACAAAATCTAGTTTAGCTGTGTAGTGTAACAGTGGCATAGGAAGATCTTTCTTTGAAAGAACCAAAGGGTGATTGTACATTTGAAGTGTATTAACACATAATTTTTTGTAATATCAAGAATAATTTTTTAATCTTCCATGCATTTCTAATCTAAAAGGAAAGGTCTTTTTCCTAATCTATATGCAACCATGCTTTTGACATTGTTAAAAAGAGAAAAACTTCCCTAATGATGCAAAGGCATGGCCAAGTAGTTCTAACTCTCCACATGAGAGAAGAGAGATGTTGGAAAGTACATCAAGTCAGTGAGAATTGAAGTGTAATGTGTTTTAGTTTGTACTACTCCTCTGTTTCTCTACATATGTGTGATAAATTCTTAGTTAAATGATGTTGAACAATTTTTGAAAAGAGAAAGTTGTGTCACGATCCGCTTTCAATCCAACAAGCAAAAATGAAAGCTCAACCTCTTGGAATGAAAATTATTGTTTGTAAAACAAATGAATAAGAATGAGGTAGTTAATGTGTTTGAAGTTATTTAGAGGTCACGTTTAGGGTGCAAGGCTTAAAAATTCATTTTAAATGCACTCAAAAAAACTTTAAAGGGGTCTCAGGCCTACTGCCCCCTCATTCCACATGCTATGAAGCCATTTACTTGTTGTGTAGGGGTCGAACAATGGAGAAAACATGTAAAATTTATATATATATATATATATATATATATATATATATATGCATCCTAGAAGCATGAATTAGGATTAGAATATCACATAACATCATATAAAAAAACCACCATAAAATTGAATGTAATTTAAAAACATGCATGATAAATATTCACCATTGAAACTTGAATTGCAGTTGCTTGATATACAAAAGTCTATTGATGTCGTGGTTCAATTTGTATGATATTGAAAAACAAGACAATTGAGTAGAGTTATCAACATTCTTCAAAAATCATAATTTTTTAGTACACTAGCCATTTTGATGTCTTCTTACAAAAACATTATTCTCATCATTGTTACATTGGTCTTGAAAGTGGTAGCTTAATATAGGACCACAATACAAAATCTAGTTTACCCGTGGTAATGTAATCGGTAGCATAGGAAGATTTTTCTTTGAAAGAAAAAAATGAAAGCTCCTCTTTGAATGAAAATGTTTGTTTGCAAAAACAAATGAATAAGAATGAGGTAGTTAAGGTGTTTGAAGTGATTTAGAGGTCACTTTTTAGGGTCTTCTTGTTCACGTGAAGTGTATCAACACATACCTTTTTGTAATATCAAGGATACTTTTTGAATCTTCCATGCATTGCTAATCTAAAAGGAAGGTCTTTTTCCTAATTTGTATGCAGCCATGCTTTTGACATTGTCAAAAAGAGAAAAACTTCCCTAATGATGCAAAGGCATGGCCAAGCAGTTCTAACTCTCCACATGAGAGAAGAGAGATGTTGGAGAGTACATCAAGTTAGTGAGAACTGAAGTGTAATGTGTTTTAGTTTGTAGTACTCCTTTGTTTCTCTGTAGATGTGTGATAAATTATCAGTTCAATGATGTTGAACAATTCTTGAAAAATTAAAGTTGCGTCATAGTCCGCTCTCAATCCAACAAGAAAAAATGAAAGCTCAGCCTCCTGGAATGAAAATGCTTTTTGCAAAACAAATGAATAAGAATAAGGTAGTTAAGGTGTTTGAAGTTATTTAGAGGTCACTTTTAGGGTGGAAGGCTTAAAAATCCATTTTAAATGCACTCAAACCCTTAGAACAGGGCTCATAGACTGACCTCCAGTCAAAATGTCCCTTAAATGCACAAAAAAAAATGAAATTACTTCAAACCAAGTTTGTGAAGAAGTTAACTCTGCGGCCCACTAGTTTCCCTTAAGAGTCCAAAGTGCTGAGGAAGAAATCTTCAAAGGGATATTTATTAGATACCGTGATGCTTATAGACTCTCCATTTAAGGCTATGGGATTATGTTGAGACCATCTACAAAACCCTCTATCAGTTTTTGCTATCTCAGAGGAATTTTCCTATGGTGATGACTTTTCAGTGGAGGGAAAAGTTGTCAGATGCAAGCAGTGTAAAGTTGCAAAGTGGTGCAACTTTCATTCCGCAACTCGTACGACCAAACAGACTACTCCAACACGTCTGGATGGAAAAATTTATGCTAGGAATGGTCCTCTTTTGCACCTAAATATATTGAATCACTCTGAGCTATATTGGATTGACGATTTCCCTTAAGAGTCCAAAGTGCTAAAAAGAAGTAGTCTTTGATGGGCTATTTCTCGGAGACCATGAGGCTTATAGAATCTCCATCTGAGGCTATGGGATTATGTTGGGACCATCTACAAAAGCTTTTCTTTTTTTTGCTATCTTAGAGGCGTTTTCCTGTGGCACCTGATGACTTTTCAGTGGAGGGAAAAGTTGCCAGATGCAAGCAGTGTAAAGTTGCAAAGTAGTGCAACTTTCATTGCACAACTCATACGACAAAATAGACTATTCCAACATGTCTAGATGGGTACGTTTACACTAGGGATGGTACTCTTTTTCACCCAAATATGTCAAATCACTCCAAGCTACATTGGACCAATTATTTCCCTTAAGAGTCCAAAGTGCTAAAAGGAAACAATCTTTAAAGGACTATTTCTCAGAGACCCTAAAGCTTACAGAATCTTTGTCCAAGGCTATGGGATCTTGTTGGGACCATGTACAAAAACCTCTCTCATTTTTTGCTATCTTGGAGGCGTTTTCCTATGGTGATGAATTTTCAGTGGAGGGAACAATTGCCAAATGCAAGCAGTGTAAAGTTGCAAAGTGGTGCAACTTTCATTCCACAACTCATACAACCAAAAAAATTGTTCCAACACATCTAGATGGATACGTTTATGCTAGGGATGGTCCTCTTTTGCACCCAAATATGCTGAATCACTTCGATCTACATTGGACTAACGATTTCCCTTAAGAGTCCAACATGCTAAAAGGTAGCAATCTTTGAAGGGCTATTTCTCAGAAATCGTGAGGCTTACAGACTCTCTGTCTGAGGCTATGGGATCATGTTGGGACCTAATACAAAAAATTCTCTTGTTTTTTTCTATCTCAAAGGATTTTTCCTATGGTGATGGCTTTTCAGTGGAGGGAAAAGTTGCCAGATGCAAGTAGTGTAAAGTTGCAAAGTGGTGCAACTTTCATTCTGCAACTCATATGACCAAACAGGTTGTTCCAACATGTCTAGATGGGTACTTTTACACTAGGTATGGTCTTCTTTTGCACCCAAATATGCCGAATCACTCTGAGCTACATTGGACTGACGATTTCCCTTAAGAGTCCAAAGTGCTAAAAGGAAGCAATCTTTGAAGGGATATTTCTCAGAGACCATGAGGCTTATAGAATCTCCATCTGAGGCTATGGGATTGTGTTGGGACCATATACACAAACCTCCATCAGTTTTTGCTACCTTGGAGGTGTTTTCTTGTGGTGATGACTTTTTAGTGGTGGGAAAAGTTGCCAGATGCAAGCAGTGTAAAGTTGCAAAGTGGTGCAACTCTCATTCCATAATTTGTACGACCAAACAGACTATTCTGACATGTTTAGATGGGTACGTTTACACTAGGGATGGTCATATTTTGTACCCAAATATGTCGAATCACTCCGAGCTACATTGGACCGGCGATTTCCCTTAATAGTCCAAAGTGCTAAAAGACAACAATCTTTGAAGGGCTATTTCTCAAATACCGTGAGGCTTACAAACTCCTTGTCTTAGGCTATGGGATGATGTTGGGACCATCTACAAAATCCTCTCTCGGTTTTTGCTATCTTGTAGGTGTTTTCCTTTGGTGATGACTTTTCAGTGGAGGGAAAAGTTGCCAGATGTAAGCAGTGTAAAGTTGCAAAGTGGTGCAACTTTCATTCCGCAACTTGTACGAGCAAATAGACTTTTCAAACAAGTCCGTATGGGTACATTTACTCTAGGTATGGTCCTCTTTTGCACCCAAATATGCCGAATCACTCTGAGCTACATTGGACTGACGATTTCCCTTAAGAGTCCAAAGTGCTAAAAGGCAGCAATCTTTGTAGGACTATTTCTCAGAGACTGTGAGGCTTACAGACTCTCCATCTGAGGCTATGGGATCATGTTAGGACCATCTACAAAAATCTCTCTCAATTTTTTCTATCTCAGAGGCATTTTCCTTTGGTGATGACTTTTTAGTGGAGGGAAAAGTTGCCAGATGCAAGTAGTGTAAAGTTGCAAAGTGGTGCAACTTTCATTCCACAACTCGTACGACCAAACGGACTATTCCAACATGTCTGGATGGGTATGTTTACGCTATGGATGGTCTTTTGCACCCAAATATGTCTATAGTTGAGTTGGTGAGTTACAACATGGTAACATTAATGAAATGTGGGGGCAACAAGATTTAAGGTTGGATCAAGCTTATGCAGGTTCTAACAACACCATCTTTAATTGTAATTGTGTTGTTTAAAGCCACCTAGCTCTTGTATCAAAAAACTCTTACCCAATCAACTTGAACATTATGCACACCCAAATACCTTTTTCCACTTTGCTAGATCAAAGACTCAATTACATTGGAAATGACCATCACCTGACCTTTTTACTTTTTTTTTAGAAAAAGTGGCAAGCCACTGTAATTTATTATATATAAAAAGGAGATATTACAAAACTTAATTCAAACGAGCATACCAGTAGGAAAGAACCAGGAAAAAACACTCTAGTTGTAGCTTGATTAATTACAATAAGTTATTATAGAATTGTCCCAATAACAGTAACAAAGCATACACCTAGATATAAATGACATCCATACACAGTTATGACCTTTTTACATTGTTTCATATTTCAAAATTCAAATTTTACAAAATTTTCCTATTGGAGGCATTTAGGGCACAGTCTTCCACAAGAGTAGTATGTTCACATTCTGGACTGACAAGCACCTGTACAAACCATCAAGGTAGCAGTTAAACTACATACAATAGAAAAGATTCTTAGAATAAAAGATGCTTAAAATAAAAAATCTATATTATTGTAATCTATCGCATACCTCTTCGATTGGATCAGAGCTGGCTATTGTTGTAGCAAGTCCATGATCAATTGTCTAAAAAGTATCACAAAAGTTGTGAAATGAGAAATCTATATTGTCACAATAGAAAAGATGCTTAGACTAACAAATCTATATTAATCTAAACAACCTGAATGATGATGAATTGGTAATGCAAACTATAAAAGATGCATAGAATAACTAGTCTATATTATTCTAAATGACCTAATTGATGATGAGATGGTAATGAAAACTATAAAAGATGCTTAGAATAACCAATCTATATTATTGTAATTTGTTGCATACCTCTCTGAAAGGATCAAAGATGGAAATTGTTGTAGCAAGTCCATGATCAATCATGCCAAAAATATCACAAAAGTTGTCAAATGAGAAATTTATATTGTCACAATAGAAAAGATTCTTAGACTAACAAATCTATATTAATCTAAACAACCTGAATGATATGAATTGGTTCAATGCAAACTATTAAAAATGCTTAGAATAACCAATCTATATTATTCTAAATGACCTAATTGATGATGAGATGGTAATGCAAACTATAAAATACGCTTAGAATAACTAATCTATATTATTGTAATCTATCGCATACCTCTCCAAAAGGATCAAAGGTGGCTATTGTTGTAGCAGGTCCATGATCAATCATGCCAAAAATATCACAAAATTTGTCAAATGAGAAATCTATATTGTCATAATATAAAAAATTCTTAGAATAACCAATAGATATATTAAATTATAAATGACCTAATTGATGATGCATAATGAAATTAATGAACTTAAGCATAATGAACCTAAGCATTATACCTTCCATTCTTGAAAATGTTATTTAAGTGTGCCTGAAGGGTCATCTCTTTGCTTAAGAGTATCCAATATTGCTTCATGATATATATTACTAAGTTTCCATAGTTGTTTTTTCTTTGGTCTAGCATGATGCTTCAACAACTTAAAATTTGTTTCTATAACAAGGTGCAAATACATGAGAATGGTTTTGTGTTTCTCATAGTCTTCAAATGCAGGTATACCATTCTTTCTAACCATATATGTTTGCAACCAAGTTCGAACCTATAGGATACATGAACCCATCATCATCTTCCATCGGTTGTGTTAGCTTATGCTTTACCTGCACACATCGAGCCAATCAATAGTTTAATCTCTCTTCATTTCCATGTGGTGCAACAACTGTAAAAACATGTCTTGGATGTAGTAGATCTAAAAGCCAATCGTAATCAACTGAAATTTCCATTATGTCATTTGTCATGAATATTGTTTGAGATAATGGAGTTAGATATTGTGGAACCCATGTATCCAGCCACTCACTTGACTTGCATTGATCCCACTTACACTAAATACAACTTTGACAAAAACAAGCCAACTCTCGTGTCCAAATGGTGCATGTGCTTGCATCTGAGCTTCAAAATGAATGCATCTTTGAAGAATCTTTGGTTGTATGACAATCCAATCTGCCTACCAATGTACCCTCCTCAACCAACCAAAATAATTTTTGCACTGTTGAATCAAGTGTCCCTCCCTGTGACAATGTTGAACTACACCAATCAACAATAGAACGTGCATCACTAAATTTTTCTTTTGAAATCTTTAATTTCTCCTTAACCGAAGCTCTCTTTACACATGCACCTACTCCATTATGCTCTCTTTTCCCATGCCCAACTTCAAAAAGCTCCAAATATGAGGTACATCCCTCTCTACATGCATTCTACTCAACCAATAAAACATACGAGCATTTTTGAATTGACCTGTGCATTTATCTGACCAAATGAGATGTCGGTCTAGTGCTATATCATGCTCCTGCAAGAACTCAAAAAAAATCTTGAAACAATGTTGGACATACTCAGATGAGTGAGATCTATCATCACTCATATAAAAATGCTACTCTCTGATTATCTTTCAATCCTCCTTTGTACTATCAAGTGCATGTGTAAATGTTATGTGGAAAAATATAGCAATCTAAATGGAATTGTAATACTGATATTGTACCTCATTTTGTGGTTGCAATGTGTATTTTTCTACAAAATCAACCACTGATATAATAGTGCCAATTGGAAAAGAGTCCTTACAAATTCTGAATTGTTGATCTAACCATTGAGACCTATGACTATGCCTTGCATACTTGTAGAAAATATTGTCCTTAAAATCTGAAATAAAATCAACAACACTGCATTCTTTTGAAACCAAATCGCATCTAGAACCTTCACCTCCACTATGCAAAGTATATTTGCCTATCTAGGTATGTGTAGAATCATGATGGGCCAAAAAGTGGCAATATGATGGGTATGTGGCTGACAACTTTTTTTTCACCCAAAATTGATGAAATGAAAAGGGTTTTTAAAGGAAATTCTTAGCTTTCCAAAAATATAAATTATTCTTTACTTTGAATTTTATAAGTAATTATTATTCATTTTCTATTGAAATTATGACTGAAGTCTTGATTGATAGACTGATTGAAAAATACCTATAGCTTTCAAACGATATCACATTTTTTGAATCCAAAATATGTGTCACATTCTACGCTTCGCATACTATAGGATTAAAAAAAATAAAATTGAATTTCATGAAGTTTTGACCAAGTTAAGGTGGTCAGCCATACAAGCTTTTTATATTTTTGAAAAGTTGTAATAAAAAATTCATAATTAATTATTTACTTGGAAAAAAATTACAAAAAAATATGCATCACATCGGGACATGAGTCCTCTACTTATCTCTAAAATATTATAATTTTTTTTATCATTTTATTGTGGTTAGGGTGGTCAAACAGCCACCTACTTATTTTTTACCTGAAATTTAAGTACTACTAAATTGAAATTTCAAAATTTCACCAAATAGATTTCATTTTTTTAAAACAAACCTAGTAGTTTAGAAACTAAATTCAATTTTCTACAGATTATGTTCTTACATATTTTTGAAACAATATAGATAACTTATTCAAATTTTTATGTCAAGTTTCCTAACTCTTATTTTTCTAATTTTTTTGCCACTTAAGGGCTTGTTTTTTCCATGATGATCCTGCACATACCCATCTCATATCTCTTTTTCTCAACAAGCTTCTTTCCAAATTCATGTTCAGAACCCTCATGAAAATATTGAACAAACTTTGAAAAGTAACCACATTGTGAGAACTTTGCATTTAAACAATCATTTCCATAGAAAAAGCAACCATCATCTCTAGAACATAAAAAAAGATCTAGGAAGTCCCTTGATGATTTCGAAAGATGCATTGCACCACACTCCTACAACATTTTATTAGTATACAAAGTAGAACGGATATAGAATAATAGTTCATCATACATTGAAAACTCTACATGGTATTTGCAACAAAAAGTATTACGAATTTTCATCGAGGAACACAATAAAATGGCTTCAAACCTTCAAAATTCCTTTGCGAGATTTCCATATTTTGATGTGTTTCAATAATTTTTTTGAACAACATTGTTTGGTTTCATTCCAATAAATTTTTAGGATGTGGTGTACGGTCTCGATTCCCAATTATTAACTTTAAAACATCCTTTGCATTAGGTGATACTCTGGAGTTATCATGCAAAAATTGCTAAATTACCTACTTTACATTATCGGTTAGCTTCTTATCAACACATGGAAGCCTCCCGACAAAAGCCCATGTATCATTTTGAAGAGGATCATCTATTATTTCTCTTCTTGCAAGTGCTCTATCCAAATTTTTAGGATTTATGTCAAAATCAATACAAGTTTGTCTCATAAAGCAAGCCTTTTTCAATTGATGGCTTACTAGGGCAGTTGTAATGACTCTCTGAGCAACTCTCTTATCTTTTTCCTTGTTATTTTTTCCAATAGAGTTGAGAGCATTAAAAATATTTTTGACAATAATATAATTTTTTTCAGTCTTCTTGTTCACGTGAATCTTCAATTTGGTAAGCAAAGGTCTCATCTTATGCATCTTTAGAAATTGTACAAAAGGTTGGCATTGCTCGATCAATGTCTTATCATTAAAATATTGTATGAAAAGTCTTCTTTCCCACAACCAAATAGTTCATGTTGACCTCTTGCCTTCAAAATTGTTTATAACCTTCTCATCAATTTCAAGTGACCATTTAGGGGTTCTTGAAGGTCTTGAGTTTGGAATATGTCTTTCTTCCACACAAGGTTCTTCATTTCTCATGTAATCTAGTGAAACATAATTTACACTTAGTTCAATATTATGTTCAACATCTTCAATTCCAACATTTTCACCTTCAATTTGAATAATTTCATTCCCAATTTCAATATCATATTCAACATCTTCAAATCCAACATTTTCACCTTGAACATTTTCATTATCAATTTCAATATTTTCATTCCCAATTTGAATATAATGTTGAACATCTTCAATTCCAACATTTTCAGCTTGAACATTTTAAGTATCAATTTAAACATTTTCATTCCCAATTTCAATATCATGTTCAACATTTTCACCTTGTACATATTCAATTTCCTCTTCACTTGAAAGACCATAGGGTTCAGATTCACCAATATTTAACATACCTTGTCTTCTCTTCCTATGAACTTCTTTATCCTTTTGTCTATATTCTTCCATTTTTTCTTTTGTAAGTTTTCTCTTACGTTTATGGTTCTGACAACTACTGCTCCCCATTATACCTCATACAAGATGCTGAAAAATCATTGTTTATGAAAAATTTGAGTACAAGATGCTCCAAAAAGTTTATCTTTATCTCTTCCTATCTAAAACCAAGCTTTTTTCGCCTACAAAAAGAATGTAGGGTCCATTGGAATGCAAAAAATGGGCCATATGGGGTTTTGGTATGGCCCACAAATCAGATATTCGACTAAATCCGATATCTGATATGAAACTTTTTTAAAATAAAACAATTTTATAATGCTCTCTAATGGTAGGATTTTAGTGCTACAAATCAGATATTCGATTTGTGGATACATAGACCTAATAGTAATTAGGAGGTGGAGGTTGGGAAAGAGAATGAGAGAGAGAGAGACTGGAGGGTAGAGGGAAAGGGAGAGACAGAGAGGGTAGAGAGTTTAAGGGTTTAAGGATTTAAGGGTTAAGGATAGAGGGCCAAGGTTAGAGTGGAGAGACGTAGGAGTGAGTGAGAGGGAGAGAGAGACTTGAGAGAGGGAGAGGGGGTAGGAGGGGGAGAGAGAGAGAGAGAGAGAGAGAGAGAGAGAGAGAGAGAGGAGAGAGAGAGAGAGAGAGAGAGAGAGAGGGAAAGGAGAGGGGAAGAAGGAAGAGAGAGGAGAGAGAATTAGGAGGGGAAGGGAGAGGGGAAGAATGGGAGAGAGAGAGAGAGAGTTGGGGAAGGGAGAGGGGAAGAAGGGAAGAGAGAGGGAGAGAGAATTAGGAGGGGGAAGGGAGAAGGGAAGAATGGGAGAGAGAGAGAGAGTTCATTAGGAGGGGAAGGGAGAGGGAAAGAGGGGAAGAAGTGGAGAGAGAGAAAGAGAGAGAGAGGGAGGGAGTGTGAAAGAGATAGAGGGTAGAGGGTTTAAGGGTAGAGGAATAAGGTTAGCATGGAGAGACATAGGAGTGAGTGAGAGGGAGAGAGATACTTGAGAGAGGGAGAGGGGGTAGGAGGGAGAGACTTGAGAGAGAGAGGGGGGAGGGAGAGGGGATGAAGGGGAGAGAGAGGGAGAGAGACTTAGGAGGGGGAAGGGAGAGGGGAAGAATGGGAGAGAGGGAGAGAGGGAGAGAGAGAGACTTGAGAGAGAGTTCATTAGGAGGGGGGAGGGAGAGGGAAAGAGGGGAATAAGTGGAGAGAGAGAGAGTTCATTACGATGGGGGACAGAGAGGGAAAGAGATGAAAAAGTGGAGAGAGAGAGAGAGAGAGAGTTCATTAGGATGGTGGATAGAGAGGGAAAGAGATGAAGAAGTGGCGAGAAAGAGAGATTTCATTATGAGGGGGGGAGAGGGAAAGAGGGGAGGAAGTGGAGAGAGAGAGAGGGAGAGAGAGAGGGAGAGGGAGAGGGAGAGGGAGAGGGAGAGGGAGAGAGAGAGGGAGAGGGGTAGAGAGAGGGGGAAAGAGATAATATTTAAATATTTTATATATTAGTAATATGTATTAACTAAAATATAGAAATAACATTTAAATATATTATACATAATAATATAATATATTATATATTATATAGTTTTGTAAGAGATTATATATTCAATTATAAACAATCTTGTATATTCTAAACTAGATATATTAAAATAAAATATAAACTATAAACGAGATATATTGTATATTCTAAATCATATATTATAAAGCCTAACATTTTTTAAAATGATATATAAACCAAATCGAATATCGATATTCGATTTGAATCGAATATCGATATTCGATTTGAATCGAATATCCGATTTGAATCAGATATCCGACATTTATCACACAAAATTTATTACCTAGGGAATAGCTCCGGGTTTGCTTTGGTATTTGGCTAGGAGATGCCAATCCTAAGAAGTCAACACAAAAAGCGTGTTTAACAACTTACCTTGTTTTTCTAGACTTCGCCCATATGGTTGACAACTTTTTTTAAGCCAAATTTGATGAAACAAAAAGCATTTGTAGAGAAGATTCTGAGCTTTCCACCAATATAAATTATGCTTTATTTTGAATTTAATAAATTATTATTATTCATTTTCTATTAGAATTATGACTAAAGACCTCATTGGTAGGCTTCTTGTAAAACATATATAACTTTCAAACAATATCATATTTTTTGAATCCGAAACATGCTTCACATACTATAGGATTAAAAAAAAATTGAATTTCATGATGTTTTGACCAAGTTAAGGTGGCCATACATACGAGTTTTTATATTTTTTAAAAGTTGTAATTAAAAATTCATAATTAATTATTTACTTGGAAAAAAATTACAAAAAAATATGCATCACATCCAAACATGAGTCCTCTACTTATATCTAAAATCTTATAAAAAATTATTATCATTTTATTATGGTTAGTGTGGTTAGATAGACACCTACTTCTTATTTTTTTCCTCAAATTTAAGTACTACTGCATTGAAATTTTAAATTTTCACCAAATAGATTTTTTTTTTTTTTTTACATAAACCTAGTAGTTTAGAAACTGCATTCAATTTTTCATAGATTCTATTCTTACATATTTTTGAAATAATATACATAACTTATTCAAATTTTTACGTCAAGTTGCCTAACTCTGATTTTTCTGAATTTTCATTGCCACTTAAGGGCCTGTTTTTTCCATGATGATCCTGCACATACACTATATCTCTTTCCTTCATTCCATCCTTGTATTGAGACCTCTAGGGTTTCCTTGAGTGATAATTATAGGAAAGTGGTGGTTCTATGTCCTAAAACATATAAACAAAACCATTTTTTTGAGGTTTCTAGTATAAATTTTATATTCCACAACTTTGCATCCATAAATAGATGGAAAAACTAAAGTTCTTCATCAAATTTAAGTTCATTCACTTTTGATATATTGGAATAAAAATAAATAGTGTGATCTAGATACATGTTTTACAACATAACTATAATAGGGATACACATATCTCTACTATCCATTCTCCTTTTCAGGAATGTTATGGATATAAACCTCTTGCTACATATGAGATTCTTGTTGATCTTCCTCTAGATTCTTATAGTATTCCAAACATGGAAAAGGTTTATGTACAAGTATAGGTAGCTCTTCAATCTTCTTGGGCTAAGTATAAGGAGATCCATGATAAGAATCACATCTCTTCAAACTTTTAGTCTGGGAATAAATTCTAGATTTATAGGGATAAGAGAATATTTAATAATCAACAATACCATAAGCTCAAAACTTTTTGGTATGGGTCACATATACTAATAATCAATGGATAATAGATAATTCCTTCATAGTTGAAACTCTCATACAAATCAACATTCACTAAATAATTAATTTAAAATAGTTTAAGTGGTATGAGCCACCTTACTTGAAAGGAGAAGTTTCATTCTCTTATCCTAAGCATAATATTATAAATTTTTAGCCTCCTTTTAATCTAGGCACCATTGTTAATCTTCAAACACACCATACTAGGAAATAGTCTATCACTACATACTTGGTTAATCATTAATATAATGGGGTAAGAACTATACTTCCTAAACTTACATGTAAAATAAATTAACATAATAAAATGTATCATATTTTATTAGTTAATGAAAAATTGAAATAAATCTTCATATCTATAAATAATAGAATTGTTATTTGAATATTTATACTATTTAATTAATTATTTATACATTAATAAATATTAAATTTAATTATTTTTATCATACTACAAGAAAAATTTACTTCCATTTAAGATATTTTTTAAGTTATATTAAAATTGAATGAATTATCGTTAAAATAAAATTTAAAATATAATTTCATTTGTAATCATGAAACAGCTAAGAGACGATTAGAACCAAATTAAGAAAAATCTAAAACACTAGAATGAGAAAATAAAAATGCATTTATTCATACCAATGATGTATTTACATATAATTTTTATTTACATTTTATTATTGATACCAAGGCAAAATCTTATAATTTAAAAAAAAAAAACTAAATAACTACCATACCCTTTTCAAACATCCTACCTATATTACATATTCAATAATTAATTTATAGAATAAACTAGTAGCCTTTTTTTAATTGAAACTCTTCTATCATATTCTATTAAGCATTTTTAAAACAAATACAGTTTAAAACATTTTTGTGAGTTTTATAGCACATGTGCTCAAAACATTGTGCAAAACTCGGAGCGTCACACATATAGATGCACATCACTACCAAGCAACTCAGCAACCAGTGACCGAAATCAGGCTTTATTTTATACTTCCTATCTAAACTATTTCTGCTGTCAGTCTATACCCAACCAGAGCCCCTCAGTTACCATGGCCAGGGGGACCACCGCCACCACCTCCTCCACGACCACCACCTCCACCTCCTCCTCGACCACCACCACCTCGGCCACCACCTTCAGCAAGTCCGCGTCCTTCACCACCATGTCCTGGACCATCGCCGCCGCCGCCACCACCTCCTCCCCGACCACCACCTCCTCGGCCACCACCACGTCCTAGAGCATCCTCACTTAGTCCACGTCCTTCACCACCATGTCCTGGACCACCACCACCGCGTCCACCTCCTTCACCACGGCCTCCACCCCGCTCTCCACCACCACGCCCTTCAGCCACCGCAACGTCAAGCAGGGTCGACGCAAATATAAGGCCCAACAGAATATAGCCTATTATCTTCATACGGGATGCCATTTCTCACTCCAAAGCATTCACAGATAAACAGCCAGCTTTGAGAAGCTCATATATGGCATTCCCTATTTATAGGCTTTTCCTGCACACTATTCCAACAGATAACAATGTGCGCTCTGCGTAGGATGTTTCGAATTCCACTAGCCGCCTTGTCCCATTACAGATATCTCTAGTCTTTCTATTTTTTATAGATGAAAAAAAACGTTTGACGTTAGTGAGGAAGTGAGCTGGCCATCAACTATTTGGTAGTTTTTCTTGAAGATATTGACATATGCTTTTCATAAATTGTTTAGTATAATATGTAGACGCTAGAAGCCGTAAATTTTTGACTTTGAAGGACATTTACTATTATACTAATCCACAGTTTCCTACTATTTTATATTGAGTTGAGCTAAAAAGATTACAGAAAAAGCAGCCATCCACGTTTTTGCTAACGTCTCACTTCGCCATATCTGTCCATCGAAGGTTAATAGCAAAGCACAAATGTACTTGTATTTAATCAGTACCGACACTGAAATCTGAACAGACTTGATACACAACGGACAAAAATATAATAATAATAAATTATCTTTCACTTTCACGCCCACAAATTGTAGAATACGAAGGTCAAATATACCCAGCGAATACCCTAGTGCAATGTTGGGGGCTATGTGGTTGTATAGCGTCTAGCATATACCCAATCTCACTTACAAATATTGCCTATGCAATCCAAATCTTTTAGTATTTAAATCTTGCAAATTGAATTTTTTTTTTTGTTTCTCAAATTACTTGACAACAATTAAAAGAGTATACATGAATAGTATTTTGTTTCCACAGTTCATAATAATTGTTTTCAAGATTTCTCGATAAACTGTGTGCATATTTTTATATCAACGTTTTGGATCATAAACTTATCTCTTTCTGCTTTTCATTCTGATGATGGATCCTAGAGTATGATCTAAAACGTTGATGTAAAAATATGCACATAGTTTATCCAAAAATCTTGAAGATAGAGTATACATGATTAAGCCTAAATTAATTTGGATTAGTAAAATATTATGAAAAATGATAAAAAATTAAATTAAATATTTAAAAAAAAAAAAAATGTAGATGATAGGTTATTTTTTATAAAATTTGAGGGAAGAAATAATTTCAGGTTATATACACAATGTTGATGTGTTCATTGTGTGGCATAGAAAATTGGACACTTTTGAGAAAAGAGACAATTTCATGCCTAATTAGACCTACTTTTAAATACTCTTACACTATTTATTCTTGAAAACAAAATTTATAGGCCCCTAACACCCATTATTTTTTATCTAGAGGCCCGTTTCACTTGAGAAATCACTTAAATCCCAACAAACAACATTCAATTCATCCAAATCCCAAAAACCCACCTTCAAAAACCACTGGTAGGACCCATTCGCCACCTTGGATGAATAAGTCCCCTCTGGTGGGACCCATTCGCCAAGGGTGGCGAATGAGTCCCTTTTGAGGAAATATTCAATTTTGAGTTGGAATTCAATTAATTCAACTTAATTTTTGGGTGAATGTTGGCCTCTTAGGTGTAAATAATGAGAAAATTAGGTGTTGTTGCTTATAAATACCCATTTTAAGTAATTTTACACATCTTTTTACTCATTTCACAAAAGAAAATTCTAAATTCAAGTATTTTACAACAAGTTTCATTTGCAAAGTTGAAGTTTTAGGGCAGCAAACTAGGGTGTTTGTAGGTCTTAAAGCTCACTTTTTTATCAAGATTCAACATTGCAAAGGGTTGATGATGGATGCCTATGGTGAATCATGGAGAAATCTAGGTTGAGGAGATGCAACAAGTCTTTAGGTGAACCACATTGATTTTTAGTGAGATTTATCACTCTCCTTTTAGGCGAAACATCCTAAGAGTGCGAGAGTAGCCTATAAACCTCATTCCCAAAAATCTATGGTTCACATTGTTTGAAATTCTAATTTTTATACATCAATTATGTATCTTTAGATTAATTTTGTGTTCCATAGATTTGATCATTGATGTAGGCTTCTAACCAAGCATAACACAAACTTATATAATTTGATTTACCGTTATTTTTCATTTTCAATTATAGTTGATGAATAGTAGATTGTTGGGTTAGTAGGGTTATTATTTCTAGGTGAACCCGCTTTGATGAGTGGCTTTTATAGCCTTGAAAAAACATTGGTAGAAAAGAGAACAATGTAATCTTTTAGATGATAATTTTGATGTAAGTAGAGTTATTTTTAATGCTCTAAGTTATGATGTTCCCATTAAATTCTCCTTGAAGTGTTGAGGTTTCACATGGCTCTAGTATATTAGCTGCTCTTGTATGCAATATGACTTATGTAGGATATGGAAGTGTTGATGTCAAAGGAATAAATGAGCATATGGAAGTTTAGGCTAATGATAAGGCATATGTATGAGGATAAGAGTAAATAGGGTAGGGATAAGGTTCAATGTATGGTTCAAATGTGTGATAGAGAAAATAAAACTTAGTGTAAGAGTGTGTGACATGTTTTTATGTAATTGTATTAATCCATTCCCTCAAAATAAAACACAAAATTTAAATAGGAAATAACATAGGTTTGCAAATTTCACCATTACACAAACAATTGATGACCATTTAGAGGTAGTGATTTAAATATTTTGATGATTATTCTAGTCCTAGTCTAGTTTTCTCATTTTTGGCTATTTAGTGATCAATCTATTCTAGAAATTTAAAATTAGTTTCTTAGCTTTCTAACATTATTTTATCAATTTGGCATGGATGTTGATAGAAAATTTGTGTACATAGAAACTATAAGTGGTCCATATACCATGATCTAACTCATAATTTCATAAGCCTTCATTAGATGTTGGCATTAGTCTTATGTTATGCCCGTCCTTTAGAATATGTGGCTAGTAATATAGGCATGAAGTCTTACAATTCTAATAGGAAGATTAAGGTTTTTGGTTTGATTCTTGAATAAGTTAGAAATAGTTTTGAGCCAGCTTATTATCTTTCTAAAACTCATTCTACTCATCAAATTTTGTTCCAATTCATTGAACATGATGAAAGTAAAATATTTTCTTTTTTATATTATTAGGATAGTCAAATGAATATAAATTAGTTTTTTATTTTTTTTAATATATTTTTAAATTAATTTCCTTTCAAGTAATTGTGCATAATAGCACTATAAATAATTCCTAATAAGTTTGGGGCTTTGTTGGTTATGAGATTTTCCTCATCATGAATTCTACATCACCTACATTAAAATACCTTAAGCCTCAATTGTATTAATCAATCTCAAATCTATTTGCAATCTTTCTAATAATTTAATAATAGAGCTCATTATTTTCTTCTTCTAGGCTAATGAATATTGGGTTGGATAATTTTTCTTTCTCTTCTTAAAATATCATTACTAAATTTTTTGATAAACTCTAGTTGGTCTAAAAAGTTTCTTAATTATGGAAAATAATTTGGATATTTTTGGATGTTAAAAACATTCTTTCTTTAAAGGTAATATCCCTTGCTCACTTCCTTTGTTACACATAAATAATTCTATTATTAGTCACTATTTATTTTCCATTCTTATACTTTATCTTCTTTCATAATGTAGAATAATAATTATAGTTAATCTTATTCCTCTATCTTTATCCCTATCATTGTTTCTAGGATAATTTGTGACCTTTGATTTTATAATATTAGCTTACTTTTATGGTTTTACCACTCATTGTGATGGAGCATGTTGGGACTCAATACTTTAGTGTCAAAAACTTCTTTGTTGACTCCTAGTTTCTAATACAGTTAGGTTTCGTTAACCCATATTTATAATTGATTTGAAAACTATGTGTATGGTTTTCCATTTCTATATTTTTCCCTAATGGATTCTTATTTTTAAAATGTATTATGTCTTTTTGAGGTTCTAAATGCTTAAAGTTTGTTGTAATGGTTTGTGTATTTCTTGATGATTCTTAGGTTTTAGAATGTTCCTCAATGCAACTATGATGCATAGTAAATAAATCATCACCAAATGGAAAATTTAGACATTTATGCACAACTAAAGTGACAACATTCATGGAGCAAAGCCATGGATAGTCTAACTTCACATGAAATTGGTTAGAATGTGGGATGATGGTGAATGAGACGTTTAATATTTTTGGTCCAACTTTTAAAGGAAGATATATCAAGCCAATCATAGGACAAGCAAAGCCATTATGTATCTTGATCCATGCTTTTGGTTTGTCATATGTATCTTTATATAGTTCATGCACAAATAGAAATTATTCAATGATAAAATTCTCTCCACATATGGGATCAATTAATATCCCATTAGTGGGCTTCTTATTGATTTGGCAAGCTATGTAAAGAGGACAATCAAGTGCACATTTAAATATGTAATTTTGTGAGAATGCGTGGATAATTTTTTTGGTTACCCAAGGGTTCCTCTAACTGTTCTAGGTTTTTAACCTAAAAGGAGAGGAAATGGGGCCAAAATGCTACTGTCTACACTCAATATTAATGCAATGAGGTATGAAATGTATCTAAATGTGATGTACTAATGCTAAACCTAAGAAATGCAAAGTGCTAGAAAACACACTATGATATGCAAAAACACCTAAGAATGCAAGCAAATGATGAAATAATTAAACAGAACTAGAGAGGTGCACCTAGAACTTGGAATCTGATGTAGTGAGGCTCTGGAATCCCATATAGTTTATTGGAAATGCTGACTAGGAGAATTACACCAAGCTAGGTGACTCAGTCCAGTTTTAGGGAAAATATGTCAGAATGAGAATCTACCAAATGAGTTTCCAAAAATGTGAAAATCAATTTTTAGGCTTGGAAATGGGACTAATTTTCCACATATGGCAACTTAGTCCACCTGGAGATTTCTAAATTTTTGGGACATGATTTTGTAGCTTTTGATCTACACTTACTTTTTTGATAGGTGTTCGAATCTAAATCTGTAGAAAATGGGTTGAAAAGAGTCTCCAAGCTTCAATTAGGGATTTTTTGACTTTGATGGATTGTTGACAACTTTTTCACACTAAAATATTTGACAAATCTACATACAAAGTCTGCAAACACACATGCAATGTCATGTCCCCCGAATTAGTAGCATTGCATATGAAGCATAGAAAACGAGATAAACAAAATACATGTCAAAGACATTAACTATTTTATCATAATTATAAGTATTAAATTTAATGTTGTAATACCAAAATATAAATATTAGCAATCTCATTATAATTATGATTACCAAAATAATATTACAATTATGATTATAAATATAATAGATATTATAATATACATGTCATTAAACGAACATATATTGTTTAGTAATTACTATAATAATAATAAAGAAATCATAAAAGAAATAGTACTGAAATATGTGACTAAATAAACAAATGGCAAATCTAAATACAAATTTAAATATTATTATAATCAGTATAATATAATAAATATTAAATAGAGTATATAAAATCAATATTAAAATAAATAACCATTAAAAATAAATGTCTAAATTTAATATTATTATAATCCTAATTTTATATATATATATATATTTATATTTGAATATGTTACAATCAAATCAAAATATAATAAACAAGAAACATTTAAAATATATAAAGTATGCTAATAGCTGCAAACATAAGGCAGCGATTAAGTCATGAAGGAAGGCAGCGATCTAAACAAGAAGGCACGACTCCACCTTGAAAAGGCATCTCCTCTCCAAAGTGGAAGATATAAGATAAGGTAAGACAAGGGGAAAGGAGGAGAATATTACAAGAATATTACAATCAGCAAAACATTAAAACCCAGTCTCTAATAATTATCTAAGATCATCGATGGGAGTAAAGAAAAGGAAACAAGACAAATAAAATAAGTAAAATAAAGAACATACAAGCAGATCGATTAGAAAATTGGGAAGATAAAAGGAAAGGGTAAGTAATGTGTTACGTTTTAGAGTGTATTAAATAATCTAGTTAATCTATCATTTCAGATTATATTGAATTATATATATAATTATATATATATATATACACACACACATAATTTATGATTATACAATAATGATACTTATTATTAAGCCTTATAAGTAATGATGACAATTTAATATAAAAGTAGAATTGTCCTCATAAGGTTGAAGGAGGCGAGTAAGGAATCAAAAAAACATGGAGAGATACGACAACTCAGGTGATGTACTCACTTAGTAATAATATTTAGCATATTTTGGGATATAAGAAATTGACATAGCTAATCTAATGATTGGTGTAATGCTTTCTTAGTGTTATCATGATGAAATGATATTAATATGGACTTAAAGAATCAAATGATAAATGAAATGTATTTAATAGTTGCTAGACTCATTAATTGCATTATAATGAGCCTCTTTGGATACACTATTAGGGGATAACACATAGGATAATAATTTAAGGAATCCACTCATAGGACTACATTTAGATTTATTTGATGCTTAATCTTATATTCGATAAACTGCATTATTATGATTAGAAAATAAGATCATAAGAATGGACATGAATCTATTAATTGGCTACACCTACTTGTCTATAGTTGATACATTTCCTTAAATACATCTCATTTGGTTATATGCTCATGCTTATACTCATAATGCATAATGAATATAGATGAAACTATAATAAGGGCATTTTTATTTGATCGTGTAAAGATTGTCTGCTATGTGCTTGTAAACCTATTAGGATAGGTGAAACATGGGTGAAGTGGATTGCCTAAAAACCCCACTTTTAGCCCCTTAGGCCCTAGACAAGGGATTGGGCTTTGCAGCCCCTTAGGCCCTTGACTAGGGATTGGGTTATAGAAAGATGGGGGTCCCACCTAGGTCTCTGCCCCTTAGGCCCAAGATACGGGATTGGGCAAGAGAAGGTGGTAGGCCTTAGGCCACTTGGACTCTATGGTTCCTCTCCCCTAATAGGACGAGTGTCTTCCGAGGTGTTGCCATGAGTGGAGTATGTAGGTACTAAGCCCCTAGGCAAGAAGGATTGTGATGGACAACCTCTTGAGTTTACATGAGGGCTTCAGGGCAGATCCACCTATGGCACTCCTCTTATGTTTTCATTATTGCTTTATGATTATGAATATATTTTGGATATCTAGATATTATTGCTAACAGATATATGTGTATGTGGAAATGTTGTTAAATTGGTGAATGCAGATTTCAATCTAGGATTATTTCATTTGAAAAACACATTCCTTTTTGAAAGAAGAAACCCTAAATCTAATCAACAATCAAATTCTGGGGCAAACAAGCAAATTCAAGAGCAAGGCTAGGTATGGGACATTACATGCAAAGAGGGCAAAAAGGTTTAACAGTTAGAGTACAGGGGTTTTCCTTGGTCAAACCCCACTTTGGTAATCAAACCCTAGATAATGAAATGAAATATGAAAAGAATGATAAATAAACAACAAGCAATGTTATAAACTTACCAAACCCTTGATGTGTAAATATGAAGAGGGTATGTGTAGGATCATCATGGAAAAAACAAGCTCTTAAGTGGCAAAAAATTTAGAAAAATTAGAGTTAGGAAACTTGACATTAAAATTTGAATAAGTTATCTATATTATTTCAAAAATATGTAAGAATAGAATTTGTAGGAAATTGAATGTTGTTTCTAAACTACTAGGTTTATTTAAAATTTCAATGCAATAGTACTTAAATTTTAGGGAAAATATAAGTAGGTGTCTCTCTGACCACCCTAAACAATGAAATGATAATATTTTTTTATAAGATTTTAGATATAAGTAGAGGACTCATGTCATGATGTGATGCATATTTTTTTTGTAATTTTTTTCCATGTAAATAAATAATTATGAATTTTTTATTACAAGTTTTATAAAATATAAAAACTCATATGTCTGACCACCTTAACTTGGTCAAAACTTCATGAAATTCAATTTTTCTTTTCTTAATCCTATAATATGTGAAACAAAGAATGTGATGTGTGTTTTGGACTCAAAAAATGTGATAATGTTTGAAAGCTATAGATGTTTTTCAATCAGCCTATCAATCAGGACTTTAGTCGTAATTCAAATAGAAAATGAATAATAGTTATTTATTAAATTCAAAGTAAAGCATAATTTATATTGGTGGAAAGCTGAGAATCTCCTTTAAAAACCCTTTTCATTTCATAAATTTTGGGTAAGGAAAAAGTCATCAGCCAAATACCCTACACGTACCCATCATATCGCCACTTTTTGGCCCATCATGATCCTACACATACCCAAGATATGCAATGAAGTTCTCTAATGGAGAACTTGATTATGCTTAGAGTGCTTGAATTCTTGAGAGATTGAGTGCTTAATGAATTATGAGATTGTAGGAGATTAGGAGATGAAAAATGAGGAGAAAAACCCTTATTTATACTTGATTTTCCATTAATTCCCAAAAATAACACATTATACAGGCCAACCTCAAGGGTAAGAGAATAAAATCCCACTAAGAAATTAAAATTATTTTGATTTTTGTGCCTAGTGGGACTAAGTGGCCCTAGGTGGTGACTTGGTCCCACTAGGGAAATTTCACTAGGTTTCAGAGATCAAAATGCATTAAATGATGTCTAATGGGAATATCCTCAAAAATACACTTAAGAAGGGCCAAAAAGTGCATTAAGAGATCATTTAAACATAAAAAAGGGTCAATTTAGTGATGACAAGTCTAGAAAAGCGTGAGAGTTTGTTACAACTCTTTACAACACTTTAAAATAAGACTTGGTAAGTGATAAAAATGAGTGATTTAAGTGAATTATAATGAAAGGTTCCTAAAAAAGTGTGAAAGTGGGTTACAACACTTCACAACACTTTTACAAGAAATCCTAGAAGTCTTAATGATTCACAAGGTTCTAAGACATAATGTGAATGTATTGGCCAATTACAACATTAAATCTAGGAAAAATCAAACAAAATTCCATAAGAGAGGCTCAAGTGAGCATAAATATGTTGACTATACATTTTTTGGTGACAAATTAAGCCCCCAGTTTAGTGAGAAGATGAACTCATTTCAAAATCACACTAAAGTAGCTGAACATGCACATAGAGAGGGATCCACATGCACACATGTTGGTAAGATGAGACAACAACAATCAAGAAGGATGATCAAGCCCCCAAGATCAATATCTCATGACAAATGAAACATAGGCACAAAGGAACACACACGAAGATGATGAAAAAGCTTTGATCATTTTTCCAAACCATTGTGGATCATATCTAGGCTATTTGTTTGAAATAAGAAATGTGTACTCACTCTTTGGTGAAAAAAATCACAGTTGTCCATTGGGTGAGAAGGCTCAAGTATACTCACTTTGGGGCCATGGAATTTGGTTGCCTCTAGGGTGAGAAATCCACAACATACTTACTTTGGGGCCATGGAACTTTTGGTTGTCGATGGGGTGAGAAATCCCAAAAGGGGGCTATGGGGAAATTCGTGCCTCAAAATGGGTTCCAATCAACCATACTAAAGTTATACCTCTTGATAACTTTAATAAGGCACCACAAAGACAAGCAAAGATTTGTATGCTTATATCTCATGAACATATGCAATGGCATGACAAGCATGCAAGCTATCTTATGCAAGGTGGCCATGTAAATGCAAAATGCAACATGCAAAAGATGTTCAAATGAGTCTTGCTAAGTTCATGCAAGGTCTATAACTTAGGGAACATTGTGTCTAATGTCTCCAAGAGAGGACCAATCAAAGAATAGAAAATTCACAACTTAGGGGATGCAGTGTATTGTATCAGGCCACCAAGAGGAATGTGATATGCTAAGATAGATCATGCTCATGAAGGACATCACACCCAATGTCATCCACAAAGTGACATGCATCATATAAAGTAACAAGGTTGCACTAAGGACCAAGAAAAAAGAAAGAATGAAAATTCCAATGTATGCCCCCACTTTAAAGGAATTGCTATGCATCGTTCTGTGAGAAATTAATTTAAAGTATCAAAATGAAAAATGCAACAAGAAATAAGACATGAGAGCCAACTTGGAAAGCCTCTATGCCAAGTCATACATTTACAAGGAAGTCTACGTCATGTGAAGGAAAAGGGACAAAAGAAAGAAAGGTTTCCCCCAAAAGGAACACACCAAACACATAAGGGATCTATGGATTTGGTGTTAGTATGTTCATTGCTACAATTTTTTTATTAAAGAGCTCAAAACTATCATCATTCCCCAAAGAGAGTGAAAAAAAAGGAAAAATAAAATCCATTTTGGGTCAACATGGAAGAGACATTGTAGTCTCAACACCTTGCATCATCCCCAAAAGGAAAACACAAGGAAAAAGAAAATGAAAAGGAGAAATAAAAGGAAAATATTTTGGGTCAACATGAAAAAAACGTTGTGGTCTCAATGCCTTGCACCATCCCCAAAAGGAAAACACAAGCAAAAAGAAAATGAAAAGGTGAAAGAAAAGGAAAAGCTTTTGGGTCATCATGAAAGAGACATTTTGGTCTCAATGCCTTGCATCATCCCCAAAAGGAAAAATATAAAAAAAATTAAAATGACCTTTTGGGTCAACATGGAAGAGATATAGGTTGTCTCTACGCTTTGTGTCATCCCCAAAAGGAAAAAACAAAACAAAAGGAAAAGAAAAAATCAATTTATGACATAGAGAAGAATGAAGGTACAAATAGAAGAATGTCACAAAGAGAGGGAGAACATCAAATGTCATGTTACAGGGGAACATGATACACACGTACAAGCTCAAAAGAAAAATAAAATGAAAAAAAATGCAAAAGGCTAGCAAGGCGAATTCAACTCAACCATCTAACAAGTCATCCACTTCCCAGTCATGTTCAGTGTATTGTGAGGGTGGTTGACTATCCAAAGGGACAATTGCAAGGGCTAAACTAGGGGAAGTACTAGGTTCTACACTTGTTGTAGGAGATTTGTCATTTAAGCTCATGGAAGAGAAAAATAATGTATTTAGATCATTATTCAACAATTTGTCTATTCTAGAGATCTCAACATCATCATCATCATCATCATGATTAATAACAACGTGAGGACAAATGGTAATTTCCAATCAGGGGTGTATCTAAAGTTATGGTTGTTGTATCAGATCATTTTTTTGTTGTATACACCTAAAATCAGTCAAGACATTTAATTAATTAAATACTAGTTATTTAATTAATATTCAACTACATATAAATAAATCCTCAATTTATTTATATAGTTCATATCCTTTAATTCTCCAACTCTAAAATCATATTCTTCTAATTTAATTAAATAAACAAATTTCATAAGATTTTTTTATTTGATTAATTTTCACTAATCTCGGATTAGGAATTCAAGCACATGTCTACAACTTTTCATGCCATTTCACCAAGGTTACATGAAATTAAATAATTCCAATTTTTAATTAAAACACATGGCTTATTCCTCACACACTTCTTCAACAAACTTTCAAACACATGGCCTTTCTCTCACACTTGATTCTTCCATCTATTTGGCCTATTGTCTTTGGTCAAGAGATTCCTCCATCCATTTGGCATGTTGTATTTGGTCAAGGGAACACCTTCTTGATTTTCTCCATCTCCACGGTTCATCCCTCTTTTTTGAATTTGGACTGTTGATCATTGCCACCTCACAAGATGCTTGGAAAAGCCTATAAATACAACCATTTTCCGTTATATTTGTCATCCCACATTCAAGTAGAGTTATCATGTAGGAATAGCTTTGGAGCATTAGAGCATTTGGAGTCTATAGTTAGAGTCATGTTTTTCTTTATAGTTGCATATAGAATAATCTTTAGCTTTATAGTTATGCTCATTATAGAATCATGTTTTGCTTTATAGTTGCATTTTAAATCATGTTTTAATTTATAGTTGCATTTTAGATTATCATATCACTAATCATATGAGCATATGCAGAATCATTTGATCTTCTTATCACAACTTTTTTATCACATAGTTTAGCAACATTATCCATTCATCATAATATCCATTACCATAGCATCATAGTTTTCATCACATAATTTCATATAGGAACTTATTTTTCTTGCATTTTGAATATCATCTCATCTCTCAAGTTGTCATTTTAACAACCATAGTGCACATACAAAATCTAAGAGCCAAATGGTTTAATGAATCCTTGAGATTAGAGAACAATGGAGCATTTTTAAAGATTTGTTTTGCTGCAAATAGAGTAGTTCTTTGATTCAAATATTTCATGTAATACATATCATTGGTGTTTGTGTTGATTTACTAACTCTCCCACATTTCAAACACACATAAATTGGTGCCCACCATGGGGCACAACCCCATTTTTAATAATTTTTTGGAAATTTTTTTGTAAGGCTAGATGTGACATTTTAGCGTGACTGTGAGTTCTTTCGGCGCATCTAAAAAGTCTTTTAGCACATCCAGTCACTGTTAAGGTGCATCCAAAAGATCCTTCAGGGCATCCAGACACTATTATGGCACATCCAGAGCTTCTTTTAGCGCATATAGAGCCTTATTTTGGAACATAAGACACTTCTTTTAGCGCATACATTGGATACTTCTTTTAGCGGATACATATAATCTTTTAGTGCATAGGATGACTGTTTAGCACTTTTATAGTCAATTTTAAAATGATTGTATCTTGGTCATATGGAGGTATTTTCCAAAGCTTTGTTTTTTGAAATGGGGTAGAATTTCGTAAGCTATGTAATGGTGTAGGTGTTTCTCAATTTTTGTGGAGTTAAAATTTTCAATTTTACACCTAAATTCAAATCACATTATAACTTGGTCTAAGTTTTAGGATTTTTATGCTTAATCATTCATCTAACCCTCATGTCTTCTTATTTCTTGATCTCATATAATATTTTGAGCCTTTATTGCAGGTTTTAAGAGTAGCATGGAGCATTGAAGTGAAAGAAAAAGCATTTGATATCCATTGAACTAAATATGCTGGTCAAAGACAAACTTATGCAACTACTAATAATGTATGCAGGGGCTGGAGTTATTTGAATGCTTTTGTTTGATTAAATTAGGAATCTAGTTTTATTAAAAGGTTAAAGAACACCATGTTTTCTATGCGTGATGAATGGTAGTCATATGCTCTCCCCTTAGCTAGGTGACCAAAAATCCAAACCCATTCATTTTTAGTTTGTTTGATCCATAGAGGGCCTGCCTTGTGGGAAAAGGTAATCACCCAAGGGAATGACCCAACCAGTAACACGCTAAAGCCAAGTGAATTCCAACTAGGATATAAATGTGGGTACTTGAGGAAAGTTCAAGTATCACTAGGATTATTCTGACAAGAAGGGCAACAATGGTCTCTTGCCGAATGGATGATCCCCCACAAACGAAATTACTATATTATAACCCTTTGTTATAGGAAGGAAAAAATCCTTATTCTATTTGTTGGCATAGGAACAGTCGTTTTGAAGCCATTCCACATTTTTTCAACTTTTAGTAGAGATGAGAAATATGCCATGGGAGATTCAAGCATTTTGAAGCTTGGCTGCCCCATAGAAGTGAGTGTCATGGAGGGTAGCTAGTTGGTTCAAGCTTCTAATCATCCACTAAAAGTAGTCGTAGTTGGAGTAAAATCCAAGTGGGAATCTAGTAAATATTATCCTACATAGCCTTAAGTTGTACATGCTTGATGTGTTTTACCAATGTGTTTTCAAACAAATTTCAAAACATCACACAATGGAAGTGAAAGACTTGATTCAAAAAACCACCCATTTGAACACTTGATTCTTACAACTTACAAGCTAGAAACCAAGTGAAATCCATTGTTCAACAAGTTACACTTTGGTAATATTCAAATTTACAGATTAGAAACAGGAGAGACTACCAAAAACCTTGAAATTTTCTAGAATAGCGCATTTTTCCTCTATTCCAGTGCATCCAGTTAGTTTTATAGTGCCCTTGTGTAGTCTTTTAGTGCATTGACCCTCTATTCTAGCATATCCAGGAAATCTTATAGTGCATCTATGCAATCTTCTAGTGCATATAGACCCTTTGTTATAGTGCATACACTGCATATTTTAGCGCATCAACACTTTGTCCTAGTGCATCTAGGAAATCTTATAACACATCTATGCAATATTTTAGCACATCCAACCTCTGTTATAGCACATCTAGGCTATCTTCTAGTGCATTTTTCAAATCTTTTAGCACATATAGACTCTATTTTAGTGCATCCATTAAATGCAAAATCTGAGAGTTAAGTTTATCCCCTATTTCATAGTTTAAAACTAGAAGTCAAAGTCTTTTTCCAATCTAGAATCATTCCTAGGGTACAACAGAGTCTAATCTTGCTAAAATTGACCTCTAAAAGTAGAATTATCCATTCTAAACCTATATCTAAACATCTCAAATTTCCTAAATCATTAATCCTATCATCACTTTTGATTGTTAAGCCTAGTTTCATCATCAAGATTTGTCATCCTTTCATCATGAAATGAATATGTATAATAAAATCAAACTTAGTCTCATCAATACAATTTTTCTTTCTATTTGGCTTAGTTTTAATCCTTGTAACTCTTCCAAACAAAGATCAAAGATTAGTCAAAGCATAACATTTGTATGCATGTTGAAACAAGATTACAAAAATAGAAACTCAAAGAAAAAGAACTTGAAACACAAAACATTGAAACTCAAAACACAATGGCTGAAGCTAAAGAAAATACTCTCCATGAAATCCACAACACTGAAGATGAACAAATAACCAAGGAAGATATCCAACATGCTAAAAAGATCCAAATTTCCACAAATTCTTAGAAAATATTTTTCAATGAAACAGAGAAAAATACTTCCTAATGATAGCTAAACAAGATGTCAAATTTCCTAATGACTTTGATGTTAATCAATTGAAAGAACCTCCTAAAATTCCTAAAAATGATTCAAAAAATATAGAACAAATGGTTGCATTAACTCATCAAATGAAAAACCTCCAACAATAGATCCTAGACATGCAAAGGGAAACCATAGAGAGATATTTTCTGCCAGACATCTATTCTTATCGATCTAACAAAAATATATACACGATACCTTCTCCACCAACAAATTCATCATCCAAGTTCAATTTATTTTAATTTTTGAAAAAGTTAAATGAGAAGACCAAACCAAAGTCCTTAATCAAAAGTGGTAATTAACAATCTTACCATGTCATGCATCTATCTTCATCTCTCATAAGCCAAAATAAATCTCATGATTCTTTCATTCAAGTTAAAAATTCCATCCAACCACATTCTTCTATCATATCTTCTATATCCAATGATTCATGTCAATCTCTTATTCTAAACCATGTTGTTATAGACTCCTCTACACCTCAAGATCAAAACATTTTTCCACTTCATCCAATGATACCAAAATTCCACAAGTTCTTCCAATCTTTGACCAAGATTGAATCTCTCAATAATTCTATGATAATCCCCTCCTTTAACTTTTCATCCACGATGACTCCCTTTCATCTCAAGAGAAAAGTATGCTTTTGAGTTCTTCTTCCACCCCATCTAATGAATTCATACCATGTCATGATTCCATTGCATCCTAGAAGCATGATAATTCATCCATCCTATCTAATGATGTCCTACCATTTGATGATCAAGATATACTTTCTACAAAATCTCATGATTCCCTTCCTCATCAAGATCAAGATATGCTTCCATGCAAGGATATCCTTTCATTCCACGAGGATGTTCATCCTTCTCAAGATGAAGATATGCCTTTCATGCCACTTCATGATGATTTCATACCTAGTAAAGAGAAATCTACTCCATCATCTACACCTCATACTCCTTTTCCAAGTCAAGATCAAAGTACCCCATCATCCCTATGCCAAGATCATATCACACCTAGTCAAGCTATCCATGAGCCACACACCTACAAATTGGGATCCTCCACCTTTATCCACTTTGATTTACTTCAAAAACCTATCCTTTCATCCATATCATATCCTCCCCAAAATGGACTTGCATCTTGTTTCACAAACAATACATATCCCATTGGTAAATGAATGTGTCATAGTATGAACTACAAAGGAAAAGGATTAGACCTTCATGAACAAGGTATCCTAGAACTCTTTTTGCTCAAGAAAACTCATATTACCATGGCCTTGGTTATACACCTAAGTGTCCTAGTCCATCAAACCTACCATATATCTTAGGTCCTCATCCTAATCCATCAAACCTTCCATCTATCCTAGGTCCATATCCTATTCCTCAAGAACAACAAAGGAACACATCCTTGATGCCCTTTCAAAATTCTACCTACACTCACTCATCTATAATACCTCCATACCATACATCTCAATCCACCCCTCCCATTTCTCTTGGAAGAAATTTGAGTTCCAAATGTCAAAAGCTTCCATATCAAAATCCACATGTGTCAAAGGATCAACATGTCTCATCGAAGAGGCATACAAAAATAAAAGAAAATTTGATCCAAAATCAAAGGAATTTTCAAAAAGGCCACAAAGCCCCATCAAACAAAAAAGGAAATTTTCAAAGACCACAAAGGTCCATAAATCAAAAGAAATTTTCAAAAGTCCACAAAGGCCCATCAAAGTAGAAAGAAAAAATTCCAAGGCCATAAAGGCCCATAAAGAAAAAGAAAAATCTCAAAGGCCACAAAGGCCCACAAAGAAAAAATCAAAGTCAAAAGTCATGTGGATTCCTAAAAGTCTCATAGAAGCAATAAAATCTAAATTGACATCCAAATTTTCGGATTCAAAAGCTTCCTCCAATCTTCCATTTAAAAACTTGTCACCTTCCAAATCCATTTTTCCTCCATCACTCCACCACTCTTCAAGGTGTGTGCCAATGTTGCCTTGCAATACTTTCCATCTATCCATCAACAAGCCTTCCCACCTTCTATCCATTACCCAACATTCATCCCCCATTATTATCCTTTAATCCAAACCTTTGGATAGGTCCTTGGTTCTTCCATCATACCTTTAATAGGCCAACATTTATGAGTCTAATTCCCATTTACCATGGTTTACTAAAGGGATATTTGGTCATGAAACTTGATGGTTAAGTCCTTCCTCTATCTCCCTATCATCCATATCCTATTTTCTACATTCTTCTTGCACTCTACACTTGGGGGGAAAGTTTCATCCATCTTATCATTCTTTACATAATTTCCACCTTTAATCTTGACAAGATTAAGCATCTTCTTGAACATTGTAAATCTTATCCTATACGCTTTATCCATATCTTTTGTGTCATATCCTTCACCTTATCCATATTTCATCATTCTTTCCAAATACATCTTTTATTCCTTTCCTTGGTCTTGATGAGGAATAGGGGAAAAGTACTTGGAAATTATGTCTATATCTTATCTAGTTGATCTTGATCATCCAATTCATTATCCTTATCTTTCTTTCTTCCATTCCATATCTCCTACCTTATCAAAATCCATGTCATCATGTCCCTTTGCAACCTTGAATCTTATCATGTAAATCATATTTGAGCTAAGCTATAAAACATTATCCAATCCTCATATCTTTTGTCAATCAATGATCAACAATCATAAATTTTATTGTATTTAGAGGAAATCAGTGATCTTAAGTACTTATCATCATCATGCCTTATGGAATCAATCATTCCTAGCATTTTACTCAATCAACCATTATCATCATTCAACAAGAGATATGTTGCTTGTGTGACATGTTTTGCAATGAATCTTTCATTTTGATCTATCATTTATCCATGGTTGCATTACCTCCATTGTGGGGCATCTTGTTCCTTCAATTAGTCATATCATATTATTTCATCTTAAATGTACTTCAAAAATTAAAAAAATTAAAAAAGATCAAAAAATCCAAAGAATCCAAAAAAGATAAAAAAAATCCAAAAAAAAGAAAAAATAAAAATCCAAAAAGAAAAGAAAAAGAGAAAAATACAAAAAAAGAAAAAAGTTGAAAAAATAAAAAAATCATAAAATCTAAAAAAGTGCAATAAAAAAAGGAGTGAAAACTTGGGAATAGGTGCTATTTTTGATATGTTAGCTTTTCCATCTATTTTAGCATGTCGACCATTTGCTTTTTCCATACATCTGCCTATCATCAAAAAGCTTCATTAACATATCCTAGCATCATGGTCATGTCTCACCCTAGACTAGGGGTAAAATCCTGAACTCACTAGGGGCAATAAACTTTGAGCTTGAACCAATAGACAAACAATAGTAGTACAACACAACCCAAAACAATGATCATAGTGCAACTCAACATTGAACATTAATCACACAAGCATGAACACATCAACCATGCATATCAAACAACCAAATCAATCAAACCAAGAGCACACTTTAAATGGATGATTGTTCCTCTGAATCATGGGTTTATCATGACTAACATAAAGGTTCAATTGTTGTATTTTGATTTTTATTATCATATGTCTAGAGCACCTTGATGATGTATTGAACTAGAGGAGCCAGGAAGGAGTATGATTTTTTTCTTTGTCCAATGTCTATGAGTTGATAATTATTACTATACAAATTGTCACGAGACATTCTCTACAAAGCATCACTAATGACATTTCAAATTTGCATAGGAAAATAGTGAATTGTCTATTTACGCAAGCAATACTCAGGTGATCTCGGTTTAATTATACTTAGATGCTTGTGTTAACTTTCACTATCAAACATCATGGAAGTAGTACTCAGGTCATCATGGTCTAAAGTTGCCATCGATGCTTGTACTCACTTTCAACATTTTAAAGGCTCAATGAGGATAAAATGAATGAAAAATTGGTTGTTACAAATGACAACTTTTGAATATGATATCTACATGGTCAGAGTAGATTGCATCCATGTTAGCTTTCATCTATATCTATAGGGTTTCCAAAGCTGCAAACATTTCACAACAATGTTATCTCTAACACTAATGGATTGAGTACACGTGACATTAAAAAAAACACATCAGTTCCATCATCATTTGCATACATTAGAAAATATTATCACATCATTCATCCATCCATGCATTGCATCATAATATTTGCATCTGAAAACACAAAAAGATGTGCATTGCATCTCATTTACATAATCAAAATCATTTTATATAGTTGCATTAAGAATGTAGTCCACTAAGCTTAAATGAACTTGAGTCTCTTTAGATTTCCATGAAAGTTGGGAAATATGTCAGGTTTTGTGAAGCTTAACTTTAAAAAAATCAAATGATGGCAACCTTCCCATATCTCTTGGAAGTTGGATAGATTCACTAATTTAAGCTTAAGACCCTAGAAGTTTCAAAGTATTACAAACTCATTTAGGCATAATCATTTGCATCACATAATCATATCATCTTTACAAAACATAATCATTACATCCCATTACCATTACATCCATACATAATCAATATAAACATCACATATCATCATAATGCTTAATCAAAATCCATCTCACATAGCATAGGCATAAATCCATAGAGAATACATAATCATCATTGCATACATAGGATAATCATCATTGTAAACATTAATCATCATCACATAAGCATCATTAGATAAACATCATCGTATAAATAGAACTAGGTACCATCACATTATCCTACATTCATACATTCATTACATCATCTATTTGCATGAGAAAAAGTACAAAAACATCAAATATATCACATTTCATTCGCATAATAAAGTCCATCACAAGCATAATATAGGCATCATTCAAAAATCATCATAGGATCATAACACATCAGTTGCATCATCATTTGAATCCATAACATATCATATCATTAGAAATTAAATGGATCTAGAACATACCACATTGTCATCATGATCATCATCATATCATCATAAATTAAATACATCCATAGCATATCATATTGTCATCATGATCGTCATCATAACATAGAAATTAAATGCATCCATAGCATATCATATCCCATCAAGCATCATAAAGTAGAAATAAAATGCATCCATCATAGGAATCTATCATGATCATCATCATATAACATCATATGGGCATGTAGATAATAATCATCCCCGCATATCATATAACCTAAAAAATCATAATGTCAAAGTGTACAAGGATATCCAAAGGTCTAAAGAGATACATCAATATCAAAAATGGCAGTGTATCATAAAGTTTGAAAATAAGAGGAACATCATCAATACCATCTGAATAAAGAGGTGTATACATCATGTCCAAGATACATCAGAGAATCATAAAATGGAAGCTATGAATTGATCCCCCCAAACGGTGCTAGCATCCTAGGACCAATACCTCCCCCTACACCCGATGAACCCTCACTAGGATCTCTATGATCTCTAGGCAATGGCTGTGTAACACCCACGCTAATAGTCCGAGACTAAGACCTCCCTGATTGAGAGTGGGAAAAGCTCTCCAGTTGCTCTGGAGGAACCACATCATGATACTGACCTTGGTAGAACTTGGCTTGCTGGGCAGTACGACAGACCTCTCTAAAGTAATCTAATGTACCAATAGCTGCCACAACCTATTATAGCCTCTCAATGATGATCTCGGCTTGCCCCACCCACCATCTCAGGGAATCCCTCTCAATAGTCAATATGGTAATCTATCCTTGCACCTATCCCTACATTGTGCACACTAGGCCTATACCTGTTGCACCTATTGTCTAGTAGCAGCCCTCTCACCTGCCAGAGTCTGTACCTATCCATGTACCTATATAAGCAGAGCCTGCACCTACTCTAGTGACCCTATAAAGTCTCAACTTGTACCTAGAGTGTAGCAATATGTGTTTGCTACTATGGTGAGGGTAGTCGAACCTCCACATGTCACCTCTTGCGAAGAACTCTCATCTCACCAACATCTTTCCCTAGTCCTCTACCACCTCCATCATCTCCCCCATCAATCTCCTCATCATTGCCATCATCGCTTCTATCCCCCTCCTCACTGCTCTCCTCCTCCTCCTCTCCCTTCTCCTCCTCACCCTGCTCCTCCTCTACCTCCTCTCTTCATTGCCTCCACCCGTGACCTTCTGCCTCCTCCTTAGCTAACAATGGTGATGGCTCATCCAAAATCATAATTTGTGGGAATGGGTGTGTGAACATATAGAGGGCATACTCCTTTGATATAGGTGCATCAGTGATTTCTAGATGCACCTCCCAAATAACTACCTGTAACCCTTGAAAGTCTTGCACCACTACATCATAACACAAAACTGGCCCCCACTCTGTAGCATCCTATCGTCGTTGGGTGTAATGGGCCACTCCCTAGGGAATCCCCTAAACCCAACCATATTATCTCAGTACTCTCAGCAACATGAATCTCTTGATGATAAAACAAATCTGCCTAATTAGATAAATTGACTGACATAAGAATGGAATCTTCGTGTCATCCTCTGGCCACTACTCACAATCAACATATGGTTGCCATACCACTGACTCCAAATCATCCAACATCCTCCTCCAATACTTCAACTTTCCCAACTTAGGCTGAGCAAGTTGACCAGCATAAATATGAACATATGGCCTCATGGTTGGGTGTTGCCTCTCTCCAACTGGCTGACCAACTTCTATATGCTCCTAGACCTAGACATAGAACATTGTGACCCATACCAATAAACTCGCTCCCCATAGATAAACAACCTGATGTAAATTAGGATATAGATGGGCCAACATACAACAACCCCATGCATATCAAGTGTCGTGAACAATCATTCTCTCCAAGATCCTGCCCCATCCAACTGAGAGTAGACCCCTTAGACCTTTGTTTAGGATAAAGGAACCCTCCAATGAAACCAAATAGAATAGAAGGAAAAGTGGCATATGAATCAACCATGTCCCTCCATGGAATCTCATCCCACATATATGATCATCATGAAATACTCTTTGCAGTGCATTAGTCCCGCCCTGCTACCGTGAATCATAAAGGACAAGCTCCCCAACAACATGTATCTATAAAATCCAATAGAAATCCTCAAGAGTCACTGTGATTTCACCAGTGGGAAAATGGAAGGTGTTATGCTCACTGTGCCATCTCTCTGCTAAAGTTGTCAGTAAACCCCTATTCACCCTAATATAGGGCATATCGATAAGAGATGACAAACCATATCATGCAATAATAGTTGTTTTGGGCTAGGCCAAATGGAAAATCAACTCCCATGTCCTTGAGAACCTCTCTTTGATATCTAGACTAGTCAATGGTTCCTATCATCACAAAATCACAAATCTATCAATCAATCAATCAAAATCAATCAACCTATCAATCTAATCAGCTATGGTAAGACTTTGATAAAATCTTGTGAGCATCAATCAAACAATGCACCTCGCCTATCATGAGGTTCATCAATCAATTCAACCTCGCTTATCATGAGGTTTATCAAGTCAATCCATCAACCTCGCCTATCATGAGGTTTATCAAATTAATCAATTCAACCTCACCTAACATTCAAGGTTTATCAAATCAATCAATTCAACCTCACCTATCATGAGGTTTATCAAATCAATCAATATACCTCACCTATCATGAGGTTCATCAATCAACTCAACCTCACCTATCATGAGGTTTAACAGATCAATCAACCTATGATTGATCCTCACCTATCATGAGGTCAATTATCATCATCCTATCATTGCATCTCACCTATCATGAGATCAATGGACATCTAACCTACCAACATCATCAATCATCATCAACAAAAAGGCTGAGCTAATTAAACATCATCAAAATCAAGGAGTCTCAATTAGAAAATCATTAAAATTCACCAATGTACTAGAATATTCTTTCTATGCACTAAACAACCAAATGCGCTAGAGAAATCCATATATGTGCTAAAATAGACCTTCAATGTGTTGAACTACTCTATGCACCATTTCATTTTCTCAATGCACCAGAATAAGGTCCTGATGCACTGAAACATCCTATGTGCTACTTCCATCTCTCTATGTGCTAATCTAATTTCCCTAAGCACTAATCTAACCTATGTGCCACAACAGTCACTCAATGCACTAATTCGGAAAACCTATGCACTACATCATTTAATGCGCTAGTTCATCTAACCTATATGCTACATTGCTATCCCTATACGCTAGATTATTCTATGTACTAAAATATACCATGTATGTACTACTTCGACAACCATATGCGCTAAAACAATTCAAAAACTAAATTCAAATGAAATATAAGAAGGAAATTAATTGCACAAAATATGAGGCAGTTTTTGGGGTACTCACTAGAGTTCCATATGCTGTTGGGTGGTTGTGCCACTTGAATCGCTCGAACTGGTGTGTGTGGTAGGGGATCACCATTTTTCTCCAAGTTTGCACAAGTCACTCTCACTCACAAGTTTTCAAAATGCCAAATGCTCAAAATTGACTTTCTAATCAACCTTTTAAGGTTAATTAAGTGGCATTTTATGGAGATGTTTTATTTTATTTTTCAAAGGGGCCTTAATTAATTAGATCATCACCTACTGGCTTATATATCATTTTTCAAGAGATAAATCGTTTCTGAGGCATAAAATTTTGAGATCATCAAATCAGCGAAAAATCATGAAAATTTTGAAAAATTCAAAAATTCATCGATTTATCTCCCGAGGGGGCATATATCCATTATCAGATTATGAAAATCAACATCTGGGGCATCAAAACTTCTTTTTTTCTTGACATCAGTATCAATTTTTTTTTTTAAGTAACATGTAAACACATTACTTCAAAGAGGGGAAAAATGTATACACCTAAAATTGGTCAAGAAAATTAATTAATTAAATTGTAGTTATTTAATTAATATTTAACTACATATAAATAAATTCTCAATTTATTTATATAGTTCATATCATTTAATTCTCCAAATCTAAAATTATATTCTTCTAATTTAATTAAATACACAAATTTCATAAGCTTGTTTTATTTAATTAATTTTCACTAACCTCAGATTAGGAATTCAAGCACATGTCTACAACTTTTCATGCCACCTCACCAAGGTCACATTAAATTAAATAATTCTAATTTTTATTTAGAATTATCTTCAAACACATGGCTTATTCATCACACACTTCTTCAATAAACTTTCAAACACATGGTCTTTCTCTCACACACATGATTCTTCCATCCATTTGGCATGTTGTCTTTGGTCAAGAGATTCCTCCATCCATTTGGAATGTTTTCTTTGGTCAAGGTAACACCTTCTTAATTCTCTCCATCTCCACTATTCATCCCTCTTGTTTGAATCTGGACCGTTGATCGTTTCCACCTCCAAGATGTTTGGAAAAGCTTATAAATACAACCCTTTTCCATTGTATTTTGCATCCCACATTCAAGTAGATTTATCATGCAAGAATAGCTTTGGAGCATTGGAGCATTTGGAGTGGATAGTTAGAATCATGTTTTTCTTTATAGTTGCATATAGAATCATGTTTATCTTTATAGTTAGCATTGTAGAATCATTTTTTCGTTTATAGTTGCATTTTAAATCATGTTTTGCTTTATAGTTGCATTTTAGATTATCATATCACTAATCATTTAAGCATATGTAGAATCATTTTAACTTCTTATCATAACATTTGTATCACATAGTTTAGCAACATTATCAATTCATCATAATCTCCATTACCATAGCATCATAGCTTTCATCACATAATGTCATATAAGAACTTAGTTTTCTTGCATTTTGAATAGAATCTTGTCTCTCAAGTTTTCATTTTAACAACCATAGTGCAAATACAAAATTTGAGAGCCAAATGGTTTAATAAATCCTTGAGATTAGAGAACAAGGGAACATTTTTAAAGATTTTGTTTGTTGCAAATAGAGTAGTTCTTTGATTAAAATATTTCATGTAATATGTCTTATTGGTGTTTTTGTTGATTTACTAACTCTCCCACATTTCACACACAATTGTGATTGGGGAGGAGGGCCACCAGAAAGTGCTTCTATCAACAATAGATGTTGCTTTTATTTATTTTCTTTAGTTTTTAATTGATGAGAAAGGAGATGACATCAACGCCTACACTGCCTAGCACCTCGATTTCTTTTGATTCTATTTTGAAGTTGTGTAGGTGTAAGAGCAGGTTGATCCACCATAGGCTCATTTTCTTCCCTAAGGGGAGGAATAGAAGGAACCATGGGAGGTGGTTCAATAACTTTTTCTTTTACTTTATAAACTTGTTATATTTGAGGGGGTATGATGGGGTTGGTTTCATTATCACGTGGGCATTTGGAAGAAGAAGGTGAGGTGTTGATTTTTGGTTGATCTAAAGTTGGTGGTTCAAATTCTGATTGAAGCATTCTCTCATCTAGGATGGGAGTGTTGGAAGTGGATGGGGATTGGTTACGAAGGGACAATTTGGTAATTTTCTTTGCTTTGAACTCTTGATAAGCAACAAAAAAGATATATTTGTGAGATGTTATGGCCTCCATGGGCTTAGGCCAAAAGGATTCTAAGGAGAAGTTTCCTTTAGAATACAAAGGGTTAAAGCCACTATGGTTAATAGTGAATATGTCATTGTCAAGTAGAAACTTCAAAAATTTGTGTATGACTGAAGGGACAACTTTCATCGAGCAAATCCATGGATGGCATAGCTGTAGGCAAAACTGATCAAATTGTGGGATGATAGAGAATGTAGCATCCATTGTCTTAGGTCCTATCTCTAATGGAAGAATGATTGATCCTATCATAGGGCACATTAAACCATTGTGTGTTTTGATCCATACTCTATATTTTTCATAATCATCTTGATAAAGATCATGTAATACAAAATATTCCTCAGTGATCACGTTCTCGCCACATGAAGGATCTATGAGTATCCCATTAGTGGGCTTATCATAAATACAACCAGCTATGTAAAGAGGACCATTAGGAAGATTCAGAAGAATATCCTTAGAAGAGAAAGTAATATTAAGATTTTTCTTAGGTTGGCCCTTAGGAGGGATAATGTCTATCACTCCTACTAGATCATTCATAGGATTAATAGAAGTGATATGTCGAATAGGATTAGGATGTTCAATCTCTTTATGAAAAATCATCACATCATAGTTTTGAGTTTTATTGGCTTTGATGAATGACACATTATGTTATGGCATTGGAGTGGTAAAAACTTGCAAATTTTGATTGGGTGTGGCAAAGAACATATTTCCTTTAACATTAAAATTTGAAATGGATAGATGACTAGAATCAATGAGGTCTTTTAATATGTGTTTAAGACGCTTACACTATTTTGCGTCATGTCCATTTTGTCTATGATAATGGAAATAAGCGTTAGGTTGAAAGGTTGGAGGAAAAGGTTTAGCTAGAACCAAAGGCTTAACAATAGGTTAAAAAGTCATTTTTGTTGTATAAGTTAGGTCATTGTGTTATGAAGAGTGTTTGGTAATGGTGTAAACTGTCATTTTCGATCTCCAAAACTATAAGGTATTATGACTTTAACAACTACTACTTGGTTGTTGATAGGTTGAGGTGGTTGTGGAGGAGGGTTAAATTGCAAAAGCCCTTTGTTTGGTTTTCGAGATGGTTGTGAATTGTTGAAAGTGTTAGTTCAAAATTTTCAATTCAGTTGGAGGTGGACTTTGCATCATGACTACTAACTGAATTGTGATAGTCACAAAGGCTTATGTACAAGTGTATAAAGGAGGGAAATTTCATCATGTGGTCAACCTATCTTGCATTTGACTTTGCAAGTTTTCAATGAACATCTTTTGGAGATGTTGATCAAGGATCTTAACATCGAGTTGGGCATAAAGTGACTAATAGCATGAGATGAAATCGGTTACTTTTTATTCCACATTTTGTTTACATCTCATTAAATCAGCCAATGTGTTCTTTCTCGTCATATGCACTTGAAAATGACTTATGAATGCATCAACTAGTTCATTCAATGAACTAATTGAATTATTTGGTAAGGATGAAAATCATTCTAAGGTAGTGTCTTTCAAAGTCCTAGGAAATCATTTGGTCAATAGTTTATCATCGAGAACAAAGTCACTACACAAGGTTCTATAAGCATTAACATGTTTAGTAGGATCACCCTTTCCTTTGTACTTCTCAAATCTAGGCATTTCTATTCCTTGTGGCATCAGTGTTCTTAGGATTTCTAAAGAGAGTGGGCTGCTTGGGACATAATAGGTGGGTGGTCCATTTTGTTTTTGGTTGATGGTGGATATTTTTTTTTTGCATAGAGGAGACATTTTGGAAAATTTGTGTTATGAGAAGGTCAGTGTAAGTGGTATGAGGTGGAAGGGAAAGTGGTGATGGAGTGTATGTAGATTTAGGCCAAGTGAAGGAAATGCTAATGGATGGTATGGTGGAAGAGTAGGAAAGATTTTATACCACAAAAGAATGAGGAATTCTAGTGGGAATAGACAAGGAAGGAATCCCATTGCTAACTTGTTGCATTGTGGTTGTGACTTGCAGAGTGGTGTAGGTAGGTATAGATGCCACTATGGAGGGAGGAGGAATGTTAAGTCCTCCTTGACTAACCACAATGTTTTTCGATTGGGATGTAGAAGGAGCATTTTTGTTGCATATCTTAGCAATGTGTTTCATAATATTTAAGCCTTCATCAGTTTCAATTAGGTAATGCATATGTTCTACAGCAAGAATCACAATGGTTGAAATGTTTTCAAGACACAAGTTAAAATGTGCAGAAGGACTAAGTCACCCAGTGTGGAGAATTAGTCCCAGTGATGATTTTTTTGTGATTTTTTTAGAAATTTTGAATGCAATTTAATTTTTTTCAGATGTACAGATACAACTATAGTATGAAAATGCATAATTTTTGTTGTTTTCAATGAAATAAGATGCAAAAATGCAAGCTAGATATAAGCTTTTCACTAATGCAATTTTTAGAACCCTAGGATGCAATTTAAACAGTGAAACACTTAATGCAATGCTAATGCAAATTAGAGCTAGGATACAATTAAAATTTGAAGCAGAATGTTCAAAAATTGGGTTTACCAAAATGTGGACAATGATTTTGGTTACCCAAGGGTTCCTCTAACTCTTCTAGGTTTTTCACTTAAAAGGAGAGGAAATGAGGCCAAAATGCTAATGTCTACACTCAATATTAATGTAGTGAGGGATGAAATGTATCTAACTATGATGTACTAATGCAATAAAATGAAAATGAAATGATCTATTGATGCTAAACATAAGAAATGTAAAGCACTGGAAAACACACTATGATATGCAAAAACACCTAAGAATGCATGCAAATGATAAAATAATTGAACAAAACTGGAGAGGTGCACCTAGAATTTGGAATTTGATGTAGTCAAGCTCTGGAATCCTACAAAGTTCACTAAAATTTTTGACTAGGACACTTACGCCAAGTTGGGTGACTTAGTCCAGTTTTGGGGAAAATTTGTCGAAACAAGAATTTGCCAAATGGGTGTTCAAAAATGTGAAAATCAATTTTTAGGCCTGGCACTGGGCCTAATTCGCCATGGATGGTGACTTAGTCCACTTGGAGATTTTTAGATTTTGGGTGCAAAATTTTGTAGCTTTTGATCTGCACTTGGTGTTTTGATAGGTGTTTGAATTTGAATCTATAGAAAATAGGCTAAAAAGAGTCTCCAAGATTCAATGAGGGATTTGTTGACTTTGATGTATTTTTGACCACTTTTTGACCCCAAAATCTTTGAAAAATCTACATACAAAGTCTCCAAACACACATGCAAAAAGGGGAAAAATGGTTAAGGGTTAGAGTATAGGGGTTTGCCTTGGTCAAACCCCACTTTGGTAATCAAACCCTAGATAATGAAATGAAATATGAAGAGAATGATAATTAAACAACATGCAATGTCATAAACTTACCAAAACCTTGATGTGTAAATCTGAAGATATGCAATAAAGTGCTCCAATGGATGACTTGATTATGCTTAGAGTGCTTGAATTATTGAGAGATTGAGTGCTTAATGAATTATGAGATCGTAGGAGATTAGGAGATGAAAAATGAGGAGAAAAACCCTTATTTATACTTGGTTTTCCTTTAATTACCAAAAATAATACATCACAGGCCAACCTCAAGGGTAAGAGAATAAAATCCTACCAAGAAATTAAAATTATTTTGATTTTTGTGCCCAATGAGACTAAGTCACCCCAGGTGGTGACTTGGTCCCACCAGGGCAATTTCATTAGGTTTCAGAGATTAAAGTGCATTAAATGATGTGTAATGGGAATATCCTCGAAAATACACTTAAGAGGGGTCAAAAAGTGCATTAAGGGATTAGTAATGACAAGTCTAGAAAATTGTGAGAGTTTAATACAACTCTTTACAACACTTTAAAATAGGACTTGGTAAGTGATAAAAAGGAGTTATTTAAGTGAATTATAATGAAATGGTCCTAGAAAAGTGTGAAAGTGGGTTACAACACTTCACAACACTTTTACAAGACATCCTAGAAGTCTTAATGATTCACAAGGGTTGAAGACATTATGTGAATTTGTTGGCCACATTACAACATTAGATATATGAAAAATCAAGCCAAAGTCCATAAGAGAGATTCAAGTGAGCATAAAAATGTCAATTATACATTTTTTGGTGACACAGAAAGAAATATTAAGAGGCTTTTTAGTTGATCCCTTATGAGGTCTAGCTTCATTAAATGTTGCCATAGTATCCATAAGATGTTATTCAATAGTATCTATAGGACCTTGTTCAATAGTGTCCATGTTGTCATTATCCGTGTCAACACTCATCACATCATTCTTCATTTCACTATCTTTGAGAATGAAATAGTGCATGCTTAGGTATGGGATTGGTAAAGATTTATAGATATTTTTTAGGAGGGGATACAGACTTATTACCTTGATAGTTCACACCTCCAATTTATAAATGATTAGAATCAATAAGGTCTTGCACAATATGTTTAAGACAATTATAGTATTATGTACCATGTCCATTTTGTTGGTGATAATGGCAATAAGAGTTTTGTCAAAAGCCTTTAGGAAATGGTATATTAGGAGCATGCTCTTTAACAGGAGGTAAGGTAAGCATATTATTTTAAATAAGTTGTAACATGATATTATAAAGGGGATTGGGTAAAGGAGTGAACTCTCTATCCCTATCCCAAAAATAATATTTTTTCTTTATAGCAGCCACTTGATTATTAGTTTTTTGACTTGGTTGAGGGGAATTTAGTTGTAAAAAGCCCTTATTTTGCTTCTTGAAAGGTTGGTAGCTATTTTGAGATGTAGATTTAGATTTTTTAGGAGGACTAGGTAGTTTTTTCACATCACAATCGCAAGTTGAATTTTGATAATCACAAAGGGCTATACATAACTATGTAAAGGATGAAAATATCAACATTTCAAGTTTTCTTTGGATTTTATTTTGTAAGTTGGCAATAAAAATTCGTTGAAGGTCGGTTTCAAGAATTTTAATGTTTACTTGCGAATAAAGTGTTTTGTATCTTGCTAATATATGAAATCTATCACTTTCTCATCATCCTTTTGTTTGCATGTCATTAGATCAACAAGCTTCATCTTGGGACCCATGTGAATATGGAAGTGGTTGTAAAAGGCATCAACAAGTTGATTGAATGAACCAATTGAATTATTCAATAAAGAAGAGAACCACTCTAAAACAATATCCTTCAATGACCTAGGGAATAACTTAGCCAAAATTTTATCCTCAAAAATGAAATCACTAAACAAGGTTGAAAATGTGGAAAAATAGTTAACAAGATCTCTTTTACCACCATATTTCTTAAATCGAGGAACTTCTATACCTTGTGGAATTTTTGCTCTTAATATGTCTAAGGATAGTAGATTGCATTTGATGCATTGTGAAGCTTGACCATTTTTTCCTTTTGTAAGGTTACAACTTGTTGTTGGAGGGATGTCATGGTTTGCTAAAGTGACTTAAGGATAGGATCATTGTGATTGTAAGATTGAGGGGAATAAGGTGGAATAGTGTTGTGGCAATGAAAATTGTACTCCGTTCTTGAAGATAATACAATCCCTTGCCTAACTTGGACCTATTTTGGTACCCTTGCACTAAATACCCTTTAAGTAATTATTAATAGGCTCATAAGGGCCATTATTTCAGATCTCGAGTCTTATTTCAACTAAAAACCCAAAAAAATCATCAAAAACACTTAAAATTTTAACCCACCCTGAAAATCTAGGGTGGGACTCATATGCCACATTGGGTGTATGTGTCCCCCTAGGTGGGACCCATACACCAGAGGTGGCATATGAGTCCCATTTGGGGTTTTTTTAGGGTTTGAGTGGGAAATTCAAATTTTTGGTTGATGTCAACTTTTGAGATCAAAATAATGGTAAATTAGGTGTAAATTCCTATATAAGCAAGCATTTTCAAGAGAAATTTCAAGATCGAAGTATTCAAGATCCTTCAAGCATTCTTCTACAAGAGCATTCAAAATTAAAAAGCAAGTAAAGTTCAAGTCTTAGTGTAGCATTAGAGTGTTTTTGTAGGTATTCAAGCTCACTTTCATCCAAGATCTAGCATTTTCAAGGGTTGACCATGGTTTTCTATGGTGAGTCATGATGGATTCTAGGTTGGAGAGATGTAACAAGCAATCAGGCCAATCCTAATGACTTGTTTCCTAAGTGATTCCATCCTCCATTGTCACTCTATTTTAAACCTAAGGAAGGAAAAATAATTATTAGGGCTCATTTGGGTAATTAGAGATCTATCAAAGTGAGTTATTCATCTACATATTTCATTCATGCATTTCATTCTAACACATTAGAATAGGGTTACATTTCAAATTTCAGATTTCCTAGTCTTAGAAACACTTAAGATTAGGGTTTATGTTCACATTCACATTCAAGTTTCATTGTTTCTATCAAGGTTTAACTATTAAATTAGGGGTTTGACCAAGGCAAATCTCCCATAAGAAAATCAAGTCCATATTCTATTTTGCAAGTCTTTTCATAGATTTGGGCATGAAATTTAATTTGTAAGGAAAGAGTAGAGGTTGGAGCACAGGTCTGAACTTTGAATTCTCATAAAAGAAGAAAGAGACTGATAGGCCAAAAGTGGCATATGAGTCCCACTACGGGAATTTTTCTAGATCTTTGTAGTTTTAGATATCCTTTTTTCTAGAAACTAGTTCCTACTGAGAAACCCTGATCTCAGACTATACACCCAAACTGGCGTATGAGTCCCAATGTTCCAAATTTTTTATAATTTCCAGCAATTTAGAGCCCAGTCTAGCCTTCTTTAGGTTTCTAGTTGCATACTTTTGGGATCTCACGTCTCTGTTCTAATTTACATGCATTTTTAGGCCATTTAGTTAAACATTGCATATTATTAGGGTTAAGCATTACAACTTGCATTTCATTTGTCTTTCCAATCCCTAGCTTGGTTGTGAACCCATCATTTGTTTACAATTATACCTTAGGACAACCCTATTACAAGATCTCTTTCTCCTTTTCATTGAGATCTCTATGGTTTCCCTTCAATGAAATAATCGTGAAGTGGGTTTGCTCTATGTCCTAAACCATACAAAAACAATTCCATTTTTGTATTGTTTCATTTAGGTGAACTTGCATTTATAACATCATAATTCCAATTTGGAGTGTATTATCATCCTATATCTTTCTTGTGTTAACATTACATTATGGTTTGCATTAGCTAATCGACATTATAGGGTTTCTAATTCTTGCATTAGTAAAAGTGCATATAGGTTGTATTTTTGCATCTCAAATCATTGAAATTAATATAAAATCTATATTTACACTTAGGTTATAGATCATACAACATAAAAATCATAAAAATCACTTAAAATTTTATGAAGTTTTTGAAAAAAATCTTCACTAAGACTCATATGCTCCTCTAGGTGATTTAGTCCTAGTGCAGATTTTGAACTACATTTGACATAGTTAAATTCCATGTTTCTGAGCTTTTTTTTACCATTGATAACTTTTTGTTACATCAAAGTCATTAGAATTAGCATAATTTTCATTGCAATTGTGGATAGAATTATATTTTGCACTTTTCATTTTCAGCATTAGTTCATAGTCCAATTAGATTAGATTACATTTGACATTCATTAGAAAACAAAACAAAAAAATCTTACAAAAAGATGAAACACTTGGATAAAGAATAGTTATTTGACCATTTCAAATCCCTTTTTCCAAGTTAACCTAACCCTCAATCCTTTTAGTAGTGATGAATTTGACATGTTAGATGAATCGCTTGAGGATTTCATCTCACAAAGTCCATCCTCTAAGGCTTGTCATGACAAACCAAAACCAAGAGATGTTAATGTGATTCAACTTGAACTTATCTTTTACCCACCTTCACACAAACCTCAAACTCAAAAAAAAAAACTATTTACACTCTTGAACCACCTAAGAATAATGTTTTTCAGCAATCAAGTAATAATACCATTTCTCATAAATATAACACTAGAAACAATCCGCAACCAAAACAACCAACTAGAACACCTTTTCATATTCCTTATCCCATCTTTTCTAGTGCTCCTTGTTTACCTTTGCATAGTGGGAAGGAGTATGATATTTTTGAACAACTTAAGAATACTCCTACAAAGATTTCCCTATGGGACATAATTCAAAACTCCCCTAATTATCATAGCATTCTTCAAACAACCTTACAACAAGTTGTGACCCCCCTAATAAAAATGCAAGTGATGTGGCTGCCCTAATTAAATGAATGAATACAGTTAATGTAGACATTACTTTTCACCAACATGAGCTACCTCCTTTGGAATTGATAAAGACACATGATGCCTTCATGATAATAGCCAGGTTCAATAGAATGGAAATAAAAGGAACCCTTTTCGATAATGGCTCCACTCTTAATGTGTGTAGTGTGAATCTTCTAGATAGACTTGGTGTGGATAAATCAAAAATTGAATCTGATTCTGTATCAATTCAAGGATTTGACAATGTAGGAAAGCAATGACTTGATGTGATTACTTTACCTATTGCATTATGAACTCCTATCCATGTTATGCCTAACCATGATCTTTCATATAATATTTTTTTAGGAAGACCTTGGATTCATGAGATGCATGCGGTTCCTTCAAATCTTCATCGTATCATGAAGTATTCGTATAACAAGGTATACCAATTTGAAATAGTCCCTAATCCTGAAATTTTCTTACAAGTTGAAAAAGGAACGATAAGTCCTCTAAACACATTAATTCCAACATCAAACATAGAACCAAGGAAACAAGAAAGACAAGAGATGGAAATAGAGTTGAAGTTACTGGATGATGATTGGGATGAACCTTAGAGTTCACATTGTTGTTTATGGGAGAATACATAATCACAAGTAAAGAAGATGTAAAGAAAAAAACCAATGGTGATGTCAATGCATAATTCAAAAGAACACTCACAAGCATCTACCTCATCTACTCTAGAGGAGGACAAAAGTTAAATGAAAAACTTGGATGAGATACATTACCAAAAACCATGAAACCCAAAATAAATGAAAAGGATTTATGGAAAATGCTATGACTTCATGAAACAACTTGGTTATAGTGAAAAAGAAGGGTGTGGGAATAAAGAATAATGTATTCATATTCCTATAGAACCTAGTACGCAAGGAACATAAAGTGGTTTGGGATATTGTCCTTCTAAGATTACATTAGTAATGAAAAGACCCTCACTAAACATGAACACCATCATGTGTAATCCTAAAACAACTCTCACTTTGAAGCATCTAGAATTGATTGATACAACTTGTGAAGCATCGTTGGAGTTTTTCAAAGATGATGAAGCCTTGAAAGAAATGATAGGAGATGAAAACCCATTTACTCCTCCTAAAATGAAATTGGTTACATGTGTTATGATTAGCACTTAGCTAAAATCCAGAGAAAAGGAAAGTAGTGAGGTTGACATTAACAAAGAAGAATACAACCCTAAATTTTTGAAGCAAAATGTGCTTCCTTTGGGAGATACCATGGATATACCGTTGGATATTAACAATGAAGAAAAAATGATTAAGATAGGAAAGTGTCTTGATGATGAAGAATAAGAGGAACATGAAAATTTACTCCATGACTTTCCTAAACCTTTTGCTTGGAATTATTTTGATATTGCCGAGAATTGACCCTAAGATTGTAACACACAATCTAGTCCTTGCTGAAAATGCCAAGCCTGGTAGACAAAAGATTCAAAAAATGAACCCTAAGATAGCCTTATTGGTTAAGGACAAGATTTAAAGGTTCCTTGAAGCTAGTTTTATAAGACCTATAGATTATTCTCCTTGGAGCTCAAATATTGTCACAATCACAAAATCGCAAAATCGTATTAGGATGTGTATGGAATTTCATGATTTAAATAAAGCATCTCTAAAAATGACTTTCCCTTTCCAAATATTGACATCATAGTATATTTGACTGTGGGACATGCTTTTTTTTCATTCATGGATGGATTTTTGGGATATAATCAAATATTTATTAACCCTTAAGATCAATATAAAATAGCATTTACAATAGCTTAGGGAACATTCTTTTGGGAAATTATGATGCCCTTTGGATTGAAGAATGCAAGCGTAACATATCAACGAGCTATGAGATTGATATTTCACTATTACATACAGAAGATTGTGGAAGATTATGTTGATGATATTTTATCCAAATCTTTGACTCATTAGGACAATGTAAATGTACTTCAAAAATATTTGAGCAAATGAGAAAATACAGCATGAGATTAAATTCAAAAAAGTGTCTTTGGTGTAGATAGTGGAAAAATTCTAGGCTTTATCATATCTCATAGAGGCATTGAGGTGGACAAGAAGAAAATTGATGCTATAGTTAACTATGCCATAGAAAAATTACCATTTTCTTTACATGAGATTAATTAGACTTAATGAGGCCTTGATTTAGGTGTTGTGAGGCATTTTATGTATTCACACTAGGTCTTGGACCCTTGCAAATTGAATAAAATTCTTTTAATGACTTTTTGTGAAGGTGTTGTGAAGTGTTGTAAGACATTTCTACATTCTTCTAGACTCTATTCATTACAATTTACCTAAAAATCACCTTTTCATCACTAAACAAGTCCTATTTTGATGTGTTGTAAAGTCTTGTAACAAGATTTCATCCTTTTTTGGTCATAATTTCACTATTTACCCCTTTCTTATGCTTTATTTGGTCCCTTTATACCCTCATATGCTTTAATTAAGTGTATTTTTGAATGTTAGCCTAACAAACAACATTAAATACAAGATAATTCATGACACCTATTTTCAGGTCCTAGGTGGGACCCATTTTCCATGGGTGGTTAATGAGTCCCCCTTGGCCCCAAATTCAAAATATTTCAAAATTCCATTCAGTTTTTTATTCAAAAACATTTGATGTCGGCTTGTGATGAGGTATGAATAGGTAACTAAGGCACAATGTTGTATAAATAAGTGTTCTCCTCATTTTACATCTCTCTCATTCATTTCCTCCATTCAATCTCTTATCTATTGTCATTCATTAATCTTTCATCTCAAGTCAAGTAACTTAGGGTTTCTTCATTTCAAGTCACTCACTTGCACTTAGATCATCTCATTTAGCTTATATAACATCATACATAACACAATTTGAATGAACCCTTAACATTTTTGGGTCCTATCTCTCTCCTTTTAGGTGAAAAACCTTAGAAGAGCTAGAGAAGTCCATAAGAACCAAAAATCTATTGTTCATTTTGGTGAACCCACCTTTTCAATAATCTCTTGTCTAATTTGGAGTCCTTCGTCATAAATATAGCTTGCATTAGGATTTGCATGATGTCCTTTGCATGATAGGTTTCAAATTTTGCATTCATAGAAAGGGTATGTGTAGGATCATGGTGGGCCAAAAAGTGGCAATATGATGGGTATGTGGCTTACGACTTTATTTTTACCCAAAATTGATTAAATGAAAAGGGTTTTTAAAGGAGATTATCAGATTTCCACCGATATAAATTATGCTTTACTTTGAATTTAATAAGTAATTATTATTCATTTTCTATTCAAATTATGACTAAAGTCCTGATTGATAGACAAATTGAAAATCCTCTATAGCTTTCAAATGGTATCATATTTTTTGAATCCAAAACATGCGTCACATTCTATAATTCACATACTATAGGATTAAAAAAATAAAAATTGAATTTCATGAAGTTTTGACCAAGTTAAGGTGGTCAGACATATGAGTGTTTTATATTTTTTAAAATTTGTAATAAAAAATTCATAATTAATTATTTACTTGGAAAAAAATTACAAAAAAATATGCATCACATTAGGACATGAGTCCTCTACTTGGATCTAAAATCTTATAAAAAATATTATCATTTTATTGTGGTTAGGGTGGTCAGATAGACACCTACTTATTTTTTCCCTGAAATTTAAGTATTGAAATTTCAAATTTTCACCAAATAGATTTTTTTTTTAAACAAACCTAGTAGTTTAGAAACTACATTCAATTTTCTAGATTCTATTGTTACATATTTTTTAAATAATATAGATAACTTATTCAAATTTTTACGTCAAGTTGCCTAACTCTGATTTTTCTAATTTTTTTGCCACTTAAGGGTCTTTTTTTCCATGATGATCCTAAACATACCCGAAATTGCATTTAGATTGCATTTTTGGCATCTAATTTCATGTAATTTTTTTGAATTTTTGCACTTTTCATTTAGCTCTACATCATAGCACTCATAATTCACAAAAAATAGTCAATTTTTTTGAGAATTTTGAAAAAAATTCATACTGGGACTCATTTGCCACCTTGGCGAATTAGTCCCTCTTGACCCCTGAAACAGCCTTGTACAGAACTAAACATACTATTTTAAGGCTTCTATTTGCTGCCATCAGTTATCTATATCCCTTGGATGGATTTCTATAATGTACATTTCACTATATTTCACTTAAAATATCTCATTTCATGCAATTTTTAATTTCACTTTTGCATTCACAACATATCATTTTTAGATAGTTGTGTTGTGTAAACAAAAACTTAAAAACTAAAAATTGCATTGTATTGTACTTTCTTTCAAAATATATGCCCTTGATTTAATCAAACATGGATTTTATGAGTTTTCTTTTTCCTACCATAATAAGGACTTTAAGAAACAATCCACTAATACAATCCTTAATCTTACATTACCCATTGGTGAGAATGGAAATGTAGACAATCATAACACACATACTTGTTCTTCTTCTAATACCTCTCCTATTAGCAGTCAAGGTATTTTGGTGCTAGAAGTTACAAGCCTTGAAAGTCTGGATTGTTCATCTCCTTATTCCCCTTTGGATGACCTTACACAACAAGAACATGAGATCATAGACATATTCCTCAACATCACCTTACCAAGTCTCCATGGTCATGACAATCAATATTGTACATATCCTAATATCCCTTATCGATGTCCAAAGGATAGGCTGGTGTTAGAAGATATCCCTATTAAGCATCATGACACCCTTGATCCTCCCTTCCCTAATGTCCCTATCCTATGGGAAGATCTATTTTCAAACCATAGTGGTTCTTCTCTTGATACCTCCTCCACTTGAGGTGAAGCAACTTTGCAAATCTCAAACTCGGATGAACATATTACAAGCTCTCCTAGTAGGGTATTTAATATGGAACAAGAGCATGAGACCTTAATGAAAATGGACACTCACCTAAAACCTTCTCAAAATCATCCCCCTCTTTATAATCCCTTCATTAATAATTCCCCTATTGGAGATGAAGTTGTTGTGGAAGAACCAAGCCTTACTTGTCAAGCACATGTGGCCTGGTGCTCTCCTAAAAAATCTCCTCCTAGGGACAATATCATGGTACTGCAATATGACAACATTACTCCTATGCCTTATTTCATTCAACATTTTGTTCTTGATTTCCCTCACTTAGAGATACATCAAAACAAGATTATTTAGGATATGAAATCACAAGTGTCCATTAGATCCCCTTTCCTTAATGGACCACATACCTATCCTGTACAACATCTTAACAACCATCTCATCATTTACCCATCTTCATTTAATCTCACACAACACACCCTTAACTCCTCCTTCACAATTAATGGCCTAAAAAATCATCCTTCCCAAAACATTTAAAATGTCATCTCACAAACAACTTATGATTTGACTTCGTTAGATTTCGTATCCTCCTACAATGAAGAGAACAAAATCTCGCAATCTAAAGATTCTTGTGTAAGTATGACACCTACTACTAAGCAAGATGTATCTTTGACACCAACCACAAGACCACATTCTCCTCTTGATCAAGAGGGTATCTTGTCAAGACTTCTCCAAGATAACTTGATCACTCTCCCTCCATGTACTTGCAATAAATTCTCTTCCAAGACTTCCTTTTGTGCATATCATAGAGTTCATGGTCACTCCACTAATGACCGCACTTCCTTGAGTCGTAAAATTCAAATTTTTTATGAGTTTGGTATGCTTCCCTATGTGGGGACATCTAATTCCTCTAATTCCTATTGATTTTCACTCTAGCATGTATTTCATTAATCATTTTGGCTCACCTTTTTCTTGCACTAAGTGGGGGCAAGGGGTTAGATAGCCTTGTCCTTGTATGTCACTTGTTGTTGCCTCCTTTGGCTAGTTGTTAACCTTTCATGACTAAATAAGAGCAAGATTGAGATGTGGACGACATTCCTTGAGTTGGCTTGCATATGACATACTTCCCTTTCTCATGGTGTAGCTTATCAGAAACATATGACTTGGCCTAGGGATTTTCGCATAAGCTCTCATGTCTTCTTCCCTCTTCTTCTACTTTAAAGAAATTTCTCATAGTACAAGTGCTCGCAACTAGTTTAAAGTGGAGGCATACATAACCACTCACATTTCATTGTTTGATTTTCTTTTTTCTTGTGATTCCCTATCTTAGAAGCATTAGGTACAATGTTTCCCAGGATGAAACCTTGCACTTTCCCTCTCTTGGAAACAAGATGAGATAGTTTTCACTTATACTATCTTGGAGACATTGGGAATAATGTTCCCTAAGATGAGACCTTGCATGAACAAACCAAAATTCCTTTGAACAATCCTTACACTATTTTGCATTAACAATGTCTATGAGTGTCAAGCATATGAAGTTTTTCTTACCTTATAGAGCTTGAAAACCATTTTTTCTTGTGGCGCATTTTTAAAGTTATCAGGAGGTATAACTTTGATATGGTTGAGAAAGAAGCCCACCTAGCATTATGATTTTTCCCCATAGTCACCTTTTATGTTTGTGAGTGCATACCAACTAGTGTATGTATCTTGCCTTTTGGGATTTTTCACCCCATTGACAACTAGAAGTTTTGTGGCCCTAGAGTGATTACACATTTCTTTTTTATGCAAGCAAGCTTAGATTTGATCCACAACTAGTTGGACAAATGATCGAAGCTTGATCCATATTTTTTATTTTCATCTTTCTCTATCTTTCCATTGCATGATTTTGTATCTTGATAGTTTGACATAGGATCTTAGATCTTGGGGGCTCGAGTTATCTCCTTGATCTTTGTTATTCCTTGTCATCTACATCTGTACATATGAGTCTCTCTTGAATGTCTACTTTAGTGTGAGTTTAAAGCAAGTTCATCCTCTCACTAAAGTGGGGGCTAAATGTGTCATAGAAAAAAGTACCCTTTGCTTGGCATGAGATTAATTAGACTTAATGAGGCCTTGATTTAGGTTTTGTGAGGCATTTTCTGAATCCACACTAGATCTTGGACCCTCGCAAATTGAATAAAATGATTTTAATGGCATCATATGAAGGCATTGTGAAGTGTTGTAAGACATTTCTACATTCTTCTAGACTGTTAATTACAATTTACCTAAAAATCACCTTTTCATCACTAAACAAGTCCTATTTTGAAGTGTTGTAAAGTCTTGTAACAATATTTCACACTTTTCTAGGCATAACTTCACTATTTACCCCTTTCTTATTCTTTATTTGGCCCCTTTATGCCCTCATATGCTTTAATTAAGTGTATTTTTTAATGTTAGCCTGACAAACAACATTAAAAACAAGATAATTCCTGACACCCATTTTCAGGTCCTAGGTGGGACCCATTCTACATGGGTGGAAAATGAGTCCCCTTTGGCTCCAAATTCAAAATATTTCATTTTTTTTTTTTTTATTCAAAAAAATTTGATGTTGGACTATGATGAGGTATGAATGGGTAACTAAGGCACAAGATTGTATAAATAAGTGTTTTTCTTCTCATTTTACATATCTCATTCAATCCATTCATCTTTCATCACACACACATACATTCTTCATTATTTATTCACCAGTCCTCTATCTCAAGTTAAGCAAGCTAGGGCTTTCACATTGCAAGTCAGTAATTTAGCTTCCTAAGACATTCAAGGGAATATTGTACATGTTATGCTGTAGAATTTCAAGATCAACATCATGGCAAGGTAATATATTTCATTATTGCATGCTTCATTCCATTTTTTCATCATTTTGGTTTAATTACCTAAATAAGGTTTGACCAAGGAAAACACCCATGCCCTAACAATCAACATTTCTCTTTTGTTCTTCATGTGTTTGTAGATTTAGGTCCCTTGGAAGCTTAGAAATCATTAAAGATCAAGTTGCAAGGTTTTAAAAATCCTCTCTTCATTCAAAAAGTTAAAGAATCAAAAAAATCTTATTCTTAGACCTGTGAATCAGAGTTTCAGAAGCAAACACCTGTAGGAAGTAAAATTGTAGATCAGAAGCTTTGGAATCCACTTTTGAAAATTGAAAAATTCAAAAGTGGAATCATTCACCATGGGTGGTGAATAAGTCCCATTTCTAGGTTAGTTTTATGTTTTATGCATTTTTTGACACCCTTTTGACAAAAATAGATTTTGTTTCAAATTACTAGAACTGGGACTAATTCACCCAGAATGGCGAATGAGTCCCTCCAAGCTTGAAAAACAACATTAGTAGCATTTCAAAAGTAATTTCCAGTCCTCATCAAGGTTCTAGGTACACACTTTCAGTCTGATATATTTTTGTCGCAACTTACTATTCATTCTTAGGTTAGTTTTTATTACACAATGTGTTTTCCAACATAGCATAATTCTTAGATTTTGCATTCATAATCAATCAATTAGTTCATATAACTGCATTTAGACCATCTTATAATTTGAATGAACCCTTAGCATTTTTGGGCCCTATCTCTCTCCTTTTAGGTGAAAAACCCTAGAAGAGCTAGAGAAATCCATAGGAACCCAAAAATGTATAGTTCATTAACATGCTACCTCCTAGAAAAATCTCCCAATTACACACCTTACAAGGAATAATTCAGGCTATGCAACATTTCATGGCATCTTTAGTGGATTGAACGTTACCATTCACATATCTCCTTAAGAAATATGTTCAATTTAATTGGAACAAGGATTATAAACATGTTTTTGAGAGTTTGAAAGATTATCTTTTCACTCCACCTGTCTTACAACCTACTATACAAAACAAACCATTTATCCTTTATATGTTAGCATCACTCCATGCTCTAATAGAAATTTTGGCTCAACAAGATGAAAATGGTAAAGAACATCCTATTTATTAAGTTACTCAGACTTTGATCGATTATGAGAAATGATACACAATGATAGGAAAATAATGCTTGTCTCTTGTATTCACTACAAGTAAATAGAGATATTACTTACAAAATTCCAAAACTATACGTGATGATGAAATTCAATCCTTTAAGACATTTTTTCACTAAAATTAATTGTTAGGACGCTTAGCTAAGTGGATGATGTTGTTAACTGAGTTTGACCAAGTTAAATTTATTTCACAAAAAGCAATTAAAGGTCAAGCCTTGACCAACCAACTAGCGGATGCTCCTTCTCAGTTGGCATTGCCTCATAATGATATATTCCCTAACAATAATGTGTTGACAATTGAAACTAATAAATGGGATTTTATTTTGATGGATCTAAGTGTAGAACTGGCTTCAATGCAGGGGTTATAATAATACCACCTACGGGAGAGGTTGTTCCCTTATCATATCACTTAAATTTCCTATGTACAAACAACACTATCAAGTATGAAGCATTGCTTATTGGGTTGCATGTTGCTTTAATTATGAGTGCTAGAGACATTAAGATATTTGGTGATTCATAGTTGGTTATTAAACAAATAAATGGAACATATTGAGTGAAGCATGAAAAATTATCAAAATACAAGGATCTTACAATGACCTCATTAAAGAAGTTTGAGTCATTTACCATTGACAACATCCCTCAAAAGGATAACTGGCATGTGGATGCAATCAAAACTGTGACTTCCCTTATATCTCCTCAAGATACTTCAAAAGACTTCACATTCATTGAGCATACAATTATGAAACCATCATTCGAAGATAAAGTAGAAGTGTTATCAACAACCATGGAAGACTCAAGTGAATGGTACAATTGGATATTTAATTATTTGAAAGATGGTACCTATCCTGAGCCAACAACTAAGAACATCTAAGCCCACCTTTCAAATAATGCATCTAAGTATATAATTCTCATCGATGTGTTGTATTGAAGGTCATTTGATTGTCTCTTACTTATATACCTTAAACAATCTAAAATCCCCATAGCACTTGAACAAGCTCAAGTTACTGCTTGTGGTGGTCACTTTGGAGGAAGAAAATTAGTCCAAAAACTAATACATAGAGGATACTATTGGAGACATATGGAACAATATTGCTTTGCATCTGTCAAAAATTGTCACAAATGTCAAGAACATAGAAATTTGATTCATGCTCCTGCCTTTGAATTTCAAGCTCAATTTCCTATTTGGCCCTTTGTAGTTTGGGTTATGGATCTCATTGGAAAAATATCACCACCTTCCTCTACTGTACATACATACATAATCACCATGACAAACTACTTCATGAAGTGGGTACAAGGAATTCCCCTTTGTTCAACAACACTTGATGTGATATGTCATTTCATGTTGGAACACATTATTGCTCACTTCAGAATTCCTTCCACATTAGTTTCTAAAAATGGGACACCATTCAAGAAAAATGATTTGAGGTTCTTAGAATTAACATAAAACATTGCTTTTCAACACCCTACTATCTGCAATGTAACGATCAAGTTGAATCAACTAATAGAATCCTTGAACAAATCTTAAAGAAAACCATTAGCAAAAATAATAAGGATTGGCACACAAAATTCACATATGCATTATGGGCCTCCCAAAATAACATTAGATTATCCATGGGAACTACACCTTATAACCTCATCTATTCTATCGAGGCAATAATTCCCTTAGAGTTAGAGATTCCTAAGAATCACTCTTCAAGCACTTATCGATGATAATTCTTATAAAGAACAATGATTGCATCAGTTTGAAATGATTGACAAACAATAAATTAGTGTTCTTGAGCACCTTCAAGGTTACTCTAGGAGAAGGCACCGTAGTTACAATGACCATGTCATCCCTTGCGTATTCAATAAAGGTGATATGGTGTTATGCGATAATCAATGTAACCTCAATGTTGACCCAACTGACAAAGGAAAATTCATTGCTAATTGGTTAGGACCTTATATAATTAATGCAAGTTATGGGTCTAGCACATAAACATTAATAGAAATGGACAAAACACCTCTTAAAGAACCTATAAATGTCATGCATTTGCACTAGTACTATGTCTAATCTTCTTGAATAGTTTCAATTATAAAGGAGTGGTGTTAGAGTTAGTAGATGAAATTCTATGTGCTCTCACATTGCTTCATTCTTGACAAACAATTATCTGTGTGTCTTGAATACTAAAGAAATTATTTAAATTAACTTTTAAATGATTACTTTAGGTTTCATGCTATTCAATTTCACCTTGTGTGTTATGTTAGATTAGATCCTTATATGCATTTAATGTTCTCTAATTATATCATAGGTGCATTTAATTTAGCATAACGTACTTATCATAATGTTGCATATAAAATAAATTAGAATAAGTTTGAATTAGATCACATAAACATGTTAAATCATGGATACATTTATTACATAGTCTTACAAAGATTATTTAATCTATCACATTGCCATTTAACATTAAACACATAAACATGAATAACAAAACATCAAATAATCATATGTATATACATCAAGATTTTGAGTACATGTCATCAATATACATACAATGCTAATGTCATCTATGATTACTGGATCCCTCAGGATTTGGTTCTCGCATCTATCTAGAGGTAGTCCATTGAAAGATGGTGGTAGGCTATCATGATCATGAGCTAGAAAGTATATCTAGATCATGTTATAAACCCTATGCTCGTCCAATGGCCTCCCAACAATCCTCCACTAGATGATCTCTCTCTTCCTGTAGTCTAGCTACCTCTTATTGGAGTCTCTCGACCTCTACTAGGGCTTGAAATGACTGAACCTCCTCATGGGAAACCTCATCTTTGTGGGTGTGCCTCCTAAAAGTCTCACATCCTATCTACAGTCTGGCGTATGACTTGAATAGCTCTGGATCCCACTCCACAATGGATGGGGGAACATAATATGTATTAGCAACCTCCTTGTAGACTGGCGGAGGCACTATCTCAACAAAACACTAACGATAGAGATCATGTAGGTATCTCATAGCTCTTGAAAGATAGAAATCATAAATATAATCAATACACATCATGATATATATAGAAATAAAATTAAATCATAAAGCATGAACATAAGTATAAAGCATAAAAATAAATAAAATATTAAATCACCAAGTTCTCTGACTGGTTGTGTAAAGACAACCTCAACATGTGTGTAGGAGGCATGGAGGATGTGCTAGCCTTTCCATGATTTTAGGTGATGGTGCATGCTACAATTACTGATCGTGATCTAGTCACATGGGTGAGAGTTGGCTCTCCCCACTCATGACCCACTAGATCCTTTGGATGTATCATCTACCTCACTCATCAGATGCTCCTCATCCTTATTCTCCTCCTCATCCTCCTCTTGTCAATCATAATCAGGATATATAGCCTCATCATTGTCCTCATCTATCACATCTACAAATAAGTCTTCAACTCCGACCCCTATCTCCTTTGGTCTATCTTCCTCGTCTCTCTAATTTGGGAGTCGCCCAACATCACCTATCAGCTCATCCATTAGGAATACAGGAGTTAGTTGTGCAGCTTCCCACCACTCCTTGTAAGCATCTATGGTATTAACGTCATCAACATTTGAGATTGGAGGCATATCATGATCCTTTTAATCAGAGTCATTGTAGATGACATCATTAGTGATGAATCATCTAGTGTCATCAAGCCTCTGAGCACTATGTCTCCTAAAGAAGGGTCATGCCATGGGTGGTACATGTACTTGTCCAAACTATCACATCACACAATTGTAGTAGAAGGGTCATACTACATAATCATGTCTTCCTATTAGAAATATATCCATCTATAATCACCTCAACTAAGGAGTCTCATATGGCCATTGTAGTATAAGCTAGTATGGTCTGCATAAGATCTCACCTTTATCTAGATGTTCAAATATGACCATCCAAAAATGTAAATCTTCATGTTGCAATAACTTCCTTAGTGGGTAGTTGAATGCGTGAGGGTACCTTAAGACTAATGTAAATGGAAACCATGTCGGCCTAGTGCATGTGATATGCTCTAGGCACCACACCAATAGTAGTGTACAATGCACAATATTGTCAATCTCATGGAATGAAAACCGTCCTAGATCATATTATAAGTGTGGAAGGATACTACACCCTCAGATGTATACAGTCCTCTGTCACACCATCCACTATATCATATGAACTAGTCCTCCCTATAGATGTTCTCCCCAGCCATTAGGGATGAGTACTAGTACCACAGTAAGCATCATAATCTATGCCACAAGTGGAGCTTGCGAATATAGTAGCCATGATAGCTCAATCTGTTGCCCCATGATGTCATCATGAATTGTACCTCCAAGATAGTATTGTATATCATATTTCATCTCATGAAATGATTGATCCCCTAGAAAACGTACCCTCTCATCCCAAATTGAAACTCAAAGAATGTGATGGACATCCTCTAAAGTGATCATCATCTTGCTTGTTGGGAGGTGAAATGTGCATGTATTTGCATCCCACCTCTTTGCCAATGCCATGACCATAGCATCATGGTATCTCATGGGGGTATGAGGTACACTGAATACAATCCAATTTTCTATAATATATGTGCCTTGTCCTTTGATAATTTTGGGGCTAGGTCTTGAAGGTGACAAAACTATGTGTCGCTAAGATGCTGCCGCAAGTAGGGCGGGATCTAACAAATGAAAAGTATGTCTCATAAGCATTCTATAATATTAAATGTATACATTAACAATTGAAAAGTGTACTAAAGTTATTTTAGTGTACTTTTCTAAGGGTCCTAGACAATTTAGATCCCTTTTGGGACACTTCATGAAGAAACGAGACACTTTGCAACAAAAGGGGACACTTTGCAACAAAAATGGACACTTTTCAAAAAAATGGGATGCTTTGCTAAATTTTCTTCTAGTGTCCTAAATCAACCTAGAAATTAGTACAAAACATAAAATATCAGTATAAGGAAAAAGCTAAGGCAAAAAAAATCAACTCACCTAATATTGTTGCTCATTGCGGGCTACCTACTTTTGTAGGACATCTAGTTTCTTGGGCTCATGCTCTCGTCGGCTCGGCATATTTAGTCACTCTCCACCAAATTCAAGCTACAAAAAGGTAAAAGAGAAAATAAGTAGAAATTACTTCACATTTTGACTCTTATATATGCTAAAAGTTTGGGTTTTTACTATATTAAGGTTAACAAGTTCTTTTCATTCAAATTAACATAATGGGAGCTAGAGAGCTCCATTTTCGATGTTGTTTGTTGCGTTGGAATCATGATTCTACTCCCATCCTTATCATATATCCATCATTATGTAGTATGGTACTTGGAAATACCCTATGATATGACTTACCTTATTCAATGCGGTTAGACTACTACCTTGATTCCACCTCTGAAAAGCAAGTAGAATCAAGGGGGAATACATGTACCCTCGAATTTGATTTCTAGAAGAAGTTATATTAGAGGAATTTTTGACAACTAGTGAATTCATGTTGCAGGATGCAGTTCCTAGCATTATGGTTTTACATATAGCTATAGTGGGGGCTTCATTCTCCTATGTTATGAATAAATCCATATTAGTATCCTTTAATGAAATAAAGTGTACTCTTCAGACTCCTTTAGCTTGCATATGCACATAGATTCATATGGGCGCTAAAGTGGGGGCTAAATGTGGCAACAAAAATTATACTCCCCCCTTGAGGATAGTACAATCCCTTACCTAATTTGGACCTATTTTGGTACCCTTGCATTAATACCCTTTAATTCATCATTAATAGGGCCCTAAGACCCATTATTTCAAATCTTGAGGTTTATTTCAACTAAAATCCTGACAAAATCATCAAAAAAACTTCAAATTTTAACAACCCACCATGGAAATCTAGGTTGAGACTCATATGCCACCTTGGGCATATGAGTCCCCTTAGGTGGGACCCATATGCTAGAGGTGGTGTATGAGTCCCATTTGGGGCTTTTTTAGGGTTCAATTAGGAAATTGAACTTTTTAATTCAAATTTTTGGTTGATGTCAACTTTTGAGATTTGAATAATGGTAAATTAGGTGTAAATACCTATATAATCAAGCTTCTAAGTCATTATTTCATCTTAGAAGAAATATTTTCAAGAGTAATTTCAAGATCTAAGTATTTAAGAGCCTTCAAGCATTCTTCTTCAAGAGGATTCAAGTTTCAAAAGAAAGTAAAGTTGAAGTCTTGGAGTAGCATTAGAGTTTTTTTAGGTCTTCAAGCTCACTTTCACCAGAGATCTATCATTTTCAAGGGTTGATCATGGTTGTCTATGGTGAATCATGATGGTTTCTAGGTTGGGGAGATGCAACTAGCCATCAAGCCAAGCCTAATGACTTGTTTCCTAAGTGATTTCATCTCCATTATAACTCTAATTTTAGCCTAAGGAAGGTACAAGCAATATTAGAGCTCATTTGAGTGATTAGAGATCTCTCAGAGTGATTTATTCATCTTCATGTTTCATTCATGCATCTCATTCTCACACATTAGAATAGGGTTGCATTGCATTTCAGATTTCCTAGTCTTAGGCACACTTAAGGTTAGGGTTTATGTTCACATTCACATTCAATTTTCATTGTTTCTATCAAGGTTTAAGTGCCAAACTAGGGGATTGACAGAGGCAAACCACCCATAAGAAAATCAAGTCCATATTTTTTTTACATGTCTTTTCACAAATTCAGACATGGAAATCAGTTTTGAAGGAAAGAGCAGAGGTTGGAGCACATATATGAACTTTGAATTCTTGGAAAAGAGAAACAAGACTGATATGCCAAAATTGGCGTGTGAGTCCTACTACAAGCATTTTCTAGATCATTGTAGTTTTAGACACCCTTTTTCCAAAAACTAGTTCCTGCCCAGAAACTGTGATCTGGGACTAATAAGCCTAGACTGGCGTATGAGTCCCAGTGTGCCAAAATTTTAATTTCCAACAATTCAAAGCTAATTCAATCCTTCTTCAAATTTCTAGGTGCATACTTCCGACATCTCACCTCTTTGTTTTTATTTACATGCACTTTTAGGCTATTCAGTTAAAGATTGAATCCTATTAGGATTACGCATTAAAACTTGCATTTTATTTGTTTTTCAAAGCCCTATCTTGGTGGAAAATCCCTCATTAGTTTACAATCAGACTTAGGACAACCCTATTGCACGATCTCTTTCTCCTTTGATTTGAGATCTCTAGGGTTTCCCTTCAATGAAATAATTGTGAAGTGGGTTTGCTCTATGTCCTAAACCATACAAAAGAAAATCCCATTTTCCATTGTTTGTAGAGGGTTAGTGAGTTGTAATTTTTTAAAGTTGGATGGTTGAGGGGATATTGTATTTGAATGCACAAAGGTAGAAGGAATTCCTATAAGAATGCTTAAGGAAGTGTACATAGTACTAGTAGGTATGATTCTTGTGGTTGGTTGAAAGGTTGTGGTAGGTTGAAAGGTTGTTGTAGGTTGAAGGGTTTTTGTAGGTTGAAGGGTTTTTGTAGGTTGAAAGGTTGTAGTGGGTTTAGTACTGGTGTATGTAGGAATGGACATTGGTATTGTAGAAGATGGAATTATAATTCCTCCTTTGCTTTGACTGTTGTAGGTTGAAGAGCTTTGTAGGTTGATGTAAAAGTATTTCAAAACTTTTTGGCATCTAAAAAGTATTGAAAAACACCTACAAATCAGTTAAAACATTTCAAAAATACTTATTCAAATTTTTACATCAAGTTACCTAACTCTGATTTTTCTAATTTTTTTGCTACTTAAGGGCTTATTTTTTCCATGATGATCCTACACATACTGAACCTACGATGAGAATAAAGAATCCAAGATCAGAAAATTACAATATTCAATAAGTTGGGTTCAATAAAATGTTTAATAAGAAAAGATAGGTGGGTTGGGTTTTGCATCAAAATGAATTGATCAAAATGATGGACCACCAACATTTCCTATAAAACAAGAAATTATGTGTTAGATATGATGCAAATAATAAAAAAAATCAATCCTAAATATTATAGAAACTACAAGGGAAGTTTTGAGAGGCTATAATGGTGTGTACTTTGTTACAAAAAGGTTGTTTTTAGGTCACAAATGACTCATTTTCCTTTATTGTTGAATGGGTCCCTGTTAGGGTTTTTGAAACTGTAATTTGTGTTCTCATTTTTTTTCATTGTTTTCAATCTCAAATCCTTGGTGATCATCTCTCAAAAATTTGAAACAAATTTTATAGCCTTCTTTTTGTGTTCTTGCAATATGAATGACAACTTTGCAGCTTGATGACTTTGACAATTTTGCTTCAAACTTGTTCTCAACTTGATCTTCAACCTAAACCTTGCAAATAGACATTCAAAGAGGAGAAAAAATTGTTGATTGTTAGTGAACATGGGTTTTCCTCATTCAAACCCCTTTTAGGTAATTAAAACAAATGATGAAATAATGAAATGAGGACATGAAACATGAAACAATAAAATTTTGATACCTTGGAAGATGTCTTGGAATGAAAATATGGAAACTAACATGAAGTGGCCATGAATAATGTAGATATTCATCTTGAATAAGATATGAAACAATTCTTGCCAATAGATTTTCAATGCTACATCAACAAAATTAGCTCAACCACATGATTGATGCACTATGCCTTTGACATGATGATATGACCTTGAATTGTTGCAATAAAATCTTGATAATCTGCCACTGAATTCCTTTGAAATTCTCTTGAAGTGCTCTTGTGAATGTACTCTTGATTGCTTATATGTCTTAGGATTGCTTATGAAAACTTTCTAGGTGAAACCATGTGAATTAACCTTAAATATTTATACTAAATCTAAGAATTAGCCTCAAAATTTAAATAATTCAAGCCGACATTAGATCTAGGATTGAAAATCATTAAAATCCTACCAGAATTAAATTCAAAAAGGGGTGTCCTATGTGAGGAGGACCCATTTGACAGTAAAGGAAAATGGTTCCTAGTACAAATTTCTAGGACCATGCTTTGAGGGGATGAAATAAATTCAAAAACCCATTTCAAAAATGTCAAGCAAATGGTGTCCTATTTGGAGAGTACCCATTCACCACTAAAGGAAAATGGTTCCTAGCGCCATTTTCTAGGACCTTAAATTTTCCAAATTAAATTTCATGCAATATCATTATTGGGTATCAGGATAGATCCTTTAGAAAGTGTAATTAAGAGGGCTTGAATTTGAATTAAAGGGCCAATTAAGTTAGACAATTAACACAATTAAATAATGAAACCCTAGATAAGTGTGAAAGTGTAATACAACATTGTACAACACCCCAAATAAGGTACAAATTAAGTCTATTTTGTTTAAAATGGCCCTAGACTTAGTGTGAATGTGTACAACACAATACAACCCTCAATCAAGGCATAATTAAGTCAGTTTTATATCACTTATTCCTAAATTAAGTAGGTAAAAGGGTATTTTTTTTCTACACTATAGATAAGAAAACATTTAAGAGTCATCAATATCATAAGCTCAGATATATTTGATATGGACCACATATACTAATAGTCAATGGATAATAGATAATGCCTTCAAACTTGACCTCCCCATCCCAAATCAACACTCGCAACATAATTATTTTTAACTACTTGAAATGTTATGAGACACCTTACTCCAAAGGAGAAGTTTCACTCACTTTTGTTGAGTATAATATTATAAATTTTTAGCCTCCTTTTAATGTAGACACCATTGTTGATGTTCAAATACACCCTACTAGGAAATAGACTTTGACTACATACTTGGTTGATCATTAATATAATAGGGTAAGAACTATATTCCCTCAACTTACATATTAAAAATTATGAATGATATAAGTTATCATACTTTTATGAGTCAGTGAATAACATTTGAAACAAATTTTAATATCTTGTAATAATAGAATTTTTATTTGAATATCTATAAAGTTTAATCAATTATTTATACATTAATAAAAATTAAATTTGATAGTTTTATCATATTAAAAAAAAAAGTTCCATTTAAGGTATTTTTTAAGTTAGATTAAGCTTGAATGAGTCACATTTGAAATAAAATTTGAAATATAATTTCATTTATAATCATGAAACAATTAAGAAACAATTAAAATGAAATTATGAAATATGTAAAATATTAGAATGAAAAAATAAAAATACATTTATGTCATATTAATGTTGTATTTACATATAAACCTTAATTACCATGGCCCTCAGTTACCATTTCTGAACTATTTCTGCTCTCTCGGTCTATACCCAACTACAGCCCCTCAGTTACCATGGCCAGGAGGACCACCGCCACCACCTCCTCCACGACCACCGCCTCCTCGACCACCACCACCACCACCTCGGCCACCACCACGTCCTAGACCACCTTCAGCAAGTCCACGTCCTTCTCCGCCATGTCCTGGACCACCACCGCCGCGTCCACCCCCTTCACCACCACCGCGTCCACCGCCCCGCTCTCCACCACCACGTTCTTCACCACCACGCTCTTCCGCCACCGCAGCCTCAAGCAGGGTGGACGCAAAGATAAGGCCCAACAGAATATAGCATATTATCTTCGTACGGGATGCCATTTCTCACTCCAAAACATTCACAGACAAACAGACAGCTTTGAGAAGTTCATGTATGGCATTCCCTATTTATAGCCTTTTCTTGCACACTATTCAAACAGATAACAATGTGCGCTCTGCGTAGGACGTTTCCGAGATCCACTAGCCGCCTTGTCCCATTACAAATATCTCTAGTTTTTCTATTTTTTAAACATGAAAAAACGTTTGTCGTAAGTGAGAAAGTGAGCTGGCCATCAACTATGTAGTAGTTTTTCTTGAATATATTAACATATGCTTTTCATTAATTACTTACTATAATATGTAGATGCTAGAAGCCGTAAATTTTTGACATTGAAGGACGTTTACTATTATCCTAATCCAGAGTTTACAGATTGGATGCACAACGGACAAAAATCTAATAATAATAATAAATTATCTTTCCCTTTCTCGCCCACAAATCGTAGAATACAAAGGCCAAATATGCCCAGCGAATACGCTACTGCGATATTAGGGGGCTATGTGGTTGTGTGGTGTCTAGCATATACCCAACCTCAATTATAAATATTGTCTTCGCAATCCAGGTCTTTTAATATTTCAATCTTGCAAATTGAAACAACTTTTTGTTTCACGAATTACTTGAGAGTAATTAAATGAGTATACATGATTAAGCATAAACTAATTTGGATTAATAAAATATTATGAAAATGATCAAAAAAATATAAATTAAATTATTTTAGAAAGAAATGTAGATAATAGGTTTTTTTTAATAAAATTTTAAAGAAGAAATAATTTCATGTTATATACATTATATTAATCTGTTCATTGTTTGGAACTCTGATTTTTATAGGTCAATTATGTATCTTTGGGCTAATTTTGTGTACCATAGATTTGATCATTGATGTATGCTTCTAACCTGGCACAACACAAACTTATATAATTTGATTCATTTTGGTTTTTCTTTTTCAATCATAGTCGAGGAATAGTAGATTGTTGGGTTACTAGGGTTATTTTTCCTAGGTGAAACCCCTTTGATGAGTGGCTTTAATAGCCTTGAACAAGCATTGGTAGATAAGAAAATGATGTAATCTCTTAGATGAGAATTTTGATACAAGTATAGTTCTTTTTAATGCTCTAAGTCATAATGTTCTCATTCAATTCTCCTTGAAGTGTCGAGGTTTCACATGATTCTAGTATATGAGTTGCTCTTTTATGCCATATGATTTACCTAGGACATGGAAGTGTGGATTTCAAAGAAATAAATGATCATATGTATGTTGAAGCTAATGATAAGGCATATATGTGAGGATAAGTGTAAATAGGGTAGGGATAAGGTCAAATGTGTGGAAATGTGTGATAGAGAAATTCAAACTTAGCACAAGACTGCGTGACATGTTTTATGTAATCGTATTAGTCCATTTCCTCTAAATAAGACACAAAACTAAATAGGAATTCACATAATTTTGCAAATTTGACCATTACATAAACAATTGATGACCATTTAGCTATAAAAATTTAAATATTTTGTTGATTATTCTAATCCTAATCTAGTTTTCTCATTTTTGGTAGTTTAGTGACCAATCTATTCTAGAAACAAACTATTAGTTTCTTAGCTTTCTTAGCCTAGATTATGGCATTTTTATTTTCTAATTAATCCTAGTCTTGCACTATGCCCATCCTTTAGAAGACATGGCTAGTAATTTAGGCATGAAGTCTTATAATTTTAATAGGAAGATTAAACTGTTTGGTCTAATTCTTGAATATGGTAGAAATAATTTTGAGCCAACATATTATATTTGGAAAACTTATTTTACTCATCAAATTTTGTTCCAATTCTTTGAACATAAAAGTAAAATATTTTCATTCTATATTATGGGGACGGTGAAATGAATAGGAATTAGTTTAAGGTTCTTACATATTTTTGAATTAATCTCCTTTTAAATAATCGTGCATAATATCACTATAAATAATTCTTAATAAGGTTGGGGCTTTGTTGTTAATGAGATTTTCCTCACATGAGTTTTTTGTCACCTACATTAAAATAGCTTAAGCCTCACTTGTACTAATCAATCTAAAACCTATTTACAATATTTATAATAATTTGATAATAGAGATCATTATTTTTTCTTCCAAGCTAATGGATACTAGGTTTTAGCATTTTTATTTATCTTCTTAAAATATCATTGCTAAAAGTTTTAATAAACTCTAGTTGGTTGAAAAAGATTCTTAATTATGGTAAACATATCATTCTTATCTAGTGTATACGCATGAAATTTAATTTGTATATTTAAATGGATGTTAAAAATATTCTTCCTTTTAAGGTAATATTTCTTGCTCACTTCCTTTTTTACACTTAAATCATTTTATCATTAGTCACTAATTCTTCTCCATTATATTTTATCTTCCTTCATAATGGAATAAAAAATATAGTCAATACTCTACCTCTATCCTTATCCCTATCATTGTATCTAGGATAATTTGCGACCTTTGATTTTTTAATATTAGCTTACTTTCTCGGTTTTAACACTCTTTTTTATGGAGCATGTTGGGACTAAAAAATTTAGTGTCAAAAAAACTTTGTTGATTCCTAGTTTCTAATCCAGAGTTTAGGATTTTTAATTGCTATTTATAATCAATTTGAAAATTACTTGTATGGGTTTTCATTTTCATAATTTTCTCTAATGGATCTTTTTTCTTTGAATATATTATGTCTTATTAAGGTTCTAAATGTTTAAAGTATGTTGGTTATCTTTTTAGGAATTGTTGATGCCAAAAAATGACAAGGTAATAGCCTTATGGGAAACTTAGTTAATGGGGGGACCAACTACGCTAAATTGATGGATCTACAGGTTCATAAAGAAGCTAACTTCTTCTGTATTTTGGGTTTTGGAATGGGAAAAGGAAGCAAATATAGAAATAAAGATCAAACTAAGGCGATACGCCAAGATGTTGATATAGGCACGGTAAATCTATCTTTTGGATGCAATTTAAGGGCCTGTTCAGCAATCTACTAAGTCCTAGAATAACAGAAATCAAAGATGAAGCGTGAATAATTTATTCAATAACATAAAGTAACTCTCATACACATTTAGTGAAAAGAAGAGTCAAAAATATGGTTTAAATCAACAAACTTATATTGAAATCATAGAAGTTCTGCAAATAAACTACTTAATATAGTAATGAAATAGTATAATGTTTTGTCAAATAGCTTAAGAAAAAAAAGAGACTGATCAATGGCATAGTCTATGAGTCTTATACAATAATCTAAAAATAGTACAAAAGGCCTATTGTCTTTCATAGTTATTTTTGTATCTTCCCAACTTATTTTCAAAAGGAAGTAGTATAAATAGAAAACAATCCCATTGCTTGGAAACCTAGTAATAGAAAAGATTCCCTCATCACGAGCAATAATGCCTAGAGCAATGATTTACTAAGGCTGTTACAACAAAAAAAGATTCGAGCCAGAGAATGTAGTCACCTTTGAGCTAGATGCATCCCCTATGAATGTTGGCAGTGGTCCAAGTAGAACATTGTGCAGACATGTGTCGCTTACCCATGGAGTCAATTAGGACACGTGGCGATAGGTCAAGGTTTGTGGTTCCTTCCTCCCTCCTTGCGATGAAAACCCACATGGGGAAGACACATGGAGAAGTCCTTGCTACCAACGTTGACTTTGGGATCCACCAAAAATGTGTACATAGACTGATGCTACGTGGCACATGGATGAGGTTTGTTGGGGAAGTGAAAGGAAGGAGGGCTAAAATGTGTGCGTTGTTCACACATGGAAGCATGGCAGGGCACACCGAAGAAATAAAGGAGGGAATCCTTGTGAAGAGCATTGGGAAAACATGTGGTGGTAGTGGGTGAAGTTCTTAAAAATGGGCCCAAGGATATTCAAATGTACAAGGTGTGGGCTAGACTTAGAAAAATACAAACAACCCGAAGGGAGCTCGAGGAAATTTATATCCACAGATTTTGGCATCTACTAGGGGCATTTCACCTACAAAATCAGGAATCCAAAAATTTAGGTTTGAAGACCAGAGCCTTATCCATTGGGTGATGTAATTAGAGCTTGGAGAGAGTAGTCTATAGAGGTATCCAGTCGGCCTCAGATGGCATCGCTATGTCACATAAATTCTCTTGGACTTCATGCAAATAGATCACTTCCTTGTATGGTAGCATCATGGATATATTGTCCCTAGACTCGAGTTGGAATAGAAGTTGTGCTAGATTTGATGAGTGATGCCCTCAATATCCTCTACAATAGGGGGTTGATTGAAGCTCTGAAAAGAAGATGTGTCTTGTTGCTTCTCCTCAATCTTTGTTGTGATTTTCTCCAGTATGTCCACTGATTCATTGGAAAGAAATGGGGAGGAAAGGCCCATCAATGTTAGCTGGGAGAATTTTTCCTAGGTGTTGTTCATAGTTTGACCCAGTGTGGCAGCACACTTGCTAGTATGGAGGATGCTTGCATGGTAGTGGATGAACTCCTTTGCTATTTTGGAATCTAACTTGTGGTCCCCAATCCTCGTTCTTACTAAGTCCTAATTTGGCACTATGTATAGCTTATGTAACAAAATTTTCTCCTCAGGAACCTTCTCTTTGATGAATTGTAGGAATTGCTCAATCATTACCTGAACTTCCCTGCCTAAACTTGTTGCTTCTTGCATGAACTAGGCTATTTGAAGGAGGTTCATCTGCGTACTAGGGGGTTGGGGAGTATTCTTCAGAAAGGAAATGTTTGCATCCTTTGAACCAACATCCTATGTCAGTTATGCATTCCTCTTGTCTACAGTGGAGAGTTCCTGTAAGGTTCTAAAATCAGCAAGCCGTCTTTCTTCGGCTTGGCTTCTGTTTGTTGATTCCCTTTCGAGGGAAAGCTTCACATCTTGGATTTCCTTCTCAAATTGAGCCTATCGGCCTTGGAAATCCATTTTCCTCTATTGCATTCATTGCACTAATTAAGCACATTGATGTTGAAACTCCTCATTATTTTGTTGCATCTCCTCTTTCATCCAATCCAACTAGTCCTATAATTTTTAGTTTCTCTGGTATAGCTTGGTGACCAAGTGGGAATCTTAGGATTGGAACTTTGCAAGTTCCTCCCGAAGTCTTTCCTACTCTGTCTACACTTGTTGTGACAAGTGTGCAATTTCTACATCCTTTTCTTTATCCTTCGCTAGTAGGACTTCAATTCTCCCCTTGATAATTTTGAGCTCTTCTTCAACTAGCGACCAGACTTAAGGAAATTGGTGGTCACCACTCAGTATGTCTCCCCCATGAGTTCAACTTTATCTTGTAACCAGGCTATGCTTAGATCGAGTCCCATAGCATAGATGTTGTAATCCTTGGGTTGCATCTCTCCCTGAGGTGGTTAGATGCATGGTTGCAAAATGCAGTGATTGTTGGGCCTCATTGAAAAGTGTATGCACCTTTGGCTCAACTGAACTTTTAGCATTCTTGGCCTTTTGCTTCTAGATCCTAATAGCCCATACTTGCTTTCTTTTATTTCCCTAGAATAAAAATTATGTTGGTGGTCGAATGAGTTCACTTGTGAAGGGTACATTGGGAGGAACAACAAAAAGGAATGAGAGGGTAGTGGTTTTAGATGATTTCTTCCTCAAAAGATAGAATGTTAGTGGGGAGAATGGGGCAACATGCCAAGGTTCGTTCTATGAACCAATGGGAGGACTCATTAGGTGCGGGGGTGGTAGGAGAGTCATGGCAAATTTCATCTATTAGGCGAACTGGGTTGGGGTTTCAATGGAGGCTATGGATTATGCTCCAAGGAATGGTGGAAAGGTCTGCAAAGGAGTAAAGGAAAAATGTCCCACCTGGTAGAATTAGGAGAAACCTCCCATGACTATTGTAATAGAAGCAGAAAGGAAGGGCCAACACTTGAAGTGAGGGGCGATGTGGAGACATCAAGAGGAACCAAAGATTGTGAAGCAAGAAAAGAGGGAGTGGAAGATACCTATAGTGCAAATGATTATGATCCCTGGCTCATTGCAGGCTCTTGTGAATCCTTTTTTGGAGTTTCATGTATGCGTTTCTTTTTTGTTGGTGGGGAATTTTCCATCTCTATGACCTTTGACAGTCATTGTTGGACAATTCTAGGTTTTTTTAATGGCCCATGTGTGTTTCTGTGACGATCCCAAATGTGATATATTCACTTGTAGCTTTGAAATAGTTGTGTTAGGCTGCACCACTACTTGATTAATTTTCTGCATTGAGGTTGTTTGCACTCCATTCCCCTTCACTGTATATTTTCTAGCCTCCTCTAGGTCTACATCCTCATCACCACTTGCGTCGGTATATTTATGCTCATTGTTCAAAAACTTATTAAATCTGTCATTTATCTCTACGTCCTGATAAGGGGTATCAAGGTGTTGAATCTCTTTTCGGTAAATCTAGAAATCCTTAATCCTTTCCTCACTCGAGTTAAATTTTTTTACCAAATCATTGCCAATGGTGGCACCCATTTGGCGCTTCTCATTATACTTCGTCAAAGGAAAGTAGAACTTAAACCATGGAGGCCTACTATCCTCTGTTGGAATGTAAAACAAGTCTACCAATAGATCATCTTGATCTTTTAGTGGATTACTCCACTTTTCCCAGTAAGGTTGGAGGTTGTGCGTTACCTTGAAAAATGCATTTGGTAAGTCATTGTCAGGGTTATATTGCCATTTTTCACAAATCCATACTATGCCTAGATGAGCCAGCTTTGCTTCAAGTAGCTTATATGTCTACTTCTTGGCCATCACCACCAACTTGAAAGTCAAAGGGTAGAAGAATAAACATTTCTTACCCTTTCCTCCACAAAAAATATTATTGATAATCGACACTTTTTGAAACATTTCAAGGGCCAACACCTTGTTTATGATGCATGTCGAAAGTCAGAATGGTTCCTCAATAAATCCACACATCTGATTGAATGTGAAATCCTCTCCAAGAAACTAGTCACATTTCAGAGTGAAACTTTGAATCCACCATGTCTGGTTGATAGAAAGTCGATAAAGACCGCCATCCTCACTCAAGTCTTGCAGAATCAGAGTAAAAAAGTAATCTAAAAATTCATAATAGTCATAAGTTGAGGAGAGGATAGTAGTCCATATAGAAATTGGCCTTCTTATTCCTGTAGATGTCAAAATCTGCATTTTGGTTAATAACTAACATAGACAGGTATGATTAATATTCAAGCAAAGCAAACCTTCAACATCCATATGAGATATCTAACATGTTTTAAAATGCTATCCAATAATAAGACACATAAAAGCATACAATTAAAAACATGAAATCAATCTATCCCATATTGGATTGGTGTCACATGTGCTAGTGACCCTTTCCCAATCCTTGATCAATAGCTAAATGATGATGTATTGCAATGGAGATGAAGAACAAGATTATTTCTCAAACCAAAAGAGTAACCTTGCATAAAATTGTGGATCATATGAATGAGGATTAAGCATGCTTTTATAGATTTTGGTGATGACAGATTGGCCAAGATGGTGAATGTGGGACTAAAGATCCTCCAATGAGAAGATGACACTTGTCAAATGGTGAGTGGTCAATGGTTGTGCAAGATTTGGGAAGAGTTCCCATGAGAGGGAGAATTTGAATTCAAATTTTCCAATAAATGTTGAGTTTGACTTTGAAAGGGGACATGTAAGAGGCATGTAAGGCCTCATAAATGCTCTGTTTGGTGTACATGTCCACTTGGGGGGAGATTCAAACCTAGAGAATATTCTCCCTTTATGCCAAGTTGAAAATAAAGATTTTGATAAATCAATTAAATGTAATTTCATGTGCAAGTGGCCAAATCTAGAGAATGCAAGTGGGTGAGATTAGCATTAGATTTAATCAGGATTAATTAGCTAGGATGATGATTAGGATGCTTTGACTTTTATGACTTAAATATTTGATTTATTTAAATCAGAAAAGGATGGAAAATGATTTGAATTTAATTAAATAAAAGGTTTGATTTATTTAATTAAAATGAGGGTGATGGGATCAAGTTGATTTATTTGATTTAAACTAATGACTTTAGGAGATTGATAAATAAACTTGATTTATTTGTCGAATGGATGCATTATGTCAATTTGACATGTCTACATTTTGCCCCTCTTTGAAGCAATGTACTTGTTGCGTTGGTTCAAAGAATAACTTGCCGCAATCAAAATTCAAAAAAAATTTGATTTTTCGGATGCCCCAGCGGAAAGTACACTCGTACATTGCCTCCTCGAGAGATCGAGTGAAAATATTTGATTTGAGGGTCGATCTCACGATAAAGAGGTTCAAAATGGATGGTGATGGATGATGATGCAAATGAGATGATTTCTAGATGCTTAGAATAACAAATCTATATTATCCTAAACAACTTAAATGATGATATGATATGAGATGGATGAGATTGATGATGTGAATGATGTTGTAATTATGCAATGGATGATTTATGCAGATGCTTAGACTAACAGATCTATATTATGATGATGAAGCAAATGCAATGCATGTGAAATGATCGATGTTTCCTATGATGTATGATATGGATGATATGTGGTATGCTGATAGTTTCTAGATGTAAGATGGATGCATGATGGATGCAGGATGGATGGTTGTATGATGGATGCATGATGGATGCATTGGTGATGTTATGTTAGCACAGAAATGAGATGATGACAAGAGGATCCAACAAGTTCATGATTGGTCGAGACTTTATTAGAGATGATGATGATAGATGATGATAATGATAAATGATGATGATTTGTTTATCAAGGATTGGGACTTCCAAAGGGTCACTTACTTTATGTTTGATAACACGCATAGGTACGATGCATCAAGGTATCAAGAACCAGGATGGCGTTGTACCTAGTGTGATGGACTTTGACTCAACAAGCAGATAGGAGTATTCTTGTTCACACTTGACATACAAAAACCTTGCTAGGGCATACCTAACAAAGCAAGTATTCGCCAAGTTATATTACAAGAGTGTCCAACAAGCACAGCAGACAAAATAATAATGATTGTTGCCCCATTCCTATCTCTCTAAATCCTTCATTTGGATATCATCGAGAGGTCCTTGGAATGAATGCAATAAGATAAATCAAAAGGAAAGATCAAGTACACAAACAAGCCAATGTTCTTCATACCTTCAGCCAAAGGGATGTGTTTTGATAGGATAAGAATCCAAAGTGATATCCAAAATGATGCCCATTGTCGGAACGATATATCCTAGGACATGCATTGTATAGGATGATGATGGTTTGATAAGTTCATTGATAGGCTAATGATATAAAGTTGACTAACATGTTTGAAAATGATCGAGACTTTGATTTTTTTTTAAAGATTTGTTGCTTCAATTTTGATTTTACGATTGAAGTTTGCTTTTGCCAATTGTTGTGATTGTTTCTGTTTGCGTTGCCAAAGGATGAAGGTGACGATCAGTTTATTATGGATGATTGATTATTTCAAGTGAAAGTGTGATGAGATGGATGGATTTTTTCAAATATTTGGATGTTTTTGACATTTTGAAATGTTTTGAGGCTATTTTTGGTGTTTTTTGAGATTTTACAAATGTTTTTGATTTTTTGATTTTCCAATGTTTTTGGATTTTGTGTTTTTTCAATGTTTTTGGATTTTTATGTTTTACGATTTTTTTTGGATTTTGATGTCTCAGGGGCTGATCAAAGATTATCCTTGCCTATGTTTAAGCTCAGAGATGGCGTAGTTTGAATTCCAATGTTTTTGATGTTTTCTGATTTTATTAATGTTTTTGGATTTTTGCATGATTTTGACGATTTTGATATGGATATGTGTGACGATATCAGTGCTCTGTTTATGATTTTTGTTAAAGACCAAGCTAAGGTTGATTGATCAGATTGATGGATTGATGATGATAATAACACTGTTGAGGATACATAACAATGCAATGATAGTGTTATGCAACACAATGATTGGGATGTTGATGGGATTGATGATGATAACATTGTTGAGGATGCACAACAATGCAAGGATAGTGTTAAGAAACACAATGATTGGGAAAGATATCCCAGGATGAAGATGAGTTGATTGGATTTGATTTGATCAAGATTATTGAAGCTTGGTTTGGAACAAAAGATGTTTTGGATGATTTGATGTGATGTTGAAGGATGTGTTTAGATGCGACTGATAGTGATTGTTTTGATCAATTTTTGATGAAAGATGAAGTGTGATAAGGAACATGTTCTCGTGAAAATGTGCCATGGACTAGTGATTCGGATTTTTGCTCACGAGTGCTTTGACTAGTTTGATTTCAACATTTTCCAATGTTCAGATTGCCACATGAGTAGGAGGATATAGATCAAGATTTATTCCTGAAGCAAGATGTAAATATCTGCCCCTAGTGTCTAGCAATGTATGGAATGTGATGGATGGATGTTCAAATAAGTGTACGGATGGATGGATACGCAAAGGATGCAAAGGATTATCTTGCAATAAGATAAGGTGTTCGGATAAAGAATGCTCATTTGGATAATGCCTCATGGCTCAAATAATGCTGCATAAGATATGATTTAATGAAAACGGCCCATGTCAAGATGTTCACCGTAAGAAAACGTAAAGTGTGTACCAAAATTTCATCAAGATCAAGATAACTTGGACTATGGATCATGAAGATAGATGAAAATGGATTGGATAAATGGATTTATTATGGATAAGATGGATGGAATACTCAATTTATTACAGATGGGATGAGATGCTTTCAACTGAAGTGGTGCATGTAGATGCTCGATTCCACACATGATGCCTGTTTTCTAGGTTTACATCATGGTCTTTCCCAAAGCGCCGCCCATGCAGTTTTCACTAGAGGATGATTTTTTTCTTTATTGTTTTCAATCCTTTTTCTGATTTTTTTTTCTTTTTTTTCTTTTTTTGATTTTTCTGAAAATTTCATGCTGAACCATCTAGTGGTGTTGATGTAGATGCCTCTGTCATAATGTACCATCGATATCCTACCTGAAGGAGTTGCTTTGCTAAGATACGTGCACTTGAATGCATCTTTTGGGATTCTTGATCTGCTTTGTCGATACTAGAGTTAACTCTGTCTCTGTGCGTACATCGCGATAAAGTACCTTTTGAATCCTTATGATGAAGGGTCATTGCCAATACATGGTCAATATGATAATTGGATATCATGCGTGGAGGTCTGGATGGAGTGCGTTTAGGGATAAGAGATGGATTGGTTGACAGTTTGGAACCTTTGACTCTCCAAACTTGTGAAGATGAGTAATGATGGGTGGATACGGAAGTGTGCATGGAATTAGGACCAACTACTTGATATACTTTGTAAGTCACTTGAAAAACCTGATTTTGATTTTTTGGACATCTTTGATGGATACTTTTCCCTCTTTTAGTTTTCCCCATAGTTTCTTAACTGATGGAGTTTGATAGGGATGATCTTTCTTTGTATTCTTTGGTATCCATGCATATTTGATTTGTCCATTATGCTTCTTAGATTCTTTTGATTTGATAACATTCTTCGTACTTTGATTCAAATATTTCCTCTGATGTTGGTCCCAATTCGTAGATGGGGTGATGGGTGGATGAAGATTCATGGTGTGGCTGGTTGTAGTATTGACATCGGTTTCATCATAAGGATTCTCTGTGCTCCCTATGTTGACATTTGCTTGAGACATAGTTGCCCCAAGTATGGTTGTAGTAGCAACTTCATGCTTTGATTCTGCCTATTCTGAGATCTCTTGTTTAGAAGGCACTCTCTGATAAATGACCACCATAGGTGATGTTTCAATTTGCTGCTCTGCTAACTCTGGATGTTCTATCTAACTTGTTTCCTTGGGTGGATAATTATGGATATCTTTATTCATGATGTCCTCAATATGATTTTGGGACATATTTGATCTTGATGTTGAAAACTCAGTTTGATTGTAGGAGTTAAGAATATTCTCTTTTTTGTGTAACATAATTTTGTTCTAGATGAAGATCATCTACGTGTCCATCCATAGAAAGCATCTCATGGGTAGATGGAGGAGTAAGTGCTATGTGGATGTGATCATCTTGTGTGGATAGGAGAATATACATTAGATCATTGTAGTATCTTGGAGATACAAATTTTTGATCTTGATTTACTTTGGGATTGCTTTCGATATGCTTTGGATCAAGTTCTTGACATGGGTCGGTTTCAAAGGATGGACCGCTTACAAATGGCTTTTGGATGTCGACCTTAGGCATGGTCAAGTTCAAGGTTCCTTCAGCATCTGTAACCATGAGGTCAAAGGGGATCAACATGTTTTGAAAATGACCATTGCTAGACCTTAGTGAAAGATTTTGATCTTGCTTTGGAATAACTTCTTGAGATATGTCCTCTAACTCATAAAGCGATGTAGAGACATTTTCAATATGATCATTGGTCAATGGATCATGCATTATGTCAATTTGATCAAATAATCCTAACACTCCTTGAAAGAGATCACTAAAAATTGGCTCTTGATGTATAGTGAGTTGATCATTGGATTGTGTAGATACATCCTCAATGTGCTCCTCGATGGAGAGGTTTTGATCATTTTTTTTGACAGTTGCGATGGAGAGATTGTGAATGTCTTCGACCATAGAGTCAAGTGATATTGATATTTCTTGAATTGGTTCATTGTCGAGTTTTGTTGGTGGATTTTGATCGTGATTCAAAAGTGACTCTTGACATATGTCGATTTGATCATTGGATGAAGTAAACGTGTGCTCAGTGATGGATTGATCTTGATCCTTGTTTTCAATACTTGTCATCTTTTGTGTTGGTTGGGTAGCTTGAGATTTTTCAAGCCCTTGGTGGTAGGCTTGATGTGCTTTTAGTGCGATACTATGATATTGACTTTTTGCACTTGGTTTCGGCGGTAGTGGTGGTATATTTGGAATCATGTTGGATGTAATGACAAGTGTTTGAGATACGCTCGGAGTGATTATGGTAGTGATGGGTTGAGATGTGATGGGTGTGATAGTGGTGTTTGGAATGATTGAAGGGATAGTGATGGTTGGAATGATCTAGGTGATAGGTCCTTGGGAGACCATATTTCGATTTGGGATCAATGTTGTTGTTTGATTAGATACCATTTGTTGGTGCAATGTCAATGGTATATTCAAAGGAGTTGACATGATGGTTTGATTGACATTAGGTGGATTGATTGGTGCTAGGTAAAGGGGGAAGCCCTAAACCAATGAATGATGTTGGTAATAGTGGTGGAGATTTCCCTTGGCACAACGCCTCAACTATTTTGGAAAGTTTTGCAATTTGATCTCGCCAAATTTGTTCTTGATTTTGATCTTGACTCACTTGAGATAGTTGATTTGGCTTTTTTTAAAGCGGATTTGGGATGCCTACTTGCGGTTTTTGAATGGGTTTATGGGAAAATCGACTTTGGATAATGTTCTGATTTGGGATGATGTTTAGATTTGGCATGATAGGATGAACATTGTTGGTATTGGGAATCATTTTTCCAAAGTTTTCCGAGTTAGGATTCATGTTTCAAAAACTTGCACTTGGTACATCCACATTTGGCAAGTAGGGATTTGGTGGGATGATGTTGCTCGTTTGAAGACTCATGTATTGATTGTTTAGAGGATAGACTTGTAAGTTTGGACTTTGATTTAAATCTATTATGGGGAGATGTGTTCCAAAATTCAGATTGGGCATACTCACATTCGTTGTGCTATTGATATTCGTAGGAGATAGTGATCCTATGTATGGATGTGAGTTTCCATAATCCCATGGTTTCGTGAGGCTTGGATAGTTTGGTTGGTTTGGACCGCTCATGATGTATGAATCTATTTTATATTCCATGTTCTTCTTGTGTTTTGACCTTGTTGACCTCTAAGGTGTTCTAGGATCAATGATGATATGAATAATGAATGGGGTGAATGATGAGAGTGATGAACGTTTAGGAACTTTGGATAAATGTTAGACTTAGGGCTTGATTTTGATTGGTTGATTTGGATGATGAACTTTTAAACCCTAATATGTTGGATGTGATCTTAGGATGAACTTGTTCAAAGGATTGCTAATCCAATTAAATGTATGAGAAAGGACTCATTCCCATACATCTCACTAAACAAGGTGATTTTGATGATGATGATTTAAGGATGATTTACCCAAGTCTAGAATGATGTTTCCAAAGTTCTAAAGTTGTACGATTTTTTGAAAGTCTCACTCCACCATCTCTATCCATCAATGGTACTTGTGTTTAAGTAGTACCGACACTGAAATCTGAACAGACTGGATGCACAACGGACAAAAATCTAATAATATTAATAAATTATCTTTCCCTTTTTCGCTCACAAATCGTAGAATACAAAGGCCAAATATGCCCAGTGAATTCCCTACTACGATGTTGGGGGACTATGTGGTTGAGTGGTGTCTAGCATGTACCCAACCTCAGTTATAAATATTGGCTTTGCAATCCAGATCTTTTAAGATTTCAATCTTGCAAATTGAAATTACTTTTTGTTTCACGAATTACTTGAGACTAATTAAATGAGTATACATGATAAAGCATAAACTAATTTGGATTAATAAAATATTATGAAAATCAATCAAAAAATATATATTAAATTATTTTAGAAAGAAATGTAGATGATAGGTTTCATGTTATATACACTATATTAATGTGTTCATTGTTTAGAACTCTGATTTTTATAGGTCAATTATGTATCTTTGGGTTAAATTTATGTACCATAGATTTGATAATTGATGTACGCTTCTAACCTGGCACAACACAAACTTATATAATTTCATTCATTTAGGTTTTTATTTTTCAATCATAGTTGAGGAATAGTAGATTGTTGGGTTACTAGGGTTATTTTTCCTAGGTGAAACCCCTTTGATGAGTGACTTTAATAGCATTGAACAAGCATTGGTAGATAAGAAAATGATGTAATGTCTTAGATGAGAATTTTGATACAAGTATAGTTCTTTTTAGTGCTCTAAGTCATAATGTTCTCATTCAATTATCCTTGATGTGTCGAGGTTTCACATGATTCTAGTATATGAGTTTCTCTTTTATGCCATATGACTTACCTAGGACATAGAAGTGTGGATTTCAAAGAAATAAATGATCATATTTATGTTGAAGCTAATGATAAGGGATATATGTGAGGATAAGTGTAAATAGGGTACGGATAAGGTCCAATGTGTGGAAATGTGTGATAGAGAAAATCAAACTTAGCACAAGAGTGTGTGCACATGCTTTACGTAATCATATTAATCCATTTCCTCAAAATAAGACACAAAACCAAATAGGAATTGACATAAGTTTACAAATTTGACCATTACATAAACAATTGATGACCATTTAGCTATAATATTTTAAATATTTTGCTGATTATTCAAGCCCTAATCTATTTTTCTCATTTTTCATAGTTTAGTGATCAAACTATTCTAGAAACAAAATCTTAGTTTCTTACCTTTCTACCATTATTTATGTCAATGTGGCATGGATGTTGATATAATTTTTTTCCATAGAAACTATACATAATCTATATACCATAGAAGGAAACCTTCCCTAGATGTTGGCATGTTTATTTTCTAATTAATCCTAGTCTTGCGCTATGCCCATCCTTTAGAAGAAATGGCTAGTAATATAGGAATGGAGTCTTACAATTCTAATAGGAAGATTAAATTGTTTGGTCTAATTCTTGAATATGTTTGAAATAATTTTGAGCTGACATATTATCTTTGGAAAACTTATTCTACTCATCAAATTTTGTTCCAATTCTTTGAACATGATAAAAATAAAATATTTTATTTCTATATTATTGGGATGGTGAAATGAATAGGAATTAGTTTAAGGTTCTTACATATTTTTGAATTAATCTTCTTTCAAATAATCGTGCATAATATCACTATAAATAATTCTTAATAAGGTTGGGGATTTGTTGGTAATGAGAATTTTCTCACATGATTTTTTTGTCACCTACATTAAAATACCTTAAGCCTCAATTGTATTAATCAATCTAAAACCTATTTACAATATTTATAACAATTTGATGATAGAGATCATTATTTTTTCTTCCAAGCAAATGGATACTAGGTTTTAGCATTTTTATTTCTATTCTTAAAATATCATTGCTAAAAGTTTTAACAAATTCTAGTTGGTTGAGAAAGATTCTTAATTATGGTAAACATATCATTCTTCTATAGTGTATACACATGATATTTAATTTGTATGTACTCAAATGGATGTTAAAAATATTCTTCATTTTAAGGTAATATTTCTTGCTCACTTCTGTTTTTACAAATAATTCATTCTATTATTAGTCACTAATTATTCTCCATTCTTATATTTTATCTTCCTTCATAATGGAATAATAATTATAGTCAATACTCTACCTCTATCCTTATCCCTATCATTGTATCTAGGATAATTTGTGACCTTTGATTTTATAATATTAGCTTACTTTCTTGGTTTTACCACTCTTTGTCATGGAGCATGTTGGGACTAAAATAATTAGTGTCAAAAAAAATCCTTTTTGATTCCTAGTTTCTAATACAAAGTTTAGTATTTTTAACCCCTATTTATAATTGATTTAAAAATTAGTTGTATGGGTTTTCATTTTCATATTTTTCCCTAATGGATCTTTTTTCTTAGAATATATTATGTCTTATCAAAGTTATAAATTTTTAAAGTTTGTTGGTTACTTTTTTAGGAATTGTTGATGCCAAAAAAATGACAAGGTAATAGCCTTATGGGAAACTTAGTTAATGGGGGGACCAACTATGCTAAACTGAGTGACCTCTGGGTTTTGTAAGAAGTTGAATTCTTCTATCTTTGGGGTTTTGGAATGGGAAAATGAAGAAAATATAAAAATAAAGATCTAACTAAGGAAATGCACGAAGATGGAGATATAGGCATGATAAATCTATCTTTTGGATGCAATTTAAGGGCCTATTCAACAATTTGCTAAGTCCCAAAATAAAAAAATTTCAAAGATGAAAACCTAAATAATTTATTCAATAACACAAAGTAACTCCCATACACATTTAGTGAAAAGAAGAGTCAAAGACATGGCTTAAATTAGAAAACCTATATTGAAATCATAGAAATTTTGCAAATAAACTACCTAGTACAGTAATGGCATAGTATAATATTTTTTGAAATAGCTTGAGAAAAAGAAAGGTTGATCAATGTCATAATCTATGAGTCTTATAGAATAATCTAAAAATAGTACAAAAGGCTTGTTGTCTTTCACATTTTTGTTTGTATCTTCCCAACTCAGTTTCGAAAGGAAGAAGCAATATAAATAGGAAAAAATACCACTGTCTGGTTAGACAATAATAGAAAAGATTTCATCATCACAAGCAATGATGCTGAGAGCAATGATTTCATAAGGTTGTTGCAATAGAAAAAGATTTGAGCCATAGAATGTAGTCACCTTCAAGCCAGATGCACCCCCTACGAATGATGGTGGCGGTCCTAGGAGAACATTGTGTAGACATGTGTCACTTACCCATGGATTCAATTAGGACATGTCGTGATAGGTCAAGGCCTATGGTTCATTCCTCCCTCTTTGCAATGAAAACCCATGTGGGGAAGACACATGGAGAAGTCCTTGCTACCAGTGCTAACTATGGGATCTACCAAAAAGTGTACTTAGACTAATGCTGCATGGCGCACATATGAGTATTTTTGGGGAATCGAAAGGAAGGAGTGTTGTGTTGGAAACAAGCTACACTGACAGGGGGTGAATCAGTGTTCTGCAAAAATTAACTTTATTATTCTAACCTTTAATCCACTTAGAGCATTTAATCAAAATTAATATGCAAAAATAGAAGGAAAAAGACCACACAACCATAACACAAGGATTTTTACATGGAAGCCTTGTTAGGGGAAAAACGATGGTGGATGGACAATCCACAATAAGTTATGAGTATACACAAAAGAAGTATTACAAAATGGGAATGCACTTGCATTCAGGCTGGCTGCCTAGAGCTCACTGCTCAAAAGGATGGGCTCATTTCCCTTACCATGATTCGGATTAGATCCAAAAATAAAAAAAACTGAATGGATAGCATCTACTAATTCTTGATTATAGTTCTGGTTAAGCTCTAATGTCAAACTTCTATCCTTATGACAGATATCAAACTTTTGCTCTGCTCTGCTTAAGTTCACACACAAAATCTTTATGTGCCAATCAAATTGTGCATGATATCACTCAAATACTCCTTGGATGTTCATATCATACACCAATACACCTTTTTTTATTCCAAAAAATGATGTAATTGATCATCTAAATATATTTTTGACTAAGGGTTTAATCACTACAAGTCAGCTCAATCCAACTTAAAAATATTTGCAGCTAGTTAGCCCAAATTATGAATAATTTAGATGTGTATTCAAAAAAATTGACTAGTCCATAGCTAGGACCCATAATTAAAAATTTTAACATGAAAAAATCTTAGATTATTTCACTTAACACATCCATAGTGTGCAACATTCACTAATTCGACTACAACAAACAAATAGATAGAAAGTATCCTACCAGACCTCCAAACTCGTACTGCAACTAATGGAACACCACAAAACTCAATAATAAGATAATCCATGTGATCATAAAGTAATTCCAAGGATCCACAATGTAGAATGATGATCTGGTGAAACCGTCTGACCGGATACCCTATTCCTCAAGTATTCTATTGGTAATACACAATATTATACTTTATCTGCCAGTATAACTAGATATTGAATAATGGACCATAGGGATGACTTCAGTTGCCATCAATGACAACACTAGAAGCCATATTCCAACAATCTCCCCCTTTGGCATTGATAGCAACACTTAGTGAAAAAAGACTAAGTGTCAAAATTGAAAAGCACATTGCCAAAATACAAAATACTACTTCCCCTAAGAATATCAAGGAATTTTTCATTTCACTCTCTCCCCCTTTGACAAAAATTACAAAATTGGGGTATCCAAAATTGCAAAAAGTTATACGCACATCCAAAGATTTACAAAAATTTGAAGATGTCTGCAAAGACATTATTCAGTCCACTTAAGTTTGAGTCCTACACACTTTTCAGACTCTCCAAAATGGTAATGCAACCACAAAGAAGATATGAAAAATTTGCTGCTACTTCAAGAATTATCGGATCAGGAACAGTCATAGCTCCTTTAGCTTCTTTCAGAGTATTCACCATCATCTCAATCTTTGGACTTATTACCCCCCTTAGTTCACATACTCTACCAATAATGCTTTCAATTTCAAGCTTCAAATTCTTTATTTGGTTGAGTAAAGAAATAATTACCTGACTTTCTTGATGACAAATACTATTAGATAATGGGTCAAAAGTGTTGGAAATAGTAACCAATTGCTACTCAATATCTTTCACCTACTTCTCATTTGCTTTAGTAAATTTTGACAAGACTAAGTAGGACTTGTACACTTGTCCTCCTTCAGATATAACACCTTGAATATTCTTTATGCAAGAGCCTAATATATTTTTTTCTTTGGAAATCAATTCATTTAGGCTATCAATTCTCTTCTCCTTGAACTCCCTTTTTACTTTAACTAGAGATGATTTCTCAAAAGATTCAAAATGAGAATCTACAAAGTTTATTAATTTCTTCAACTCACCAAAGTAAGAGCTTGATGGGTCCATAACATAAGTAGGCATTAACTTCTTTGGGACACCATATGCAAGTTTTAACATTTCACTATCCTTAATGTGAGATTTCAATATCCTCTCATTGGCTTTAGCCTGTGTAACGCCCGTCGTGCAAACCCCAGAGAACACACACATAATGCGAATAATTTTTTTTTTTAAATAATAAAAGTAACATGTAACAACATTAAACCATAAACACATAGCATAACACATAACATTAAAACACATGGTTCCCTGGGGCACGCGAGGTTACATTGCAACCACAAAACAATATAAAGATAATGAAACTAACATAACCATTTGATCTATGAAAAACATAAACAATGATACAACTGATAGTCATGATGCGAGTATGACAACATCGCACAATTACATCCATGGTAAATCTTTTAACAAGATCCAAATCAAACCTAACTATTACATCATTGAAATAATATTACATTACAATTTTCTTTGATACATGAATTACATTGAATTTCCCAACGTGGGGATTGATACAAGAATAATGAACATGAAGTACAACTGAACATTGGAACATCTGCACTGCGGAAAGCTGAGATGACAAGACGCTGATGGGGAACCCAACGGGTGCGGAGCACGTTCCACCCAACCATGTGAATTACGAAGTAACTCACCCCCCGTGCTCAGAGGTGCCGAGGAAGTGAATCCGACCATGAATGTCAAACCGACTCAACAACAACATGATACATAACAAGTACAACTTACTTACAATGAACAACCATCAAATTTCACAAATCACATGACAAGATTTAAACCAAGAACTCATCACGAGAACATGAAGTACTGTCACTTAACAATTAAGATTCAAAACACAAGAATTCAAAGAAACATCATAAAGTGATAACATCCAGAAGAACCGAACCAACACCCAAAATACATATCCAAATAAATCAGACCCAATAAAAAGAATACGATTCCATAACAACTCTGAATCAACCATTCAATACACCATTCCAATAGGCAACAAGAACAAGTCAGACAGGTGTCAAACGGGGAGGGACATCGCATAGCTCACATGGGATCCCCTGGCTCTTCCCCCAACTGAGGCGCCGACACCCACCTATAGATTCCCTAACCCTAAAATCAGAACAACATAAAATAACAATATCTAGAGGCAATCAAGAAACAAGAACAACAAGGATGTCTAGCGGAGAGTGTCATCGCATAACTCTCATGGGATCCCCTGGCACTTCCTCCCAACCGAGGCGCCGGCACCCATCTATGGATCACCTGGCCCTTCCTCCTATTGAGGCGCCGGCACCATAGGGTAGCTAATGCGGAGCCGATAATCTCTCATGAAGACGAGACTACGACCTTGCCAACCACGGCCTACTTAGTCTATCACTAGTCTATGGTAGCCCTAATGCATAGACGAGGAATCCATTTTTCTTTATCTTGTATGTTTTACTACCCATCCCCCTAAATTCTATTTTTAGGTTATCACTTGTTTAACTACTCTTACGTGGGTTCCCCTGGCACTTCCTCTTACCCGAGGCGCCAGCGCCCACGAAGAGCCACTCTCCCTATGACCCTTAACATAACTCCAAAACAGGCAAGGGTTGGACTAAACATAAAAGCATATTACCACAACATGAACACATGAGGCATGAACCCTCTCACAACAATTCATAACCAAAGTTTAACCAACCGTTCAACCCTTCCTAACGTAAGACAATAACGCTCAAGAGCATAAACAAAAGGAAAATAACACTCAAAAATGATGAGCCTCTGGAACAAGGTTTCACAGACTAAAACGGTTCCCACATCGACGAGTAAAGTTTACAATCATAAAAAGGAAAACAATGATAAGACCACATGATTTCATAGTTTGAGGAAAACGACTCACTCGATTGCATAATCAAAATCCCAATTTACTCAATTTCATAAAACATTCCTAATACATCCAAAATGCCAAAATAATCCAAAATTTAGTTATATATATTACATTTCATACAAAAATAATTTTCGTAATAACAAATTAAAACAGATACCAGTTCAAATTATTTGCTCAATCCATAAAATAAAATAATACCCTTTGTTTGCATAATAATCCAAATTAATCTTAAACTATAAAACAATAAAACAAATTACCATATAAACTCACAAAAATATTAAACATAATACTCAGATTAAAATAAATTATAATCATTATTTTTAATAATATCATCAACTACAATTATAATATTTAAAAATGATATAATTTATAATCATTATATTTAATAATCAAATAAATCACCATTATAATATATAATAAAATAACCAAAGGAAATAAATAAATAAAAAATATATATATATATATATATATATATATATATATATATATATATATATATATATATATATAACCAAACCAAAAATAAATAAAAAATAAATTAAATTAAATTTTAAATCACATACATCCCTACTTCGCCGCCCTAAGACTGGCCAAGTACTGTGACGCAGCTAGCCCTATCGATCACAAGACCAGACAAATATTAAGATCACAAGCAGCTACTGAGGGATCAAGTCATGTATGCATCGGGCCAAGGCAAAGGTGATTTCCGTAGGTACGGGTTTCCCCGGCCGCCCTAACCCCCAAACAACACTTCCTTTAAATTTTTTATTTTTTATTTTATTTTATTTTTAAAACAAAATTTCATATATACATTTTATTTATATATATATATATATATATATATATATATATATGTATATATATATATATATATATATATATACTTTAGTATCACTTTTCTCGACGTAAGCAATGACGCATTGCACTCAACAAGTTAATAAGGCTTAAATATATATAATTTATATATGTTTATATATATATATATGTATATTTCTCAGAATCAGAATAAAATACAGTTGTTTATATATAAAAAGACTATATGCACACCATTAATTTAATTTTCTGTATAGAAAAGAAAGGAAGACAGATTCATCAAATATATAAAAAAAAAATACATATAAAAGATCATCACAAGAGAAACAAATTTCAGATTTATTTAAACATAAAGATTGATCTTTTCCTCGGTAAATCTAAGGGTGAGCACTTAAAATTTTACAGAGTTTCATCTCAGTTTGTTTACAACAGTATTTCTAATTTCCACATGGGTTTTCTTTTTAAGAAGGCCTATCAGTTTATTTATTTTCTAAACAAAACAAACAATTTTATTCGAGATCCAATTTACAAATGAAACTACAACATGGTTTCACAATAATCTTTTCCTACTGGTTTGCTAACTGAGAATCATTAAATATCAGATGAAGGTTTTTTTCTTTTTTTTCTGTAAATAAAATCAATCATATATATTCATTTATTTACCTAATTTCTTTTAGAAACAAAAAGATGAATGAGACGAAACATTTGAAAACCTAGAGTCCTACGCTTATCCAAAATTCTGGTGATGCTCGTTGATTCTGATGCCCTCGAGGTGTTCCTTGATCATTCCTCCGAATCTCCTCCACAGAACTTCACCTTCGAACTTGAATCCTATTTCGTTGTTCAGAAGACTCTCCAGAACATTCACCAGAAACAAATTGACAATCTCTCTTTAAAACTCTTCTCCCAATACAACAGAAGATTTCAATACCCTTCCTAAAATTTCAAAATACACAACCAATTTCATGCACAACTTCTGTAACCCCCAAATCTCTGTGTGTGTAAAAATCCCCCAAAAATTCATAATAATATAAAAATATATTGTCCCTTCTCCCAAAACTCTCAAAAATCCCAATTAAAAGAAAAATCCATCCTTTAAAACTAGCTTTTTCCCAACTCTTAATTCCTATTGGCTCATACAGTCTTTTTTAATCTTTTATTTGTTTTCTTGCTTTAATTTCTATTTTACCACTTTCTTGCACAACACATTTTCTATTTAATTAAATAAATTATTCTAATAATTATCCCCACCTGATAATTAATTAAAATAATTAAAATACCTTTAATATTTAATTATTATTTAATCAAAACACATGACTTTATAAAAATTAAATAAAACATTTAAATAAATCAACATTAAAATAACCAATTATTATCCACATTCAATTCACTAAATCACCACCGATTAAACACTCACATTAATAAAATACGACATACACAACACAACCACAATGACGACAATTACAGAAAATAAATAATACCAGACAAACGAGACGATCTGACATCATGGGACGGAAGGACTTCATCGTCACCTTTGTATCAACATTTATCCGTTGGGTTATTTGGTGCTCGCCCTGTCCTGCCGAAGCAGGTGGAATCGAGACTTATACCTGCAATCCTGCATACAAACGAAGTTGTGTACATGTGCATATATACATATATATCAAAGCATTAAATCAAGATACTGCATTGTGAGAAGGAATCACAACATAACAGGGCACTCGAAGAAAACAAATAAAAGATTAAAAAAGACTGTATGAGCCAATAGGAATTAAGAGTTGGGAAAAAGCTAGTTTTAAAGGATGGATTTTTCTTTTAATTGGGATTTTTGAGAGTTTTGGGAGAGGGGACAATATATTTTTATATTATTATGAATTTTTGGGGGATTTTTACACACACAGAGATTTGGGGGTTACAGAAGTTGTGCATGAAATTGGTTGTGTATTTTGAAATTTTAGGAAGGGTATTGAAATCTTCTGTTGTATTGGGAGAAGAGTTTTAAAGAGAGATTGTCAATTTGTTTCTGGTGAATGTTCTGGAGAGTCTTCTGAACAACGAAATAGGATTCAAGTTCGAAGGTGAAGTTCTGTGGAGGAGATTCGGAGGCACGATCAAGGAACACCTCGAGGGCATCAGAATCAACGAGCATCACCAGAATTTTGGATAAGCGTAGGACTCCAGGTTTTCAAATGTTTCGTCTCATTCATCTTTCTGTTTCTAAAAGAAATTAGGTAAATAAATGAATATATATGATTGATTTTATTTACAGAAAAAAAAGAAAAAAACCTTCATCTGATATTTAATGATTCTCAGTTAGCAAACCAGTAGGAAAAGATTATTGTGAAACCATGTTGTCGTTTCATTTGTAAATTGGATCTCGAATAAATTTTTTTGTTTTGTTTAGAAAATAAATAAACTGATAGGCCTTCTTAAAAAGAAAACCCATGTGGAAATTAGAAATACTGTTGTAAACAAACTGAGATGAAACTCTGTAAAATTTTAAGTGCTCACCCTTAGATTTACCGAGGAAAAGATCAATCTTTATGTTTAAATAAATCTGAAATTTGTTTCTCTTGTGATGATCTTTTATATGTATTTTTTTTTTATATATTTGATGAATCTGTCTTCCTTTCTTTTCTATACAGAAAATTAAATTAATGGTGTGCATATAGTCTTTTTATATATAAACAACTGTATTTTATTCTGATTCTGAGAAATATACATATATATATAAACATATATAAATTATATATATATATTTAAACCTTATTAACTTGTTAGATTCTGTGCGTCGGCCGAGGCCATACTTCGTCAGAAAGGCGTACTAAAATATATATATATATATATATAAAAATAAAATGTATATATGAAATTTTGTTTTTAAAAAAAAATAAAAACAAAAATAAAAAATAAAAAAATTTAAAGTGTTGTTTGGGGGTTCTGGTATAGACTACCAAGCCGCACTCTACTCACACACTCCCCATCACAAGGCAAAGATCACTACAAGTAGCCTCTCTAATCAGCATCAGCCTTTAATGACTAGGGAAGCAAGGAAGAAATATTTAAAGACTTTAACGCTTTAAACACGGTGGATGATTTTAAAATTTAATTTAATTTATTTTGTTCAATTTATATATATATATATATATTTCCTGTGTTTATTTTATTATATATTATAATGGTGATTTATTTTATTATTGAATATAATGATTATAAATTATTTTATTTTTAAATATTATAATTGTAATTTATGATATTATTAAAAATAATGATTATAATTTATTTTAATTTGATTATTATATTTAATATTTTTGTGAGTTTATAAGGTAATTTTTATTGTGTTATATTTTAAGATTAATTTGGATTATTATGCAAAGAAAGGGTATTATATTATTTTATGGATTGAGCAAATAGTTTAAACTGGTATTTGTTTTAATTTGTTATTGCGTAAATTATTTTTGTACGAAATGTAATATATATAACTAAACCTTGGATTATTTTGGCACTTTGGATGTAATAGGAATGCTTTATGAAATTGAGTAAATTGGGATTTTGATTATGCAATCGAGTGAGTCGTTTTCCTCAAACTATGAAATCATGTGGTCTCGTCATTGTTTGTCTTAATGATTGAAAACTTTACTCGTCGATGTGGGAACCATTTTAGTTTGTGAAACCTTGTTCCAGAGGCTTGTTATTTAGAATGTTTTCGCCTTTTGATTATGCTCTTGAGCGTTATTGCTGTTATGTTGGAAGGGTTGAACGTCAAGTTAAACTTTGGTTATGAATTGCTGCAGGAGGGTTCATGCCTCACGGTTCATGTTGTGGTAAATATGCTTTTATGTTTAGTCCAACTTTGCCTCGCTTTTGGAGTTATGTTAAGGGTCATAGGGAGAGTGGCTCTTCGTATGCTGCTCTCGTGTAAGAGGGAAGTTCCGTGGGAACTCCAATGTAAGAGTAGTTAAACAAGGATAACCTAAAAATAGAATTTAGGGGATGGGTAGTAAAGTCATACAAGATAAAGAAAAATGGATTCCCTTGCCTATGCATTAGGGGCTACCTAGACTAGCATAGATCGAAAGTAGGCCATGGTTGGCAAGGTCGTAGTCTCGTCTTCATGAGAGATTATCGGCTCCGCATTAGCTACCCTATGGTGCTGGCGCCTCAGTTAGGAGGAAGGGCCAGGGGATCCATAGATGGGTGCCGGCGCCTTAGTTGGAGGAAGTGCCAGGGGATCCCATGAGAGCTATGCGATGACACTCTCCACTAGACACCCTTGTTGTTCTTGTTTTCTTGTTGCCTCTGGATATTGTTAATTTTATGTTGTTCTGATTATAGGGCTAAGGAATCCATAGGTGGGTGTCGGCGCCTCAGTTGGAGGAAGAGCCAGGGGATCCCATGTGAGCTATGCGATGTCCCTCCCCGTTTGACACCCGTTTGGCTTATTTCTTGTTGCTTATTGGAATGGTGTATTGAATGGTTGATTCAGAGTTATTATGGAATCGTGTTCTTTATATTGGTCCTGATTTATTTGGAAATGTACTTTGGGTGTTGGTTCGGTTCTTCCGATGCTATCACTTTTATGATGTTTCTTTGAATTTCGGTGGTTTTGAATCTTAACTGTTAAGGACAAAGATTTCATGCTCCCCTCGGATGAGTTCCTTTTGGTTTAAATCTTTAATGCGGATTTGTGAAATTTGATGGTTGTTCATTGTAAGTAAGTTGTAATTTGTTATGTATCATGTTGTTGTTGAGCTCTGGGCTTTGACATTCATGGCCTGATTCTCGCCTGACTCCGGTATAGGTGAGTTACTTCATAATTCACATGGTTGGGTGGAACGTGCTCCGTACCCGTTGGGTTCCCCATCAGCGTCTTGTCATCTCAGCTTTCCGCAGTGCAGATGTTCCAGTGATCAGTTGTACTTCATGTTCCCTTATTTTTTATCAATCCCCATGTTGGGAAATTCAATGTAATTCATGCATCAAAGAAAATTGTAATGTAATATTATTTCAATGATGTAATAGTTAGATTTGAATTGGATCATGTTAAAAGATTTATCATGGATGTAATTATGCGATGTTGTCATACTCGCATCATGGCTATCAGTTGTATCTTTGTATATGGTTTTTATAAATTAAATGGTTATGTTGTTTTCATTATCTTTATGTTGTGTTGTGATTGCAATGTAACCTCGCGTGCCCCAGAGAACCATGTGGTTTTAAATGCTATGTGTTATGCTATGTGTTTATGATTTAATGTTGTTACATGTTACTTCTTTTATTTTTAAAAAAAAAATTATTCGCTTATTGTGTGTGTTCTCTGGGGTTTGCACGACGGGCGTTACAACTTGGTATCAGAGCCAAGGTTGCAAACGCTAGGGTCTTTGGGTAGTGTAGTCCATTAGGTTACCGTTTGTGCAACTCTTGTGCTCATGTCGTACTTTATCTTGTGGCGCAGAACTATGCCTCGAGGTAGAGGACGTGGTCGTGGAAGAGGCCGTGGTGCCGGACGTGGAGCAAACCGGCGAAGTCCCTCAGTTCCTAGTTCCCATGGCTCTGAGCATGAGGAACAGCAGAGCCTTCATAGTGTTCCATCAGGTAACCAGAATCCAGTACCGCCAGGTCTAGACGGTCAGTTACAGCATATACTTGGAGAGATTCTTGACCGATTGGGACCCAGGCCAGATGAGGTACACCAGGTGGAGAGGGAGATAGAGAGGTCTCCGAGGCGCAGGGATACAGATGTGGTTCCGGATGCAGTCGTAGCAGGCCATATGAGGGATTTGATGAGGACACACCCTCCTACTTTTGATGGTTCTGGAGGAGGTCTTGAGGCTGAGACCTGGTTAATTGACTTAGACCGTTGCTTCGCCATGCACCCCTACGGTAGCAATACCAAGGCTCGGTGCGCAGTTATGCACTTGCGAGGCTTCGCGTCTACTTGGTGGTGCCTTGAGGAACAGAAACTGCATCTTGATCTCAGTATGGTTACTTGGGAGTTGTTCCTAGACAGGTTCAAAGCTCGTTTCCTCTCAGACCATTGGAGGCAACGCAGGGCTGACGAGTTTCACGATCTCAAGCAGTTGTCTATGTCAGTGGAGCAGTATGAGAGGCGCTTCTATGAGTTGAAGCAGTATGCAGGGATTAGCCACGATGAGGGCATGTTAGTGCAGCATTTTGTTCTGGGCTTAAATGCCCGCATCAGTGGTGGTGTACGAGTCTTCGAGCCGAAGACGATGGAGATGGCAGTGGAGAAGGCTCGCTTAGTGGAGGAGAATTTGGCCATGGCTTTGGGTGGTCACATCAGAGTACAGATTGGTAGCACGCCCACACCTGGTTATGTTACTCATGGAGGTCAGTCGCAGGGAGCAGGAGCTTCTAGGAACATGAACCCACCTTCTAAAGGGGGTCAGCAACATCAGCAGCAGCATCAACAACAACAATCGCAGCCGAAGCATGAAAACTTTCAATCTCAGCAAGGTGGCAATTCGCAGTTTCGTAGGGATCGGAACAGGATTAGGCACCAAATGCGACAGGAACGTTTTGCACAGCCTGCACCTAGCTTTCAGTCAGCGCCGAGTCGAGCAAGCTTTCAACAATCCAATGCTCCATCCGAGGGTAGAGGATTTGGCCGAGGTACTGGTTGCTACTCATGTGGGCAACAAGGGCATATCGCTAGAGTGTGTCCACAGAAGGGCACTTCTGGATTTAATCAGAGACCTGCAGTTTCTGAGCCGACAGTGGGAGATGCGGGTAGATCTCATCGAGTGTTTTCCGTTGTCGACAATCGTCAGGCTGGGTACCAGGATGCAGGTGCAGAGGCTTCTGGTAGAGGACGAGGTTCTGGCTTAGGAGCTCGTGAGTGAACTCGAAAGGGTTCGATGGTGTCCTAAACGTTGTGATCTTGGCGTCATGGGAGGATGTCTCCCTTATTTGAGAATCTTAAATTTTCTTTTTATTCTGTTATTTAATGGCTTCCAGGAGTAAGCCATATCCTAGGGGGGGAGGATGTAATACCCCTCATACTATTTAGATTTATTATTTTACGCAGCTTTTTATCGCGGATAAGCGTCATATTGTTGATATAGATGATGCCGGGTGATTATTTGGACATGATGATTTATGATTATTGCGGTGCTGAATGCTGATTTTCAAATTATGATTATCGTAAGCGATTTTAAATTAATATGTTATGAGATGATATCAGCATAGAATGGGCTAATATGTTATGCCACAGTTGTAAATAAGGGATAATATAGCATTCATTGCTTTCGCCAGTGCGCCAGGATTCTCTTTTCATTACCGTAAAGATATTCGATTTAATGCTTTTGATATATATATAGCGTAATACGCACATAGTCTGCTGCGCTGGGTAGATTGCAGGTTCGACTTCATCGCTTTGATTAGAGCAGCACTCAACGATAAGTCGCAGAGCGCATGGTTCGTCTTCATGATAGATCGCTCGCCAGAACCGGTATTTATTTTCATTGTCGTTACTGGTGGCTGCGCTGCATGTCGCACTTTACACGTGAGTGTTTAACAGGCGGGTGATTTAGCACTTGAATGCGGGATACAATTGCTATCAATGCTGATTTATTTAAATGTTTTATTTTCACTTTTACGTGTTTTGGATTAATGGGCCAATGCAAAGTATTAAAGCTGTGTGGGTTTTACCGAGTTTTAACTACTACGACCTTATAAAAATTAAATAAAAACATTTTAAATAAATCAACATTAAAATAACTAATTAATATCCACATTCAATTAACTAAATCACCACCTATTAGACACTCACATTAATAAAGTACGACATACACAACACAACCACACTGACGACAATTACAGAAAATAAACAATACCAGACAAATGAGACGATCTGACATCATGGGACGGAAGGACTTCATCGTCACCTCTGTATCAACATTTATCCGTTGGGTTATTTGGTGCTCGCCCTGTCCTGCCAAAGCAGGTGGAATCGAGACTTATACCTGCAATCCTGCATACAAACGAAGTTGTGTACATGTGCATATATACATATATATCAAAGCATTAAATCAAGATATTGCATTGTGAGAAGGAATTGCAACATAACAGGGCACTCGCGAACGAGTAATGCTATGTTGTCCTTCGTCACACCTATTCTAACAATAATAACATAATCAATGAATTACATTTCTAACTAACAATCATCTCATAACATATTAATTTAAATCACTGCATTAAATCATAATTTGGAAAATCAACTGATATAATCAACCATAATGTCATATAGAGTCATCATGTCCAAAATGAAATAACAGCATCATCTAGCATCTAACTAACCATATCAAACAATAACAGTAACATCACAGTATCCAAGCAAAGCACGTAAAATAATAAATCTAAATAGTATGAGGGGTATTACAGCCTGAGGAATTTTGGAAATTTTCAACATCTAGATTGGAGACAAAGTAGATAGATTGATTGAACTTTCATCTAACTCAGGATTTGACTCATCTTGTTGCTTCAATAGAGATTCATTCACCTCTTTTATTCTGATTTTCTAATTCTCTTCTTTTCCAATCTTGGATTCTACTTCAAAATTGACTTTAGGAATTTTAGATTCTTCAGGATGCACCTCCTTTTCTTCAACAACCACCTCAATCTGGACCTTAGTCACCATAGGTGTCTTTGAGTTTTCCACATTGGAAGAAGTCAGAATATCCTCAAATCCTAGAGGATCAGAAACATTCGTGTTCTCCTCATTTACATTCCTTTCTTTTGATTCATTTACCTTCACATTTTCTTCCTCATTGCCTTGAACATGTACAATATTGATCTTCTCAATACTTACTTTTTCCTTTGAGAAGAATTCTTCTATAATTACCTTAGTTTCACTGATAATAGCATCAATATTATCAATCATGAGTTTATTTACTATTGACTTGCTTCTAAATTCCTTTTTAGCTTTTGAAGAAATAAATCCATTTCTTCAATTGTCATTTTTGGGCACAAATTGGCAAGAAATATTTTCCTCATATTTTCTTCCTTTATTCTGGAATTCTCTCTCCTAGATTCTAAAGCATTATACAGGCTTGTAGGCAAGCCAGACATGATTTCAACGAGATTTTTATTGAAAACATTCAAGTGATTTATTGTATCTTCTTCAAGAATTTTCTCATCAGATTCATCAAAAGTCTCATATAGGTCATAAAGTGGCATGAGATTTCCATCTTTTATTGTTGCATTTTCAACTTCCTTAACAAACATGTTGGGATTATCAACTTTGGCCTTTTTCTTTGCTTCTTCACCTTTTCTAGAATGTTTTCTCTTGTTTAGTTTGACAACATGAGTCCTAGTAGCCTTGATCTCTCTTACTACTTCTTCTAAGTTAGTTTCTTCATCTTCATCTATAGATACAACTTCGTAAGTTATTGCGCTTTTATTCTTCTTCCTTCTTTCAAAGTCTTCAGCTTGATTTGACTGTGTTGCAGGGGAACTTAGACTGGTAGTTCTAGTGTTAGTAGAAGATGTTCCTAGACCAATAGATTCAACCTTTTCTTTCTTCTTAGCTACTTCAATTTCATTTCTTTGCCTTATTATTTCTTTCAATTTTTCCATAGGAAGACCCATACTCTCTGCAAAAGCTTTTGTCTCTTTTCTTACCTTTCTGATTGACATGGGCTTTCACAAATTTGAATGAACTTGTAATATTTTCTTTGAATATGTGCCAAACCTTTCTTCACCTTGATCTAGTGGCTAATTTATCAAATGTTCTGCATACATCCTCAAAAAAAATTCATGTACTTCATAGCCCATAGGCATGATCCAAATTGTTATAGGATCAACAACTTCAATATGACACTAGTCAATGTCAATCATGAAGCATATAGTGTCTTTATACTATTCCACTATTGCAATAGGAATTATCTCTCTAGAGTGCATCAAATTTTGGAAATTTTTAAAATGCACCAACAGGATTGTGTTGCAATTTTGTCGATCACCAAGTCCACATAACGTATCCTAGATCTGAACAGCTACCGACATTTCATTACACCATTGAACATTACCAACTCCTGGTATCTCACCCGAGAAGTAGAAATATATATAGATTAATAGGTTTCCAAATCTAAATAAATTATTCTTGTCCTTTATTTTTCTCAGATTCTCCAATATTTGAGCTTTGAGCAACTCACACAGATCATAATTTGCATTATGTTTGATCCTTTCAATGTTGTATAGATGGTTTTGTGGGATACAAAATTCTCCCGGATTGAGTGGTAAATCTTGTAGCCTATAACCATAGATGCAAAATTTACATCAACTTTAGAAATATGATCTATTTTCATTTCCCTTTTGTCCTAATGCAAGCTAGTCGCTTTAGTAACCTCATCATTCTTCCCCAACTTCAAATCTTGAAGTCTAATAGTGGAATTTAAGCCTATAACTACACAAATAGCTTCCTTGGTGATTTTGAATGGCACATCTAACCACATGAATTCATCATGGACATGACTTAGTATATATTGAACCCACCATATTCTTCAAATATAACGAATTTTGTGTATTGTGCAAATTTCTTATCTTCTAGGGTTTTGAATTCTAGTTTCATAGTATAATCTTCTTGAACTATGTGATGAGAATACAATTCCAATAACTGTGAACTACCCAAATCTTCAATATTTGTGTGCACATTTGCCCTAATATCTTCAATATGCAAAAATTTGTATGGAACTAATGAAAAGGCACCTAATGGCTATGTATCTATGGATTTAGACAAATTCTATTTGAATTTTGGATGCAACCTATCCTTAACTTCAACTATAAAAGGTGTAGACATAATTGTGAGTACACAAATTTACAAGTTTTGTAATAAATACCTATTAGAGACAAAATATAATTTGATTGCATATTCTCCTTTATGCTTGAATATCTTCTCAATTTTGCAATGATCACCTTAGAGCTCTCCAAACTTCTTTCCTTCAAATGCAATATGAAAAATGAGGGTGGAAGCCATTCTTTTATTGTCCTTGAACCTAACTCTTTATTTTTTGCAATATATGCCCTTGCCCTAACTCAACCGATTTACTATCTTTTATGTTTTGAGATAGATAATACTTATGAGGACCTCCAATATTCTTCACTAATGTTGTAGATTCATTTCACAATGTTTGAGAAGTATCAAATTTCTTACTGGACTCATCTGTATTCCAGTACCAATCATTTGTAGGGGGGTTTAGGGTTTTTCCTTAACAACTCCCCCTATGTTGAAGACCTAAAATTAATTTCTTGAGGTATTACCAGAAGTAGCTTCTGGTGTGGATCCATTTCCTTCTACAAAGGGATTCTTCTTCACCCATTTCTTTTGCATTTGCTTCTTGATCTCATTAGTAGTGACTTTCCCTTTTCCTTTAATAGCCAATTGCATGTTCTATTTTATTGGACCTCTTCTGTAACAACAAAATCTAGCTGTGACCAAATTTGTTGTAGCAATAGCACACAATGCTTCTCTATCTAGGCCAGTCGTTCCACTGACTTTGTCTTGATTTTCATTGGTTAGCAATATGTCCAAATCTATTTCATCCATATAATCTGACATCTCTATGAAAAAATTTTGTCACAATTTTGCATTCACTTGACTTATGACCATACTTATAACAATTAAAACACTGACCTGAGAATGACGGTCCACTTGTATTCACCCTACTCCTACATTGGGAAGCCAAATGACCAATTTTTTTGTAGGCATAATAATAGCCATTAAATCTTTTAGCATTAGGTTGTCTTATCAGATTTCTTCTGGGTCCATTCATCTAATTTTGTTGTATGAATTTTCCTTGATCAAAATTCCTTTTTCCAGAGCTCCTTTGTCTAGATCTAGAGCTTTCTCCTTCTTCATATCCAATACCTCATCAGTCACCATCAGTCCTCTATCCCTTGATTATTTCATCAATTTTTGTTGAGCTTGCTTTGAATTTTTCCTTATACTCATTTGCAGCATCAAGTTCATTTATGAGATCATCAAGCTACTTTTCAAGCTCCCTTCAGTGTTCAAATTGCTCCAATTCATTATATAGTTGGCTGCATTGTTCTAAATTTTCTTTCAAATATTGTACAATATTTTCTTCATTCTTCTTCCTATCCTCAATCGCCTTGGTCATTCTTATCATGATAGATTTCATCTCACGCTTCAAGGAAACACTCTCTTGGGAAAAAAATTTCACATTCTTCTATTTTCTCTTTCAAAGCTTGATCGAGTTGTTCATCTTCCATTATTTTTCTCTTTTGTTTGAGTTGACCACATAATTCCACTATTTTCTCACTTGATTCATTGATATTTTCTTTCAATGAATGGATGAATTTTTCTACATTCTCAAGATTTTCTTACAGTTCTTGAATCCCATATTTTTACTAATCAAGATCATCCCAGGCCACCATAAGTTGTTAAATACTACTTGTTTCCATTGACAACACTTTCCAAGATCGATGCAAGCTGTTAGAATTATTTCAAGGAACTAGATCTAGTAATAATTGTTAGAAACAAGCTACATGGAGTGGGGGGGTGAATCAGTGTTCTACAAAATTTAACTTTATTATTCTAACCTTTAATCCACTTAGATCATTTAATCAAAAGTAATATGCAAAAATAGAAAACAAGAAACCACACAACCATAACACAAGGATTTTTATGTGGAAACCCTGTTAGGGGAAAAACCATGGTGGATGGCCAATCCACAATAAGTTCTAAGTATACCCAAAATAAATATTACAAAATGGAAATGCATTTGCATTCAGGCTCACTGCCTAGAGCTCACTGCTCAAAAGGATAGGTTCACTTCCCTTACACTGATTTGGATTAGATCCAAAAATAAAATAAACTAAATGGATATCATCTACTAATGCTTGATTATAGTTCTGGTTAAGCTCGAATGATGAACTTTTTTCCTTTTGAATGGTATCAAACTTTTGCTCTACTTTGCTTAAGATCACACACAAAATATTTGTGCACAAGTCAAATTGTGCATGATATTTCTCAAATACTCCTTGGATTTTCACAACATTCACCAATACACCTTTTTTTTATTCCAAAAAATTATGTAATCAATCATCTAAATATATTTGCAACTAAGGGTTTAATCGCTACAAGTTGGCTCAATGAAAGTTAAGAATATTTGCAACTAGTCTACTGAAATCATGAATAATTTAGATGTGTATTCAAACAAGTCAACTAGTCCATGGATAGGACCTATAATTAAACATTTGAACATGAAAAAATCTAGATTATTTCACTTAACACATCCACAATGTGCCACATTCACTAAGTTGGCTACAACAAAAAAATATATAGAAAGTATCCTACCAGACCTCCAAACTCATATTGTAACTAATGCAACACTAAAATACTCAGTAATAAGATAATCCATGTGCTCATAAAGCAATTCCAGGGATCCAGAATGTAAAATGATGATCTGGCGAAGCTATCTGACTAGATACCTTTTTCCTCAAGTATTTTACCAATGATACAAAGTATTTTACTTTATCTATCACTATAACTAGATACTGAACTATGGACCATGGGGATGACTTTAGTTTCCATCAATGAAAACACTAGAAGCCATATGTCAACAAGCTAAAATGCTCATGTTGTTCACATGTGGAAGCATGGTGGGGCATGTTGAAGAAACAAAGGAGGGAATCCTTGTGAAGAGCATTGGGTGAAAATGTGGCGCTAACAGGTGAAGTTCTTAAAAAGGGGATTGAGGATATTCAAATGTATGGGGCATGGGCTATACTTAGAAAAATACAAACAACTCGAAGGGAGCTCAAAGAAATTTATAACCACAACTTTTGGTGACTACTAGGGGCATTTCTCCTATGGAACAAGGAAACCAAAAATTCTAGTTCGAAGACCAAAGCCTTATCCATTTGGTGATGTAATCAAACCTTGGAGAGAGTAATTTGTAGAGGTAGTCATTCGGCCATGAATGGCATCGCTATGTCACATAGATTCTTTTGTGGTTCATGCAAATTGATCACTTCCTAGTATGGCAACATCATAGATATATTAGCCATAGACTTGAGTTGGAATAGCAATTGCGCTATCTAATGAGTGACTAAAGATCTAAAAGGTAGATGTGTCTTCCTACTTCTCCTCAATATTTGTTGTGATCTGCTCTACTATGGCCACTGATTCATTAGAAAGAAATGGTGAGGGAAAGCCCATCTGAGTTACCTGGGAGATTTTTACCCGCATGCTATTCATAGTTCACTGAGTGTGGTAGTGCAATCGATAGCATGGAGGATGGTTGCATGGAAGTGGATGAACTCTATTGTTTTGGCAACTGAATTGTGGTCCCCCATCCACATGCTTCCTAAGTCCTCATTTGGAATTGTGTATAGCTTATCTAACAAAATTTTCACCCAAGGAACCTTCTCCATGATGAATTGTTGGAATTGGTCAATCCTTCCATGAAGTTCCATGCCTAAATTTGTTGTTTCTACCATGAACTAAAGTGTTAGTTGAAGAGTTATCTAGAAGGCCTTGAACTTTTCCTAGTATGAGATATATAGTTGTTGGGCTATTTGAAGGAGTTTCATCTGGGAAACAGGGGGTTGGGGAGTATTCTTCAAAATGGAAATTTCTACATTCTTTCAATTTTGTAATCCTCTTGTCTACAGTGGGGAGTTATTCTTGTATGGTTCTCAAAATGGTAAGCCATCTTTCTTCGGTCTGGCTTATGTTTGCTAATTCCCTTTCGAGGGAAAGCTCCACACCCTATATTTCCTTCTCAAATTGACCCTATCATCCCTATAAATCTATTTCCCTCTATTACATTCATTTCTCTAATTGAGTGTGTTGATGTTGAAACACATCATTATATTTTTGCATCCCCTCTTTTACCCAAGCCAAATAGTCATGTAATTCTTTTTTTTTCTACTGCAACTCAGTGACTAGGTTAGAATATTGAGCTTGGAACTTTGAAAATTCCTTCCAAAGTTTTTCCTTCTCTATCTACACTTGTGACAAGCACACAATTTTTGCATCCTTTTCTTTGTCCTTCACCAGCAGGACTTCAATTCTCTCCTTGATATTTTTGAGCTCTTCTTCCTTCTTCTTCAGCTAGCAACCAGACAGAAGGAAATTGGTGGTCACCACTCATCATGTCTCCTCCATGATCTCAACTTTATCTTGTGGTCAAGCTATTCTTAGATCAAGTCCCATAGCATAGATATTTTAATCCTTGGGATGCATCTCTCCTCAAGGCTTGATGATGGTTGGATGTATGGTTGCAAAATGTAGCAATTGTTGGGCCTCATTAAAAACGTGTTTGCACCTTTGGCTCAACCAAAATTTTAGTATCCTTGGCCTTTTGCTTCTAGATCCTGATAGCCCATGCTTGCTTCCTTTTATCACCTTCCAAAAAAAATTGTTGGTGATTGAATGAGTTCACCTACGAAGGGTGCACCAAGAGGAAGAACAAAAGGGAACGACAGGGTAGTGGTTTTGGGTGATTTCTTCCTGAAAAGAGAGACTGTTAGTGGAGAGAATGGGGGAATATTCCAAGGCTTGGTTTGTGAACTAGTGGGAAGGTGATCCCATAATAGTGGTTTACAATTTTTGGCCAAACTGGACACTGAAATTATTATTTTTAACTAAATCTTCACATTCGGGCACCTATAGCGACTAAATTGTGAGGAATTTGAAGATGGTGCAAACTAGAGTCTCATCAGATTTTTTCTATAGATTCTAAACTAGTTTTTTCAAAAATTTTGGAATCAAATTGCACTTCTTTTTCCATCTCCCACAAAAATTGATTTTTTTCAGAAAACAACATTTTTAAAAAGTGACGCACACCGTATAATGCATAACTTTTTTTCCATGAAGGATAAAATTATAATTCTTTCAAATTTAGATTTGTAACTCTGATATCTAGTGCTTGGTTAGATAGTTTTTTATTGAATATTTTTTCCTTATCAAGTTTCAATGTCAAACAAATTACAATTCCGGACATAGTGCGGACGTGTATATGTAACTTTTTTAATATGTCAAAATTTTAATTTATTTTTTTGTTGGATCAAGGACTTCAATATCTAGTTGCACTCATATTTTTATTTTTATTTTTTATGTTCTTCTATTTTTCCACATGTGAAGAACAAAGAAATTCATTTTCGATGATGAAAAACCTATGTTTAATAAAACTTAAAAAACAAATACATAACAAAACCAAAACATATTAAAATTATATTCATTGGATAGCTTGTTCTGAGGAATACCATAATCATTTGAAATAAATTTTAAATGAATTCATTTGATCCCCCAAATCTAAATCAAAAGTTATTTTTTATCAGCATTTTGATAGATGTAAAGGACACACATTTATAGGTATGGTTTAAAACTAGTGAGGTTCTATCCAAGGGGGTTTGATCTAAGGTGATTTGATCTAACTCTCTTCAATTGGAATCCTTAAAATGGAACTTTTTAAGGCTTAAATCATTATATTTTCTAAAAATATGTGATTTTAGCTAAAATTCATTCCTCTCAGGAATTGTAAACCACTATTATGATAGCACCCGGGAGGACTCATTAGGTGCAGGGATGGTAGTGGATTCATGGCCATTTCATCTGTTGGGAAAATTGGGTTGGGGCTGATACAATACTAGCAAGAGGGGTATTAATGAAGGTTATGGATTGGGCTCTAACGAATGGTGGAAAGGTATGCAAAGGAGTAAAGGAAAATTTTCCCACTTGGGAGAACTAAGAGAAACCTCCCATGACCATTGTAGTAGAAGTACAAATGATGGTTCGACACTTGAAGTGAGGGGCAGCGTGGAGATAGCAAGAGGAACCAAATACTGTGAAGGAAGAAAAGAGGGAGAGAAAGATGCTTGTAGTGCAAATGATTGTGATCCCTAGCTCGTTGTGAGCTCTTGTGAACCTTCTTCTGGAGTTGCATCTATGCATTGATTTTTGGTTGGTGGGGAGTTTTCCACCTCTATGACCTTTGACGGTCATTGTTGGGAAATTTTGGGATTTTTTAACAACCCATGTGTGTGTCTACGATGATCTCAAATGTGATATATTCACCCACAACTTCAAAGTAGTTGTTTTAGGCTACACCACTACTTGTTTAATTTTTTGCATTAAGGTCATTTACAATTCCTTCCCCTTCCTTGTATATTTTCTAGCCTCCTCCGCGTCCACATCCTCATCACCACTAGCATCATTATCCTCATGCTTGTTCTTCCATAACTTAACAAATATATCATCCAACTTTATGTGTTGATAAGGGATATTAGGGTGTTGGATCTCTTGTTGCTAAATCCAAAAATCCCTAATCCTTTCCTCACTCTAGTTAATTTTTTTTACCATATCATTGTGAAGGGTTGTCCCCATTTGGAACTTCTCATTATACTTCACCAAAGGGAAGTAGAAATTAAGCCATGGAGGCCTAATATCCTCTGTAAGAATGTGAACCAAGTCTATCAATAGATCATCCTGATCCTTTAGTGGCTTACCTCATTTTTCCTAGTAAGGTCGATGACTGTGCATTACCTTGAAAAATACATTTAGTAAGTCATTGTTGGGGTTGTATTGCCATTTTTTTCAAATCCATTCTATCCCTAGATGAGCCAGCTTTAGCTTCAAGCAACTTGTGTGTCTACTTCTTGATCATCACCACCGACTTGAAATTCGAAGGTCAGAAGAAGAAACCTTTCTTACCCTTTCCTCCACAAAAATTATTGTTGATAATTGACACTTGTTAGAAGATTTCAAGGGCCAACACCTTGCTTGTGATGCATGTCAAAATTTGGAGTGATTCCTCATTAAATCCACATATATAAATGGATGTGAAATTCTCTCTAGGAAACAAATCACATTTCAAAGTGAAACTCTACATCCACCCTATCTGGTCAATAGAAAGTCATTAAAGACCACCATCATTGCTCAACTCTTGCAGAATTGAAGTTAAGAAATAATTTTAAAATACATAATAGTCATAATTTGAGGAGAGGAGAGTAGTCCATATAGAAAATGACCACCTTATTCCCTTTTCATCGAACATAGCCAACCTCACATGTTTTTTTGAAGAAGTCAAGTTTCTGATGTAAAAACATAAGGGCAAGGAGACAAGGAAATATAAAATTCTCTTGTGTTCTATGTTCCTTTATTTGGCTCAACATCTCCCCTATGATGAATTCTACAAATTCATACTAGAATAAGGAATGTTTCCTATGCAACTTAAACCCCAAACGTAGTTGAAACTCGTGAACATACCTATCAAAGTTCAGGTCATAAATAAAGGCCATCATCAAGAAGGCATCTTGCATGTTAATAGGGAAATAATTGCACATTGTTGTAATTTGCAGTGGCTTTTTGTGATCTTCCCTAGACCTTTTAGTTTCTTTGTTATAAAAATCTACAGTAAGATCTGGGTATATGCAGGATTATGATGGGCAAAAAAGTGGCAATATGATTAATATTTGTAGGGTATGTGGCTGATGAATTTTTTTTACCCAAAATTGATGAAATGAAAAATGTTTTTAAAGGATATTCTTAGCTTTCCAAGGTATGTGCAGGATCATCATGGAAAAAATAGGCCCTTAAGTGGCAAAAAAATAGAAAAATTAGAGTTAGGCAACTTGACGTAAAAATTTGAATAAGTTATCTATATTATTTCAAAAATATGTAAGAATAGAATCTGTAGCAAATTTAATTTAGTTTCTAAACTACTAGGTTTTTTTTAAAACAAAAAATCTATTTTGTGAAAATTTGAAATATCAATGCAATGAGTAAATTTTAGGGAAAAAAAAGAAGTAGGTGTTTGTCTACCCTAACCACAATAAAATGATAATGTTTTTATAATATTTTAGATATATGTAGAAGACTCATGTCCCAATGTGATGCATATTTTTTTGTTTTTTTTTTCAAGTAAATAATTAATTATAAATTTTTAATTACAAATTTTAGAAAATATAAAATCTTGTATGTCTAACCACCTTAACTTGGTCAAAACTTCATGAAATTCAATTTTTCTTTTTTTAATGCTATAGTATTCAAAGCATATAATATCATGCATGTTTTGGATTCAAAAAATGTGACACTATTTGAAAGCTATAGATGTTTTTCAATTAGTCTATAAATTAGAACTTTAGTCACAATTTGAATAGAAAATGAATAATAATTACTTATTAAATTCAAAGTAAAGCATAATTTATATTGTGGGAAAGCTAAGAATCTCCTTTAAAAACCCTTTTCGTTTCATCAATATTGGGTAAAAAAAAGTCGTCAGCCACATACCCATCATATTGCCACTTTTTGGCCCATTATGATCCTACACATACACTCCACCAATATAAATTATGCTTCACTTTAAATTTAATAAATAATTATTATTCATTTTCTATTTGAATTATGAGTAAAGTCCTGATTAATAAGCAGATTGAAAAACATGTATAGCTTTCAAATAGTATCACATTTGGGTATGTGTAGGATCATGATGGGAAAAAAAATGGTAATATGATGGGTATGTGTAGGGTATGTAGCTGAAAATTTTATTTTCACCCAAAATTGATCAAATAAAAAGGGTTTTTAAAGGAGATTCTCAAATTTCTACCAATATAAATTATGCTTTACTTTGAATTTAATAAACAATTATTATTCATTTTCTATTTGAATTACGACTAAAGTCTTGATTGATAGGCTGATTGAAAAGCATCTATAGCTTTCAAAAAGTATCACATTTTTTGAATCCAAAACATGCATCACATTCTATGCTTCACATACTATAGGATTAAAAAAAAATGAATTTGGTGAAGTTTTTTCCAAGTTAAGGTGGTCAGACATAGAATTTTTTATATTTTTTAAAAGTTGTAATAAAAAATACATAACTAATTATCTACTAAGAAAAAAATTACAAAAAGATATGTGTCACATCCAGACATGAGTTCTCTACTTATATCTAAAAAATTATAAAAAAATATTATCATTTTATTGTGGTTAGGGTGGTCAGATAGACACCTACTTCATATTTTTTCCTTGAAATTGAAGTACTAGTGCATTGAAATTTCAAATTTTCACCAAATAGATTTAAAAAAATAAAAATAAAATCTAGTAGTTTAGAAACTAAATTCAATTTGCTATAGATTCTATTCTTACATACTTTTGAGATAATATAGACAACTTATTCAATTTTTTATGTCAAGTTTCCTAACTTTAATTTTTTGATATTTTTGCCACTTAAGGGCCTATGTTTTCCATGATGATCCTGCACATACTCATTTTTTGAATCCAAAACATGTGTCACATTCTATGTTTCGCATACTATAGGGTTAAAAAAAGAAAAAAAAAAGTCATGAATTTTTGACCAAGTTAAGGTTGTCAGACATACAAGTTTTTATATTTTTTAAAAGTTGTAAGAAAAAGTTTATAATTCATTATTTACTTTGAAAAAAATTACAAAAAAATATGCATCACATCTAAAAATGAGTCCTCTAGTTATGTCTAAAATCTTATAAAAAGATATTATCATTAAATTATTATGGTTAGGGTGGTTAGACAGACACTTCTTATTTTTTCCCTGAAATTTAAGTACTACTACATTGAAATTTCAAATTTTCACCAAATAGATTTTTTTTCTTTCTAAATAAACCTAGTATTTTAGAAAATACATTCAATTTTCTATAGATTCCATTTTCACATATTTTTGAAATAATATAGATAACTTTTTCAAACTTTTACGTCTAGTTGCCTAACTCTGATTTTTCTAAATTTTTTCCAATTAAGGGTTTGTTTTTTCCATGATGATCCTTCGTATACCCATGTCTACCCCTCTAATATTTGTCTCCTTTTTTTTGGAGTGAATGACTTCATCTTTTCCACTTTATTATTTTTTACAAGGATGCATAACATGCTCTAGATACCTTCTACACTCATGTTAATTCTCTGCTCCAATCCCTCAATGGTGATGGTATCTGGGTTAAAATGCTAAATTCCCTTGTTGACTACTTCTGATCAATAATGCACTAAAGGGACCATATACTATGGAAGCCCATTGAACCATTTCTTGTACGTCGAAGAATCCGGGTCATTATTCTTCTTCATTCTATTATAGGCCACCTCCCTAAGAGTTTAAGGGTTCTTTCCATGGACATGATCATGAAAGTTATCCCATTCTTCCTTTATTTATATTTGGTCCCTATGAGAACTTTTTCTTTTCAGTGGCCTGCATGTGAATCCACTATAGCTTCTCTAATATCCCAAATGAAGCATAAGAGGTATCACCCAAAGTATTGGCCATGGGTGTCACATGCATGGCATCAAACAAGCTTTGTGTTGGCTCTCCTTATGCTTTTGTCTACGAATTTTGGGCCATTTTCCTTATGTTATATATTTATGTGATAATCAAACTTGTTGCGATTCACTGGTGTTCCTTATAAATTATTCACTTGAAACTCTTTGCATTGGATAGCATACTCAAGAAGCTTTTACAATGTTAGCCTTTTACATGCAATACTTAGCTATTTCCTAGCCTAGAGTGGTAACAATAGTTTCCTTTCTGCATGATGTTTAGCATGTACTGCTTGCTCCTTTGCTTGTGTGAAATGAATTTCTTGCTATTTTGAAAATATAGTAATTCAAAATGAAATTTAGTAATGATGTCTTACAACATGATAATAAGATTTTGCATGCTTCAACAATTAATATATCAAAGAGAATAATTAAGCCAAAAGTGCAATGTGTACTTGAAAAGATTTTAGTTCATCCTTGGAGTTTGAAAAATACTTGCAGTGTGACACATCAACATTTGGCCATGTAGACTACCACTGAGGACTACCAGCAATTTGTGTTACTTAATTACCTCTTCCTAATTTTGCATGCAACAATTTGTACATGGCAGGGGCAACTGGGTGACAAATTCGAGCAAGCTCTAGGTGGGATTTTTTAGTTAGTACTCAATTATCATCATGCTTATGGCATAAAAATACCTCAAATATTTTTATAAATAGGCCCTTAGGCAACAAAAAAATCACACTTAGTAATTGGGAATAATTAGTATTAGGTAGTTGGGTAGAATGAACATTACTTGCATTTGAGTAGAACTAGCATCATGAATACTCCAATTAGGTTGGTTAGCAATAAGTCGTCGATGGCCTTATTAGGTGAAATCTTGAATAGGAACTTGAAAAGAATGACAAAGAACATTAATTCATTGGCTATTATAGAAATGAGGTGGGTGTTAGGTTGGGACTATGTAGAGTATGACGATAAATATAGGGTCAAGACTGATGTCTTCTCTCACTTTGTTGTGTCTTTGCTTGATATATAGGTTCCTAAGTAGATGATTCTTTTACCAACACTCAAAATATTATACACAAAGAGCATTGACAAAGAGTCACTCGTTCATGTCACTTCTTGTTGCACTACTATAATGTGGTGCTTTTCTATGATGTAGAGTGGTACACCAACTTCAGGGACTTGGTATATCCCCCACCACTGGTTGTTGCTGCTATTGATGCTCTTGTTTCTCCTAGTGCTCATATTGTTGTTCCTAATTCCCTTGTTGATGATGATGTTCTAAATGTTGTATCCAATGATGCTCCTATAGTTGTTTCCCCTTAAGACCCAACACTTTTATATGTTTTAAAAATCAACCTATTTTTTGTATATACACCTTAAAAGGGCTTTCTACATACATATCTATGAAAAAGAACTACATAACTTATATAGATATACTTTAAAAGTATGTCCTTAGAGCCATTTTGGAAGTGTATTATTGAAGCATATAATTTTGTATATAATGAATATATAGCTTTTACTAAATTTTTTGTCTCTATTGCCTCTTGTAATTCTACACTATGGGTTCCCTTTTCTTCATTTCTTGAGTACCTTTTTCAATTTCGTACATGGGTTCATATTTAATTTTCTAGATATATGGGTTTATTTAAAAAAAAATTCCTTCATGGGTTGCTAATAAGTTTGGAAAGACTGACTGGCAATAAAAATGAAAGAAACATAATTACAATACTTACATATTTACACTTGTAAAATAATAATGAAGCTTAATTAAACAATTTGAGGTGGATTTCGCTAACTATAATCCCTAGTGCTTCCTTCTCTATATTTTCTAATTCAAATGCATTATTTTCTTGCATTGAATTATTCTAATAGGGCCTCCCATAGACTATCAAAATTTCCATGTTGGCTAGGCTTTGGGGCCTTTTCATTGAATTTTAATACTAGGTCTCCACATTTTAGACCCTAATCTGAGGCCTTTTTTTCAAACCATCTCTTCACCACCTATTGTTTATTGGACATGGCTATTAGGGCCTTTTCTATTTTTTCCTGTACTTCCAACAACTCATCCAAATGACCCTCCATGGCTCCATTTTCTTCAACTTCCATGGATTTGAGCAGTTGTATAGGAATCTCTAGGGAGATGGGAAATAACACTTCTTTCCCATACACTAGCTCGCATGACAAGGTGTTGAGAAAATGTTTAGGGGTTATGCGGTATTCCCAGAGTGTTTCCTAAACGTTCTTGTGCAACTCCTTCTAGTGTTCTAACACAATTATTTTAGTGAGTTAGAAAAAAAATTATTTGTCGACTTGGCGAGGCCATTCCCTTATGGGTAATAATTTGATCATTTTTTTTAAGAAAATCCCATGCATGAGTGAAAATTGGCATACCTTAGAACCCAAGAAATCCTTAGCATTGTTAGATATGATGGTATTTGGTAGGTCGAATCTCATTACTAGCCCCTCAAGAAAGTCCACAATCATTGCCTCCATTGGATTCTTTAGGGGCATGGCCTCGATCCATTTGGTGAATTAGTCTATGGCCATGAGGATCCATTTGTGTCCACCACTAAAGGTGGGATTTATCATCCTAATTAAATCAAGGCTCTATTGTGCAAAGGGCTCATCAACCACTATTGAATTGAGAGGCATTATGAAATTCTTTCTTCTTCCTCTAAAGAACTAGCATTCTTTCCAATCTTTAACCAAAAAGTATGAGTCATTGAATAGTGTAGGCTAGAAGTATATGGAACACATGATTTTTATGGTTGTGGTTTTCATAGAGAAGTATCTGCCTACTGGACTATTGTGGAAAGTATCAAGAATTTTCTTCACTTGATCCTTTGGAAAAGGATCCTTTCAATGAGTGTATATTCATTGTTCTGTAGTCTATAGAATCTTCTCTTCTAAGAAGGAAAGCCCAATGGATGTTTTCTAGTGTGCATGAATCTCACTTTGTCTGTTAGCTAGCAACCTTTAGACTTGGGTTCATTTTTTAGAACTAGCTTTAGTTTCTCCTCTTCAACTTCCATTTCCTCATTGCATGCCAAATATTTTCATAGTCCTCTTTCTTAGACGGTCTTTGTAGGCTTTACCTTAATGTAATATTCAAGGATCTTAGTGATCCAATTGGCCCATTTTTTAGTGATCTCTCCTTCCATGTTATATTCATGCACACTAGAATGTGCAACATAAACAACCACCTTTTTTCAAGATACAAGGTTTCAAAACTTCTTGAGTCGCTTAACAATCACAAATGCTTTCCTCTCGACAAAGTTGTAGTTTGTCTCATAAACCTTCAAGGTCTATGAATGAAATTTTATCATATTTTCTCCCCTTCATTCATCATCCTTTTGAGTTAGCATAGTAGCGCTATTGTATTTGCTACTAACTACATCCATTATAAAGTCCTTTGATAGGTCTAGATTGACCAACATAGAAGCTAAAGAAATAACATCCTTAACTTTCTCAAAGGATTCTCTAGATTCCTTTGTCCATTTGAATAATTAATCCTTTTTTAGCATTAGAGTGATAGGTCTAATTAGTCCTACAAAATCATAAATGAATTTTCTTACAAAGTTAACCTTCCCCAAAAAATACTGGACTTATTTCTTGTTGATTGGTAGGGGAAGTTCCCCGATTGACTTCACCTACTCAAGATCAATTGCAATTCCATATTTGGACACTACATGTCCCAATTGTCTACCTTGTCACACTTTGAAAACACATTTTTTTGGGCTCAAGGATATATCATACTCCTAACATTTTTGAAAAACCATTTCTAGGTGATCAAAATGATCATCCTTAGATTTAGAGAATACAATGAAATCATCCAAATAGGTTAAGATAATCTTGTTGATCAATTATTTGAAAGAAATATACATTTCCCATTGGAAGTGGCTCCCCCATTTGAGAGGCTAAAATTAATTTTTGGATATGCAAAATTTCCCCACTTGATAGTAAACATTGTTTTTTCTTGGTCCTCTTCTTTGACCTAGATCTAGTTACAACCGAAGAAACTTTCCAACAAAGAAATCATTTATGATCCTACCAATGTTTGCAAGATTAACACCATAGAATGAAACAAGTAGTGGTCCTTTAAGGATGTTGTTTAGGTCCAGAAAGTCAACACATAGGTGGATGTTCTTTCAAAATGGAACTAGGTTGGATACCCATGTGTTGTGTTTGATCATGAAGATGATTTGGGACTAGATTTTCTTTGTTATCTCTTGTGCCATCAGTGCCTCAATTTTAGGATTTACTGGACTTTCCTTTTGGTGGAAAAGTTTTTCTTCTTTCATTAGCTCTATAATATGCTAAATGATTTTAGGATCATATCCCTTGAGGTCATCATATGACCAAGCCATTACTTCGTATTTCTCATAGAAGTTAATGATTTTTTCTTTATCATGATGTGGGACATCTTTTTTGACCTTGAGTTTCCTTTTGTCTCCAACCTAAAGGCTTGCATAGTCTCTTTTGTCCACTACAAACTTCCCCTTGTCATTCCTTGCATCATCTTAACCAAACAAGTTTTTGAGACTGACCAATCCCTTGGGAAGCTTGTTGGACCTCAACTAAATGATTTTCCCATCGTAGGCCTCAGTAATCTTCAATTGGAGTTGCTCGAAGAACTCTCCTAATTATTAGATGAATGAGGTGATTTGTTCATCACTTTTGAACACTTTCCAACTCTAATCATTATCTCAGATTCCAATCATAGGATCACTCATATAGAGTGTATGTTATGAATTAGGTCAGAAATAGGATTAAATTGAGATCCGATTGCTACTAGGTGATCTGCCTTTGTATTTTGGTCTTTGGGAACTATCTAGATATTGAAGGCTTCAAATCCCTCGATCAAGTCTCACACTCTATGTCTATAGGATCTCATGTGGGAATTCTTGGCTATGGAAATCCCTTAGACTTGATTGACCACTAGTTTAAATTCTCTAAACACCATTATTTTTTTGATGCCCATCTGCTCTACAAGGCTTAGACCTTGCACTAAGCCTTCATATTTAGATTCATTGTTTGAACAAGAAAATTGGAAGAGGAAGGACCAACGTGTCTTCTTATTGAATGGGGATGTCAAACATATCTTAGCTCCTACACAAAATTTGCATATTACTCCATCAAATTCCAATGTTCAAAGCTCTTAGGCTTGATCGGTCTCGAGTTCTTTCATGACTTTTGGAAGCACTTGAATTTTATCATAGATGAAATAGGTCACCAACTTGATGGCATGATAGATGCTGAAAGGATCAATGTCTATATATTTTCTTAAGAGGACCTCCTCTACATCCATCTAGTCTCTGGTCACTTTTTCATCTTCTAGTAGCTCAATACAATTTACATTTCCTCTTTGGTGAAAGATGTATGAGCAGCCTCAAAGTTGATCATGGCTTCATCGGCCATATGTTACAAATGTAGAGGTTTAGATAATTTCATTTTAGCTCCATGCTTAGTCCTAAGGATCAAATGTGACCAATTGAAACAAACATATCCACCTATCTTTGAAGTGAATTCTTGGTATAAGCATAGACTGAACATGGGGGGAACGTCTATGATCACAATATGTTTTGGAAATTTATTTTACTTGGGTAGGAGAATAGATTCAAAGGGAGTTCTTTAATGATACCTATGGTTTATACCTTGTTCCTATAAAAATGTATAACCCCTCTTTTTAAAGGTTCGTAGCTAATTCCTAAGGCTTCAACTATCTACTTGGGTATAACTATGGTGCTAGCACCAAAGTCAATCATGGAATTATGCAATAGTTTCTTCCCCACAATAAGAGTTAGGAAAAATGGTTTTGGTTTCACCTTATCTCTAATGTTAGTTGAGGCTTCATCTATACTATTTGTGAGAACATTGGCAGGAGGTGATGGATCAATAATCTTTTCCATGAGTGATTGCTCTATTCATTCAATGATTGCATCTTCAAGTAGGGCCTTCTATAGCAATGAATTTTTCTATAGAATAGATAAGATATCCCAAAGGGATACATTAGTTGAGGATTTATTCAATTGTTCAACCACATTAAATGGTGGTGCATTTAAAGGATTCTATTCCTTAGCCCTAGTTATAATAGTTTCCTTTCACAACTAAATTTATTGTGCAACTGTGGAGGTACTAGGAGTCTGTTCAGAGGCACTTTTAAGCTATAGGATGAGTGGTTGACCCGTAAATCTCCTCTTTGAGTGAGTATTGTAATTAGATTACACTTGCAAATCTTTCAATGTGTATGCATCATTTGCAAACATCGCTTCTTCTTTTTCCATCCTTTAGAAGAGCGTGTGATCATGACCTATATCTATTTCTTGCTCCAAGGACATTTGTTGCATTTTGTGATGAGTACCACATTTTCCATTTCTAGAGAGGCATATACATAACCTCTAAGATTTGACATTGTGCCTTGGCTACATTGTTCTAACACCTTTTGTTGTAGGTTGTCACCTAGGAAATTTCAGGGTATATGTGTGTCACCATAAGGGAAGCACAGGAGATTGATGTCATTGGTGATATTTTTTTCCCCTATTCTTAGCTCTCTACTCGAGCTTGGGTGAGCACCTTGGAGCAGAGTAGGTATTGGAACTATTTTATTAGTTTTTTGAGCCTGCAAATTTGTGTGTGAGCCACATTGGAACTATTTTTTTGGTAAGAAGATCATCCTCATTGATAATTTTGGTAGCTTAGCTTTGGATGCATGGACTAGTTCTGCTTGATACTAGTTTTTTTGTTGGCAATAGTCCACAACATTTCCTTGACATCTCTCATCTCATGCTTAGAAAATCCAGATGTAGAAGCAACATTATGTGGTGCATTCAAATATGTGTACATAGATTGGTGAGGAGAGGATCCACTAGTAGATGGAATCTCTTGGTTGAGAACTAAGATTTCAAGAAATATACGCATAATGGGCTGAGGTCGCAAATTCTCGATGTCTATCAGATTTTTCTCCACCTTGATAGTGATGCTATATGCATCTAGTAGAGTGGTTCTTCCAAGGGATTGGATCACCATCCAAATGTTGAAATTGATTGATTTCAAGTAGAACATGAATACCAATTTCGTCAACTGATAGATAGTAGCTTAGATCCTCTACCAAGTTGTACAGAACTAGGTGTTGAAATCAATCATGGCTTCATGCCAGGGATGCTTTATGGTCACTAGTTAATGATATAGTAAGGACCTATCTCCATCATTCAAGAATATTTCATAGAAAGGATCTTCGAGCTGATCCTAGGTGTCGATAGTGTTAGGTTGTATAGTGTGTTACCAATCTAATGCCTTACCCCTGAAAGAGGCTATGGGAAATCTTAGTACTATATTTTGGTTAGTAACTTTGTGTACCAAATTCATGTCCATCACATCTTGTAGGTGTTTGGATTGTGTTGTTGTTCCATCCTTGTGAATTTTAGTATAGCTTTTAAAGTAAAGGTTAGAATTTAGGCCCAAACAACAAGTGCTAGTGGTGCTACAAGGGGAATTTTAACATCCCATGCCACATGACTTCTATTAGCTATTGGTAACATGGTTGGTGGAGGGATCAAAATTTTCACTAGATGGGTTCTAGTTCATGTTGTTATTAATGGTGGCACTAGAAAGCGAGGGTTATTAGTTGTTTTGGATCTAGTAATAGGTCAATGGCTCATACACCCACTTTAGGTTTAGGTACATTTAAGAAACCCCAATGGGTGTGCCGGAAATAGAAACTATTGATGCCAAAAATGATATGGTAACAATCTTATGGGAAACTTAGTTAATGGGGGGATCAATTTCACTCAGCTGAGTGACCTCCAAATTTTTGAAGAAGTTAGCTTCTTCTATATTTGGGGTTTTGGAATGGGAAAAGGAAGAAAATATAAAAATAAAGATCTAACTAAGGTGATGCGCCAAGATGTAGATATAGGCACGGTAAATATATCTTTTGGATGCAATTTAAGGGCCCATTCAACAATCTAATAAGTCCCAAAATAACCAAAATAAAAGATGAAAACCTAAATAATTTATTCAGTAACATTAAATAGCTCCCATACACATTTACTAAAAAGAAGAGTAAAAGACATGGTATAAATCACCAAATATTATGTTGAAATCATAAAAATTATAAAAATAAACTACTTAGTATAGTATTGGCATAGTATAGTATTTTATCAAATATCTTAAGAAAATAGAAAGGTTGATCAATGGCATAGTCTATGAGTCTAATACAATAATCTAAAAATAGTATAAAAGGTCTTGTGTCTTTCACAATTTTTTTTGTATCTTCACAACTCATTTTTAGAAGGAAGAAGTAGTTTAAATAAAAAGAATCCCAATGCCTAGTGACCTAGTAACAAAAAATATTCCCTCATCACAAGCAATGATGCATAAGCAATAATTTACTAAGGCCATTGTAATAGAAAAGAATTTGATCCATAGAACATAGTCACCTTCAAGCCAAATGCGTCCCCTATGAATGATGGTAGTGGTCCTAGCAAACCTTGTGTAGAGATGTCACTTACTCATGGACTTGGTTAGGACATGTGGTAATAGGTTGAGGCTTGTGGTTCATTCTTCCCTCCTTGTGATGAAAACCCATGTAGGGAAGACACATGGAGAATTACTTGCTATTGGCATTGACTGTGAGGTCCACCAAAAAGTGTACATGTACAGATGTTATGTGGTGTGTAGACGGGGCTCATTGGGGAAGCAAAAGGAAGGAGTGCTCAAATGCTCGCACGGTTGACACATGTAGGCATGGCAGGGCACACTAAAGAAACAAAGGAGGGAATCCTTGCGAAGAGAAATGGGAGGGCATGTGGTGGCAATGGGCGAAGTTTTTAAAAATAGGGCCGAGGATATTCTAATGTATGGGATGTGGGCTAGACTTAGCAAAATACAAACAACCCGAAGGGAGCTTGAGGAAATTTATATCCACAAGAACCAAACTTAATCTAACCATTCACCCATGAATCTATTATAATCCAATTATAATTAAAGGAAAGTATTAGAGAACAAAGAAGTACGAATTCTTAGGCCCTTACTTCTAAACTTTGGGCTCTGTGAAAACCCAAGAGCGTAATCCTAACAATGTTCTCATGATACTTTTGTGACATTTTTATCATAAACATTGCAAGACACAAATAATTCTCATGTAAAGGCTCAACTAATAGAACATATCAAAGAAGTTGGCTACTTCTTAATAATAGTTCACATTCAAAGCATGAGAATGATAAATCCTCGTATCATTGTAACCATTTCAAAGAATTTAATTTAATGAATAGTTTTTCTTGAAATAATAAACACAATGCAAGATGATTACCTCACTTAAACCAATGCTTCACCCTTGGAATAGAGTTAATACTAATAACCACATAATTTGACAAAAATTTCACACATGACATTTATTAAAATCTTTGAGAATATTGAATTACATTATTTCAACATTATGTCTCTTTTAATCACTTCTCACTAGCATCCTAGCACTTAATTTAATACAAACCTATAGCTCTATTCAAGCATTTACATTAGTTCTTTGAATTAATAAGCCAAAAAAAACCATACACCCATTGGAAATCAATAGACACAGATAAGATAACCTTGATTATATTATTTATTGTTTATGAAACCAGTACATAGGAGAGGAAATGGTGTCAAACTTACACTATTATATTCTATTATGCTAGTATCACTATCATAGCTTGTTGTACATATTATAAAACTTGAACGCTAGACTTGACACTAAAATTTTTAGTATCCTTTACAATTCTTTATGTGATCAATTCTAGAGCAACCAATCAAATTTTGTGTAACTAGCACTGAAATCCCATTTATAAATATATGGGAGTGACAAGCATCAGGAAGAATTACAATTACAATCATATTTGCATTTGATAGATAATTTCACTTTAATTTTAGAGATTCCCTAGATAGTTACATTTACTCATTGCAAAATGGGGGAAAGAAAAAGAAAAAACTCTATAAAGTTCATTGAAGAATACTAGCTAGCCTTCCAAATGACATCATTCATTGTTGTAGTACCACCAAAATCATTTATCCACGTCGATCAAAGAAGATTCTCCATCAGTACCCAAGGAAAAAAATTACATATTAACCAAAAAAGGCATATTTTCTGTCAAATAAATGGTGTCCAACACCTCTCCTTCACACCAACCAAAAAATTTCCCATGTTAGCAATAAATACAAAAAACCATATACTTGTTGAAGAGGATGAGTTTTCTATAGTGGCAATGGTGTCATAAAAAAAAAGAATTGAGGTGCTACCCTATTTCTTCAAAATTATAGTTTGCATGCCTGCTCCATGTTTGTGCTAAAACTTGAGAAGCTACTACCCCTCCTAAGCATCAAAATCCTCTTGTGGCACTAGAGTAAGAAGGTAATGGCCATACTCTTGGTTAGTATCTTCTTCATCACTTAAAGGGCCATCTAAAACCTCTAAGGGAGAGTTATGTCTTCCCAAATAAGAATCATAATCCTTGTAGTACTTGTTATTTTTCTTCCCACAAGACTTAGCTAGTTTCTTACCATACTCATCCAGGTCATGACCAACAATTCTATTCCTCGGGTGGTAACTACTCCTTACACCACCCTTCTTAGTCTTACCATAGCCATTCCTCCTATCCTTTGGCATTCCAAGAGCTCCTGGCAAGCCAAGTTCATTTTCAACTGCATCATCTTACGACTCAAGCAAAAAAAGTCTCCTAGAACTTCTGACTGGGTGGGAAAACATACTGGGTTTACCCATTCTCATGGAGAAAATAGGAACAACTATAGAGAAACTTCATAAATTTGCAAGAAAACAACACTTCCCAACTATGTGGAAATTCTATCAACCCATGTGAATTCTTGAACAAAAACAACACCTACAAATCCTAGGTAACAAAACCTATAGAGCTTACAATAGTTTTTCTATACTAGCCAATAGATATCTAGTCAACACATAAAAATGTGGATACCAACTTACCCAGGAGGAACTAACTTCAATTCCTTTACAACTTTTTCGCCATAGTCTTTCATGGCATCTTCTTCACAAACTTAAGCTCAATTTCTTAGCTTTTGATTGGAATTGTGAAGAAAATATGGCTTCCAACTCCTATTTTATTGAGCAATTTGAGTGTGTCAACCATTAATGCTCAAAGTAGGCTTGTGCGAGTGACTTAACAATTAGTCACTTAATTTTGAATCTTGGTCATTGATCATCCATCAAGATGAATTGACAGATAGATGAGATCAAGGTAATTTATTATGAAAATTAATTACATGTGCTTTCTACCTTTTTCCAATGAAAAAATCCCATGTGGATAGACATCCACTCTATCTACACACCCACTTAACATTTAAGAAAGCCTGTCATTTTTTTTTTTCTAGCTTGCTTGTGAGAATTAATCTACTTGCAACTCATATTGATAGGATGATAGGGAGTGGTCATGATTTAATCTCAAGCCATCAAAATGTACCTTTCCACAACTCAATATCACCTTCTCGTGCATACCATTATCTGATAGAATTGGTGATCATAATCAAAAGCAATCCTCAAATCTTGAACATCTGCTTTGGAGTAAATTAATCATCATTAATTTACTCTAGTGCTTAATGAAAACTTAGGAAAAGATCATCTAGTTTTGATTGCAATTGTTATTGCATTAATCATGAATTTCAATTAGTTAAGTGACTTAAATGATTCATACATTTTGTTATCTCACTCTTGTCTTAGTGAAAACTTCATTACATGTTGAGTTAAACTCTAGCATTCAGGGATCTCATGTTGAGTTCACCTGAGTCTACATAAGGATATTCAATCCTTCATTGTATGAAGTCAACTAAATACAATCTTATGCAGTTGTCCATGTGATTTTTTCTAAGCTATTAGATCTTCCTAATTCTAATATGGTATCAACACTTTGGGTGGAGATAGAGCAAGACATAATTGAATTAGGGTATTTAGTTTTTTTCCATTGTTGTGAGTTTAAAATTACAGGAAGATGGTTAGAAATATTTAAAGAATTTTGGAGGCATTGTTTGGAGTCGACTTGAAAATTTACTCACAACAAGAAGGAATTGACATTTTAAATCTCTCAATTTGTAGGCATTAATATCCTGAAGGCCACTACACTTGATCTACAAGTCAAGATTTGGGCATTTGGGAAGCATCGACAAGTTATTGGATGGAGTGTTTCCTTTGAAGGCCCACAAGAAAACTACCATAGCTGATTCATTGTAGGCGCATATGGCCATGAATCTCATGCAAGTCACCCCAAACTATGTGGAGGTCATCATTCCTCAACTAGCTAGGGGGTGCCAATTTCACTTAGCCAATGATTGGGGTGTTTTTTAAATCACTACATAGGGTGTAATACCTACTCTATGTCGCAATATATTTTTTGTGTGTGGGGATGGTAACCCTTTGTTGTGCGGATCTCTACCACTTGCACATCACTCAAGTCTAACACCCCCAATACCATTCCTTTTTTTTTGGATCAAAGAGTCACATTTTGCTACAGTGAAGGTCACAATTTAGGCAACATTTGCAAGCATGAATAGATTGTTTGGTGGCCAATTTGAAGGAATTTTGTAGGCTATTGGAGTGGTTAACCTATGGAAAACCATGGGATTTTGGATGCTACTTGATGCAACCCTGTCCATTCCCACATAGGGCCTTCTCACATTCCCTCTATGGTGCACCATCAAAGAATATTTCATACATGTTTGACCTCCATTCATAGGTGAAAATCCATTGTGAAGGAGACATATTGCTTAGAAATTATGTTGGCTCAAATCACTACTTTGACTTGGCCACCCTATCTCAAATATGGCTACCTCATTTTACCTCTTTTTCTCTTTTTCTCTTCCTTCAAATATTATTTTTGTTTTCTTAATTTTTGGCATGTTTAGTTATGTTAAAAATCACATGCAATAAAAATACAAAATAGAAGGGGGTTGTAGATATATGGGAAAATTTGTAAGGGGTATTTATCAATTTGGGAAAAAAAATGTGAGGTTGGTTTTTTCACCACAATGGAGGCAGATGTAAACCTTTGTTCCTAGATGCAGGGTATGTGTAGGATCATCATGGAAAAAATAGGCCCTTAAGTGGCAAAAAAATCAAAAAAAGTTGAGTTAGGCAGCTTGACATAAAATTTTGAATAAGTTATCTATATTATTTCAAAAATATGTAAGAATAAAATCTATAACAAATTGAATCTAGTTTCTAAACTACTAGGTTTATTTAAAAAATAAAATCTATTTGGTGAAAATTTTAAATTTCAATGCAATAGTACTTCAATTTCAAGGAAAAAATAAGAAGTAGGTGTCTGTCTGACCACCCTAACCACAATAAAATGATAATATTTTTTTATAATATTTTAGATATAAGTAGCTCATCATGTCTCTATGTGATGCATATAATTTTCTTATAATTTTTCTCCAAGTAAATAATTAATTATGAATTTTTTATTACAATTTTTTTAAAATATAAAAATTGTATGTCTTCCACCTTAACTTGGTCAAAACTTCATGAAATTCAATTATTATTTTTTAATCTTGTGGTATGCTAAGCATGGAATGTGATGTGTTTGATTCAAAAATGTGATACCATTTGAAAGATATAGATGTTTTTCAATTAGCCTATCAATCAGGACTTTAGTCATCATTCAAATAGAAAATGAATAATAATTATTTATTTAATTCAAAGTAAAGAATAGTTTATATTGGTGGAAATCTGAGAATCTCCTTTAAAAACCCTTTTGTTTCATCAATTTTGGGTAAAAAAAAAGTTGTCAGCCACATGGGCCTTCATATCACTTACATATTACCACTTTTTGGCCCATTGTGATCCTACACATACCCTGCATGCATGTTTATTTCAGCTTCTAATATAGGTTTCTTTCATTTTTATTTTGAATAAACAAACTTAGAATATTAAAATTTGCTAATTAACTATCAAGCTCTGCATTGCTCATCTAATAGGCAGTTGAAAGTGTTCTTTTTTTCTAAATTCCTATCTACATGAGATTCCAGAGTTTCCATGAGTTTCTCTCTAGTAGGGTTCTTGACTACATGAGCTTCTAGAGTCACATCCTTGTGTGCTTCTAGAGTTTCTTTCTAGTAGGACAATATTGAGCATTGGATAAACAATGGCATCCTCCCTAATGGAAGGCATCTTAGAAGTTCTTCAACAGTTGCAACTTTCTTCTTTATTTTGAATAATTTGTTGATAGCCACATGATCGATGTTGAACCACGATCTTTCTTTCCTTTGGTGCTTGTTCTCTATCATTCTTCTCAAGATTTTGGATTGACATCATTTCTTTTTGACATGTGGACACGTCAGTAGTTTTCAAAGGCACACACCATCTAGATTCAAATTCCAAAATCACTCATTCTATTGGTTTGGCTTCTCCAATCACTAATGCATCTTTTTCATTTGTAGGTAGTGGATCATATTCTATCTTTAGGAATTCACCATTAGCATAGGAGCCCTTTCTTTATGGGGGAATTCATATCTTTCTTTTTCTCTCTTTTGGAGAGGAGTTTTTCCCATGTGGTTTTCTCCTTTTCTCCAATTATGATAGATTTCATGTTGTTCATGGGTACCTCATCAAACCTTATCGTTGAGACCCATTCTGCATCCATCATTCGATTCTTTTCCTTCATCATTTTTTGCTTCTCCTCAATTTTCATTCAGGGGGTATTGGAGTGAATTAATCATCCTTAATTTACTCTAGTGCTTAATGTAAACATAGGAAAAGATCATCAAGTTCTAATTGTGAGTTTTATTGTATTAATCATGCATTTCAATTAGTTAAGCAACTTAACCGATTCATGTATTGTGTTATCTCACTCTTGTCTGAGTCAGAACTCCATTACATGTTGAGTTAAACTCCACCATTTAGGGATCTCATGTTGAGTTCACTTGAGTCTACATAAGTATGTCCAATCCTTCATTGTATGCAATCAACTAAATACAATCTTATGCAATTGTTCATGTGCTTGTTTCTAATATCTTAGATCTTCCTAATTTGAATACGTTCCAAAAGAAATTAATTCAAATATGGCACAATTTATCCTTCATGTCCTCTCAGCTAAATTTGTTAATATTCCCCATTTACTCCCAACCCAAGTAGGTCCCTCCATGAAGCAATAGGTGTTAGAAACTCACTAACTCATGACATTTCCTTAATACAAAATAAAACAAGACGGGGTGGTGGGGAGTGGACAAGATAAAGCCACATCACTCAATGACCACTCACAAATATTTCTAAGGTACTATTCCCACCAATGTAGAAGACATGTGGCTTGTGCTTGCCAACTTGTGGGAATAATTAAATGGAAAATAAGATAGAGCAAGGGCACAAGGAATAGTTATGATTCACCAATCATGATCCAGCAGACACCATAAAATACAAGATCTGCACATGCCAAATTTTTTAGTCTTATAAGATGGGCCTAACTAGGTGCATGGCGAGTAAGGACATGAGTGCAAGGCTTTAAAATTTAAGTTGACGATGAAAAAATTTAATCCAAAATTAGGATCTAACCAAAAATTAGACAATTTTTGACCCATATTAATATAACAATATTTTCCATACGACAGTGGGTAGCAACCAAGACCACTAAGATCAAGGGGTTGGTTTATCAATGAGGAAAAAGCCATGAGTCATTACTTAAATTACTTGGATCTAGTAGTAAGAATTCAATGGAGAATTAGAACATTGGTAAGGACGTAGGCTTAGGAATCATTTAGGAAAGGTTTCTAGCAACATAAAACCATAAAAATAGTGACGGTAATCAAAACCCTAAGCTCCAAGGGTATATCTAGGATCATGATGGGCCAAAAAGTGGTGATATAATTGATATGTGTAGGGTATGTGGCTGACAACTTTTTTTTACCCAAAATCGATGAAACAAAAAGGTTTTTTAAAGGAGATTCTCAGATTTCCACCAATATAAACTATGCTTTATTTTGAATTTAATAAATATTTTTTATTCATTTTCTATTTGAATTATGACTAATGTCTTGATTGATAGGCTCATTGAAAAACATCTATAGCTTTCAAATGATATCACATTTTTTGAATCTGAAATATTCATCACATTCTATGCTTTGCATATTATAGGATTAAAAAAAAAAAAAATTCATGATTTTTTACCATGTTAAGGTTGTCAGGCATACAACTTTTTATATGTTTTAAAAGTTGTAATACAAAATTCATAATTAATTATTTACTTAGAAAAAAATTATAAAAAAATATGCATCACATCAGGAGATGAGTCCTCTATTTATATAAACAATATTATAGAAAAATATTATCATTTTATTGTGGTTAGGGTGGTCAGAAAGACACATACTTCTTATTATTTCCCTGAAATTTAAGTATTTCTACATTGAAATTTCAAATTTTCACCAAATAGATTTAAAAAAAAAAAACCTAGTAGTTTAGAAACTAAATTCAATTTTCTAAAGATTATATTCTTAAATACTTTTGAAATAATAAGATAACTTATTCAAATTTTTACATCAACTTGCCTAACTCTTTTTTTAAATTATTTTTTGCCACTTAAGGGCCTATTTTTCCATTATGATCATGTACATACCCCCAAGAAAAGGGATTAATCCAAATTTTGCAGAATTTTGAAATGGAACATGAGGAATTTTTAGGGGTTCCATTAGTGTGTCCTATTGGAGACGTTTATTCAACCAAAATAAAGTGAGATATCATAATATTAGGTTGAAGTAGACCAAACATAGAGAACCAAAACTAGGACACCATATATACATAATTTATAGGTGTGTACAAAAATATCCACTTCCCATTTTCTTAGAAGCCTCTTATGATATGCAAGCTTTGAACTAGCCAGTGCAACTTCATTAAGCTTAAACTTCACTTGGTGGCCCTAGGGCCCCAAAACTTTGGAGAGGTATTTTCCCTTGTCAAAAACCCTATTTTCTATTGTTTCTATTAGGACAAGACTAAAAACATTTCCATGAACTATCCACCAACTAATCTTGCTATGGTTACTACAATCAACCATACTTGATGATGGGAAAGGTTGTTGATGTCACAAATTCCATCATTTCATTAATTCTTTTATCAAACTGGGTGTGTCTTAGAGCAATATGCGATAAGGATAGTTGTCACAAATTCTTTTTGGGGGATTTGCACTATAAAAAATGACTTCAGGTATTGTTTTTCCTACTTCAGGAGCTTTTAGGATCTAAATTGTAGTGACTCATTCCTAAGATTTAAATCTACTTTAATTTATAATTGAAAATTCTATTGACTTAATTCTAACTTTATTGACTTCGATTTAGACCAATTCATGGAGACAATTAATGATTACTTTAAGAGTAGAAATGAATTGCAGGAAAATGATGATTATTCTAAAACACATAAAGACTAATCTCCATGAAAATATTTTGAATAGACTTCAACTCCATCTTTCCATAAATTCCTAACATTGCTTTAATGAAGCCTAACAAAAAAACATAAATTCTAATTGATTCAAATGGTATCTAAACCTAATTTATAAAAGAAACTTGTTCAAAAATTCTAATGGTTCAATTTAACATTTCTCGTAAACAAATATAAACATTGAAATGATTCGATCTTAACCATAATAACTGAAACTTTAAAACACAATTATAAATAGATTATCTGATCTTAACATTTACCAAGATAGAAGATGATTTTAATGATTGAACAATTCAAAATTAGTTTCTACTATAGATATTAATATTATAAAATAATAACACTTAAAAAAATACCATAAGATCATTCCAAAGGTTGAGTTGACCCTGCTCTTCCTTTGGTAAGATCCTTCAACATAGTGAATTAATTAACTTCTTGCTTTATTTCTCATTTATCAAAAGTAGAATGCAGAACAAAGTATTTCTTGTGATTACATAAATTCTAATTGAAAATTATCTAATTCCTAACTAAGAATGAAATGTGGATATTTATTAAATATCCTTATTAGCTTCTAACATGGCATTAATTTCCAAAACTTAAAGCAACCATCTATAGATTACAAAATGAAACTAAAAATAGAACTGAAGTTGACTATGGAGGACTATGCCAGAACTACACTAGATTGGTTCTGGAAGTAAAAGTTCCTCAACCGACTATGAAGAAGTCGATTCAGATTTTGAGTGACTCATTATCCAGTAGGGCCTATCTATGGGATAGTCATTCCTTAGGATTAGATAGAGAGTTTAACTGTCGCATTAATTTTTAAGATACCCTTATAAAAAGGACAAAAATCATGGCAATAAAGATTAATGCAGCATAATCATCTCATCCAAAGTCATCATAAAGTAACACATTTAGCATAAGCTATTACTTCCAAAATATCTGCTAATTTAGTTAAACATAAAGTAAAATAAGTAAATATGTTAATCTATTGTCTATCTCCAGTTATGTCAATTAACAGTAAAAACAAGTCTTTTTAAACATAAAAACCCTTAAATGAAAGTATTTTAATCTCTCATCATTTTCTCCCCAACTGCCTTTGGACCATGTCCTCATGGTTCATCATCCAAAATTATGGTGCTCTCTCTCTTTCTCTTTGTTTAGTGCCTCCATCTAGGTGAAACAATCAAAACCATCCTCTTTGTGTTGTTTCAGAAATAGCCATAGTTTCCTCTTATGTTCTTAAACCACATCCTCATTACTGGAACTTGTAAATTTTTTGTTTCCTTTAGCTTTGGTTCTGGCATTATAATAATTGGAATTTTGAATCTTATGCCCATCAATAATTCTTTCTACTGTTGGATTAGAGTGATGATATGTTTGAATCTGATTAAACTCCAACTAATATTATTTAGACTAATTCCCTCCCTTCTCCTGAATGATTCTGGAATAAGCTAGTACCTTTCTTCACAAGGCCATAGTACTAATGGTGGCAGTTTTGCTTCCACATTTTGGAATGATGCAATGCTATCAAATAGATTTGAGACATAGAGGGGATTAACATCATTTAACTTGACAACTAATCTATAGCATTGATATATATTTCAACATGTAGCTTGATAGGTCTCATTGGAAATCCACATTTTCTTTGAGCTTCTTTGTACTTATTTATTTTATTTTACCAATCTACATGGTTTTGCATTAAAGAAACAAATGACCTAATCTGAAGCTCACCAACATATATATTCAACTTTGTGTCATCATTATCCCCCATTAAAAACCCATGTTGGTAGAACTCACACATTAGATTCTAAATGTCCAGGTGATTGTTAAAGTAATCTTTAAGGAAATAATGATCTTCATTATTGTAATTGATTTAATTTAGTTGGGTCCAGGTCTTGGCAAGTTCGTGCAATAGGTAGAAAGATGGAGATAATTTTCATTTGAATAGAGACGGTGCACATTCTTGACAAAATTGTGCAAACCTATGTTGGACAACGTACCACATACGACATGGGCATAAGACCATCATATGCATATGGTACATCCTGATGGTTGGAGCCAATGCCCTGATATCCTCCATCGGCCCCACTTATTTAAACTTTGGTTGTATGATTTCTTCTAATTGTCCATAGTATAGCATATCCACATTATATGGTGATATGGTCAGTAATTAATTAATTATATGGTTTTCAAAATTATTTCACTATGGCATTCTTCACATATAGCTCACCATGAATCACCTCAATCCACAAATCGAGAAAATAAATTAATTTGAAATTGAAGAATAACAAATTTTTGTTTCCCTACAAACCTTTGAAAATTTGTACAAACTTCTATCACTCTTACTCTGGCATGAAACTTGTGTGATTCCACCCCAAGGTAGATATCTTACTACTAGAACCCATTTCCCTTAGTATTTTCATCCTAAGGTTGCTCCAACTTGAAGCTCAAACTCCATAATAGAGAAATAAACAAGCCTCCCAAATGAGCTCTCAATTCACTTTTTTATAATTTCACATAGAACTTTCCAAAAGTTCTTTTAATTTCCCACTCAAAATATATCATTAAAGCACTTTATAAAGGGACAATAATATTTACCTTTTAAATCACTTAAGTCAATTAAATGAATTAATTAAAATACTCATCCAAAATTTTACTTTATTGGACAACTTTACTTAATTAATTTGTTTTTCTTTTATCTCATATTCCAGCTCATAAAGTGACTCACTTAATAAATTTTTCATTGACACAAAATAAAGTCAATTATTAAAATAACCTAGGTTCAGTTTTTAATTAATTAAATATAAATAATCTTGAGAAGCTTATGACTTTTAAATTTATTTAAATAATTAATTAATCCTTAATAAAGCCCAAAATTAGCCAATGAGAATTAAATAGGCTAGAAAGGACACTTTTGACTACTCGATGAAAGGGGACATTACATTTGATCTTCCCATTAGTGTGGGAATTATAAGTCTTTTAAGTGCCATTTTTTTGTAATTGAAGCTTCAAGTTCTCATGATGCATAAACTTCCATCTATGTATGCTAATTCCCTTATCATTTCTAGAATACCTCTATTTTCTACTTGTACATAGTCGACAATTTGCACAAGTTGACATAATTCACAAGGTTGTGTATGGAATACTCTACCTATCAACCTTTGAAAGGCTCCTTTGCATATCCACTTTCTAAGGGATGGGGTTGATTCCTACATGGCTTCACTAAATTTTTGTGACAACACACAACAATCAAATGACACAAAAATAATCCACAGTAGTCTAGTCGAATCCACTATTCCTCATACAATGAGTTAAGTGGCATAAAAATACCATTGAGTTTCTAAAAACCTTCCTATAGAAGTTTTCCAACCCATGGAAACTTTTTGAATCCAACAACACTTTGCAATACAACCCTTTTGACTATTGCTCTTTCCTTCACTAGGTCCATCCTCAACCCATCTTGAGATATTATGAATCCAAAATATGTATGTCTATTCTACATGGACATCCATATTTTCAAATTCACACAATTCTTTCCTCACTGTGCAAAAAATTGAAAGTGCCCAAGATGCTCCTTCATCTTGTTGAACACCTATATAGCTGATATAACACCTTGGAAACTGGCTATCATGATGGTAAAAGTGTTCTTTCTTCCATGAAATATATTTTAGTAATATTGCCACAATCTACCCAACAACACATGCCACACATCCATGGGAATTAAATTGGACCATACTTCATCTATGTAACCTCTACTATAGGATGCACTTGTATATTATTTTGTTATAGCAATTAGTTGTCCTTGTTACAACTAAGAGATTCCATATAGAATGAGTTATGTGACAACTTTCAGCACCAACTTCTAAACTATTTTAGTGGACTCTAAATTATTAGTACTCCCTCAAATTATCATTATACAACATTTACCCTATAACCTAAGTACAAAAGATACTATTCCTCAACCATAGTTCCTTTTTTTCTTCAATTGGCTTGATTATCGTTCTTCTCATCAACGAAACTGCCTAGCCTCAAGAGTTGTGCTTCCTTCTTCAATCTCATCTTCTTTGTTGTATGCAACATTAACATGCTCTGTCTATTGAGTTCCACACATTAACATGCAACATAATAATAAGAATTGCACACAAATACTCTATACTTTCCCATATTAGGAAATAATGATCTTCACTGTAATCCGAAGTCCTTCCTGGAATTAACTGATTTATTTTCCATTCTAAAAAATTTTCTCTAAGAAACAAAGAATATGTTACAACTGGTCTTCTCATGGAAAGCATCGCAGAACTGATTTCTACACCCATTCAAGTCTTCTCTCAATCTCATTATTTTATTTTTCTAAATTTTGTATCTATTCTTTTAACACTTTGTTTTCCTCCTTATATTTGAAAAATGCCAAAGAACGGTATCGAGGCTGAATTGGAGTTGGTTGCATAGGAGGAGTGTAAGGAATATGAGGAATTATGGAAGGTAATGCAAGCTTGTGTGGAGGAGCGGAGGAAGTAGAGGCTTCTTGTTCATAGAACTACATAGATTGGTGTTTTAATTATTCTTCTTTCCATTGCAACTTTTCCTTCAATTTTTAAATTTCCTCTACACTTATTAGTGCTTGCATATTGGCTTATTGCTGACCATCTTCTATTTTATTTAATTGTTATTTAATCCTTTCCTCATTCTTCTCAACTTTTCTTTCCATTTCTTGTTCTTGTAGACTAATTGTTGCAATTCTTCTTCTTTTCTTATTTTTTCTTCAAAGAATTGCACATTTCTTCTTTCCTATTCTAATTCAGCCTCTAAGCAGGATATTTTCATTGTTCTCATCAATTCCTTAGTTTCTAATTCTTCTTTATTCAATTCTTCTTGGGGTCCCTCTTCTTCAATTAAAGGTTCTTTTCCTTTCCTCTTCTCTTGTTGTGGGGAAGGTCAAGGGGATTTCATAGTCTCTTTTTTTTCAAATTCTTCAAAGCCCTCTTGCTCTTCAAATTGTGCACCAAACTCTTTGGCAGAGTCATAGACTTCAAAAATAGGGTTATCTTTAGGAGTTGACATTGGGTTTTTAGGGGGACTTTGAGGTCTCTCAAAAGATTGTATAAGGGTATGAGTATTTTCATGTTTAGGGGATTTAACAAGGCTTTTAGAAATAGAATTTTGACTTATAGGCACCACTTCAAGAGTGGACACTACCATTTCAATAGGTCTAGGGTTTTCCTCTTGGACTTCTTGTCTGTTTTTTGACCTAGTATGCATTACCCTATATATCTCTGGAAATTTTCTTTTTCCCCTTTTCTTAGAAGATTCTCCTTCCTCCATTTTTGTATTTTTGGATGAGGGTCGGACCCTTGTGGGTCTCCCTTTTTGCTTTCCTACAAGTGCAAAAAAAAATTCTAACCATCCCTACTTCCTAGTTTCTTTCTTTAAGAAATGGTATTTAATCATCAAACGTATCAACCCTTGGTATTTCATAGAAGATTACCCCATAGATTTTACTCTCAAAATCAAGGAAGAAACTTGCTGAAATAAGAACACATGAAAATTTATCATAGTTGAAGGTTTTGTTTGGCCATACCTTAAATGTATTAAAATTTGCATTCCTAGACCTAGTATTGTACCATTCTACCCATCTTAGATGAAGAACTTCATAAGCCAAGTCACAACAGTCCTCCATGGTTCGTCCAAACTATTACAAGCTATGCCATGCTAGTCTCCTTTGTGCATTTGTATCTTTGGATTTCTTTCTAGCTCTTGGTGGAATGTAGCCACCAATTTCCCAAACTTAACTCAGCCTTTGTTAACTAGTTTTGCTTCATTCAAAATTTTAGAAATTTTACTTATAATTTCTGGTGTGATTTCTATTACTTCTCCCCTTACCTTGGTGACATTTATGTTGAAATTTGTCACAAATTCTCTAACCATTTCTAGTTGGAAGCCTTCATACTACATCACAAAATTTAGCCACCCAACTTCTTCAAACAATCTGTTGGTCTCTAAATCAAGATTAAAGTTCTTTGGTTTATAATTTCTCTTATTCCCCATCTTTCTTTGTCAAAAATGGCAGACTTCGTTAGTGGACTTCAACTAGCAGTCTAAATTACTTACCAAAAAGGTGTGGACTAATTTGTTTCTTGATTTGGGAGCAACCAATTTTGAAAATGACATAACATGCCATTAATAGCCTACATTTAATTCCTTACTGCTCTAGATGATTCACACACCACAACTTGAAGCTTGCAATTCAATTCACAAGGTTACAACATTCATTACATGTCATCAAGGCACTTGGGAGGGAGCCTGAAAAGACAACCAAATCTGAAGATTTGTTTGTCCCCTGAATGACATCATCTATGTCATATCATTCCTTATTTGACAATCCCATGCTTTTGAAATGATTAAAGTAGAATTGCTTATTATCATTTAATTAACATTGTAAGTGGTAGATGTCTAGGGATTCACAATATTTACCTATTTTGTAAACAGTTCAACTACTTTAGAAAATTATTTTGAAATAATATTCACATTAAATGCACACCTTAATTTATTTTGAGCCTTTGAGTTCTTCAAGAGCCTTTAGGAGTTCATCAAGAGTCTTCAAGAGCTCTCAGGAGCTTGGAATTTCAAGAGTCTTTAGGAGCTTTTAAGGAGCTATCGAGCAAAAATGGAGTCTTTAGAGTCTTCAGGAGATTTTGAGGGGATCTTTCCAAGAGCCTCTGAGCTTGTGAACTTAGTGATAGACCATTTCATTTCCTTTAGTCATCAATTTATTATTATTATTATTTTGGAAAAAAAAAATAAAAAATCTTTGAAAGTAAATCTGCCATTTGTTAGTTTCAATTTACCTTTGTTTATTTGTTCCTTATTCTCAAGGCTCAAAGATCTTCCCCAAGGAAGAGATATCTTGATGAGAAAATGTTCAATTATATGTGTGTTGCATCATCCAAAAATTACCCTTTGTTGTTATCATGGTATGTTTTTATAACTACTCTGCAAGCCCCAAAGAACAAACATCAAAAGAGCGCAAATATATTTTTTTTTTTTAAGAGGAAGATAAATAATCATCACATCAATATTAAATAATCATATATAACAACAAAATCAACTATGTCCTTTGGGGCCCCCACGAGATTACGTTGAAAATAGATATTATTAAACATCATTTCATAAGATATCAAAAGGAACTATAATGACATCATAAGATAAATACATACATAAATTTTATCACAAGATAACCCAAAATACATTTCATAGCCAATTAAAATTACAAAGTAATTAATTACATTACATCATCTTTCAATGTTACATCATCCATAAAGTTACATCCTGAATCCCAAACATGTGGGATGTATACAATATACAAGTTATCAAAATACAATAAGATCAACTGTAATAAATCTTTAACTGGATAAGATTGAAGCCACGAACGTTGATGGGGAACCCAACGGTGTGCGGAGCACGTTCCACCCGACCACCCCCGTGCTAAGAGGTGACAGAGAAGTAACTCCGACCAAGAATGACAACAAAAGGGTACAACCAAATAAAAAGTACCAACATAAATCCATCACACAATACACCAATAAAAAAAAAACAACCAATAACATCAAATCACAATGTTCTAAAGATGCAAGATGCTAACCCAATATAAATGAGATCATACAATACATGCTAAAGATGTAATACTTATAAATCAATTTAAATCAATTCAAACAACAATCTAAATCAATTCCCATACCCCACTTCCAGAGGAACACAATAAAACAACACATGGGCAACTAGGGGAGAGTGTCATCGCATAGTCCTACATGGGTTGTCCTGTGCTCTTCCTCCCAACTGGAGGCGACGGTCCCATCTATGGCTGTCCTGTGCTCTTCCTCCCAACTGGAGGCGCCGGTCCATAGGGTGACTCATGCGGAGCCGTAGACCTCTCGTGAGGATGAGGCCACGACCTTGCCAACCACGGCCTTCTCAGCCTTCCATTAGTCTGCAGAAGCACTAATGAAGATGAGGCATCCATTTTTAAAATCTTGCAATGATATTACTACCCAACCCAACCCTCCTAAGTTAATTATTAGGTTTTCACTTATTTACTAACTCACTCGTGGGTTATCCTGAGCTCTTCCCCTTAAACGGGGCGCCGGCCCCCACGAGGAGCCACTCTCCCTAGAGACCCATCAAAACAAGGGGGGGGGGTTTGTACCATGCCATAATCATCAAAGTATAACAACAAAGTAATACGCGAGGCATAAACCATCTCGCAAGTAAAATACCATAATAAAATCTCATAATTCGGTACACCCCAATAATGAAATATAACTCAACAGAATTTCAAGATAAAAAGATATAAATTCAACAAACCCAACTTCCTCTGGAAGACTAAAGAGTTACATAAAAAGGGGTCCCCACATCAAGGAAATAACAATGTCCCAAAACCCAATAAACCAACAAGATTAAATTTGGAAATTAAATAATTAAAAATGATAACCTATTTAATTCCAAGACAGATTACAAAATCATTTTCTTTCCTAAAATACAATCGTATTACAAACAAAATAAATAAATAATGCTGTTAAATCAGCAATTTCCTTTCAAAGTTGAGAATCTTATAAAACATATTTATTTCTATTTCGCTAATATTTTCATGGAAACAATTTTTGCTTTATCATATTTTCTAAAACAAAACAAGAAACAGAATCTAACTATACAGATTTATTTTCTAGATAATAGC